>OU343051.1:58507299-59193844 GCA_910593695.2 Ocypus olens
GTACATTCCAACATATAAATAAATTATTGCAATAAAAAACGCACTTTACACTTTTTTTTAATAAAACACGCCATTTTGCTTACTTTTCAAATTCTGTTGATTTGAGATGACATTTTCTTTGTGATTTTATTAAATAGATAAAATTTGATTCATTTCAGTGTTCAAGTTTCTCTTTTTTTTGAAGATTTGAACACATTATTTATTGTCGGTATACTGCTACAATTGTTTAATCACACAGTACATCGACAATGCGTGTCTTAACATTCGTGTTTTATAATAGTTTTATTATAATAATAATAGTAGTTTATTACGGGACATGCCCATCAGTACAAATACATGAAAAAAACTCATCAAAATAGTACAGTGAGCAGAAATTAATTGAAAATGTAAATTACAAAAAAAAAATCAGGAATTGACATATATACAAAAAAAAAAATTAGCATTTTTTTAGATATTGAATCGAATTTGTTTATCTGAAGTCACTGTATGTTATAAAACAAATATTTCGGTAGTACCAAATATTAAATTGTCCAAATAATCCAAACCGAAGACGTTCACAAAAATTTCCTATATTTTTGGGTCAAAGCACATGAAAGATATTTTTGAAACTAACGAAAACCACCCTTCAAATTTTATATCTAATAATTGATTATTTTGATTTCATATCCTGGCAAAAAGTATATCCTAGCTGTTCTGATTTTTACAGTTTTTTACAATTTCGTTTTATCAAATTTGTAAATATGTTGAGATGCTTTTCATTCTTGATTGTTTAGATTACATTAATTTGCATTTGCGAATTTTCATTGCAAAACAAACCGCCAGGGTTTGAAATTTAGGTTTTCCAAACTTGCATTCTAAAGATTTTTTGAAATATATAAACTTCCGTAGTTAGTAAATCGATGGAAAAGTAATCCTTGCGATTACCAAAACAATAAAGCGATGATTTTAATTTTTTTTTCAATTTTTTTATTTTCGGCTTAAATTTTAATAATCAAACTGCAGAGACAACTTTGTAAATTTACAACTTTTTGAAAGATGAAAACTGTTTCAGTTAGAAAATCGATGCAAAAGTATTTGTTGCCATTTGAAGAAACGATTTCGCAACGGTTAAAATTTTAAACAATTTTTTCCGCAGAGACTAACATTTTAACAATTCTGCAAGAACAATTTTAAAAATTCATAACTTTTATCTTAATTAGAATTTTTGAAAAACATAAATTCTGTAGTTAGTAAATCGATGCAGAAGTAATTCTAAGAATTATCAAAACATTTTTTAATTTTTTTGCAAATTTTTGTTTCCGTGTTAAATTTGAACGACGCTACAGGGCATCTTTGAAAATTTATATCTTGGTGTGAGTTTTTAAAAGATGTAAACAGTTTCAGCTAAAAAATCGATGCCAACGTATTGCTCATTTTTTGAAGAACAAATTTCGCAACGATTAAAATTTTACACAATTTTTTCGCAACGACTAAAATTTTAAAAATTCCGCGAGAACAATTTTAAAAATTCATAACTGTCGTCTTGGTTGGAATTTTTGAAACATATGAACTTCCATAGTTAGTAAATCGATGTAAGAGTAAGTCTTAGAATTATTAAAACAATAACGTAATAATTTCAATTTTTTTGATTTTTTTTATTTTTTTTTAAATTATAACCAAACTTCAGAGACAACTTTGAAAATTTATAACTTTTGTTATAGTGGGAATTTTTGAAAAATGTAAACGGTTTTAGTTAGAAAATGGATGCAAACGTATTTCTCACCATTTGAAGAAAGAATTTCGCAACGATTGAAATTTTAAACAATTTTTTTCGTAAAAATTCAAATTTTAACAATTCTGCAAGGACAATTTAAAAAATTCATAGCTGTCGTCTTAGTTGGAAGTTTTGAAAAATATAAACTTCTATAGTTAGTAAATCGATGCAAAAGTGATTCTTAAAATTACCAAAACAATAACGCGATGATTGATTTTTTTTGCAATTTTTTGATTTTCACCTTAATTTTTTTTACTACAGAGACATCTTTAAAAATGTATAACTTTTGTTTTGGTGTGAGTTTTTAAAAGATGTAAACTATCTCAGTTAGAAAATTGATGCACAAATATATCTTACCATTTGAAGAAACAATTTCGTAACGATTAAAATTTAAAATATTTTTTTTCGTAAATGCCAAAATTTTAACCATTCCGCAAGGACAATTTTAAAAATACATAACTTTTGTTTTAGTTAGAATTTTTGAAAAATATAAACTTCTTCAGTTGGTTAATCGATGCAAAAGTAATTCTTAGAACTATCGAGACAATAACGCAATAATTTTAAATTTTTTGCAATTTTTCATTTCTGCCTTAAATTTTACCAAAACTGCAGAGACAACTTTGAAAATTTATAACTTTTGTTATGCTGAGAATTTTTGAAAGATACAAACGGTTTCAGTTAGAAAATCGATGCAAATGTATTTCTCATCATTCGAATATAGAATTTCGCAACGATTACGATTTTAAACAATTTTTTTCGTAAAAATTCAAATTTTAACAATTCTGCAAGGATAATTTTAAAAATTCATAACTGTCATCTTAGTTGGAATTTTTGAAAAATTTAAACTTCTTTAGTTAGTTAATCGATGCAAAAGTAATTCTTAAAATTACCAAAACAATAACGCGATGATTTGATTTTTTTTTCAATTTTTTGATTTTCACCTTACATTTTTTTACTACAGAGACATCTTTAAAAATTTATAACTTTTTATTTGGTGTGAGTTTTTGGAAGATGTAAACTGTTTCAGTTATAAAATTGATGCACAAATATTTTTTACCATTTGAAGAAACAATTTCGTAACGATTAAAATTTTAAACATTGTTTTCATAAATGCCAAAATTTTAACCATTCCGCAAGGACAATATTTAAAAATCCATAACTTTTGTTTTAGTTTGAATTTTTGAAAAATATGAACTTCTTTAGTTAGTAAATAGATACAAAAGTAATTCTTAGAACTATCGAAACAATAACGCAATAATTTTAATTTTTTGCAATTTCTTATTTCCGACTTAAATTTTAATAAAACTGCAAAGACAACTTTGAAAATTTATAACTTTTGTTATAATGAGAATTTTTGAAAGATATAATCGGGTTTAGTTAGAAAATCGATGCAAACGTATTTCTCACCATTCGAAGAAAGAATTTCGCAACGATTAAGATTTTAAACATTCTTTTCGTAAAAACTAAAATTTTTACTATTCTGCAAGGACAATTGTAAACATTCATAACTGTCGTCTTAGTTGGAATTTTTGAAAAATATAAACTTCTATAGTTAGTAAATCGATGCAAAAGTGATTCTTAAAATTAGTAAAACAATAACGCGATCATTTGAATTTTTTTGCAATTTTTTGATTTTCAGCTTAAATTTTTACTGCAGAGACATCTTTGAAAATTTATAACATTTGTCTTGGCTTGAGTTTTTGAAAGATGTAAACTGCTTCGGTTAGAAGATTGATACACAAATATTTCTTACTATTTTTAAACATTTTTTTCTTAAAAGCTAAAATTTTTGCTATTCTGCAAAAACAATTTTAAAAATTTGTCTTAGATTTTTTTCAAAATATAAACTTCCAAAGTTATTAAATCTATGCAAAAGTAATTCTTAGAATTATTAAAAGAATAACGTAATAATTTCATTTTTTTAAATTTTTTTTATTTGTGGCTTAAATTATAACCAAACTGCAGAGACAACTTTGAAAATTTATAACTTTTGTTATAGTGAGAATTTTTGAAAGATATACACGGTTTTAGTTAGAAAATCGATGCAAACGCTTTTCTCACCATTTGAAGAAGGAATTTCGCAACAATTGAAATTTTATACAATTTTTTTCGTAAAGACTAAAATTTTAACCATTCTGCAAGGACAATTTTAAAAATTCATAACTTTGAATTTTTGAAAAATATAAACTTCTATAGTTATTAAATCGATGCAAAAATAATTCTTAGAACTATCGAATTATTAACGCAATAATTTTAATTTTTTTTGCAATTTTTCATTTCCGTATCTGCAGTTTTGTTAAAAATTGTTTGAAAATTTATAACTTTTGTTATGGTGAGAATTTTTGAAAGATACAAACGGTTTCAGTTAGAAAATCGATGCAAACGTATTTCCCATCATTCGAAGAGAGAATTTCGAAACGATTAAAATTTTAAACAATTTTTTTCGTAAATATTAAATTTTTAACCATTCTGCAAGGAAAATTTTGAAAATTCATAACTTTCGTCTTTGACAAATTTTTTGAAAAATGCATGCTTCTGTAGTTATTGAATTGATCCAAAAGTTATCCTTAAAATTATTAAAACAATAACGCTACGATTTTAATATTTTTACATTTTTATAATTCCCGGCTTAAATTTTAACTGCAGAGACAACTTTGAAAATTTATAACTTTTGTTATAGTGAGAATTTTTGAAAGATATAATCGGGTTTAGTTAGAAAATCGACGCAAAAGTATTTCTCACCATTCGAAGAAAGAATTTCGCAACGATTAAAATTTTAAACAATTTTTTTCGTAAAAACTAAAATTTTAACAATTCTGCAAGGACAATTTAAAAAATTCATAACTGTCGTCTTAGTTGGAATTTTTGAAAAAATAAACTTCTGTAGTTAGTAAATCGATTCAAAAGTAATTCTTAAAATTAGCAAGACAATAACGCGACGATTTAAATTTTTTTGCAATTTTTTTGATTTTCATCTTAAATTTTAACAAAACTGCAGAAACAACTTTGGAAATTTATAACTTTTGTTAAGGTGAGAATTTTTGTAAGAAACGAACCGTTCGTTAGAACATCGATGCAAACGTATTTATCACCGTTTGAAGAAATAATTTCGAAACGATTCAAATTTTAGATATTTTTTTTCTGCAAGGACAATTTTAAAAATTCATAATTTTCGTCTTAGTTGTAGTTCAGCGCTTACAGGTGTAGATATCTTGTTTCTTACATCTGTACACAAATTTGATTATGGATTCGGGACGTACACGCAAAATTTCTCAAACAGTTGGCGTTGAATTTTTAATAAAAAAAAAAAGCTTTCACTTTTTCTATCTCGTGAATCGACATATCCTGTTTATACTTAAATTGTTTGAATTGTTTGTACGACCCTTGGTAGAACCTGATGGTATGTGATTAATGCATCCTGATGATAATAAAAATAATAATACAATACAATACAATATAATACAATACAATTTATTTAATATGCTGGTTGCTGCATTTAAAACAGATACATTCGTCATATAGCATGTATCTTTATTTCCATAAAAATATACAAAAGCAATATACTTAATATAGAAAATGGCTTCAGGGTATTTTATATTTTCAATAAAATGTGACCTAAACAAAAGATCTGTTCTAAAAATTAATTAAAACTTATTGTACACAATCTAAGTAATTCCCTTTATAAATACAAACGCCTTGTTTTAACTTAATTAATTTTATTAATTAAAAAATTCCACAGAGGAAACGAACTTTTTTTTTTACATTTCACTCGGCAACGTTCTCCCAAAGAATCCGACAAGTTCGACTTTCGAGCTTTCGGTTAACTTTACAAGCAGCAACCTCGACGGATGTGTACGTGCCGGATTTTATAATCCGCCGCCCGCAATAATGAATCAAAGGAAAGCACCGTTTCCACCCCCCGATGCGAGAGAGAGCCTTTGAGGGCGAAGGTAGTAAAATCGGAATCAGCCCTCTCGTAACGTGTCATTGCGTGACGACGTTTTCAATCATAAAACGGAATGCGACTTTATTTATTTGACGGTATCGTTTTATGTTTACGTCTCGAGCGACAAGATAATGGAGCATTTCGACGCTTTCACACAAATTGAATTACACATGGGCGGTCTTTTTTCTCGTTTTTCAGTGCTTTCGAAAGGTGACCTTTTGAGGATTATGGGGGGAGTAAAAACTCTTCAGGATATTTAACATGGTTTACTCGGGGAGTTTACGGCACGTTTCGAGGAGAACGTTTTACTTTTCCACTCGTTCTATTATGTTTCATAGGTGGAATTTACTGCTCGGCTGTTTTAAAATTTATTCGAGTTGCGCACGAGGGAGGTTAATTGAGGCTATCAATTTGTTGGAACTGTAATTACTAGTAATTTTTTTAAAACACATTTTGCTTGTCGAGTTAAGTTACGCGCACACTTGTCGGAATCGGACGGATGGCACGCATCGGAAAAAATTGCTTAACACAGTTGTAAACGAGTCAACGCACATTTATCGGTACGGCATGGAACGGATAAATGTGCGTTGACTCGTTAACAACTGTGTTAAGCAATTTTTTCCGATGCGTGCCGTCCGTCCGATTCCGAAAAGTGTTCGCGTAACTTTAGACTCGTCTTTCGTTGCCTCCCCCTATCCAAAATTTTAACCTATCCATCGTCCATGATAGTATATCACGTGTAGAAACTGTTAAATTTTGCTGAAAACAGCCTCCAGCACTTGGCTGTCGTTTCACTGTGGTGATTAGTTGCTTCGTTAATTAGTGCTAATAATAATATTCTACTCGAAACCCCATATGCATGTCACATCCAGATATTATCTCTATCTCTATCATAGAATATAATATAATATACACGTCCCGGCATTGTCTAATAGGAGTTTGCTCACATCGTATCTAAGTTGAGTTTGTTTGACAATCAAATTTGCATAACGAGTCCTATCAACAGTCGAGAATGGTAATATAAATTGTCGATTGACCTGGTAATCTATAAATTCAATTTAATAATCGAACGTGTGTTAATTAATATTATTTTAATATGTAAATGAGATGTAATTTAATCCATTATTTTAACGGGTCGGTACCCATCGGAAGTACGTTACACGGTCCTCTAGAGGGGGATTAAATCAAATTAGTACAACTATAGGCAACACAACTTTCACTTTTTAGAGTAATATTTCGGTCTGCATGATTTCGCGATCGAGGACGAAAAAATATTTATCACACGCCTTCAAGCACGGAGTGACCACGCCTCAATAAATTGGAACCGACATGTTTATGCGTTTTTGACGGCAATAACAAAACTTCTGTTTTTTTCATCATATATAATTATTTTTGTGGTGTTAGTTTATCTGATTTGATATTACCAGGGGCAGGGGCCAGTGCCCGCCTTGGCTATCCGGGCGCCCCGGGTGAGGTATTTTTCAGCGCTCTTAATGTTTTTTTTAACGAAAATGATTAGTTGATCAATACATTTTATTATTTAAAAACGTCATCTACAGGGACTTCCCCTTTCTCTGATTTGTGTTGTGGCGTCATTATTTTTGTTTGCTTCGAAGTCGGGGCGCCCCCAACGATAGCGCACGGGAGGGTCTAAATGTGGCAAATTAAAGAAAGATAAATTTATTATTTTATTTTATTTTGTTAAAATATAAGTATACATAATATTTTGGGCTTATAACCAGATCAAAGAAGTTGGGTACTAATAAAAATATAAATAGTCAGAATAAGGCAATAAGCAGAAAAGGCCGAAAAAGGTAGAAAGAAAAGGCAAAATATTCAGAATAACGGTACAAAACGCAAAAAGCAGTAACCAATCCTGATACGACAGTAGAAAGGGAACAATAAATAGACGTATACATAAATATAAAAGGTAAATATACTGAAGGAAAAAAAATGAAACACTTTAAATTCGTGAAATTTCGACCATTTTCAAACCGCCATAACTCAGCGTATTTTTAATCGATTTGAGGGCGAAAAACTTTGAAGTGTCTTCTTTAAAGTCATGTATGCAAAATTAAGCGTAACCCCTTCCGCCCCTCTCTAACGCCCCTGTGAAAAAAAAAGTTTTTTTTCTGGAAACCATGTCCAACTTTGACGATGTCTACGGAGTTGGAAAAATTGTCCACTCTATCCACCTTAAAGCCAATAAAATTTGATCAATTCCCTTTGCAGGACTCAAAGAACGAAGTTCCTACGACGATTTGGCACCAAGTTATAGGTTTTTGAAAAAAAAGTGCATTTTGAGGTTCTTCGCACATAACTCTTGATTTTTCAACCAAATTTGATGATTCTTTCGGGAAAAAATCCCATTTTGGCTCTACTTTAAGAAAGTAAACTCAGATTGGAATGATCCCTTTTAGAACCCTTCAACCCCCGAACAAAAAGAACACGTTTTTGGCCAAAAAAACGCCCAACTTTGGCAACGTGTACCGAGTTGGAAAAAATGTGTCAATTACCTGCTCAGGACTCAAATAAAGAAGTTCCTACGACGATTTAGCACAGAGTTATGGGTGTTTGAAAAAAAAGCGAATTTTGTGGTTTTTTGGCTCATAAGTCCGAAGTTTTTCGACAAAATTGTTTTCGTTTTCACGAATGAAATTTTCTTTGCATGTTGTTTGAGGTATGCACGAAAATTAATTATTTGCGCGAAATCATGAATATCGTATTTTGTACTTTAGAACTCCATTAACAGAAAACTTTATTTTAGGTCAAAAAAGTCTTACTTTAACGATCACTGAAGGGTCGGAAATAAATGTGGGCCCAACTCACCACTATTGGTCCATTTTTCCATTCGTCCAATAAAAACAAACAAATTACACTGACTGAAAAAAATAAAACATTTGAGATTTGTAAAAATTTAGGTAATTTTCAAATGGTCATAACTCAGCTTGTATTTAACCGATTTCGACCATCTTTTGAGAAATAAAAAGCAAAATGTTTCCTCTTTGAGAGGGTTTATCCCCCACTCCAAGAGAGGGCTCTACGCCCCTCTATACAAAATAACAAAAAGACCCTCATATTATTCAGATATGACACATGTAGAACGGGTGCGCACTTCAACTCGCCATTAATTATCATGCAAAGATTGTATAACTGTAACCAGCATTCACTTGATATTTTTGGCAATAGTTCCAGAGAGTTCTCATCCCTATTACGTGAATTACTATGATTTATGCTTTATAGTCAATTCTAATTTAATTATGTGAATATTTGCTATATTTTGTTCATTTATTTTTTTTATCCTTTTGTTTTATTTTTTTATATGTTATATCTTGATATCTTTATTATCTTTATTACTTTTTCCCTGTAATTAGATTCCACGATCTGTTGGGAAATAAAAGTATTATTATTATTATTATTAAAAATGCACTTTATTTAAACACCCATAACTTTGTGCCAAATTGCCGTAGGAACTTCGTTTTTGAGTCCTGCGCAGGTAATTGAACACATTTTAATGCTCTTTTGGTGGATCGAGTCGACACATTTTATCCAACTCGGTACACGTTGCCAAAGTTGGGCGTTTTTTTGCCCAAAAACATGTTTTTTTTTGTTCGGCAGTTGAAGGCTTCCAAAAGGGATCATTCCAATCTGAGTTTACTCCCTTAAAGTAGGACCAAAATGAGATTTTTTCTTGAAAGAATCATCAAAATTGGTTGAAAAGTCGCTGAGTTATGTGTGGATAACCTCAAAATGCACTTTTTTCAAACACCTATAACTTGGTGCCAAATCGTTGTAGGAACTTCGTTCTTCTAGTCTCGCATAGGGAATTAATCAAATTTTAATGCCTTAACGGTGGATCGAGTCGAAAAAAAAATTCCAACTCCATAGACATCGTCAAAGTTGGACATGGTTTCCTGAATTTTTTTTTTCACAGGGGTGCTAGAAAGGGGCGGAAGAAGTTACGCTTTAGTTCGTATGCATGACTTTAAAGAAGACACTTCAAAGTTTTTCGCCCTTTAATATTCATCAAAATCGATTCAAAATACGCCGTTATGGCGGTTTGAACATAGTCAAAATTTCACGAATTTCATTTTTTCTTTCCTCCAGTGTATTTTATTATCAGTAGAGGATTTTATGCACTATAAAATGCTGAAATATATTTATTATTATTATTTTTAATATACATGTAATAAATTGAAATATGTCAATGAAAAAATAGATAAGTTTGTTTATATACATTTTTAATAAAGAAAAAATAAGTCACATACTCTTATTAATGTTAATAATAAGAAATCAAAAATGTTTAAAATTAAAAAAAAATGCAAGTGACAAAAGATGACTATTTATTTATTTATTGGAATTACTACCACCTACCAACCATTGTTGTTACAAATGTTTGGTTAAGGGTGCTACCATATCTCGAGTTCTTGTGCAACGGTGTTGATATTTGCTAGTTTTTGAGCAAAAAGTAGTACAAGTAGTTTTGTACTGTCATATCTGTGTGAGTTATTAATATTTTTAAATAATTAATATAACAGTGAATAGCCCGATTTTTATAGATAAGATGAAGTACTTCTGCTCTGAAGAAATAGTGCTTAAACTTGTGCCCGAAGCACCTTCTAGACTACCAATGCATGAATTTCTATCCTTTCAGGATGTTTTTGTCCCCAAAACTAAAATGACTGATAGAAGTGACGGATAACGTCTGAGATTCATTAAAAACCAAAACAAATCATGGCCTACTAATTTTAGTACCTATTACAAATTCGACGCGAAAGTGCATTATAAACTCCCGCCTTTGCAGAGCCTTTATTAATGTGAAATAACCTCGATATAGAAAAAACTTTTCAAAAATGCAATTTTAATTTTTGTAAACTACAAAGTGTAAACATTTTGTTTTTCAAAGCAATATTTAATGCGTTAATTATTATTGAAAATATGAATATGTCTAATAATTTTTTGGCCCACTGTGAGTGGTATTTATAGTACAAACCGAACAAAATAATTGATTTATTGAGATGTTTTTCAATCAGTACAGTTTTAGATCAAGATCATAAATACTACATTTTTTAATGTTATTGTACGTTATTTTTGGTTGTAAGTTAATCAATCTTTTACATTTCCTAGCCCATACCCCAAATATCCAAATGTTTTCTTTCATCTTTATAAATATACGAGTGGTACTGAATTAATTAAAAATTAGCTATGTTTTTAATTATAATTAAGATCAAAAATATTTTTGTAACTACGTAATTTCCATTTTTATATGATCGATATACAAAATGCACAATGATCTGCTTCCTGTAATAATGGTAAAAACTACATTGAAAACCGTACAAAACCACCTGTACCATTTTTTTGGCCCACGGTGTATTAATAAAATATATAAATGTAAAAAAAAAGTGTGAATAACAGCGCGCGAATACACATGTGTATGTGTTAATGATCCAAGTGTGAGGCGCCATTCTCATGATTCACGTATCGGGGAAGTACAAAAATGTGCCTCAATCTGTTTTCGCGTTTTCCGTTCTCAACGGTTTCGCATTCACGTATTCACAAACTAAATTAAAATCTGTTTACACCACATCATCACACCGTTATTCCATGCGCCTCCCTTCTATTCCATGCACCTCCCTATCCCCCACCAAATCGCACGTTTCATTAGAATTGGTAGTATAGGCAACCCAAATAACAATTGCATTCTCACTCGATTTATAAAAAATTGAAACTTTACTTTTTTGACATACAATGATAAAAAAATCATATTTTATCCAGCGGTTTAAAAAAATATCAACATAAACCAAGTACCTAGGCAGTCAGTACATTCGTATAACCTAGAATGCTATATATTTCTAGAAATAATGAAAATTGTCAAAATTTGATTATAAAATTTAAGAAATAATTTACTAATTTAATTTACTAAAATAACTAATTAAATATTAACCTATTTTAACTAAAAATTGCTGACCTCCTAGGTATTATAGCAACGTACATATAAAAAAATTTAGAACATTCTAACTTTTACACAAATTTAAAAATGCACGAAAATGCTATATTGTTTATTAGTAATTTGTTTAATTTTTTTTTTCTTGCAAAAGGTAGAGTGAACAGTCATAAACAATATATCTTAAATCGGTATGTTAACATCTTATAATAAACGAGCTACACCCAATCTACCGCACCAAAATAGGTAAGGGTCACCTGCCCTTAACATAATTTATTACACAGAATATTTTTCAACTAATATGTAAATTAGTAATGACGCGAATTGCAAAGCGGGCTATAGGGATTTACTTGTAAAGTTTGAAATCTATTAATATTGGCTGCCCTAATTATTTGACAGTATTATTATTTTTAAAGCTTTTTAAGCTGAATGATTTGGTACCTTACTCAATAGTTTCTGCAGAGTATTTACCGAGATATTTGTAAAAAACTTTACAACCATTTTGAATTAAAAACAAAGGTTTGCCATGAAATCATAATGGCGGATATTTCATTTTGTTCTAAAAAGTGACGTTTGCTGTCGCATTACGATTTACACTTTCTACACAAGAAATAATTTACGGAGAAGGCGTAACTAGCAAAAGTACTATTCAATGAATAATTACTATGTTACTTTCTAAATTTGAAATGTGTTACAATTGGCTCCTTTAATTATTTTGTAATATCAATCTACTTACATTATTTTAATACTCATTGAATAGTACTTTTGGTGGATGTTGCCTTCTCCGTAATTTCAACACTGAACAAATCACGTACACTTCTAATTTAGTACCTGAGTAAAACCATTTACTTATAAATACTTTTTCTAGTGTAGAATACACGGCCGGTTGTAAATCGTAATGTGACGGCGACTGTCAGTTTTTAGAGAAAAATGAAATCCGCCATTATGATTTCATGGCAAACCTTTGTTTTGAATTCGAAATTATAGTAAAGTTTTTTGTAAATATCTCGGTAAATACTTTGCAGAAACTTTGAGCAAGGCACCACATTATTCAGCTTAAAAAGATTTAAAAATAATGTAAGGGCCGATACTGTTAAATAATTATCGGGGCCAATATAAACCCATTTAAAATTTTACATGTAAATCCCTATGGCCTGCTTTGCAATTCAACATCCTGTAACACCAATTTTTGGGACAATTTACTGTATAAAACTAGACAATTTAAATTGCACAAGAAATTCACTCATCTCTTGTTTAATAAATGGTGTGGTGTAAAACAGCTTTTATTCTGATATTTATAATATACAATAAAATGAGTAATAAAGTCCGTGATCAATTTAGTGCAGAGCTCCGGTTGTACCAAAGAAAGGAACGTTTCGATAATAAATAGACCTAAAGCCCTAGAAGTGTCAACCTTTGTCGTCCGGATTAAGTGCAGCTGCACAATAAAATGTATTTTCTGGGAGCGAATATGGTTACCCGCATTTACAGCCCGTCCATTTTGAGGGCAAGTTGCTCATATAATCACTTTAAATCATTCCTTGGGTTTATAAGAGATGTATGTTGCCATTTAGAGGGCGTACGTGATACAGTTAGTAATCGTTTGGAAATAATATCTTAAGCAAATATTATTGTCAAATTGTATAGTGATTACGTAAGGATATAATAACCTGGTGGAAAAAAAATGAAAAATTTCTTTGAGGGCAAAAAGCTTTAAAGTGTCTTCTTTAAAGTCATGCAAGCGAATAAGCGTAACCCCTTCCGCCCCCCACTAGCTCCCCTGTGAAAAAAAATGTTTTTTCAGGAAACCATGTCCAACTTTGACGATGTGTACGGAGTTGGAAACAAATTGTCGACTCGATCCACTACAAAAGCATAACATAACTTGGTGCCAAATCGTTGTAGGAACTTCGTTCTTTGAGTTATGCATGGGGAATTAATCAAATTTTAATGCCTTTATGGTGAATCGAGTCGACAAAATTTTTCCAACTCCGTAGACATCGTCAAAGTTGGACATGGTTTCCTGAAAAAAACATTTTTTTTCACAAGGGTGCTAGAGGGGGGCGGAAGGGGTTACGCATAAGGAAATTGACTTTAAATTTAAAGAAGACATTTCGAAGTTTTTCGCCCTTAAAGATTCATCAAAATCGATTGAAAATACGCCGAGTTATGACGGTTTGAAAATGGTCGAAATTTCACGAATTTCAAGTGTTTCATTTTTTTCCACCAGTATATAAATTTGACTGAAATCATATGTTATGGAATTCCAGTTTCAGTTTGTGAACTTTCGTAGAGGAGGCTAAGATAGAGATGCTAACGCGTTTCCATAGCTGCCGCTTATTCTGCTCTACTTAAGCATGTACAGTGCAACTATTATCCCGTGGCTGATTGCGCAATAACAATCTTAAATTTCTGGAAGCTCATGATTATTCAGCGAGCGCTGCCGAGTGAACATAATGTAAATATAGACACAGAATCGCCACGAAGTGATGATTTATATTTAATTCTGTGATGCGGCTACGCAAGATATGTTCGTTCTCACAAAATACTTTCTCGCTCTGCTCATACTTTACCTCCATCTGCCGCGAGATAATAGCTGCACTGTAGATGAAACAAGTATTTTTTTTAAGGAAAGTAAATGATTAAGGAAATTGGCGTCAGCTACAAAGCCAATCTGCCATCACCATTGTTTATGGTTTTAAATTTGTAATTTAATCAAATGGACAACCAGTAAACACTAAATAATCATTTTAATAAATTCAATAAAACGAAATGTAGCCTGAATATATGGATATTCAACCTGTTCGTTAATCTGCAAGCAAAATTAAGTCTTACTAAGACTATAAATATGAATATTCATATATTCAGGCTACATTTCGTTTGATTTAATTTATTTAATGCTTTCTGCAACATGTAAGGTTGTTTCTAATTTGATAATTATTTTAATTTTGGATGGCTAAAATGGTCGAAATTACGTATCATTAATGTATAGAGTTATAAAACATAAAAAAAATGTTGTTTCTTCTATCGCCATATATCTGTATGTTTTAACTGCAAATATTTACACAGTTTAATCATCCCGTACTAACGGCTGCAATGATCCTTTTTTTACGAAAACACCAGAGAAGGTGAAATGACGCATTTCTGTGATCTGAAACAAACAGTCATCGCTTATGCTCAAATTGTGGGCTCAGAGACGAACCTATATTTTGGGGCATATTTTTTTTACTTGTATTTCAAAATACACTACAGATTTTCAAATGGAACTTTACAACTTTTCACATTATTGATGAAAAATACAATTTTGTAAATTCGAAATGGGTGTCATTTTGAGATGAAATTGTGTGCACACTTAATAAATTATTAATTGTCTACGTGACATTTATGATATCTTCTTAATTTTTATATTTACACCAATGAACAAAAAGTAAAAGTTATTTTTTTCAAAAAAAAGTTTCTTGGTATTATCCCTAATTTCTATATAAATCTGGTATAGCATTTAGGATGTATCGTATTCAGTTGATTTATGAGGCAATGCATCATCAAAGTTCATTTAAAAACAAAAATTTAATTTAAAGGAAGGATGGTTGACGAGAATTCGGGTTGAAGAAGTGCGGATGATTTGGGAATTGGCGTAAGCATCTAGGCTATTCGGCCACTAACTAATTTTAATAATGAATGGGACATACACTAAACATCCATGGCCACTTCTTCGTTCCGAAAAAGTGACCGCACGGATGGGATTCGAACCCACGACCACGAGGCCCATGAGCAGGAGCTCTACTCGCTAGGCCACCGCGGCCCCCCATAAAAAATAACTCAAGATATTTTTTAAATCTCTGATCCGATAAATTTTCGAATTATCTCATTTAGAATTATTTTAAAAGCTGAGCATTTTTGAAGGTTATTAACCCTTTAACGCACGTTTTTTTTTTTCAGGAAAACGCTGAAATAAAATCTTTTTTTTTCTTCTTATAGTTGATAATAAATGTATAGGTATATGTGAAAAATATTTTTAATAGTCAAAATACTTTTTTTTCAGAAAAACGTTATTTTCTATTTTTTTTTATAGTTGATTACAATAAATATATTTCCCACAATTTTGCGAATAACGCATACTCGAGTCACGCTCGGGCGTGTGCGTTAAGGGGTTAAGAAATGGTCAAATATTTGTAGCTAACTCTCGCGATACAAATGTACTCAAAATCGGTTCTTCTTTCAGATATAACAAACATCGGTAAATACACCTCGTAGATATTTAGATAATTCCATGTGAATATTTTAAGTTGTGTATTATCTTAGTAGACTAGAAACAATTTTCTTTTTACTTAAAATGTGTTGATTTTTAAGATTATAAACTTTTTTACCGAATTTGGAAAATGCAACTTTTGAAAAACAAACGGTCATTGAATTGAGATTATTTTACAAATTAAGAAGATGACCTTTTCGAATTTTTATGGTATCGCATAGTAGTAGTAACTATTCCAAGTAACTTCAGAATATTTTTTAACCGAATTTGAAAAATGCAACTCCCGAAGAAACAAACTCATTGAATTGAGATTACTTTACAAATTAAGATGACATTTTCGAATTTTTGAAGTATCACATAGTAATAAATATTCCAAGTAACTTCCGAATATTTTAAGCTCTCGTAGCAATTGTATTTTTTATAAGTTTAATGTTGGCGGCGTTTACTTCGTGGTACATCTTGATTGTAAATTGGAATAAAACACTTTAACTAACTAAAATATAGTGGTATAAAACAGTTAAAGTGTTTTATTCCAATCTGTATTTTTTATTTATTTTGCGAATTTAAAAATGCAACGTCAGAAAAAAACAAACTGGTGTTGAATTGAGATTATCTTACAATTTAGGAAATTGATCTTTTGGATTTTATAGGATCACATAGTAGCATCTATTCTAAGTAACTTCTAAATTTTTTAAGCCCGTTGCAATTGTTTTCCTATTTTTTCTCGAATTTTAAAAATGCATCTTCAGAAAAAATAACGGGCGTTGAATTGAGATTATCTTACCTTTTAGATTTTTACTGTCACATAGTAGCAACTATTTTAAGTAACTTCAAAGTGTTTTAAGCTAGTAGCATTTGGTTTTCTAATCATTTGCCGAATTTAAAAATGCAACTTCAGAAAAAAACTAACGGACATTGAATTGAGATTATCTCAGAATTTATGAAATTAAGATTTTAGAATTTTTGTGGTATCACGTAAGTAATTTCAGAATATTTTAAGCTCATTGCAATTGTTTTTCTATTTTTTTAACAAATTTGAAAAATGGAACTTCAGAAAAGAACAAACAGACGTTGAATTGAGATTATCATACAATTTAGGCAGTTGATATTTTAGAATTTCTGTGGTATCGGATAGTAGCAATATTCTATGTAGCTTTGGAATTTGTTAAGCTCGTAGCAATTGTTTTTATATTTTCTTACCGAATTTTTAAAATGCAACTTTAGAAAAAACGAACGGACACTGAATTGAGATTATCTTAGAATTAAGAAAATTGACTTTTTAGAATTTTCATGGTATCACTGAATAAATTTAGAAACTTTTGCGCTTATAGCGCTTGTTTTACTATTTTTTAGCGAATAAAAAAAAATGTAACTACTGGAACAAGCAGGCTTTCAGGTGCGATAATATCAGAATTTGGGAAGAGATGTTTGGATGTAGAATCTCTTTGGTATTACGTAGTAGCATTTATTCTGTTGAAGTGAGATTATCTTGCAATTTGGGTAATTGAAATTTTAGTATTTTTATAGTATCACGTAGTTTGGATAGCAATTTATTGAATTCACTTGGTCACTTGACTCAGGAGTTACCCATCTATTTCACACTGTGTATTATTATTGTTATTAACATGAAATCAATCAAACGGTGAAAATACTTTAATAAAATTTTAATAACAGCCACCTTTCCATCTTTCTAATAATTTACCTTCGATATAACACTAATTTTCCAAATTATCCTTTTATTCGTCCGTTTTCTATAATCGACGAGGGTGTGGATGACAATGGTGGTGTAATTGCTGCGAAAGTTATTTCGCCGGCAATTGCAACTTCTCCATCGGAATGTTTTCAATTTGCATAAATTATTCGCCATGAATTTTTGTTTGGCACAATCCGGCCCAAAATACCGACTTCGCTGGCTTTGAGAGAGGAAGAGAGCGGGAGAGAGACAGAGAGAGACATATTCTTTGTATACGCCAGTGCGAGTTAAGTTTTTGGTAAACATTTAATTGCACAAAATTATTTATGCTAATTGGATTTTATAAATGCAGAGTTTTCATTTCCAAATCTAAAGCTACTCTAAAGTGATCACAAGTATATAGTATAATATATTTTTTAATAATAAGTTGTAGTTAAATTAAAACATATTGAATTTTCAATTGAGTTTTTTTATAGTAAAAGCAAATAAGTAGTTAAAGAGTAAAATATGACCAAACAAAAATTTCATCAAATGTGACAACAAATTTACCGAAATGTAATATTAATATTAAACTACAGTAACATAGTATTTACAAGAATTAATTAAAGTTGCGTGCGTTCCAATTACTACCAAAACTTGTACCACACAATAGTAACAATATTCATGTTTATAATTGAATAAAGGGGTGAAAGTTGTCTCGATGGTATAATTGGCGCCGGTGAATTGAAATTCGTGCCCGAATTATTAATTATATCTTGTTTCGTCGAGCGTGTTGGATATTTACATGAAACAAATAACACCGCACGATATTTGTTTAGACCGCTATTTGATTTATTACAACCGATAACGAAACTATCTATTCATTCGCGTTTTGCAAAATTCCCTTACGTGCAGTTAATATAAATTGTTAATGCGGGCGAATTACATCCGGAAACTGTTAATATAAATACGTAATTATCTCTACAACACTTCATTTGTTTGTTTATTTGAATTAATAATAATTAAAGCGATTTGTTTTTGAAATAATCGCTTACGCATTTGTTTTTGTTAGTTTGCTAAGCCAGCTTTCTATATTTCTTACATTTTCCTTCATAAAATCTACGAGTAAAAAATATGTTGGATATAATTCTTCTTGCGGTCGGATCCGGCTGTTGTATAAGGATTTGCATGTGTGTATATTTTCTGCGAAAAATGCAGAATAAAAATAAATTTCCCCCCCAGGCGTACTACAGCGTTCGCGGAAGGGCCGGAAGGGCGTAAGGAAATATGGTTATGGGAATGTGTGCTCCGTTTTTCATGTTAAATCTAGTGGACGTAATCGGGTCCGGGGAAATTAAAATGTCTTTAATAAACGAGGCCATACATTATTAACAAGTCTTTTATGGTCTTGGTCCAAACTTATCGTGTAATTTATGGGCGAAATCTAACCTTTTTAACGAATTAAATTACTAAAAGAGAACATTGTAGAGTAATCTAATGGAAATAAAAAAAAACAAAATTTATTACTTCCATTAGTCTTTCTAATTATTCACGTGATTTGAAAAACATTGCTTCGGAAATTTTTCGAATTTTTATTACGTATTTGCAAAGCTGGGCTTTGATAACTTTTAATTTATCAAAGCCTAGCTTTGCAAATTCGAAAAATTTCTGAAGCAATGTTTTTCAAATGACGTGAATAATTAGAAATACTAATGAAATTAGTAGTGTTTTTTTACCACTATAAATAGTGGTAAAAAAACTTCGAAAGTTGTTTAATTCAAAATTACCTGACAATGGACTACCACATAGTATCGGTCGCCATCATCATTTTCAGTAGTGTTTTTTTTTTAATTTTTGTTTTTACAAATTTACCTTCAGTCAAAAATATCATCAACAAGTCGCAGAGAGAATTATACAGTAAGTAAATAATAGTTGTATAATTTTAATTTTCAGAATTTCTGTAATCGATTAAATCCACCACATGGATATCTATAGCTTGGCATCCAGTATTTAAAAAAACAATCAGACGTTAAGCCGTGCAGCCGTGAACAGTAAATTTGAATTTTTTGGTCCATTTAAATTAATGGAAAATGTAGAACGGAAACGAACTGAACTGATAATAATTGCCCGTTCGGCACATATGCCGTTTTATCTATCCGGAACAATGAACACCGCATTTTTAACTTAAAACAAATCTATACAATATGCATTACACAATTTGTAACGGCCACGTCATTTCGAATTACCGCACTTTAAAAGATCGCGGGAGGAACGTTTATTTGGATAAATGGTAAATTTACCCAGACAGTACTGGTTTTATTATTAATCTATTTAATATTCGAACCGGAGTCGCCTTTGTGAGTGCTGGATGAGAAGGAGCGTGCTTAATTAAACGAACCGAGCTCGCGAATTGATTTTTCTCTAATTAAAAAGCCACAGGTTCGAATATGGTTAGCACATCGTTATTATCTAAATAATGAATTTAATCATTTCGTTACAACATCATTTTTTAATTTCAAAAGGCTTATACTCGAGGCTTCTACTGCGTTATACATTTTATATAATAAATTAAACACTGTTGCTTAACTTTTGAAAATTCAAAAATTATACAAAAAATAGTGATGTGGCCATCATGTTACTTGATGGTATCATTTATATTTACGCTTTCATGCTTTATTTTTAATTTAAATCATATTTTAAATGTACATCGAGCGTTGTGTAGACTCGGATTAAACTGACGTTTAAAACGTCAAAATTATGAAAGATGGAAAAATTATACTTCAAATTCAAAAACTCAGTTTACTCAAAAACTAAAGAGATTTCGAAAAAAAGTTATTCTTTATAAGTTGTTCACCATGGCATTCTTTAGAATTATTATTAACATAAATTTGCTCTAACCATGATCGTTTCATAATTATAAACCAAAAATAAAATAAAAATTAATACATTTCTTTCTCGAAACAATGATTTTATGAAAAATATTTTCAAGCAAAAGATGTTCATTTTTTGTTGTCTTCAATATTTATTAAAATATTTTTGTGATATTTTTCATATTTAAAGAAATATTGGAAAAAAACAAAAAACGGTAAAGGTAAACACCCACTTCTGGTGTACGAAATTTTACCAAAAGCTTTTCAGCTCTTCAGATTATCAAATAAGACGGGTGTTTAAAGTTTCATATCAATTGCTCAATTAGTTTTTGAGATACAGCGCGCACAGACGTACAGACACAATTTTTTTTCCAAAAATTGTTGAAATGGCATATAGGGACCCCAAAAAGGATATTTCCGTAAAAAATATTTTTGAAAAAAAATCACGATCACAATACCGTCTTTTTTAATTCACTAATTTTCAAACGAGATTTTGTGAAAATTTCATTTTTCCATTTGTTGAACATTTGAGAAAAAAATCCAAAAGATATATACCGTTGACAACAAATTAAAAAAAAAACATATTTAATTGCTAAAATAGCACGCCTCCAAAGGCACGTTTGTTTCTTTTTTAATTCACTCACTTTCAAACGAGATTTTTGAAAATTTCATTTTTTCATTTCTTGAACTTTTGAGAAAAAATATGTTCAATGAAGAATAAATTCTAAAAAAAACTATATTCAATTGCTTCAATATCACGCCTCCAGAGGCACGTTTGTTTTCTAAAATTCTAATTTTCAAACGAGATTTAAAAAAAAAAATGTATTGAACATTTTAGGAAAAAAATTGAAAAATTTTGTACCGTGGACAAAAAATTCTAAATTTTTTTTATTTAATTACTAAAATATCACGCACCTAAACGAACGTTTAGTTTTTAAAATTCACCAATTTTCAAGAGAAATGTTTGAAAATTTCATTTTTTCAGTTGTTGAATATTTGAGCAAAACACCGTGTACAAAAAATTCTGAAAAAATGATATTTAATTGCTAAAGTATCACGCCCCTTAAGGAACGTTAGTTTTTTTAAATTCACTAATTTTCAAGCGAGATTTTTGAAAATTTAATTTTTTCAGTTGTTGAACATTTGAGGAAAACACCGTGCACAAAAAATTCTGAAAAAATGATATTTTGCTAAAATATGTACCGTGGACAAAAAAATCTAAAAAAATTATAATTATTTGCTAAAATATTACACCCCTAAAGGAACGTTTAGTTTTCTTTAATTCACTAATTTACAAGCGAGTTTTTTGAAAATTTCATTTTTTCAGATGTTGAACATTTGAGGAAAACACCGTGTACAAAACATTGTGAAAAAATGGTATTCAATTGCTGAAATATCACGCCCCTAAAGGAACGTTAGTTTTTTAAAATTCACTAATTTTCAAGCGAAATTTTTGAAATTTTATTTTTTCATTTGTTGAACATTTGAGAAAAAAAATTTAAAAAATATATACCGTGCACAAATAAAAATCTAAAAAAATTATATTCAATTGCTAAAATATCACGCCACTAAAGCAACGTTAGTTCTTTAAAATTCACTAATTTTCAAGCGAAATTTTTGAAAATTAAATGTTTTTATTTGTTAAACATTTGAGGAAAAAATTACAAAATACATGTACCGTGAACAAAAAATTATTAAAAAATTATATTCAATTGCTGAAATATCACACCCCAAAAAGAACGTTTGCTTTTTAAAATTCACTTATTTTCAAGCAAGATTTTTAAAAATTTAATTTTTTCATTTCTTGAACCTTTGAGAAAAAAATCCAAAAAAATATGTACCGTGAACAAAAAATTCCAAAAAAAATATATTCAATTGCTAAAATATCACGCCGCTAAAGGAACGTTAGTTTTTTTTAAATTCACTAATTTTCTAACGAAATTTTTGAAAATTTCATTTTTTCATTTGTTTTGAGGAAAAAACTTAAAAAATATGTACCGTGGACAAAAAATTCTGAAAACATTATATTCAATTGCTAAAATATCACGGCCCTGAAGGTACGTTAGTTTCTTAAAATTCACTAATTTTAAAGCGAAATTTTTGAAAATTTCATTTTTTCATTTGCGGAAAAAATTCAAAAAATATGTATCGTAAACAAAAAATTCTGAAAAAAATATATTCAATTGCTAATATATCACGCCGCTAAAGGAACGTTGTTTTTTATATTTCACTAATTTTCAAGTGTAATTTTTTAAATTTTAAATTTTTTATTTCTTGAACGTTTAAGTAAAAAAATAAAAAATAAAAATATGTACCATGGACAAAAAATTCTAAACAAATTTATATTCAAATGCTAAAATATTACAACTCAAAAGGCACGTTTGCTTTTTAAAATCCACTAATTTTCAAGCGAGATTTTTGAAAGTTTAATTTTTTTATTTGTTGAACATTTGATAAAAAAATTCAAAAAATATGTACTGTGAACAAAAAATTCTGACAAATATATATTCAATTGCTAAAATATCACGCCGCTAAAGGAACGTTTGTTTTTTTTAATTTCACTAATTTTTATGCGAAATTTTTGAAAATTTCATTTTTTCATTTGTTGAACATTCAAGGAAAAAATTCAAAAAAATATGTACCGTGGACAAAAAATTCTGAAAAAAATATATTCAATTGCTAGAATATCATATCCCTAAAGGCACGTTAGTTTTTTTAAAATTTGCTAATTTTCAAGCAAAATTTTTGAAAATTTCATTTTTTCATTTGTTGAACATTTGAGGAAAAAATTCAAAAAAATATGTACCGTAGACAAAAATTCTGAAAAAATTATATTCAATTGCTAAAATATCACGCCCCTGAAGGAACGATAGTTTTTTAAAATTTTCATTTGTTGAACATTTGAGGAAAAAAATCAAAAAAATATGTACCGTAGACAAAAAATTCTGAAAAAATTATACTCAATTGCTAAAATATCACGCCCCTAAAGGAACGTTAGGTTTTTAAAATGCATTCATTATCAAGCGAATTTTTTTAAAATTTCATTTTTTCATTTGTTGAACATTTGAGAAAAAAGAATAAATTCTAAAAAAATATATATTAAATTACTAAAATATCACGCCTCCAAAGACACGTTAGTTTTTTTTTTATTCCCAAATTTTCAAGCGAGATTTTTAAAAATTTAATTTTTTCATTTGTTGAACATTTAAGGAAAAAAATCCATAAAACATGTACCGTGGACAAAAAATTCCGAAATTTTTTTATTCATTTGCTAAAATATCACGCCCCTAAAGAAACGTTAGTTTTTTAAAATTCAATAATTTTCAAGCGGATTTTTTTTTTAATTTAATTTTTTCATTTGTTGAACATTTGAGAAAAAAGAATAAATTTTAAAAAAGTATATTTTTAATTACTAAAATATCACGCCTCCAAAGACACGTTACTTTTTTTTAATTCACTAATTTTCAAGCGTGATTTTTGAAAATTTCATTTATTCATTTGTTGAACATTTAAGGAAAAAAATTAAAAAAATCAATCAATCAATCAATCAATTTATTTGTGCTAATAGACAATACATCTTTACACGAGTCAATTAAACAGTTTAAAATAAAATACAATACAATAAAATACAATTAAACAATCTGTACCGTACACTGAAAATTCTAAAAAAATTCTATTCAATTGCTAAAATATCACGCCCCTAAAGCAACGTTAGGTTTTTAAAATTCACTAATTTTTAAGCGAAATGTTTGAAAGTTTCATTTTTTCATTTGTTGAACATTTGAGAAAAAAATTCAAAAACATATGCCGTGGACAAATAATTCTAAAAAAATTATATTTAATTGCTGAAATACCACGCCCCTAAAGACACGTTTTTTTTTAATTCACTAATTTTCAAACGAGATTTTTGAAAATTTAATTTTTCTATTTGTTGAACATTTGAGAAAAAAATCCAAAAATTATGTACCATGAAGAATGAATTCTAAAAAAATGTATATTTAATTGCTAAAATATCATGCATTTAAAGGCACACTAGTTTTTTATTTAAATTCACTAATTTTCAAGTGAAATTTTAAAAATTTTATTTTTTTCATTTGTTGAACATTTAAGTAAAAAATAAAAAAAAAATATGTACAGTGGACAAAAAATTTATATTCAATTGCTAAAATATTACAACTCAAAAGGAACGTTTTCTTTTTAAAATCCACTAATTTTCAAGAGAGATTTTTGAAAATTTATTTTTTTTATTTGTTGAACATTTAATAAAAAAAAAAACAAAAAAATATGTACCGTGGGCAAAAAATTCGGAAAAAAATATATTCAATTGCTAAAATATCACGCCCCTAAAGGAACGTTAGTTTTTTTAAAAATCACTTATTTTTAAGCGAAATTCTTGAAAATTTCATTTTGTCATTTGTTGAACATTTGAGGCAAAAATTCAAAAAAATATGTATCGTGGACAAAAAATTCTAAAAAAATTATATTCAATTGTTTAAATATTATAACCCAAAAGGCACGTTTGCTTTTTAAAATCCACTTATTTTCAAGCGAGATTTTTGAATTTTTTTTTTTTCATTTGTTGAACATTTGAAGAAATAATTCAAAAAAAAAATGTAATATGTCTGTGTGTGTGTGTTTCTGTGCGCGCTGTATCTCAAAAACTAATTGAGCAATTGATACGAAACTTTGAACATAAGTCTTATTTAATAATCCGAAGAACTGATTTTTTTTTTGCAATATTTTCCTAAATATGAAAAATATCACTAAAACATTTAAACAAATATTGAAGGCAATAAAAAAATAACATCTTTGGTTTAAAAATATTTTTCATAAAATCATTGTTATTTGAGAATATTTTTTCAATATTTTTTTATAATTATGAAACGATAATAGTTACAAAATGCAAATTTATGTTAATAAAAATTGTAGAGAATGCCAAAGTGAACAACTTATAAAGAATACGTTTTTTGAGATCTCTTTAGTTTTTGAGTAAACTGAGTTTTTGAATTTGAAGTAAAATTTTTCCATCTTTCATAATTTTGACGTTTTAAACGTCAGTTTCATCCGAGTTTACGCAACGCTCGATGTACATTTAAAATATGATTTAAATTGAAAATAAACGATGAAAGGGTAAATATAAACGATACCATCAAGTCGGAGAAAGTAATATGATGGCCACATCACCATTTTTACTTTCTCCGTTACGAATTACGAGAAAGTATTGTGATCGTGATTTTTTTTTCAAAATTTTTTTTTACGGACCCCGTTTTGGGGTCCCTAGATGCCATTCCAACAATTTCTGGAAAATTTTTTTTTGTGTCTGTGTGTGTGTGTGTGTGTGTGTGTGTGGCTGTGTGTGTGTGTGTGTGTGTGTGTGTGTGTGTGTGTGTGTGTGTCTGTCTGTGTGCGCTGTATCTCAAAAACCAATAAAGCAATTGATATGAAACTTTGAACATACGTCTTATTTGATAATCCGAAGAACTGAAAAGCTTTTGGTAAAATTTCGTACACCGGAAGTGGGTGTTTACCTTAACTGTTTTTTGTTTTTTGCCAATATTTTCCTTAATATAAAAAATATCACAAAAATATTTAAACAAACATTGAAGACGACAAAGAAATGAAAAGCGTTTGCTTGAAAATATTTTTCATAAAATCATTGCTATTCGAGAAAAACATTTATTTTATTTTTTTAATTTTTGGTTTATAATTATGAAACGATAATAGTTACAGCAATTCTAATAATAATTGTAGAGAATGCCAAAATGAACAACTTCTAAAGAATAAGTTTTTCTCGAAATCTCGTTAGTTTTCGAGTAAACCTAGTTTTTGAATTTGAAGTATAATTTTTCCATCTTTCATGATTTTGACGTTTTAAACGTCAGTTTCATCCGAGTTTACGCAACGCTCGATGTACATTTAAAATATGATTTCAATTGAAAATAAACCCATGAAAACGTAAATATAAAGTCGGAGAAAGTAACATGATGGCCACATCACCATTTTTAAATTTGGGTTCAGTAAATTGAGTAAGTTGAAACAAATTTCTGTCCATTTGTCGTTCTTATATTCAGAAAGAAATGAGCCAACGCACATGCCCGTTAAGTTGTTTACATTTTCTTTTAAAAAATCTTTAAGAAATATTTAGTCAAAGTTTAACATCTGCATTTGGCACTTATGGTTAAAAGTTAGGATGGAAATGACATTATTAAAGGAAACTTTTTACATAAAAATGCATAAAAATCCATATAATGGAATATATTCTTTACGCCCTGGGTTTCTGGCCGTTCCGGAAGAGTAGAGTCATAAAGCGTGCGTTTCATCCTGCTAATCGGGCAAAGAGCCAGCGCTCAAATGGTCTGCGCTCGCACCCTCCCCTGCAGAAATCACGGGATGCGGTCTGCAGGACGCCGCCTCCATCCCATTCCAATTCCTCCTCTATCCCGTTCGCGTACACAACGAAACGTAGGACTATTCGCGGAAATTGTCGATTTGATGGGAACGATGTTTTATTATACTGCGAGTCTGCCCTCGCCTATTGTTGTTTACAAATGCAAGATACTGTAAAAAAAAAAACTTAAAAGATTGAAAACGCTTTACCAGTTTTGTCTTAAAGCCAGCGCAACCTTTTTTTTCAAGAAAGTTGCTGGCGTGTCAGCTAACCAGAACAAGAGGCGCTCATGATTCAGGAACTTGGAGGCACCACCACTCTTCTCCAAGTTCCGCATTACCTTTATTTTATTTTATTTCAATTACATTACATTTTCTATTATAATTTTAGTTTTCTTTGTATTTAGAATATTTACCTTCTTTTCGTTTTTTTTGGCGTTCACGAAGTCATCTACCACTACCGTTGCTTGCCTCGGAAAATGTACTTTCACAAGAACTAATGTTAATTTGAAGTCCCTGACGTGTCAGCAAAGAAGACACGAAAATGGAAAAAATCGAAATAAATCAACTTTTTTAATAATCATCGTAGACCATTAAAGTATGCCTCCTTTTTCATCAGAGAAAAATTGATTGGCGCTAAAAAAATTCAGCCATCTTCAATAGCAAAAAAAATAGCGTGTCACCATGAACATTAAAAAAAAAAAATCAATTTTTCAGACTTTGAACGGCCGTAGCGGCTGAACGAAAACTCCAAATTGAACGCGGTTTTCAAATCTGCGCTCCTTGTGTGTGAATTAGTCGGATTCAACTGAAATTGGCGATTTCAAATTTTTGGCGAAAACCTGAAAAACTACCCAAGGGTCCCCCCTTCTTACTTTTACTCAAAAATTGGCTTTGAAATAATTTCCTGAAGAAACCACTGGTTCGATTCGGGGTTTCTACACATGACTGGAAAGATCCCTTCAAGACGCCTCGGAAAATGTACTGTCGCAAGAATAAATATCAATTTGAAGCCCGTGACGCGTCAGCAAAATAAACTCGAAAATGGAAAAAATCGAAAAAATCAACTTTTTTAATAATCATCGAAGATCATTAAAATGTACCTTATTTTCATCAAAAAAACGAGAGAAATCGATTGGCATTATAAAATTTTAGCTGTCTTAAGCAGCAAAAAAGTTTTTCCGTTTTTTTTTATTTTTCAATTTTAGTTTTCTGAAACAAATGTTTGGAGTATTGCTATTTTTCTTAATTTACGAGTATATTATTTATTACAACTTTCTAAGCATAAACTTTAGTCTAAAACTGAATGGATTTATTATGATAAACTACAATTTTCAGCAACATTTCTATGAAATTGAATATTTCATTAAACCGTCGCGTCGTCGGCGCATTATTCCGTCAAGATGTTGGTGCACTATTTAATTTATGGGAATGGGAACTAAGCAATGAGAAGGACTTTGGGTCTTGGAGTATCATTATAAATAATAAATTATAGCACAGTAAGTGCTATTAATCAAAGCAGACGGGAGTCGGTCGTTCCATCTGAATTAATAACGTGAATCTGTGTTCGTGTCAATCTTTTTACATGAAAAGGTCTCCCCCATTTTTGATGGTCTGCACTTTTTGTCGCTTTTCAGTAATTGACTGTCAATCGCATAAATTTCACCGTCGAAATTATAAAAGAAATTTCAACAAGCGACGATTTGCGTGATACTGTTTTCTGCTTTATTCATAAAAGTTTTCTTTCTAATAAATAACGCTTAAAATAATTTTTACAATTAACATCAAGAGTGCGCATGTTAAGACTACGATTTTTCTATGTAATATGATATAAATCACCCAAAAAACATTTTTTTTTACGTTTTTCTTCCAAATCCGCGATTAGTTTAGTTTAGTTTACACATCTTTGTTAACATTGCTTATAAAATAAATTCAAAATAATTTGCAAATACATGTAAATGTTCATAATTGAACTGCAAATTGCCATTTCGTGCTTTGGCAAACCTTCGCAAGCGACTCGTTTGATAAATTTGCACTCACATACAATTTGTCAAATTATAACATTTATTATCAAATGCATTGTCCAATATTGTACAATATTCAATGTGCAGATATATTAATTGACTGATTCGTGTAAAATTCAGCATTCTCCGATATTGTTTTCCGAACAGAAATGCATAATTACTTCAGGTTGTACTTTTCATAATGGCGACATTTCGCTTTGATGTAATTACGTTTCCATTTTATGCTTGGACTGAATGTTCGCTAGAAATTGCTCGCTTTCCTTACAACAATGGAGTTCTGTTGAAAGGATCGCGGATGTAATAAAGAATACGTTTAATGCTGCAACATTTTTAGGAGCTCTAAAGAAATAATTACGCAAGACGCAACTATTTTTTGTTTTGCATAATTTAGTTCGAATTTTAATTCTTTCTTATAATTCCATTGTGTCACGACGCTTTGAACTGATTCTTGGGGTTTTTATTAAATTAACAGATTTCAAGTAATTAATAATGTAATTGGTGATAAGGATGTATAAGAGTTTTTTATCTGATTTTTTTCGTTAAATTAAATCATTAATTTTCAAAAATTCATAACTCACGAAAAAATTGACATATTTTCAAAAATTTTAATTAACCTTAAATCTTGTGAATATATTAAACATTTTAAGCAATTTTATCATGTAAGTATTTTTTTTCGATTTTTTGCGTGTTCGATAAATTAAATAGTCAATTTTCAAAAATTCATAACTCACGGAAAAATTGACACATTTTCAAAAATGTTAATTATTTTTAAAGGTAGATATTTTGTTAATATATTAAACATTTTCAACAATTTTATCATATATGTATTTATTTTTTTTTCGATTTTTTTCATTGAAGTGTTCGACAAATTAAAACGTTAATTTAAAAAAATTCATAACTCATGGAGAAATTGACATATTTTCAAAAATTGTAATTAATCTTAAAGGTAGATATTTTGTGAAAATATTAAACATTTTAAGCAATTTTATCAAATAAGTATTTTTTTTCGAATTTTTTTTTATTGAAGTGTTCGATAAATTAAAAAGTCAATTTTCAAAAATTCATAACTCACGGAAAAATTGACACATTTTCAAAAATGTTAATTAATTTTAAAGGTAGATATTTTGTTAACATATTAAACAGTTTCAACAATTTTATCATATACGTATTTATTTTTTTTCGATTTTTTTCATTGAAGTGTTCGACAAATTAAAACGTTAATTTCAAAAAACTCATAACTCATGGAAAAATTGACATATTTTCAAAAATTGTAATTAATCTTAAAGGTAGATATTTTGTGAAAATATTAAACATTTTAAGCAATTTTATCATATAAGTATTTTTTTTTCGATTTATTTTTATTGAAGTGTTCGATAAATTAAAAAGTCAATTTTCAAAAATTCATAACTCACGGAAAAATTGACACATTTTCAAAAATGTTAATTAATTTTAAAGGTAGATATTTTGTTAATATATTAAACATTTTCAACAATTTTATCATATATGTATTTATTTTTTTTCGTTTTTTTTCCATTGAAGTGTTCGACAAATTAAAACGTTAATTTAAAAAAATTCATAACTAATGGAAAAATTGACATATTTTCAAAAATTTTAAATAATCTTAAAGGTAGATATTTTGTGAATATATTAAACATTTTAAGCAATTTTATCATATAAGTATTTTTTTTTTCGAATTTTTTTTTTATTCAAGTGTTCGATAAATGAAAAAGTCAATTTTCAAAAATTCATAACTCAAAAAATTACAAAAAATTTTAATTATTTGTAAATATTGTGAATTTATTAAACGTTTCAAACAATTTTATCATATGAGTATTTTTTTTTCAAGTTTTTTTTTATTGAAGTGTTCGATCAATTAAAACGTTAATCTTAAAAAATTTTTAACTCAAAAAATTACAAAAAATTTTAATTATTTGTAAATATTGTGAATTTATTAAACGTTTCAAACAATTTTATCATATGAGAATTTTTTTTTCAAGTTTTTTTTTATTGAAGTGTTCGATCAATTAAAACGTTAATCTTAAAAAATTCACCACTCATGGAAAAATTGACATATTCTCAAAAATTTTAATTAATGTAAATATCTTGTGATTATATTAAACTTTTTGAACAATTTTATCATATAAGTATTTATTTTTTTTCGATTTTTTTAATTGAAGCGTTCATTTAAAAAAAAGTCCCTCAAAAATTGACTCATTTTCAAAATCAAAGTTAATTTTGAAGGTAAATGTATTATAATTGCATCAGAGTTTTTAAGTATTAATTTTTTTTCGATTTTTTTATTGAAGTATTGGATAAATTAAAATGTTAATTTAAAAAAAATCATAACTCACGGAAAAAATAGACACATTTTTTAAAATTCTAATTAAAATTAAAGGTAGATATCTTGTGAATATATTAAATATTTTGAGCAATTTTATTATGTAAGTATTTATTTTTTTCTTCGATTTTTTTATTGAAGTGTTCGATAAATTAAAACATCCATTAAAAAAGAAATCATAAGTCTCGTAAAAATTTACTCATTTCCAAAATCAAAGTTAATTTTGAAGGTAAATGTACTATGATTGCATCAGAGTTTTTAAGTATTAATTTTTTTTCGATTTTTTTATTGAAGTATTGGATAAATTAAAATGTTAATTTAAAAAAAATCATAACTCATGGAAAAATAAACACATTTTTCTTAAATTCGAATTAAAATTAAATGTGAATATATTAAATATTTTGAGCAATTTTATCATGTAAGTATTTTTTTTTTTTCGATTTTTTTCGATTTTCTTTTATTGAAGTGTTCACTAAATTAAAACATTAATTCAAAAAAAAAATCATAAGTCCCGCAAAAATTGACTCATTTTCAAAATCAAAGTTAATTTTGTAGGTAAATGTATTATAATTGCATCAGAGTTTTTAAGTATTATTTTTTTTTTAAATTTTTTTATTGAAGTATTGAATAAATTAAAATGTTAATTAAAAAAAAATCAAAACTCACGGAAAAATAAACACATTTTTTTTAAATTCTAATTAAAATTAAAGGTAGATATCTTGTGAATATATTAAATATTTTGAGCAATTTTATTATGTAAGTATTTATTTTTTTCTTCGATTTTTTTATTGAAGTGTTCGATAAATTAAAACGTTCATTTAAAAAAAAATCATAAGTCTCGTAAAAATTGACTCATTTTCAAAATAAAAGTTAATTTTGAAGGTAAATGTATTATAATTGCATCAGAATTTTTAAGTATTAATTTTTTTTCGATTTTTTTTAATATTGGATAAATTAAAATGTTAATTTAAAAAAAAAATCATAACTCACGGAAAAATAGACATATTTTTTTAATTCTAATTAAAATTAAAGGTAGATATCTTGTAGATATATTAAATATTTTAAACAATTTTATCATGTAAATATTTTTGTTTCGATTAATTAATTTAAAATTAATTAATTTTCAAAAATTCATAACTTACGGAAAAATTGACACATTTTTTAAAAGTTTAATTAGTTTTAAAGGTAGATATCTTGTCAATATATTAAACATTTTGAGCAAATATTTTATAAATTTTTTTTTTTTTTTCGATTTTTTTTTAAATTGAAGTATCGAAGTATATACCTCTTGGAATTGTCTTTAAAATTCTCAAATCTATTGAGAAATTATGTATTTATAACAAATTGAAAAGATTTGACTACTGTAATCGAAATGGCGAAACCAAAACTTGAATTGCAAAAAGTAAAATTTGCATCTCACAATTAAAATAAATTTTCAAAATTATTGATCTTGCAATTGTCTTCTAAATACTCAAATTTACTTAGAAAACATGTGCTTTTGACATACTAAAAAATAATTTAAATCCCCTTGCTGAAAACAAAATGACGACACTCTAAATTTGAATTGCAAAAAGTAAAATTTGCATCTCACAATTAAAATAAATTTTTAAAAATATTGATCTTGGCATTTTCTTCTAAATTCTCAAATCTACTTAGAAACCACGTGCTTTTGACATACTAAAAAATAATTGACATCCCCTTGCTGGAAACAAAATGGCGACACTCTAAACTTGAATTGCAAAAAGTAAAGTTTGCATCTCACAATTAAAATAAATTTTTAAAAATATTGATCTTGGAATTTTCTTCTAAATTCTTAAATCTACTTAGAAATCATGTGCTTTTGATATATTAAAAAATAATTGACATCCCCTTGCCGGAAACAAAATGGCGACACTAAATTTGAATTGCAAAAAGTAAAATTTGCATCTCACAATTAAAATAAATTTTCAAAAATATTGATCTTGCAATTTTCTTCTAAATGCTAAAATCTACTCAGAAATCATGTACTTTGAACATACTAAAAAATAAATGACATTCCCTTGCTGAAAAAAAAATGGCGACACTCTAAACTTGAATTGCAAAAAGTAAAATTTGCATCTCGCAATTAAAATAAATTTTCAAAAATATTGATCTTGGAATTTTCTTCTAAATTCTTAAATCTACTTAGAAATCATGTGCTTTTGATATATTAAAAAATAATTGACATCCCCTTGCCGGAAACAAAATGGCGACACTAAATTTGAATTGCAAAAAGTAAAATTTGCATCTCACAATTAAAATAAATTTTCAAAAATATTGATCTTGCAATTTTCTTCTAAATGCTAAAATCTACTCAGAAATCATGTACTTTGAACATACTAAAAAATAAATGACATTCCCTTGCTGAAAAAAAAATGGCGACACTCTAAACTTGAATTGCAAAAAGTAAAATTTGCATCTCGCAATTAAAATAAATTTTCAAAAATATTGATCTTGGAATTTTCTTCTAAATGCTCAAAACTACTTAGAAATCATGTGCTTTTGACATACTAAAAAATAATTGACATACCCTCGCTGAAAACAAAATAGCTACACTCTAAACTTGAATTGCAAAAAGTAAAATTTGCCTTTCACAAATCATGTACTTTTAACATACTAAAAAGTAATTTAAATCCCCTTGCCGGAAACAAAATGGCGACACTCTAAACTTGAATTGCAAAAAGTAAAATTTCCATCTCACTATGAATACGAAATATTAAAAAAAATGATCTTGGAATTGTCTTCAAAATTTTCAAATCTACTTAGAAATCACGTACCTTTGACATACTAAAACACAATTGGCAGCCCCTCACTGGAAACAAAATGGCGACACTCTAAACTTGAATTGCAAAAAATTGAAATTTGCAACTTACAAACTGTTCAAAAAAATGTTACCTCTAGGAATTGTATTAAAAATTCTTAAATCTACGTATTTATAACATACTAAAAACATTTGACAACTGTAATCGAAATGGCGAAACCAAAACTTGAATTGCTAAAAGTGAGATTTTTAAAATAAATTTTCAAAAATATTGATATTGGAATTTTCGTCTAATTTCTCAAATCTACTTAGAAATAATGTACTTTTAACATACTAAAAAATAATTGGCATCCCCTGGGTGAAAACAAAATGGCGCCTCTATGAAATTGAATTGCAAAAACTGAAATTTGCATTTTACAATTAGAAAAAATTTCAAAAAATTTTACCTCTTGAAATTATCTTCAAAATTCATGTATTTTTGACATCCTGAAAACAATTTACAACTGTAAACAAATTAGCGAAACTCAAAACTTACAATTTGCATCTCACAAAATAATTATAATAATTTATTGGTTTTATACAGGTCATGAAATGTCTTTAAACTTAATTTGATAAACGATGATGGCGCAACATACATATGAAGTGAAAATTAAACATCAAAAATTAAAATTCAAAAACTAAAATCGATTGGACGTTACTTCAAAATTCTTAAATCTACTTAGAAATCATGTATTTTTAACATACTAAAATTCAATTGATATTCCTTCTCTGGAAACAAAATGGCGTAACTCCAAACATGATTTGATTTTTATTGGATTATTGTTTCCTTTCTGTCCACATAATTTGCAATCAAAAATTATTTATTTCATACTTTTTAAAATCGAAATTATTTTTTTCCCATTTGTTCAAATACTCGAGCACTTTCATTTTGAAAAATTTATAACTTGCGCAGAAATTGGCACAAAATCAAAATTTATGTTGAAGGTAGATATCATGTGAATATATTTTTAAAAAAATGATCAATTCCATCATATGAGTATTTATTTTCTTTTTCCAAAGTATGGAATATATCTAGTAAAACCGAAATTAAATATTTTTGGAGAAAATCCTCGAACAGGTCGATTTTCTTTTATAAAAATACACATTTTTGCATGAAAGGCGATTTTCAGTCGTTATTTGTTTCCGAGTAACGACGTCATCAATTTTTTTTTATAAATGGCAATCCCCTATTTTTGTTTTTGATTTTGAGAGATCTTTTCATTGTCGAACTGGCAGTATAAAAATGTATATCATACTTTAGACGTGCACTGTATAACATACTAACAACAATGGCCATCGACCGGAGTCTTTCAGACATCAAAATATTTTAAGGTAAACACTTTTTTTATTTACAAGTTAAAATCACAAAGAAATATTTGAAAAAAATATTATATAACTTGAATGTACAAAGAAGTTGTTCAAATCTATACAAATTCACGATGGTTTTCATTAAATTACTTCAGCTTTGATGACTAATTATGAAAGTAATTATTATGAGACCATCAATACCGCAATTAAGAATTTTTTTTATTAAATTTAGTCGATTGGCTTCACACAGCCTCCGCATCCGGGGGTGATGTTGGTGAGCGTTTGCGATTCATTCGGGATGTAACGAGGGTAGGTAATCCACGGTGGCACTTCCGTTTAATAAATTTACTTTCCGGGGGAGATTAATGCTGTCGCCGGTAGAAATATTGAGTCGTGTAAAATATTGCGCAAATCCAATTTTGCTTTTAGCTTTGTAGTACTCTTTTTTTTTCACTCTCTAAATTGGATCTCGCTTGTTTGTGCGACCGTTGCCACTCAAGTTGCAATTCGCATCGACCCACTTCAATTGGAGTTCACAAGAGCGTTTCTATAACGTAAAGATTCACCAAAAATTACTTTTTTATAAATACAATTTTTGTGGTGATTTTCAGATTTTTTTGCTATAACAATTCTGTATTTTGTAAGTTTGCTCGAAAAGTCGTGTATATGTACATCAAACATAAACAACTAAAATTACATTTTTCCGTTTTAATCCACCATCTCCAGAAGGATATCTTCATTTCCATGAGAGGCTCACCCCCAATTTGAATGCAAATTTAATTATCCCTCTGCGAAATGGACGATTGAACGTCTGTCTGGAAACGTGCATTTGCATATGATGTGCGGATCATGCACTCGCCCCGCACATACAAATGATGACAGAAACGGTGCGGGCAATTTGTCTGTTTGTATATCCGCAATGTTTTGAAATAGAGACCTATTTGTTAACTCAAAAAATGTTCGCGGGAAAATCAACAAAAATTCACGCGGGCACGAATAAAATTTGCATGCGAATTTATAAATTTGCATTACTATATTTAGAATATGCGAAAAATAAAAAATAAATTAGATACAATACAATTTGTATATGCCGGTATTGTTTTAATATTTAAAATGCAAACAGTGTTATTTTATGGTTGGCCTTTTGACTTTATATTTATTTTATCATGATATAGATTTCTATTTTATTATTATTTTTTATTTATTTCAGAGTTGGCCATAAGACCAGATTAGTTTAAAAAAATGAATGACTGCTATGTCTCTCTCTCTCTCTCTCTCTCTCTCTTTCTCTCTCTCTCTCTCTCTCAGGCATGGCCAACTTAGAAACAAAATTCTGTCTCTCATACATTAGAATTACCGTATTAAGACTGTTAATAAATTCCACAAGGTTTCTAATACCAACAGGAATTAATTTAAACAAAATCCACAAAATTTAATAACATTCCATTTAGTGTGTGGAACGAGGGGTTCTGATGCATACAAATCCCCGGCATTATTTTCCGGTTTGTAAATTCCAATAACACGTATAATATAAAACAAAATTGGTGCTGGCGGGGAGATGTTATCTTCGGATAGTTTAATTTAATCTGGGCGTTTCTTAATATCTGCACCGTCGGAAAGTGCTACAGTCGGATGCAGAGGCTAAACTGCCAGGGGATTTTAAGAGAAAATAGGGATTGCCGGCGTTAGCGTAGCAGAGAGAGAGATATATTAAGCCGTCGCCGGCAACGCCCATCGAAGACTTTTCGCATTTTTATCTGCCTCTTTTGTGCAATGGTCTTATAAATCTAACAATTTATACGGATTTTCGGGGTATTTTGTTCGAACAGATTTTTACAGATGGAATACATTGGTTTTAACTCAAAATTTAATTGTGCAAATAATGGTTATTTATTATACAATTGTGGAATGTACGTAATTAGTCCCACAAGAAAAAATTAATTTTATTAACTCTTTCAGCCCTGGATTTTTAAATTAAAAAAAAAAAATAATTTTTGTTAATTATTATTGATGGGGAGCTTCTTAAGACCGTAAATACCAAATTTAAACTGATTTGATTAATTAGTATAGGAATTAATTAGTGACGCTTTGTTGAAGTGACATCTAGTGATAAACAGCAAAAATATGGATTGTCATAGTAAGTAGAGACATGTAAATGTTGCGGTGGCAATTGCTAGAGAAATTTTAAGTCGATGGCATTTGTTTTTATATTTTTTTCAAGTCACTAAAAAATTTACATTTTTTCAAAAATTAACTTTCTGTTCACATTTAATTGGTCTAAAATTTAGACATGAAGTGGTAATGGTTTTTACAGAAAAGTAATTTGGCATTAGTTATAAACAAATTTGAGAAGTTTTAAGTCGATTGCAATTGTTTTTATATTTTTTTCAAGTCACTAAAAAATTTACATTTTTTCAAAACTTAACTTTCTGTTCACATTTAATTGGTCTAAAATTTAGACATGAAGTGGTAATGGTTTTTGCAGAAAAGTAATTTGGTATTAGTTATAAACAAATTTGAGAAGTTTTAAGTCGATTGCAATTGTTTTTATACTTTTTTCAAGTCACTAAAAAATTTACATTTTTTCAAAAATTTACTTTCTGTTCACATTTAATTGGTCTAAAATTTAGACATGAAGTGGTAATAGTTTTTACAGAAAAGTAATTTGGCATTAGTTATAAACAAATTTTAGAAGTTTTAAGTCGATGGCAATTGTTTTTATATTTTTTTCAAGTCACTAAAAATTTTACATTTTTTCAAAAATTAACGTTCTGTTCTTGTTAAATTATTCTAAAATTTAGGAATGAAATCTTATTAGTTTTCACAAAAATGTTATTTGGCATTTATTTTAAACAAATTTAAGAAATTTCACGTCGATCGCAATTGTTTTTATATTTTTTTGAAGTCACTAAAAATTTTACATTTTTTCAAAACTTAACTTTCTGTTCACATTTAATTGGTCTAATATTTAGACATGAAGTGGTAATAGTTTTTACAGAAACGTAATTTGGCATTAGTTATAAACAAATTTGAGAAGTTTTAAGTCGATTGCAATTGTTTTTATATTTTTTTCAAGTTACTAAAAAATTTACATTTTTTCAAAAAATAACTTTCTGTTCACATTTAATTGGTCTAAAATTTAGACATGAAGTGGTAATGGTTTTTACAGAAACGTAATTTGGCATTAGTTATAAACAAATTTGAGAAGTTTTAAGTCGATTGCAATTGTTTTTATATTTTGTTCAAGTCACTAAAAAATTTACATTTTTTCAAAAATTAACTTTCTGTTCACATTTAATTGGTCTAAAATTTAGACATGAAGTGGTAATGGTTTTTGCAGAAAAGTAATTTGGTATTAGTTATAAACAAATTTGAGAAGTTTTAAGTCGATTGCAATTGTTTTTATATTTTTTTCAAGTCACTAAAAAATTTACATTTTTTCAAAAATTAACTTTCTGTTCACATTTAATTGGTCTAAAATTTAGACATGAAGTGGTAATGGTTTTTACAGAAAAGTAATTTGGCATTAGTTATAAACAAATTTTAGAAGTTTTAAGTCGATTGCAATTGTTTTTAAATTTTTTTCAAGTCACTAAAAATTTTACATTTTTTCAAAACCTAACTTTCTGTTCACATTTAATTGGTCTAAAATTTAGACATGAAGTGGTAATAGTTTTTACAGAAAAGTAATTTGGCATTAGTTATAAACAAATTTTAGAAGTTTTAAGTCGATGGCAATTGTTTTTATATTTTTTTCAAGTCACTAAAAATTTTACATTTTTTCAAAATTTAACTTTCTGTTCACATTTAATTGGTCTAAAATTTAGACATGAAGTGGTAATAGTTTTTACAGAAAAGTAATTTGGCATTAGTTATAAACAAATTTTAGAAGTTTTAAGTCGATGGCAATTGTTTTTATATTTTTTTCAAGTCACTAAAAATTTTACATTTTTTCAAAACTTAACTTTCTGTTCACATTTAATTGGTCTAAAATTTAGACATGAAGTGGTAATAGTTTTTACAGAAAAGTAATTTGGCATTAGTTATAAACAAATTTTAGAAGTTTTAAGTCGATTGCAATTGTTTTTAAATTTTTTTCAAGTCACTAAAAATTTTACATTTTTTCAAAACTTAACTTTCTGTTCACATTTAATTGGTCTAAAATTTAGACATGAAGTGGTAATAGTTTTTACAGAAAAGTAATTTGGCATTAGTTATAAACAAATTTTAGAAGTTTTAAGTCGATGGCAATTGTTTTTATATTTTTTTCAAGTCACTAAAAATTTTACATTTTTCCAAAAATTAACTTTCTGTTCACGTTAAATTATTCTAAAATAAAGGAATGAAGTGTTATTCGTTTTCACAAAAATATTATTTGGCATTCATTTTAAACAAATTTAAGAAATTTCACGTCGATCACAATTGCTTTTATATTTTTTAGAAGTCACTAAAAATTTTACATTTTTTCAAAACTTAACTTTCTGTTCACATTTAATTGGTCTAAAATTTAGACATGAAGTGGTAATGGTTTTTACAGAAACGTAATTTTGCATTGTTATAAACAAATTTGAGAAGTTTTAAGTCGATTGCAATTGTTTTTAAATTTTTTTCAAGTCACTAAAAATTTTACATTTTTTCAAAATTTAACTTTCTGTTCACATTTAATCGGTCTAAAATTTAGACATGAAGTGGTAATAGTTTTTACAGAAAAGTAATTTGGCATTAGTTATAAACAAATTTTAGAAGTTTTAAGTCGATGGCAATTGTTTTTATATTTTTTTCAAGTCACTAAAAACTTTACATTTTTTCAAAACTTAACTTTCTGTTCTCGTTAAATTATTCTAAAAGTTAAGAATGAAGTGTTATTCATTTTCACAAAAATGTTATTTGGCATTCATTTTAAACAAATTTAAGAAATTTCACGTCGATCGCATTTGTTTTTATATTTTTTTTTAAGTCACCAAAAATTTGACATTTTTTCAAAAATTAACTTTCGGTTCTCGTTAAATTATTCTAAAATTTAAGAATGAAGTGTTATTCGTTTTCACAAAAATGTTATTTGGCATTCATTTTAAGCAAATTTGAGAAGTCGATGGTAATCGTTTTTATATTTTTTTCAGAGACACAAAAATTATTGCATTTTTTTCAAAAGTTCACATTAAATTATTCCAAAATTTAAGGACGGAGTGTTAATAGTTTTCACAGAAACTTAATTTGGCAATCATTATAAGCAATTCAATACTCATTGATTTCTCCTAAAATATACTTTTTTTTTTTAATTCAAAATGAAACCTCTTATTGGAAAACCCTTTATATTACCTGTATTAGCCAGATAAATAAATAAATATCTTCATTATTAGTACCTATTTTATATTAACATTCTTAATAATGTAAACGACCAATATACAAATATTTTTTTCAAGTAACAATAAGACTCCAAAAAATATAAATTAAAATCGAACCAACACTGTAATCGTAATATGTACGAGTAATCCAATAAATATTAAATAAGGAGACTTTATTGAGAAATTTGAGGATGGACTATATATTCTTCTAACAATGCAATTAACTTTGCGGAAGTAGAAACCTTTGGAATATTAAAGGAAGCGTTATTTGCTCCACTTAACCACTATTTGTGTGTAAACTTGGGTATTTATAAGAAACCATAAAGTACGGGTAATTTAATACGATTAAATTTTCCGCCTTAAACTTGATCCTTGCTGTATAATTCAATTGCGTGCCATGTTAAATTTATGGTGAATGCGCCGGGATTATGGTTGTTTGAGCTCGTTCAATCACAGATTTCCCAAGATTATTTACAATATATCGTGTGGCTATCAATTTGCAGTCCAGCTTTACAACTATGTACCTTTTTTAAATCGGTATTTGTTTGTATCAATGTTTCATGTCAGCAGCACAATTAATTGCTTGCATATTTATTGTTTTCACGATTGTGTCATTACATGCTTTCCAACGGGATGTAGATTTCTAAACTATGGTGTGTGTTGAAATTTATTTGCATAATGTAACTATCAAATTGTAATCGAGCTCTTAAAATATTTCTCTTTCCTATTCGGTTGCTCTGATTCCCTTTTTGGGCATTTTTTTTTGTCTCCTTCATGTCCAGAATTAATTCTGGACATGGTGATGGAGACTATCTTTTGAATTATTTTTTTTTTCTATGTAAATGATTAATTATGTATATTATGATGATAAAAAATTGTGAGTGAAGAAGATTGTGAGTGAAGATACACAAAATACAAATACAGACAACGATCACAACATTCATTTATTAAATAAATTTAAAAAAACGAAATTTTATTGAATGCTTTCTGCAACATGTAAGGTTGTTTCTAATTTATTTATTCATTTATTCAATTAACAAGACACACGAAACAATACTGGGTGCTGTAAAAATGGCGGATTAACTCAATGATACGTTGTCGAGGTCTACTTATAGAGGATGGAAAAAATAATGAAAAAAATCGGTATTGTATTTTTTCGAAGATATGAAGACTAGTGTAAATTATTTTATTGCTTAAAATCTGCATAACATTACTTATTTACACTCCAGCTTATCAAATAAATTTTACAGAGATACTTACTTTCATACTTGTCAATATTATATAAAATTGGTATTTTCAAATGCGATCATTTGAATGTTAAAAAAATAAAACTGGCATTCAGTAGATTTATTTGAATGCGAAAATCAATTATTTAAAATTCAAATTATCGCATTTGAAAATACCAATTTTATACACTCAGCGTAAAAAAAACGCCACTCGAAAAATCGCGAAAAAACTCGATTTTTCAAACCGTCGTAACTTGGTTCAATTTGGTCGAAAATCGATTAATCTTTCAGTTTGGGAAAGATTCAAGTTTTATCTTTAAGAATGTGTAGTTGATTTTGACCCCAAGTCCAACCCTGCCCCTGTAATAACGCGATGGAAAAAAAAAAAATTTTTATGTAAAAAATTGACCCTTTGACAAGCTGTACCGTGCGCAAAAAAATCGGCGGGAAATTTCACCACAATGGCAGAAAAATTTAATCAATTTCCTTCAAACGCCTTAAAAATTTGAATCGTTTCGATGATTTTGGAGCAAAGTTATGAATTTTTGAAATAAAATGACATTTTTCACTTTTTTGGCCATAACTTGAGTAATTTTGCACCAAAATCGATGAACTTTTGCAGTCTGAACAGTTTCAAATTTTCTCTTCAACGTCATGTGAATTGTTTTGTTGCTAAAACGATTCCACCCCCTGCCACCCCCTAAAGAAAAAAAAATGTTTTTTAAGTTTAAATGTGCAAATTTGGTTTCTTGTACCGTGTGCAAAAAAAAGTCGTGGACTCAATCGGTCAGCATGACAATAAAGTCCAATCATTTTCCTCCAATATCCTCTAAAATTCAAGTCGATGCGATGATTTATGCGAAGTTATGCAGTTTTGAAAAAAAAAATACATTTTGCGCCTTTTTGACCATAACTAGGCGAATTTCACACGAAACTCGATGGAATTTTGCGATCTAAGAAGTTTTCGACTTTCGTGACCCCTGTAAAAAGTGTTTTGGATTGACAAAAAATGTTAAAATTTTTACAACTTGTTTTAATTTTCAATGTCATTTTTTTTTGTATAAATGTTGGTGGAGACTTTGTCGAAAAATAAAACTGGTTTTTATATTATTATTATTATTTTATAATACCTTTTGTGACCTAATTAATTACGGAATTCCCCTCGTATATTAGTTCTCCACTTATTACCAAAAACGGGTATTCGTGGTAATAAATATACCACCCTCGTGTACCGTTATAATTATATGCTTGCAATCAATTAACTAAATGTAAACAACAAATATAAACTGACATGATATCATTAAAATAATGACACAAAACATTATATAAACATGGAAAGCAATTGCAAAATATTCCTAATTAAAATTACACAAATTAATAATGTTGTTTTAAATAATTTAACTTAATTATGAATTCATTGTATTAAAATTTATATGTACACAATATTACGAACTTGATATAAATAAATAATCCAATAGTTAATAAATTATTCACTTCTCATTTGTTTATAAATTCATAAATATTACTATTTAAAATAAACAAATATAGTAGATGGTATTAAAGGACGGTTATTTGATTAATAATTATTTGTGTTGTAATTTTTTATGTGATAATAATATGTAATAATACATTTATTTGCACTGATAACCAATAACAGGACAAAAGTAAACAAGTAGTTAACTAAAATAATAATAATATTAGTGTAAGCACATTGTCTACCTTTACACAAGTCAAATAAATATAGCTGACACAAGTGATGATAAGTGAAGTAAACTTTAAAAATAGTAAACGGTATAAAAGCAAAATACAAGCAACAGTTAAAATTATGGAACGAAACACATTGAATTATTTAAACTAAAATATACAAATTAAACAATACGTACACATTAAAATATTGCAATAAATAAGTTAGAAGATAAAATGTATAAATGAATAAAATAATACATACATATTAAAATTAATGAAATACACAAGTTATAAAATACAATATATAGATAAATAAATATCGATACAACATAAAATAAGCAAAAATCTCGACTTTAGGTAATTTTAATTCCCAAAAAGTTAGATGCTAGGATCTCCTCTATAGTAGAAGCTTTAAATAATCCTTAAGTGAAGAACTAGTGTTGTTAAGACAATTCATAACACATAATAATACATTAGCGATTTTTATTAACAATTATAATACAAAACACAAAAATTAAATTCAAAATTTGGTTCTAGGAGTATCCTTAACTTCATTAAAATTAGTCTTCTTTAGAAGATGAGCTTTCTATTGATATTTTTTCTTCAGAGGTTTTGAAGTGAAAATTAAAGGTGCAGTTCTGCAAATTCTCGAATCTAAATCCTCAAAATGAATGTTCTTCGCAAATAAGAGAACTTGACGAAGATGTAGATTGTAAATCATTCAGAGTCATCTTTAGCTCCTTGAATCATTTTTGCAACTTTATTTTTCATTTAGAGAGAATCTTCCATATACCTTTCGAACACACTTGTGCTCTTCCAGTCACCATGACGTTTTATCATACTTAAATCAGCACAAAAATCAGCGAGAAGAGTTGCTGATGAACGCCGAAATGAATGATCGGTATGTAAGGACGGTTTAGGTAATTTCACAAAAGTTGCTATTTTTTTGCCCATATCACCAAAGGTGTTAATTCTTTGAACATTTATTTTTTCTACAACTAATAAAAAAGTGGTGATGACTGATGTGCTGAGGTCTCAAATTTCTGTATTTTCTAATCATATTCAAGTAGTTCATTTTATCTTCATCGACAATAGTGAATGTTCTACTGCGACCTGTCTTTGTCTTCGGGATATTAACAATTAGAGATGATCCTACATCAAGAACAGCATCGACATTTAAGGAATAAAGTTCTTCACGTCTACAACCTCCAAAAATCCCAAAAATTGTTGCCACCTGCAAGTTATGTACACCTATGTTTCAAAACGTGGAATAAAAGTAATGGTTACCTACTTTCATAGACAAATAGTCATCATCAGGAGCATCTCGTAAAAATATCTTGATTTCATCTCTTGTGAAAGTCTTAGCCTGCTTGGATACATGTCCTGAACTGTTACGTTTCATGAAGGACTTCACTATCGCATAAGAAGAAAATCTACGTTTTCGTTAAAATCATTTCGAAGGATTACTATTTGTTGTAATAGTTTAAACCATTTTACCTTTCAATTTAATTTTTTCTGTTGTTTTTACAACTTATAGACCAGAACTTTTAAAAATTCAATTTATCCGAAATCTGAGTATTTAAAAAATTAAAATTATTTCAAAAGATTATGCTTTTATCAGTCGTTTTTCATGTTCAAATAATTACATGTTTTTTCAAATCACCAGTTTTACAATTCAAAAACAATAATTTCAGAATCATTGTAACTTATTTAAAGCTCAATGTATTTTAAATACACAAACTGAAGTCGAAAGGATAACTCTTTATCAATTGTAATTATTTTTTTCATGATTATATCTTCGTGTTTTAATTTTTTTTTCTCGATTTTTTGTTCGAGCAAAATAATATAGTTTTTTAAAAAGAATGCTACATTTTTAAAATCCTAAGTGTCTTCAAAGGAACGACACATTTTTAGTAGTTTGTAATCTTTGGAGAATGCTTTTTCTAGGGGAATTGATTTTTTTAATTCTTCTACAACTCGAAAACAAAATTGTCATTAATTCCAACATTTCTGATAAACGGACGAACATTTTAACGCTCTTGTTTTAAAAAATTAAAGTTACTTTTTTCGATTGTTTTAAAATAACCTATAATTTTATTTCAGCCTTTTTCTTTTTAACTTTAAAACAAATGCAACTTTGTCCAAAATTTGAGTTTTTCCAAAAATTAAAATTATTTCGAAAGATTGTCCTTCTATTAATTTTTGTAATAGTTTTAATAATTTTACCTTTTCATTTAATTTTTTGTTGGTTTTACAACTCAAGTACCAAAATTAAAAAAAAAATATAATTTTGTCCAAAATCTGAGTATTTTTAAATATTCAAATTATTTCAAAAGACTACCCTTTTATTATTTGTTTTTCGTGTTTAAATAATGACATATTTTTTTTAATTATTGCAAATATGGGTTCTGCGATTCAAAAACAACAATTTCAGCAAAAATTGTAACTTTTTAAAACTCATTGAATTTTCAAAACGTAATTTAATTTAAACCTATTATCGATTATCCCTAATTTTTTATTAACTTTATTTTAACGCACTGTATTATATTCTGATTGTTTTTTTCATTAATTACATTTAATGTTTTAAATAATTGCTGCTCTATGTTACATATTTTTTTTAATTTTTACAATCAGGGGTTCCACATTTCATAAACTACAATAAAATAATTGCACATTTTCCAAAACTCAATGAAATTTCAAAACACGTAATTTTAAAAGTAATATCCATTCTCGATTGTCCCTAATTTTTCCATAATTTTATTTTAGCGTTTTGTATTTTTTACAACTCAAGGATTTAAAAAAATTCATAACGTCTTAAATTTAAGTATTTAAAAAAATTAATTGAAAGAACAGAATTTTGATCAATTGTTGTTAATGTTTTAAATAACTGCAGCTCTACGTTAAATCTTAAAAAAAATACAATCAAGGGTTTCACGTGTCAAAAACTACCGTTTTAAAACAATTGTAACTTTTTAAAACTTGATGGATTTTGAAACCCTAAACTGTAGTTGAAAGACTAACTCTGTTTAAATTTGTAATTTTTTAATGATTTAATATTCGTGTTTGATGTTTTTATTCATTTTTTTTTGCTTAATTGCTGCATATCGAGCAAAAAAATTGTAACTTTTTCGAAAAATCGATACATTTTCAGAATTCAAGGTGACATATTTTTAGTAGTTTACAATCTTTGTAAAATGTTATCTCTAGGGGATTTTTTGAACTATTCTAAAACTCGAAACCTTAGTTTAAAAAAAATCTTTACAATCGATAAGCTTTTCTTAAATAAACTGATTTCTCTTAAAAACCGACTAATGTTCAAAGATAAGAATTATTTCGAAAGAACACCACTTTACGAATTTGAAAATGTTTTATCTCTGTAGAGAAAAAAGTTTATGTAGACGTAAACTCTGTTAGATTTCTTTCGCCGCCATTGTTTAACTTAAAAAAACATTTTCTTCTTTTTTAAACTAAAACTTTGAAATGATTGCAGCTCGCTTGAATATCCATATATTTTCAAAAATTAGACAGTCTTCAAACGAATTGTATCCTTTTGTTTTTATAATTTTTATAATAATTCGTTTTTACGATTTTTTACGTTTAACGAAATATAACTTTAAAAAAATGGTGATGTGGCCATCATGTTACTTTCTCCGACTTGATGGTATCATTTATATTTACGCTTCCATGGTTTATTTTCAATTTAAATCATATTTTAAGTGTGCATCGAACGTTTCGTAGACTCGGATAAAACTGACGTTTAAAACGTCAAAATTATGAAAGATTGAAAAATGTACTTAAAATCCAAAAACTCAGTTTACTCAAAAACTAAAGAGATTTCGAAAAAAACTTATTCTTCATAAATTGTTCATTTTGGCATTCTCTACAATTATTATTTACATAAATTTGCTGTAACTATTAGCGTTTCATAATTGTATACCAAAAATGAAAAAAAATTAATAAATTTTTTTCTCGAATAACAATGATTTTATGAAAAATGTTTTCAAACAAAATAATCGCATTTCTTTATTGTCTTCAATATTTGTTTAAATGTTTTTGTGATATTTTTCATATTTAAGAAAATATTGGCAAAAAACAGTTAAGGTAAACACCCACTTCCGGTGTACGAAATTTTACCAAAAGCTTTTCAGTTCTTCGGATTATCAAATAAAACTTACGTTCAAAGTTTCATATCAATTGGTCTATTAGTTTTTGAGATACAGCGCGCACAGACACACACACACACACACACACAGACACACACACACACACACACACACACACACACACACACACACACACAGACACAAAATGTTTTTTTCCAGAAATTGTTGAAATGGCATCTAGGGACCCCAAAACGGATATTTCCGTAAAAAAAAATTTTGAAAAAAAAATCACGATCACAATACTTTCTCGTACTTCGTAACGGAGAAAGTAACAAAAATATAAAGTAATAATTATTTTTATTATAATAATTAAACTAGTTCACTGAAAATACACCCGAGGTAGATACACACAATCCATAATTGTTGTACTTATCGAGCGACCCTTCTATTTTCAGTAAATTAACCATAAGAGAAATTGTCATTGTTAGGGTGTTAGATATTCAATTTAAGGCAACTACCCCAGGTGTGATAGTAACCCAAAGATAATGCGATTACATGGGAGTATTATATCTAGCAAATTGGGAATCATAATACGGCCTTACTATAATAAACTGCGCTGGAGGGTTTTGTAATATTATTAAAGTTTAATGATACAAAAGCATTATTATTAAACTTTATAAATACAAAAGGTGCATTCAACAATCCGTAAATAATTATGGTGCCGTACCCGTGCGGTGTTAAATATCCTGGATCATAAAATAAATTCATATTTTAGCATGTTGCAAATAATAAAATCAGTAGTAATGTAACAATAAAATCCTGAAATTTGAGGATCAACATGCTGTATTTATAAGCTCTTAAATGTAAATTCCACTTGATTTGTTACCACGAACAATGAATGTTTTACCTCATAATTATATTAGAAGTGAATTTACGAAAAATTGGTTATTTTAGTACGGATGTGAAGATAGCCACGGATTTCCCGGCGCATCCACCTCAGAATAAAAAATAAATAAACTACAGTCAATCCACAATTTTCATTAGATCGTTTAAATTTGTTGTAGTTTATGGTTTTAGGAATTATTTGTCGTACTTTAAATTTAATTTTGTGACAGCAACGAAAAGATAAGAATTTTTTTTTTTTAGTTTTAAAGAAAAGATGATTGACAGGAGTTTGGATTAGAGAATCGAGGATGATGGGGACTTGGCTAGCCAGCTAGGGCATTCAGCCACAACCAATTTATATTAATAATATTCATATTTAAATGAAATGGGGACAAACACTAGACACCCAGGGACCCGTACGGCCATTTTTCGTGTTGAAAAAGTGGCCGTCCGGACGGGACTCGAACCCGCACCAACGGGGTCCAGAGGCCGGACCTCTACCCACTAGATAACCGCGACCCCATGATAAGAAGCAATAAAAATTGTTTACAACTTTTTTATGATTTTTTTCTTGACAAGATTTCATAGGCCAATTGGTCCTTTTATAATTCCAATAAAATCCCATCTGATCCTCAAATTAAACGAAACCACTTTGCGTTTAGTCTCTGAACAAATTCGGCGAATCACTGCGAGAAACTCGCGCAAACTAAAGTTATAAATCACCGAGTAATTTGGATGCAGGAAAGGAATTGTTTGTCTCGTCGCAGTCCTCCTTCCTCGGGAGGTTAGAAGAATCCTAATTCAGTCTTTTTCACATTCCGCCTTGCACCTGTACTTTCCGTCGAGATTTATCTCCTCCATTCCATCCACAATCTTCCACTATTGCGCCGTCTGCCATTGTATTGGTGATTAATTTTTGCATTATACTCCGAATCCACTTCTCGTTCCATCTCAGCGTTAAAAGGAAATTAATTTCCTAAATTGCTGTATTTCTAACTATACTTCAAACTTGAGTTTAAGAAGAAACAAATATTGCATTTACAGATTAGAATACAGATGATTGTTTTCCACAATTCACCATTGTTGACATTTTATAATAACAATGAAGACCTTACAGCAAAAAAAATAACAAGCAACATATAAGCTCGAGCTTATAATAATGTAGATTATTTCATGTTTTTTTATTCCCCGCAAACTGAATATTAATCCGCGGTATTATTTTATCCATTTAAATTCCATTAAATCTTTATTCTGTAAAATGAACGCATTTATACCCCATTAAATCCATTTTCATTAAATGAGTGGTGAAGTCGGGGCGCATTTGAGCTCGTGATCGGTAAATAAATAAAATTCGACGTGAAATACCGCATTACGAGCGGCGGTTTGAATGGGCGTTGTTCTCTGCCGAAGATAAATATATCTCTCTGTGTTGGGAAAACAGACTCACCACTCATTCCGGGAAACAGTTCGGGACATTCTTCAATATAACGCAGCGCAGTCGAAAGTACCAATACATCTGTAAAATGGGAGTGCACCGCCGCCGTATATTTGAAATACATTTAAGAATTTATAACAGTCGCCGATGGATAGAGAAATCTGTTTGCGCCTCTAACTCATCTTCTATGATTGAGTGGGTGAGTGAGGTGATTTATTACAAAATTTCATACTATAAGGTATTAGCCACAGAATTTTGTTGCTGAGTTGGCCATGAATAATAGACAGAAGCATAGCAATCATGTCTGAGATTAATCCATTTTTTTTTTAAATCTCATGATGTAATAATATGCGACATACCTCATTTATCTCACACCCAACTTTGAAGCAAAATTTTGCGGATCACACGATACTATACTATACAATACATACAGGGTCTTGCATTTCACTTCCCGTCATCTTTAACTCTTTAACGTCTTGGTGTTAAATAAATTTAAAAAAAATCAATTCTTATAAGAAAAATTCCTCAAAGGCAGAACAGGAACTCTATTTACGTTTAATGAAGGTGTACCGACGTAAAAAAATAATCGTTATTATTATTTTTTAATATCCATATTCTGGGTAACGAAAACTGGTTTGCCTTTACAACTGCCTTGATCCTCAGACTTTCCTTGCTCCAAGTAACCCAACAACTCATTTACTATTTAAATTCAGATTTTGATATTTTAAGTACTTTAAAGTTTGACACTAAATTTTCGACACCCTGTACAATTCATATCAATCAAATTTGGTTAACGGGACAGGCCTTATTTAATAAGTACCCTTTATAATTTTATGAACGAGGTACAATTTATTTATTTTGTTTATCATTTTTTTAAACCAATAGTGCAGAACTGATAATGTTTTGAAAGTTATTAGGAGTATTATTTATAAACCTAGCAAACTAGGGATTTTGGGAAACGTAATAAAAAGTACTTCTAATAAAATATCCTGGGTGTTCCAATAAAGAAAATTACACTTTCATGGGCTTAATGTGATATTTTCATTAACTTTAATTTTACATTAAATAACAGTTACGATTGTAATGATTCAACAATTTTCTTCACCCAAAGTATGTAAATTTGCGTGCGTTACTGAAACTTTGCTATTGTTCTTACATAACATTTTCAAGTGAGAAACTTTAGTGTTTAAATTACCGGGGGTATAAAATATCCATAATGTTGTGTGTGTGTTTGTGTGTGCGAGTGTCTGTGAGTGTGATAAAGTTTTGGGACAAATAATTACCAGTTTCAGACAGAACTGCCGTAACTATGGGTGCATTCAAATTACCTAAAACAGTTTGAATCAAATAATATTCTGTGTTGCGAAATATTCCATGAAAATAAAATCAACAAGTTTGGAATTATCTATTATTTCATAATGATGTTGGCCGTACACCATGTTCGTTGCGATGGTGGTGTTTTAATTAATTTAATTCGTGTGTTCGACACCCGAACAATTTCTACACAATTGTCAGAGCTTGTTGTTTCATGTGTTTCACAATTAAAACTGTTTGCTCTGGATTGATTTGACGTTAAAATTTCTATGCTGCATAATTTCATTATGAGCGTAATTAATCAATGATACACAATTAATTATCATATCAAAAGCAGGATGTATTATATGTAAACAAAGTATGTATACATGTATTTTCGAAAACAAATCAAAAACAATTTAGTTTATTGTGCATTTTTTTAATCTAAAGTCTTGTTTTCATTGACAAGGTGGAGGGTACCATTCGCTATTGGAATATAATTGATTAATTAGTTTCTCACTTAACCCGAGGTGAAACATCTCTGAATTATATAATGAAGGAAAAAAAATTAAACACTTGAAATTCGTGAAATTTCGACCATTTTCAAACCACCATAATTCGGCGTATTTTCAATCGATTTTGATGAATCTTTGAGGGCGAAAAACTTTGAAGTGTCTTCTTCAAAGTCGCGCATGCGAACTTAAGCGAAACCCCTTCCCCATCTAGCATCCCTGTGAAAAAAAAAACAGTTTTTTTCAAGAAATATTGTCCTTGAAACTTTGACGATGTCTACGGAGTTGGAAAAATGTTGTCGACTCGATCCACCATAAAGACATTAAAATTTGATCAATTCCCTACGCAGGGCTTAAGAAAGAAATTCTTACGACGATTTGGCACCAAATTATGGGTGTTTAAAAAAAAGTGCATTTTGAGGCTCACTCAGTGAGCGCCACGGAGCGCCTCAGCAAAAAAGTTAACTTCTCCTAAAGAATATTTTACCGCGAGTTATATTTTATTATATCAGAGGTAATAAATATTATTTTGCACGAATCATTTAATCGATACAAATTTTAAGTGCTGGAAGGCAAATTTTGGTAACCAAAATTAACCATTTCTGCCACTTAGTACGTTACATTAGAATTATGATATGATATAAAATAACTGCTTATCCTTATTTTGCTGGTTTATTATGGCTAAGAAAACACGTACAAATTAAATTAGGTACTTTCAGTCTGATATATTTCTCAATATCTATATTTTTCTCGTTTCCCAAGTGTTTCCCACAGATGCTTAAAATTTTAACAGATTGCTTAGAGAAAATTATCTGAACTTTTCAGCAACAAAAATTACTGCTTTAGAAGGTGAATTTTGATAACCAAAAATGATCTTGTAATAGCAATTGCTCTGGAAATTTTACATTTATTTAGACAAATGCCTGAAATTATAATTTATAAATTATTCATGTTTGCAATTACGTAAAGATAATTATCCGGCAGTAGCAAAAATAGCTGCATTTTCGAAAAATTACTCTAGGAATTCTACATTTATTCCAACAGATGCTTGAAGTTTTGACACATTCACCTAGAATAACGTATCTTTAAAATCGTTTAAAGAAAATTAACCGAAACTGCTACTAGAAAAAATGTCTGCTGTAGGAAGCAAATGAAATCACGAAGAACATATACCTTACATTTATATTTTGTTTTATATTTTATATTCTAATTATTACTTTAACGTACAGGGTGAATCCAGTAAATATATTATTATTATTAACATGTATTTATAATTGCCGAAAACAATCTTTAGAATTTTCTATAATTTTCTATAGTCTATTCATTCTACAGAAAGAGTTGTAGGAACGCCCACAATCACTAATGCGTAATTCTTACTGGTCGATTCGAAAAATTGCGGGAAATCCGCACGTCCCGATCACGCAGTACAAATGCAAATGGTTGGCGCGATGTTCAGTTCATTCCAGTGTGTCAGCTGCCTAGTACCCTTCTGCTTGCTTGATTGAAATTCACTTCATAAGACGTTAATCTTTCAAAATAATTTTGGTTTTTGTAAGTGCAGAAATTTTCAGTCGATTTATGAATTTTTGAAAATGTATTTTTTTTCAATGTCTGACAATCGAGCGTAAAAAATTAATATGAAACGCAGGGATAAAATCCTACAAAAATTCAAATCACTTTACAAGACGTCGATCTTTAAAAAAAAATTTGGTTTTTGAATGTGCAGCAATTTTCAGTCGGGTTACGAATTTTTGAAAATTTCTTTTTTTTTCAATGTCGAACTCTCGAGCGCAAAAAAAAATTATATGCATCGCGGGAAAAATATTCCACAAAAATTCAAATCACTTCACAAGAGGTTAATCTTTCATAATCATTTTGGTTTTTAAATGTCCAGCAATTTTCAGTCGAGTTATGAATTTTTGTAAATGTATTTTTTTCAATGACGAACACTCGAGTGCAAAAAATAAAAATTAATATGAAACGCAGGGATAACATCCCACAAAAATTCAGTTTACTTTACAATACGTCGATCTTTCAAAATAATTTTGGTTTTTGAAAGTGCAGCAATTTTCAGTTGAGTTATGAATTTTTAAAATGTATTTTTCCAATGACGAACTTTCGAGCGCAAAAAATTAAAAAGTAATATGAAACGCAGGGATAAAATCTTATAAAAATTCAGTTCACATCACAAGACGTCAATCTTGCAAAATCATTTTTTTTTTTAATGTATAACAATTTTCAGTTGAGTTACGTATTTTTTAATGTTTTTTAATGTCTAACTAAAAATTAAGAATTAATATGATACGCTGGGGTAAAATCCTTTAGAATTTCCATTCACTTAACAAGACGTCGATTTTTCAAAATCATTTTGGTTTTTGAATGTGCAGCAATTTTCAGTCGGGTTATGAATGTTTTTAAATGTATATTTTTCAATGACGAACTCTCGAGCTCATAAAAAATAAAAATAAAAATGAAACGCAGGGAAAACATCCCACAAAAATTCAGTTTACTTTACAATACGTCGATCTTTCAAAATCATTTTGGATTTTATGCAACAATTTTCAAACGAATTACGAATTTTTGAAAATATCCCTTTTTCAATGTCGAACTCTCGAGCGCAAAAAATTAAAAATTAATATAAAACGAGGGAAAAATCTTCTACAAAAATTTAAATCACTTTATAAGACGTCTATCTTAAAAAAACCTGTTAGTTTTTGAATATGCAACGATTTCCAAGCGAATTACGATTTTTTTTTCAATGTCGAATTCTCGAGCGGAAAAAATTCAAAGTTAATATAAAACGCGTGAAAAATCTTCTACAAAAATTTAAATCATTTTATAAGACGTCTATGTTAAGAAACCTGTTAGTTTTTCAATATGCAACGATTTCCAAGCGAGTTACGAATTTTTGAATTTTTTTTCAATGTCGAATTCTCGAGCGGAAAAAATTCAAAATTAATATAAAACGAGGGAAAAATCTTCTACAAAAATTAAAATCACTTGATAAGACGTCTATCTTAAAAAAACACAGTTAGTTTTTAAATATGCAACGATTTCCAAGCGAGTTACGAATTTTTGAATTTTTTTTTCAATGTCGAATTCTCGAGCGGAAAAAATTCAAAGTTAATATAAAACGCGTGAAAAATCTTCTACAAAAATTAAAATCACTTGATAAGACGTCTATCTTAAAAAAAACCAGTTAGTTTTTGAATATGCAACAATTTCCGAGCGAGTTACGAATTTTTGAATTTTTTTTTTCAATGTCGAATTCTCGAGCGGAAAAAATTCAAAGTTTATATAAAACGCGTGAAAAATCTACAAAAATTAAAATCACTTGATAAGACGTCTATCTTAAAAAAAACAGTTAGTTTTTGAATATGCAACGATTTCCAAGCGAGTTACGAATTTTTGAATTTTTTTTTCAATGTCGAATTCTCGAGCGGAAAAAATTCAAAGTTAATATAAAACGCGTGAAAAATCTTCTACAAAAATTAAAATCACTTGATAAGACGTCTATCTTAAAAAAAAACCTGTTAGTTTTTGAATATGCAACAATTTCCAAGCGAGTTACGAATTTTTGAATTTTTTTTTTCAATGTCGAATTCTCGAGCGGAAAAAATTCAAAGTTTATATAAAACGCGTGAAAAATCTACAAAAATTAAAATCACTTGATAAGACGTCTATCTTAAAAAAAACAGTTAGTTTTTGAATATGCAACGATTTCCAAGCGAGTTACGAATTTTTGAATTTTTTTTTCAATGTCGAATTCTCGAGCGGAAAAAATTCAAAGTTAATATAAAACGCGTGAAAAATCTTCTACAAAAATTAAAATCACTTGATAAGACGTCTATCTTAAAAAAAAACCAGTTAGTTTTTGAATATGCAACAATTTCCAAGCGAGTTACGAATTTTTTAATTTTTTCTTTCAAGGACGAACTCCCGAGCCCAAAAAATTAAAAATTAATATGAAACGCAGAATCCTACAAAGTTTCAGCTCACTTCACAAGACGTCGATCTTTTAAAATAATGTTGGTTTTTGAATTTTTGAGTTATGAATTATTTTTTTTTCTTAATAACGACAACTCGAGATCAGAAGAATACAAATTAATATCTTCACCAAAACATGTCCGCAAAGGAGTTGATTGTTACAATTTTTAAGGTGTATCAGGAAAATAATAAAAAAAATACATAGTGTAAATCAGACTTTTGCGCAAAACATACGGCAATTGTGGGCGTTTTTACAACTCTCTCTGTAGAATGAATAGATTATAGAAAGCAAATTTAGGTGCACTTTTTTCAAAAAAAAAATGATGTTACATACACATATAATTCGGCAGATGCTTAAAACTTTCGAAGAATAATCTTGAATAATGTACCTCTACAAACGTCCAAAGAAAATATTACACATGCTCCCTAACACAAATCGAGAAGGCAGTTTTTGATGACCAAAATTGCACTGTTTCCAGAAATTACTTCTGAGGGACTGGAAATTACTTCCCCATTAATTTTAAAGATGCATAAAATTTTGGATGGATGTGATCGTGACACCGTGTGGTTAGAATTGCTTAAAGAAAATCATCTTGCACCAGAAGACAAATTTTATTCACTAAGAATACATGTTTTCCAGAAATTGCTTTGTAAAGTCCTCATTTGTCTAGACTGTGATGTTTAAAACTTTGATGGATTAATCTTGAATAACAGGTCTTTATAATTGCCCGAATAAAATTTCCGGAATTTTGTAGATGCAAAAATGGCTGCGGTAAAAGGAAAATTGGGATGATTTTAATGAACTTCATCAAAAAGTAGTTCTGAAAATTATACATTAATTATAACTGTAAACATTAAATATTGTTCCCCCATCATAACACCTACAGACCGGTTTCGACCTTTCAGGTCTCATCAATGTAGTTAGTTGCTGATGGGGAATACTTATATCCCTATAGTAATCTCCGTTTCCCCATCAGCAACTAACTACCGGTCTGTAGGTGTTCTGATGGTGGAACAATATTTATTGTTTACATTATTATTGTTATATTTTCCGCCGCTGGCAATGTCCATATCTTGTCGGTGTTAAAGCCACCCGGATTTGGTTCAGTACACCATTCAGGCAATAGATTCCGCCACTTTGGCGTTTCTATCTTTAATTATAACTTGCTACTCATTTTAAAAATTACATAAATTTAGTTTTATACCATTTATATTATCATATTACATCCGGTCCACATTGATAAAAAAAAGTTAACACCGTGTAAGTGATATAAAATTGAATTACCAACATAGCGTTTCCGTTGAATAATTTTCTCGTTAGCGCGGTGCAAGTTTTGAAAATGGATTGTTGTAAATTAGTCTAGACGAGAGAATGGTCTGTTCGTGTTGAGGACGAAGATTTTATTACAAGCAGTTTGGTTGCGACCCGCCCAGGAAGAGCACCGCCACAGCACACGTCTGATATATTTCATATGCATTTCGTGCCATTTCATTTGCATTCAGCGCCATTTTCCGGATCATTGCCCCATATATATTTCTGAAAAGACAGTCCTCATATCCCCCCATGGATATTCCACCTCTCCCACCGCACTGCCGGTGATAAATTGGTTGCGGAAATTTAAACATAAAGAAAAATACCAGCGGAAGCCCCTCGTAAATACTCGTGCTCTAAGATCTGTGCTGGGAATTTGTATTTTAAATTGCATATACGCGAAACGATACAAAATAATAATTCTTAAGTTAAAACAAAATAATATTGTTAGTAGTTATGATAAAAATAATAATAAAGGATATTTTTATTATTAGCCAAGTACAAATGCAACAACTGACGTGACTGAAGGGCACCTACAAAACGTCAAAAAAAAAATGGTAATGTAGCCATCATGTTACTTTCTCCGATTTGGTATAATAGTTATATATATATATTTATAGATTCATGGTTTATTTTCAATTGAAATCATATTTTAAATCGAGCGTTTCACATGATCAAATGATTGCAACGTCAAAATGATGAAAAGTAAAAATGGCAAATTATGTTTCAAATTCTAATAATCTCTATCGCAAGTGTACGGAAAAACTAAAAATAATGTTAAAAAAAGTCCTAAAAAAGATTTCTAAACATAGTTCTGATTAAAAAGACCTTAAAAACAAATAAAAGTCCTAAACAAGAAAGTCTTGAAAAAGATTTCTAAAAATAGTCCTAATTAAAAAGTCCTGAACAAGAAAGTCTTGATAAAAGTCCCGATAAAAAAATCCTGATAAAAAGTCCCGAAAAAAGAGTCTTGAGAAAAAATGCCTTGAAAAACAGGTCCTTCAAAAAGACGAGAAATAAAGTCCTGAAACAAAGTCGCGAAAAAGAGTTCTGACAAAAAAAAATGTCCCGAAAAAAAGTCCTGGAGAAACAGTTTTGGACAAATAAAGTCTTGAAAAAATAACCCTGTTAAAAAGTTGTGAAAAAGAGTCGTGAAAAATCCTGAAAAAAGTACTGCAAAAAGAGTCCTGAAAATTTAAGTCTTCATATAAAACACCAGAAATAAATGTCCTGATGGAAGTCCTAAAAAAGTCCCGAAGGAAAATCCTAAAATAAGTACTGAAAAAATTCCCGAAGAAAGTTCCGAAAAAAGTCCAGAAAAAGAGTCCTGATAAAATATCCTGAAAAAATGTTCTGTAATAACAGTCTTGAAAGTTATGTAGTAAGTAAGTAAATAAGTAAGTAAATAATTTATGTCAGCAGAGTACAATGGTCTGAGAAACAAGTCAAAAGTAAAAATATTGTTCCCCCATCTGAACACCTACAGACCGGTTTCGACCTTTCAGGTCTAATCAGTGAAGTTAGTTGCTGATGGGGAAACCGAGATTACTATTGGAATATAAGTATTCCAAACACCGTTAAAGGTAGAAACGCCACTTTGGCGTTTCTACCTTTAAGTCAAAAGTAATTTATGAAAATAAAAAATGCTAAAAAAATATACACACCTGAAAAAGTTCTGAAGGAATTGTCCTGAAAAAATCCCAAAAACAGTCTTGAATAAAAGTCCCGAACAAGAAGTCCTGAAAATTAATCCTATAAAAAATGTCCTGAAATATAGTACTGAAAAAAGTCTTTCTTTACTTTTTTGAAAAAAAAAACCAAAAAAAATAATTCTGAAACAATGTATCGAAGAAAATTCTTAAAATAATCCTGAAAAGAAGTCCTGAACAAGAGGTTCTTAAAAAAGTCTCGAAAAAACTGGAGATAAAATCTTTAAAAAAAGAGTCCTGATAAAAGCCGTGAAAAAAGTCCTGAGAAATAGTCTTCATACAAAATACCAGAAATAAATCTCCCGAAAAGGAGTCATAAAAAGTCCTTAAAGAAAGTCCTAAAATAAGTCCTGAGGAAGTTCAGAAAAAGTGTCCTGATGAAATATAAAAAAATTGTCGAAAAATTGTCCCGAAAATAACATCTTTATAAAATAAACAAAAAAAATTCTGAAAAATGCATTGTAAAGAGTCCTTAAAAAGATCTGAAGAAATTGCCCTGAAAAAGAGATCCCAAAAAGAGTCCTGAAAAAAAGTCCTGCAAAAAGGCCTAAAATAAGTCCTGAAATAAAATGTTTTGAAAATAGTCTTGAAAAAAATGGTTAAAATATCTGAAAAAGTCCTTCAAAAGGTCACGAAAAAAAAATTCTAAAAAATAGGGAAAAAATTATTTAGAAAAAATCCCAAAAATAAATCCTCAACAAAGGGTTCTAGAGTCCCGAAAACGTCCCGAGAAAAAAAATCCTGAAAAAAAATTTGAAAAGAAATCAAGAAAATAAAGGTCCTGAAAGAAAAAGTCCTAAAAATAAATAAATTTCTTAAAAAGTCCTGAAAAATAATCCTCGAAGAAAGGTTTTTTAATAATGTCCTTAAAAAAGACCTAAAAAAAGTTCTGAAAACATTATCCTGAAGTCCCAAAAAGGCTAAAAGAACAAAAAACTGTTAAGAAATACGAAAACTTTTAAGTTCTTCGGATTCGCAAATAACACTTATGTTCAAAGTTTTATGGTCATTTCTGTATTAGTTTTTGAGATACACGCAAAGTTGCACACAGACAGACTGTTATGTAGAGAAAAAATGGTGATGTGGCCATCATGTTACTTTCTCCGACTTGATCGTATCATAGCCATTTATATTTACGTTTTCATGGTTTCAATTGAAGTCATATTTTAAATGTATATCAAGCGTTGTGTGAACTCGGATGAAACTGACATTTAAAACGTCAAAATTATGAAAGATGGAAAAATTATACTTCAAATTCAAAAACTAGTTTACTCAAAAACTAAAGGGATTTCGAAAAAAACTTATTCTTTGTAAGTTGTTCATTGTAGCATTCTCTACAATTATTATTAACATGCATTTGCTGTAACTATTATCGTTTTATAATTATAAATCAAAAATTACAAAAATAATAATAATTTTTTTTTTCGAATAAAAATGATTTTATAAAAAATGTTTTCAAGCAAAAGATGTTTATTTCTTTGTTGTCTTCAAAGTTTGTTTAAATATTTTTGTGATATTTTTCATATTTAAGAAAATATTGGCAAAAAACAAAAAACAGTTGAGGTAAATGCCCACTTCCGGTGTACGAAATTTTACCAAACGCTTTTCAGTTCTTCAGATTATCAAATAAGACGGATGTTCAAAGTTTCATATCAATTGCTCTATTAGTTTTTGAGATACAGCGCGCACAGACAGACACACACACACAGGCACACACACACACACACACGACACAATTTTTTTTTCCAGAAATTGTTAAAATGGCATCTAGAGACCCCAAAACAGATATTTCCGTAAAAAAAGTTTTTGAAAGAAAAATCACGATCACAATACTTTCTCGTACTTCGTAACGGAGAAAGTAAAAAAAAATAAGGACACTTGATAATGACCTGCAAAGGTCGAAACTATAGTTGTGTCAATATTGTTAACAACACATATTAAAACATTGTGTTTGTCTGTATTATGCAATAAATAAATAATGGTAAAAAAAACGTCGAAAGTTGTTTAATTCAAAGTTACCTGACAATGGACTACCACATAGTAACCGTCGCAACCATCATCTTCATTAAGGAAGGATGTTTGACAGAATTGCGGGCTAAGGAGAGTGAATGATTAAGGAAAATTGGCGTAAGCAACTAGGATATTCTGCCACGGCCGATTGTTTAAAATATTAAATTCATGTTTGTTTTAATGATGCTGAAATAAAATTATGGATAATTTTGGGAACGAGCATTTCTTTTGAATTTCATTTGTAGTATGGAATATTCATTGAGTTCTGAAAAAGTGTAAGATCAAAACTCGTTAAAAATAAACACAGAGACTAAATTGCGTTGAATGCATAAAACCCACGTAGAATTTGAAAATATCTGAATTACGTCAAGACCTGTGCGGGAAATCGAGAAAAACTCTGAAACGGTGCACTTGCAGTAAATATAAAAATTAAAATACACGCAATTTCTTTCTTTCAAAATTAATAATAATAATTGATTTCCACATATGATACACATTGTGGGATTTTGTCAAGTAGTGTTAACTGATTGAGCATTTTATTTCAATCATATTGTTTGTTCTAATTCTGTTTATTTATTCATTATATAATTCTTATTATCGTATGATATTTGTTCTCTGATATATTAAATGATTTAATTAATTAAATCTGCGATTTATTTATTTATTTATTCCTCGTTAGTAATAATGAGCTTGCCATAATGTATTTATTTGTTATTATTATTCTTCCATCAATTTTAAACCGTTTGAGAATGGTTTAAAATTTTTCTAATTAGGAATTGTGTGTAATTAAGCTTTTACCTTCAGAATAAGTAATTATAGTGTGTCCCCCTATGAAAAAAAGACGGGTGGATATTTTTCAATTATTATTTTTATATTGAATAGCCCCAACATTGCGGTTTAATTGTGGAAAACCACTTCATTCAAATGGCTGCCTCGGCTGGCTTTGCAGTAGCCCATTCTGTCGACCCAATTTTTCATGACATTTTCGATGGTGTGGCCCTCAATGGCTGCAATGGCGACTTCAATCTCGTGCTTTAGGTCGTCAATCGTCTCTGGATGGTTGGCGTAGCACTTATCCTTGACGGCTCCCCACAAAAAATAGTCCAAAGGGGTCAAATCGCAGCTGCGAGGCGGCCAGTCGACATCGCCGTTTCGGCTAATTATGCGATTTTCGAACGTGCGCAAAAGTTCGACTGTAACGTTGGCTGTGTGGCACATGGCGACGTCTTGCTGGAACCAAATGCCGCCGATGTCTTCCTATTCCATTCGGGGAAATAAAATAATTTCCAACATGCCGCGATAGCGCTCACCATTGACGGTTACGGCGGCTGCTGCTTCGTTTTCGAAGAAAAACGCACCAATGATGCCGCTGAACCACATACCGCACCCAGTTGTGGGTGCAATGACTTTTCCATGATTACGTGTGGATTTTCTGAGCCCCAAATTCGGCAGTTTTTCTTATTGACATAACCACCGAGGTGGAAATGAGCTTCATCTGAAAAGATGATTTTTCGATAAAAATGCTCATCTTCCAACAAGCGTTCTTCGGCCCATTGGGCGAACCGAAATCGCATCGGATGGTCGTGCAGCTTCAGCTCTTGCACCAATTGAATTTTGTACGGCTTCAAACCGAGGTCTTTCGTCAAAATTCTTTGAAGGGACGCGCGAGAAATGTTCAATTCCTGCGAGCGGTGTCGAGTTGATGTTGATGGATTGTCACTCACACTTTCAGCAACAGCAGCAATTTTTTCGATTGTGCGCACTGGACAAGCACAGGAACGCGTTGCTTTCTCCACTAACGAGCCACTTTCATGCACACGCTTCACAAATTTATCCACAAACTGCCTGGAAGGTGCTTTATTTTCCCGAATTTTGTGCGAATTTTTCTTGCAGTTTCGGTTGAAGACTCACCATTTTGGAAGTAAGTTTTCAATATTTCCCAATTTTCTTCGAGCGTAAACTTAACCATTTCGTAAACTGCAAATCTTTTACTAAATATTTGACTTATTGGCAAAGTCATTTGAGCCGTCAAAGCCGAAATAATCGATAGTTCAAAAAGCAACCGATTGATGGGCCACCTTGTAGTTTAGCACACAGGTTTGACGGTTACCAAAAAATATACATCCAGAATGTTCATCTCACTGAAACTTCGGGTATGAAATGATATTTAGCTAACAAAAAACATTGCAACATTGCGAAAAACTTTTAATTCAGCGTAAATGTGTTTAAGCCATTAATCGTGTAATACTTTTCCTGTACTGTTTAAATCCCCCGTTAGTGTGAGTAGAATTACATGTAATATAAATCCCAATCCAGCTTCCCGCAAATAATGCATGTTTATACTGTTTTTATTGGACAGAAAAATTCCATATTACATTCATTATTTAACTTTACAAAATTTTATAAAATATGAAAATGTGTTTAATGAATTGTGCAAATTGTACTTGTATTTGTTAGGAGTATTATTATTACTGGTGAAGTAACATAATTGAAATACCTCGGTTTATTTATTATATGTTTTTAAATGTAATTTTCTGTTTTCATTAAAATACATATACCTATAGATATCTTAAAATTTCTTAAAATAATAGTAAAAGTGCAGGAAGCCAAGACTGAAACGTACTAACACATTGTGTAATAATCCATAATTTAAACCTGTATGTAACATTGTGTATATATCTGTAATGAAGATGTTATATGTATACATAAACAGGGACTAAAATTGGCCGATAGTAGAACTGCACCATAGGGATTTCAATGTAAAAATTTTAATCTTCGATTATTTGCTTCCTTAATTATTTCAGACAAGAACTGTATTTAACTTTTTGTAAAATAAAAAAATCTGCATCCATACATGGGTGCGTGAAGAAAATATTGAAAATTAAAAGTGATACTTTTAATTGACATATAATAATTGTTTTTGTCAGTCTGAAATTTTTTTCACCATCACAATACTTTCCAGTACTTCGTAACGAAGGTAAAAAAAAAGAGGGAATCGTTCTACTGTAAGTTTATCCGTTTAAGAGCGGCAAGAAGGAAATCGCGTATGCCCTCTCGACAGAGACAAATTTAAACTGTTTTTACAGGCGGCCCGGGAATGGCATAATTCTTTGCTGAAATTAGAAAATTCTTTCTGAAACGGAAAAAATGCGCCCGTGGACGAGATTACGAGATTTACTCCTTGAAAACGAGGAAAAAAATCTCTCAAGTGCAAATAATTTGTTAGGTCTTTAATTTAACAGTTTTTATTAAATATACTCATCAATTATTATTGCAAACTTGTCCATAATATTTCTATTGAAATAGAATAATAATTAAATACTTTATTTAATATTCATCGTGGATTTAATCAGTTGAGTAGTTTCAATTTTATTAATTAATTTGATTATTTATTACATTATGTATTTGTAAGTTTTAAATATATTACCCCGGCGGATTCACCATGAATTTACTGAAAAATCTGAAACTTATTATAACGTAATAATACGAGTTTCTAAAACACAATAGTATGTATAATATTAACAATGCAATAATGACTATTTTACATTTATTAATAGATAAATGTAGCTTCAATTTGCAAGTATTTAATATACAGTGTGTTGAATTGCAAAAAGGGCCATAGGGATTTACATGTAAATTTTTAAATGTATTAATATTGGCTCCCCTAATTATTTGACAGCATCGGTCTTTTTACATTATTTTAAAAGCTTTTTAACCTGAATTATATTGGACCTTACTCAATAGTTTCTGCCGAGTATTTACCGTGATATTTACAAAAAACTTTACAATAATTTCGAATTAGAAAAAAGGTATGCCATGAAATTATAATGGCGGATATTTCATTTTGTTCTAAAATGTGACGTTTGCTATCGCATTACGATTTACAACCGGCCGTGTATTCTACACAAGAAAAAGAATTTATGATTATAATGGTATTACTCAGGTACTATTTAAGAAGTGAACGTGATATTTCCGTAGAAGGCAATGCCCAACAATAATAGTATTCAACGAGTATTAAAATAATGTAAGTATACCGATAATTAAGGGAACCCAATTGTTACACATTTCAAATTTAGAAAGCAAATTAAATCATTCATTGAATAGTACTTTTTCTGGATATTGCCTTCTCTGGAAATTCCCATAAAGTTCTTAAATAGTCCCTGCGTGGAACCATTTAATATTAAATCGTAATGCGACAGCAAACGTCACTTTTTAGAACAAAATGAAATATCCGCCATTATGATTTCATGGCAAACCTTTGTTTTTCATTTTAAAGTTTTTTGTAAATATCTCGGTAAATACTCTGCAGAAATCATTGAGTAAGGTACCAAATGATTCAGCTTAAAAAGCTTTTAAAATAATGCCAGAAGACCCGTACTGTAATTAGACGAGCCAATTTTAAGACATTTGAAATTTAACATGTAAATGCCTATGGCCCGCTTTGCAATTCAACACCCTGTATGTTCGATGAAGATTTTAACGATATATTAAAGTGTAAGTAGGTATTTAGGCACAAGCGAGCTTGCAAGCCTTGGACCTGGTATTCACTCATACTTTACGCTATTTTTTATTACGCCTGCAACGTATTTCAAAATTACCTGTTTTGAACATCATTAATTTATTTCAAATGGCCACATGATATACATATTTCATGCTATGCCGTTAACATGGAAATAATCTTGCTTAACAACAGTTGTGGTGACGTTTAATGTCAGTATAGAGTGAATCAAGACCAAGTTCCTCCATAAATACAGCATTTAATTGACGAAACTGAACTCAAACTAATCCCAGCAAAGTCAAGAGACGTCTACATTAAGAATTACCACAAATTGATGCATTTGACGAGGAAAAAATACTGTATTTTGCTAATCTTGTTGAACGAATTAAAGGTTATTCATCGTGTGAAGTTTATTAATATTATTGTTTCTCAAGGGCACACGTGTTTCAATATTCGATATTATAATCACTGCAGCGAGTTTCAATTGTTCTTTCTGAAGCAGGCGTCATGAAAATATTTTTTTCTTCCTCGGAAAAGGGTATTATTGACGTATCGCAATCTGATAACGTTTGCCAATTTTTAAACACGTTAAAAAATTGCCAATTCTCTCGTGAAAAAAGAATATTTTTTTAAACTGACATTCTCATGTGCAACAAAAAACCTATATTTTAGGGACAATAAAAATTGGCGTTCTTTCTACGTCCGTTATTTTTTTCATAGTTTTTTCATTATTTTTTTAAATTTTTCCTACTAGTGAAAAAAGTGTTATTTCTCGTACTTCTTGCATAAATAATTAGAATAGATGTGTATTGGCATTAATAAATTAGTAATACAAAAGAACAACTTGATAACGTAATAAAAAAATGAAATTAATGTAATTAGTATATTTTTTCGTAATTAAAATGAGGGGTGTAATTCGTTAATCAAGTGATTATGGACCGAAACTCGTACCGACAAATAAATCAATTTACCAATATTACGACACCTGATAGAAAATTGATCTTCAACTTCAAATTATAAATTTGGTTGCATCCAGAGCTAGGATTATATAAGATCGGACGATACCAAATATTTGATGATGATACACTCAACTTTTTAGATTCATAAATGGCACATATTTACGTTTAAAATTACCAACGAGTAGTTAATGACTATAGATGATAATCTACAGAAGATTAATAAGAAAGGAAAACTACGAACTAAAAAAAATAATTGCAACTCAGGAAGAAATAATAGAAATGATGGAGAGGAATTTAAAAAAAATTGTTATACAAGGAATAAGAGAGGATAAAAAATAAACTCGGACAGAAATTACAAAAGAAATTAAATTAGTGATTGTGAAGGCTTTCACTTCGTCAAACATTTTGAATAATTCAAATAAAAACGATTAGCTTTGTTAATAGCACTTTATTAATTCTTAGTGACTAAAATTGTCAAAACTATATTAACTAAAAGTTAATGAAGTAATATTTTAGCTCCTCATTATTAAACTATAAATTTATAGTTTGGTAACGATAAGCTAAAATTATCGAAACTATAACTAAGAGTAAATAAATTGATACCAACAAAGTTAATCGTTTTGATTTGAATTAGTTGAAAAAATAATGGACAAGATATGGATTCACATAAAAATGGAAGCACAAACAGATTGGGAATATTTAGAGTAGATAGGAAAAGATTTAAAGGAAACTCGTTCCATATTTGAATTATTCGAAATGTATCACGAAGTGAAAGGCTCCACAATTAGTCATTTAGATAGGAAAATAACAATTATCATTAAACTAAAGGAATTTACCATGAGATAAGAAATATGTACCCATACAAAGAACTTAACTGGAGCACAAACTTAGATCAATAACGACTACACAAAGAAGGAAATAAAGACGTTAATTATAGTAAAAGAGGAACGTCAAAAGGAAAATAGTGCGTATCTGAAACATCCACAATGAACAAAATGGAATTGAAGAAATGAAGAAACAAATGAAGAAGAACGATGGACGAAGACAACAGGAAAAGTTAAGGAGATAACTTTGAACGACAGATTACCTCAAAGCAACGGAGAGTTGGAAGGAACAAAACGAGGAACAAGAGAGAACAAAAAAAAAACTAATAGAAACAATAACCGGGGTAAGAAAACGAAGTAATGACACCGGCAATGAAAAAGATAAGGCACTATTTAAAAATAAATAAACAGAAAAAAGAAGAAAGGGTAAAAAGAGAATGAACCAAAAATCAGTACGTGAAATAGACTGTGCCAAAAAATCGATATTTTTTTCATTTCGCTCTTCTTCTAGAATATACTTCCCCTTTCAAATTCATTCGGGTTCTAAAAATTTGAAGCAAATCGGTCAATATTTAGTGGTGCATCAGGCCAAAAAACGTGTCTTTTAAGTTTTTCGTCAATTTTTGAGAAGTTTGACGTCACTGTTCTACAATAACGAGATGTTTGACACTTGGGACACACAAAGTATTTAATGCGTTTCAGTCGTCACATACACTTTCGGATAGATATATTGACAAAAAAAACAATTTTTCAAAGGCCTTAAAAACCGTAATTTCAAATTTCAACTTTAATAACTTCACATTTTTAGGTTCGCGATGCCTCATATGCTGTTTTAACGTGGTGTAGTATCACGTAGCGTTAATTGTTATAATAATCTACACTCGACTAAAAAAACTCACCACTTAAAAATGCACTGAAAATGGATAAAATTCAGAGAGCCGTAACTCGGTTGCGTTTAGTCGAAATTGGATGAATTTTCGAGTTCTAAAAAGGTTAGAACCTTCTCTTTAATGTAATTCTAGTTAATATCAAATTCATTCCACCCGTCCCACCCCTTAAGAAAAAAATGTTCCTGATGTAAAAAATGTCCAAATTTGATAGCTCGTATGCAGTGCCAAAAAAATTGTCGACTCAATCAGACAACAGGGCAATAAATTCCAATCATTTTGTTCTAATTTCCCTCAAAAATTGTTTGGCACTGCGTACGAGCTTTCAAATTTGGACATTTTTTGACACAAGGAACATTTTTTTCTTAGCGGGTGGGAGGAGTGGCATGGATTTGGTATCACATTATCACATTAAATTGATGATTCTAATATTTTTTGTGCATTTTCAAGTGGTGAGTTTTGTCACTCGAGTAGGAATTATCATAACTGATGGGACATTTTCTCTTAAATTATCAATTCAGTTAACGATACGTGATATTAGACTACGTTAAAACAGCATATGACACAACATAAATCTAAAAATATGAACTTATTGAACTTGAAATTTGAAATCACGGTTTTAAGGCCTTAAAAAAAATGGTTATTTTTGTCAATACATCTAACCGAAAGTGGATGTGGCGACTAAAACGCATTAAATACTTTGTGTTTGAATGTATTAATGTGTCCCAAGTGTCAAACATCTCGTTATTGTAGAACAGTGCCTCTGAAATATTGAGGAAAAACTAAAAAAAAAAAACACGTTTTTTTCTTGATGCACCTCTAAATATTGACCGATTTGCTTCAAATTTTGGGAACCCGAATGAATTTGAACGGGGAATGGTATTCTAAAAGAAGAGCAAAATAAAAAAAAATATAATTTTTTTTCGTACAGTCTAACGTGGAATGTAATAATAATGCTGAGACCTGGTAAAACAGAATAAATAGTATCCGAGTTAGAAGAGTATAAATTATGAACAATAAAATTATTCCGATAGATGGAAGTTGTCTGCTCAGATATGCAACCGAAAAAAAAACACCTCGAGTGCTGTTTCCGCTCTTATACCAATTAATTACTTGTATTTTTTGTTCTTACCTTTTTATTAACACAATTTTAATAACTAAATATAACTGAGTAAATATGGTTGCCTACATATTAGTGCGTTGATGTGATTATTTTACGATTGAACATAGGCATTAACAATCAAATGTTCAGAGTTAAAATAAAAGCCCTGTATAGTTGTGCAACATGGCCAATAAACGATTTATTATTATTGTTTTTACAATACAATCAAAATAATAACAATAAACGTTAAAGAAATAGACAAATGATTTAGAAAAAAAAAAACATATTCTGCAAATATATTTACACATTAATTAAAATGCATGTTTAGATAACTCCAACCCATAATACTTGCAATATCTGCAGTTGACAAAACTAATCCACAATTAGTAGACGTAATGCCGACAAGATTAATTACACAAATACATAAAGCTTAACGTGTATTGCATACAAAACCATGAAGTTCACGTGTTCCATTAATAACCCTCGCAGAGAACGATAAACACACTAATTATTACGAAACATTAATCAATACCGCAGTAATCCTCGCTGGATAAAAGTAAACAAACAAAAAATAAATAAAAGGATTCATCCATTTGCGACATCATCTTTTATGTATTTAATCCCCTCACACAACAAATAACAATCCAGTAAAAACAATAACGATACATTTTACGAGAGAGTTGTATAATTTATGTGTGTCCCTTTCAGAACTGAACAGTGCGGGAAAAAGGGGGACTATTGTGTGTGTGGGATAAAAAAAATAATCACGCAGGCCATACCTTGCACACTCTCCTGGACGTTGATCTGCGGCGCTCCGAAGGAATACTGGATCAGTAGCCAGCTGCTGATCACGTATTGTATCCAGCAATCGGTCAACATTGTTCACACAAGCGATTAACTCTGATGATGAGGACGGCGACGTCTCTAATCACATTACACCGGCACCGCACTGTTTCACTGTTGCGTATTGTCCCGTTAAACCGGAAGCGCGCACTATCGATTCGTTTTATTGTTTTGGTCACTGATTTACGATCGATTTATTGGTTTGAATTGTTGACGGTGCATCTGAAATATATAACGCGATTCTGATTTAAATTCGATAAATTGCAGACAGAATGCAAACGCTAATAATCAATATTATCAGTTGAAATTGGGTCACGTTTAAAGATGAACACTGAAAAGGGGAATGTTGTATTTGCTGGGCAAATTTCCTGGAAATGAAACTCTTGAATTTTAACCCGTCTCTTTGTTAACCGCTTACTCTTATAGCGTTTTTCTACTATAACTCATAAAGTGCACATTTTGGCCCTAATTTTAGGACGTGAAGTAGAACTTTACGCCTTGGGGCGAAAAAAACATTGTTGTAGCAACGGACGGGCGGGCCATAAAATACAATGCCTTATTAAAGTTCTTTCTTACTTACCCTAGTAATTATAAATAATATAACACTTGCCTAAAGATCGGAATCAAATGTAGCAACGTGTTTTAAACACTTTTGAATCACACAAACAATGCCACAGCAAATTTGGAAGAAACTTTCAAATGGCCGTTCTTATTGACACCATTCACCATGGTTACGCATAAATTAAGCTTTTCAAGGAAACTACGATTATTTCTGGTCTTTCGTATAAAATTAAATTATTCATTTTGTATAAAGTAAAGCTTAATGAAAATAGAAATAAGTTTACGCTCTCGAATCATAAATAACTATTTGAACATTTCCTTTTATTATATGTATATCACTCGTTTATAAAGCGAAATTCTCTTTAGGACTGAATTTAACTGAATTAAAAAAAACACTATATTCGAACCACAAATATAACACACAATTATTTTTTCTATACGTGCACACGTCTTTTTTTACAGCGATGACAAAATGGAAAATGAAAAAAATGGAAAAATTTGAGTGACTTTAAAATAATATAAAAACAATTGCCATCGACTTAAAACTTCTCAAATTTGCTTAAAATGAATGCGAAATTACGTTTCTGTAAAAATTATTAACACTTCATCCCTAAATTTTGGAGTAATTTAATGAAAACAAAGCGTGAAGTTTTAAAAAATGCAATAATTTTAGTAACTTGAAAAAAAAAATTTAAAAAAATTGGCATCGACTTGAAACTTCTCAAATTTGCTTGTGAGGAATGCCTAATTACGTTTCTGTGACAACCATTAACACTTCATCCCCAAACTTTGGAATAATTTAATGAGAACGGAGCATAAAGTTAAAAAAAAAATGTAATAATTTTAGTAACTTTAAAAAAATATAGAAACAATTGCCATCGACTTGAAACTTCTCAAATTTGCTTAAGAGGAATGCCAAATTATGTTTCTGTGAACAATTTGTATACTTCGTCCCTACATTTTGAAATAATTTAATGAGAACAGAGCGTGAAGTTTAATAAAAAAAGGAATAATTTTAATAACTTTAAAAAAAATATAAAAACAATTGCCATCGACTTGAAACTTCTTAAATTTACTATGAGGAATGCCTAATTACTTTTCTGTGAGAGCTATTAACACTTCATCCCTAAATTTTGGGATAATTTAATGAGAACGGAGCGTGAAGTTTTCAAAAAATGTAAAAATTTTAGTGACTTGAAAAAAAAAAATAAAAAACAATTGCCATCGACTTAAAACTTCTCAAATTTGCTTAGAATGAATGCCAAATTACGTTTCTGTGAACAATTTGTATACTTCGTCCCTAAATTTTGAAATAATGTAATGAGAACAGAGCGTGAAGTTTTTAAAAAATGTAAAAGTAACTATAAAAAAATATAAAAACAATTGCGATCGACTTGATACTTCTCAAATTTTCTTAAGAGGAATGCCTAATTACGTTTCTGTAAGAACTTAAGAACTTTTAACACTTCATTCTTAAATTTTGGAACAATTTAATGAGAACAAAGTGTGAAATTTAAAAAAAAATGCAATAATTTTAGTGATTTGAAAAAAATTTAAAAACAATTGCCATCGACTTGAAACTTCTCAAATTTGCATATGAGAAATGTCAAATTACGTTTCTATGATAACCATTGACACTCATCCCTAAATGTTGGAATAATTTAATGAGAAGAGAGCGTGAAATTTTGAAAAAAATGTAATAATTTTCGACTTGGAGAAAATTTAAAAACAATTGCCATCGACTTGAAACTTCGCACATTTATTTAGAATTACGTTTCTATAAATATTACTAACACTTCTATTAATTCAGTTTAATTTTTAATTAGGATTACTACGTAGTAGCGGTCGCAACTGTCCTTTTCATTCCAACAAAATTAATTATTTGAATAATTTGCTAACGGAAAATTAGATTTGTCATTTCGCTATAATGGAAAATAACTACTCAAGCTATCATTATCTCAAGAAATTTTCCAGAAAATTATGCTGCGAAATATTTTTTTCTAAGATGGAATGGTTTTGATGAAAACTCGGGTTGAGAAAGCGCGGATGATTCAGGCATTTCAGGATATTTTGACATGATCTTTATTTGTTTAGAAAAAGAGACTGCCCGGATGGGATTCGAACCCACGATTTTGAGTTCCAGATACAGAATACAGATACAGATACTCTACGCATGCCACAAGATAATTTATTGAAATTTAACGCGGAAAATCTTATGCACTTATAAAATTGAATTGTTGATCGTCATATCTAAAAAACGAAAACATGGCCTTCTTTGATGAGCCAGTTAAAAATATATGAATTTGAAGTTATTTTTAATTTAAACATTCCTCCCAAAATCAATTTTATTTTTAATGATTTCTGCTCAAACAGGCACTCCACTATAAATATTTACATTTGCTTATGTTTTTATACTCGGCGCACCGAATGGTCACGTTGCGTTCACCCCGCGTCCTCGTGATAGTTCGTCGAGACGTTATGAAAAACCAGATTCACACAGCCTTGCCACATTTTAGTTCTGTGCCGGAAATATAAATCTTTCTACTTTAGCCCACAAAATCTAACTAGTTTCCACTTTCTAATTAATTGTAATTGAAAAAGGCTGATTTAAGGATAGAACGTAATCACTACATTTCAATAAGACAGAAAAAGAAGAACACATGGCATACAACGGGCGTGATTAAAAATTTCGGCTGCGTGACATACGCTTCACGTGCGTTTGCGCTGACCAATCGGCGAACTTTACGCGAAAATCACGCAAACCCATCATACCACCAATTCGGTGCGCCGAGTATAGAGAAGTAAAACATTGCCTTCCTCGATCAACCGGTTAAAACTATGTGAATTAGTAGGGTTATTACCACCCCCGCCCCCCTACCCTCCAATTGCCATTGACCAAACAGTTAAAAATATATCTGCTGATGGCGTGTCTGTAGTTTTTCACGTAATAATAATCTAGAATGATTTTGGAGTAATTTTGGAACGTTTTAAGCCGACGACAATTGTTTTTAATTTTTTTTTTAAACTTCAAAAGCATTATAATTTTTCATAATAACGCGCGCTGTTCTAATAAAAGTATCACGAAATTTGGCGATTAGTAGAGTTATACTGAATTTAAATATTTCCACCAAAATTAATTACGTTTTTATTGATTTGTTACTCAAACAAGCACTTTACTATAAATATTTACATTTGGTTACGTTTTATTAATGAAAACCAAAATGCGCCATCGACTACACCAGAATAAATATTAATATTTTCGGAATTACCAGTTGCGCAAATATATTTTTATTCTCATTAAAACGCGACGTTTCAACGCACAATGCCTACGTATTATGAAATATACAATTTATTTATAATTTCAATGGAAAACCTTTTGTTTAATTTCGTGGTCATAATAATATTATTAATATAAACGCGTTCTATTGTAGCCGATTTTGTTTTTGTTTCAAAACAATGCCACCATACAAAATACATGTTAAAATTGTACAACTTTAAACAACGTAAAGTTATACCTAGTTTGTATGGGTTTATTATTACAGTTTTTGTATTTTAGTTTTTTTGAGTAAACACATACAAACTGGGCATTACATGAAAGCGTATAAAAAATATACAAAATATACAGGGTGTTCCATTTAAAGAAAAATGAGAAAATGTATATTTTCCGTTTTGGGACACCCTGTATCAGTTGTTTTAATAATAATAATAATAATATATTTATTTGCAACCAAAATATATAATATTTACAAATCAACAGAAAAAGAAAATAGAGAAAAGTACATTTTGATTAAGCAAATAGGACTAAAAACAACTAAAGTTGATCTAAGTTTTAGCCCTAGGAATACGATTATATTAGTTTTCCAAAAGTAATAATTCCAAAACAAGACCGCTTTCACCGCTGCGAAATTTCATCGCAAATGTCACTTTTGAAATATTAAAATTTTATTTTACCTTTTTCGGTTGATTGTTAATTAAACAAATTGTGATGCAAAACTTACAAAAAAACCTTTTTTTTTAAACTTCTCATTTCATTCCACATTTTAGTGGTTGTAATATTGTTGGATTGACAACGCCATCTATTGGCAGCGACGAGTAACAGAATAGCGTCATCTGGTGGTTTTTAACGGCACTACGATGACAATGATTTGGAGAACGTTTTGAAAGTTCCAGTACATTCCAGAATAAGGCTTCGAGCTTTTTAAATTTTGTTTTTTAATAAAAAGTTGTACTATAGTAATAATTTTTTTTTACAAAATTCGTCCCGCTTTGGTGAAAATAATTAATACTTTAAAATATTTTTACTTTAGACTCGATTTACGATTACAAATCATCAGATTTTTTTGTATATCTCCCCTGAATATCATACTTAAAAACTGTTTTTGGAAAAATAAAAAAAAACGGGTAAGGTAAAACATACACTTCCGGTTTTCGGAATTTTAACAAAAGCTTTTTACTTTTTCGGATTGTCAAATAATGCAAAATTTCATCAAACAAATATGATGCGGGTCTGGCAAATTCATGGCAGAAAATTCATCGCAAAAAGTTGAACGTAAGAAAATTCATCGCGGGGAAAAAACATCGTAAGAAATTTCAATTAAGCATTGATATAAATTAATTAATTCTTTGTTATTATCTCTTTATTTACCAAATTATTTCCATGTACATCGTTTTAATTTCTTAGTGGTTAACTTGTAGTAATGTTACTTTATCAACTATTATGTATTAGTTCTTAAGCTATTCACACATGTAAAATTATATATTATAAAGGGGTCTCAGGTTAATAAACAATAATAATAATAATAATAAGAAAGATCACCGTAAGCAAATATTCAACGCATAAATAATCATCACAAGAAATTGTCTTGGCGGGGAAATTTCACCACAGTGAAATAACCATCGCAGTGAAATATCATCACAAATGTCATTTTTGAAATATTTATTTATTTTTTATTTATTTATTTATTATGTATATACGGGAAACCCCTTTTACAAGAATTATAATACAAAATACAAAATAGACGTCATTCTTAAAATTGCATTTTTGTTTTAAAAAGAGACAAAATGGCACAATAAAATATAATAAAATTTAATTTGGAGATGCTATATTAGAAAAAAAACAATTCGCTATATTGAAAAAATAAACGCTATTTACACAATCGTGTCTGTTAAAGGAAATGTCAACCGAATCAGAAATTTTTGCGATGTGATTTCCCCACTAAAAATTTTCTAGCGATAAATTGTCTTGTATATATTTTCCCGAGATTAATTGTGTCACGATGAATTTTCTCTGTTATTAATTTTCGACGCGATTAATTTTCCCACGATTAATATTCCACGTTGAATTTTCTGCCATGAGTTTTTTGCGATGAATTTTCCGCGATGAATCCCAAAGATACAAACTCATACATACACAGACACAAAATTGTTTTTCCAAACTTTCGCGATTAATTTTCCTAAGTTGAATCTTCCACACGATGAATTTTCCTGCGAATAATATTCCACGTTTTTTCTACGATTCATTTTCCGCGATGAGTTTTCCGTGAACTCTCCTAAAGCACACGCACACACACACACAGATAAAATTGTTTGTCTGAACTTTCACGATTAATTTTTCTACGATGAATATTCCGCGTTGAATTTTCGGCGATGAATTTTTTGTGATGAATTTTCAACGATGATTTTTTTGTGATGAATTTTCTGCGATTAGTCTCTCCCAAAGACACACACATGCATACACACAGACACGAAATTATTTTTCCAAACTTTGGCGATTAATTTTCCTACGATAAATTTCCCTGCGATTAATTTTCCTACGATGAATTTACCTGGGATGAATCTTCCATGCGATGAATTTTCCTACGATTATTATTTATTTATTTATTCATTCAAACGGATAACACCTTTTTTACAAATTACAAAACAAATTTACTTAAAATGCTTAAAAATAAAATTAAATTAAAACTAAAATGAAGACAAAATCAAAACGAAATTCAACGTCATTATTCCACGTTGAATTTTCGGCGAAGAGTTTACTGCGATGAATATTTCGCGTTGAATTTTCTGCGATGAATATTCCGCGTTGAATTTTCTGCGAATAATTTCCTGCAATTTATTTTCTGCGATGAATTTTTTGCCATAATTTTTTTTTCGATGAATATTCCGCGTTGAATTTTCTGCGATTAATTTCCTGCAATTAATTTTCTGCGATGAATTTTTTGCCATAAATGTTTTTCGATGAATATTCCGCGTTGAATTTTCTGCGATGAATTTCCTGCAATTATTTTTTTGCGAATAATTTCCTTTCATTAATTTTCTGCGATGAATTTTCTGCAATGAATTTTCTGCAATGAGTTTTCCGTGAATTCTCCCAAAGACCTAGATACACATAGATACGAAATTATTTCTCTAAACTTTTGCGATTATTTTTTCTACGATAAATATTCCGCGTTGAATTTATTGCGATGTATTTCTCGCGATGAACTTTCTGCGATGAATTTTCTGCTATGAATTTTCTACGATGAATATTCCGCGTTGAATTTTCGGCGATAAATTTCCTGCAATTAGTTTTCTGCGATGATTTTTTTGCCATAATTTTTTTTCGATGAATATTCCGCGTTGAATTTTCTGCGATGAATTTCCTGCAATTAATTTTTTGCGAAAAATTTTCTTCAATTAATTTTCTGCGATAAATTTTCAGCGATGAATTTTCTGCAATGAGTTCCGTGAACTCTCCCAAAGACCTACATACACATAGGCACGAAATTATTTCTGTAAAGTTTCGCAATTATCTTTTCTACGATTAATATTCGGCGTTGAATTTATTGCGATGTATTTCCTGCGATGAACTTTCTGCGATAAATTTTCTGCCATGAATTTTCTATGATGAATATTCCGCGTTGAATTTTCTGCGATGAATTTCCTGCAATTAATTTTCTGCCATGAATTTTCTACGATGAATATTCCGCGTTGAATTTTCGGCGATAAATTTCCTGCAATTAGTTTTCTGCGATGAATTTTTTGCCATAATTTTTTTTCGATGAATATTCCGCGTTGAATTTTCTGTGATGAATTTCCTGCAATTAATTTTTTGCGAAGAATTTCCTTCAATTAGTTTTATGCGATGAATTTTCTGCAATGAGTTCCGTGAACTTTCCCAAAGACCTACATACACATAGGCACGAAATTATTTCTGTAAAGTTTCGCAATTATTTTTTCTACGATTAATATTCCGCGTTGAATTTATTGCGATGTATTTCCTGCGATGAACTTTCTGCGATAAATTTTCTACCATGAATTTTCTACGATGGATATTCCGCGTTGAATTTTCTGCGATGAATTTCCTGCAATTCATTTTCTGCTATAAATTTTTTGCTATGAATTTTCTTCACTGAATATTCCGCGTTGAATTTTCTGCGATGAATTTCCTGCAATTATTTTTTTCCGACGAATTTCCTCCGAATTTTCCTCAATGAATTTTCTGCGATGAATTTTCTGCAATGAGTTTTCCTTGAACTCTCCCAAAGACACACATACACATACATACATACAAATAGACGCGAAATTATTTCTCTAAACTTTCGCGATTATTTTTTCTACGATGAATATTCCGCGTTGAATTTTCTGATATGTATTTCAGTGAAAATAAAAAAAAAAAACAATAATTTAAATCGAGACCATCGTATAACTTTCTCCGAGTTGGTTTCCGAAATCTTGCACATTTCTCTGTTTTTAAACTCTAAGTTGTTTATTTACAATTTTTGTACTTATAAATTTGATGTAACTATCATTACTTCATAATTATAAACCAAAAAAATTATAATTATTCTCAAAAATTGATAACATATATTTATCAACAAAATATGTGCACTTTCTGGTTATGTTTAGCATTCAAATGAGGATTTTCATAAAATGTTATTTAAAAATCTTTATTAGTTCTTTTTAAATTACAGAGGACTCACACGGACACATAGCCATGCAGATATTTTTCAAAAATGACGAAATCGTCTCGGGGTACTTCAAAATGGATATATCCGTTATAATTTATAATTCTAAAAAAATCACAATTCTTTCTCGTATGAAAAAATGTTGATGTGGCCATCATGTTACTTTCTCCGATGGTATCATCATTTATATTTACGCTTTCATGGTTTATTTTCTATTTAAATCATATTTTAAATGTACATCGAGCGCTTTGTAGACTCGCATGAAACTGACGTTTAAAACGTCAAAATTATAAAAGATGGAAAAATTATACTTCAAATTCAAAAACTCAGTTTACTCAAAAACTAAAGAGATTTCGAAAAAAACTTATTCTTTATAAGTTGTTCATTTTAGTATTCTCTACAATTATTATTAACATAAATTTGCTGTAACTATTATCATATCATAATTATAAACCAAAAATGAAAAAAAAAAATTCTCGAATAACAATAATTTAATGAAAAATGTTTTCAAATTTCTTTGTTGTCTTCAATATTTTTTTAAATGTTTTTGTGATATTTTTCATATTTTAGAAAATATTGGCAAAAAACCAAAAAACGGTTAAGGTAAACACCCACTTCCGGTGTACGAAATGTTACCAAAAGCTTTTCAATTCTTCGGATTATCAAATAAAATGTATGTTCAAAGTTTCATTTCAATTCAGTTGAACGCTATTTACATCAAAATAAAATTATATGTCGTCCCTTGTTGGACTATGGCGTCATTCTCTTTGCCCAATCCTGCCCTTCCGTACTCCATAATATTGAAGTAGCCAAAAGATTACCTTTCAGAATCCTGACCAAAATCAGACTATATAATCCCTCAAATGAACTCTTATACAATCCCACCCAAATATTTCCTATCCACCTAGAAGAAAAGTTTTCCACTAATTCCACTAACATCCATATCATTTCAAGCTTATGTGTCCCCAGAAATCCAAATATACTTCGCAAATGTAAAATTCTTATCCTAATTCTACATCAATTCACTCAACATTTCACCGCGAATGACTAGTTTAAACACAGGCAGACAGACAAACAAAATAGGGCAGAAAGACTACTGGTCAATAGCTCATTGGCAGAAATAACATAAATCAACCATAAGTGTATAAAATACTTGTAAAATTGTTCTCTTAATAAAGAAGTTTGTTTATCTCTAAAAGTGGGATATGAGTCGGTAATAAAACAATAAATCAACGAGTATTAGCAAGATTGAGGCTCGCGTGGCCAGTTAAACCCTTGCACGTACCTCAACTGATAAAATAGGGATCTTCAACCCCCATCTCAATCGCAAACGTAAATATTTACAATTTTTAATTACAAACCCGCAAATTTAAATATTTACCGACTAGATGAACGAAGTCAAATACGAGAGGAGAGGCACGATGTCGAATCGACCGAAACCCGGCCCTTAATAATATTTCATTCGCTCTCGGCATTATCCTTACCCAGTTTGACTTGGTAGCAATTTATACAACAAACAAACTGGACTAATCCAATTTAAACTACTCTCCACCCCGGCACCGTATCCGGTTTATATCGCGCCGACTTATCTGCGCGAAAATGCATATTTCACGGTCCGAATATTGTTTTAATCCCGGAATACGCGCCCGAATTGCAAACTGATAATTGTGATAATATCGCCGTTTGTTATTAATAATTGCGTTTCGTAACGACAGCGGTAAACTGAAATCGCGTTCTTCTAAATTAGGTATCGATTGAGGGTAAATTTGTAGAATTACTCTTTTTTGTGAGTTTTAAATTGACTCTTGAAAATTTCTCTATTTACCCTGAAAAATCAGTAAAGACAAAAATAAAAAGGTCCTCACGTTCAAAAAATTTCGCGTCCACTATTTCTCAAATTTCATGATTTAAAACAGGTCAGGACATTTTCACCAGAGTCATTTGACTCTCGACTTATTTCTAATTGTCGACTCTCTTAATCGCCTCACTCATGAGTTACCCCCCTCTACTTCAAACCTCTTTTAACTCCATCCAAGCTGGTGCTCTAAATGGCGCATTAGTCTCCGCATTCAAATTAATCCAAATTGTTTATACCGTACCACAAAATCACACCTCAGTCTAACACAATCACAATCAGTAATAGCATCATCCATCACAACTACACCTGTAATAGTTATTTACGTATTAACGGCTGGTAAGAAGGCCTTAACGAGCAAGGGAGCCGTTTGAGGCCTTAATGCTCCCGCGGTGGTTAAATGATAAGGTTGGCCAACCACTATATCTCGGAAACGATTAAGCCTACAGCGTCGCACAGTGGTTCAGAATTCGAAAAAGCTGGCAGAAAGTCTGAATCTTGATAAATTTTGACATAAATGGGTACTAATCGCAGATTATGAATTTGATGTCAAAATTGAAAAATTCAAAATGGCGGATCCAATATGGCGGACACAAGTGATAAAATTATTATTGTCCGCACTGGAGATATCCAATATTTTGGAATAACAATGATCCCAGCTCTCCGGTGATTATTTTATAATTTTGTTTGTTATACCATAAAATGCTATAAATTGCGAGTAAATTTTGAAAACTTAAGTCGGTAATAATTGTTTTAATATTTTGTTTGGCAGCACTGAAGTAATGCGCAATCTCAGTATTACAATTAACTCAGTTCTCGGGTGATTATTTTGAAATTAAGTAAAGATGTGTTTGAGATTATTTTTAAATCATAAAAAAAAATATTTTTTTAGTAAATTTTAAAAATTTCATTTGTTTTTACATTTATTTGGCTACACTGGAGAAATTGGCAACTTCAGTATAACAATTTACTGTGTTATCACATGATTATGACTTGTTAGATTTTTCTTAAATCATAAAGCAGAATCAGAATTTTGAGCACATTTTAAGAATTTCTACTTGCGTCTCAATTGTTTTTACATTTGTTTGGCCACACTGAAGAAATTCTCAACTTTAACAACAATTTAATGATTATATTCAAAATTAGTGAAAAACTTTCGTTCTTATTTACACCATGGTTACCTACAGAATAAACGTGTCATGTAAATTACGATAATTTCTATTCTCACGTATAAATTGTAATTTGAATTTTCTATAAATTAGAACTTGATGATAATGAACAAATTATGTACCAAATAATCCCCAAGGTTTTTGGCGCTCAGCTTCGAGTCGGTGAGCACTCTCCGCCCTCAAGCCTAAGCCATTATCATTACTTATACTATACAGGGTGTATACCAATTGACGGGAAACTATTGTGATCGTAAAAAATATCCAAACATTTCTTTTTGCGGAAATATCCTTTTCGTCGATTCTGACAATTTTCGTAAAAAACTGTGTGTCTGCCTTTGTGTCTGTCTGTTATATTGTTATTTTTTTACTTTTTCTGTACAAACTACGGGAAAGTGTTGTGATTGTGGAAAAATTTCCAAACATTTTTTTTTGCAGAAATATTTATTTCGTAAATTTCGACAATTTTTGTTAATAAAATTAAAATCTCTATTAGTTCTTTTTAAATTACAGAGTACTCACACGGACACATTGACATGCAGATATTTTTCAAAAATTACGAAATCGTCTCGGGGTACTTCAAAATGATTATTTACGTTATAATTTATAATTCGAAAAAATCCCAAAAAAAAATAGAAATGAAATACGAATCGAGAAAAATTTCGTCGATTCCGACTGTGTGTTTGCCTTTGTGTCTGTCTGTCTGTCATATTGTTTTTTTTTACTTTCTCCGTACAAACTACGGGAAAATGTTGTGATTGTAGAAAAAATTCCAAACTTTTTTTTGCAGAAATATTTATTTCGTAGATTTCGACAATTTTTGTTAAAAAAAAATGTGTGTCTGCCTTTGTGTCTGTCTATCTGTTATATTGATTTTTTACTTTCTTCGTACAAACTACGGGAAAGTGTTGTGATTGTAAAAATTTTTTTTTTTGCAGAAATACCAATTTCTTCGATTCTGATCATTTTTGTAAAAAATATGTGTGTCTGCCTTCGTGTCTGATTTTTTACTTTCTTTGTACAAACTACGGGAACTTGTGATTGTAAAAAAATTCCAATTATTTCTTTTTTTGGGGAAATATCAATTTCTTCAATTCTGACATTTTTGTAAAAAACAGGTGTGTCTGTCTTTGTATCTGTCTGTCTGTCTGTCATATTTATTTTCTACTACGGGAAAATATTGTGATCGTAAAAAATTTCCATTTTTTTTGCGGAGCAGCCGTTTCGTTGATTCCTACAATTTTTGTGAAAAAAAAGTGTCTGTGTGTGCGCCTTTATGTCTGTCTATCTGTCATATTTATTTTTTATTTTCTCCTTACAAACTAATGAAAAACATGAAAAATATTGTGATTGTTGCAAATTTCCAATTTTTTTCTTTGCGGAAATATCTATTTCGTCGATTCCTACATTTTTCGTAAAAAAAGTGTATCCGTGTGTCTGCCTGTCTGTCATATTTATTTTTTACTTTCTCCGTGCAAACTACGAGAAGGTATGGTGATCGAAAAAAATTGCCAAACATTTTTTTTGCGGAAATATCCATTTCGTCCATTCCGGCAATTTTTGTTAAAAAAAAGTCTGTGTGAGTGTCTGCCTTTGTGTCCACCTGTCTGTCATTTTTATGTTTTACTTTCTCCCTACAAACTTCTTTCAAATTCCTTATTTGTCCTTTTTTTTACTAATTTTACTTGGAGGAAATCTTTCCCGTAAAATGATCAGAGAAGATAATATTCCAATATAAAATATTAACATTGAAAATCCTATGTTCTGTTTTGTTCATCTACACCCTGTATACATATACACATCATAAATACAAGATATTCAATAAAATATAAAGTCGAATTTTTCAACGATATTGCGCATCAGCACCTCAAAATATTGACTTTTTCGAATTCTGAATCACTGTGCGCCCTAAAAAAAATCTTGTAGAAAAAGTGGCCAAAAAATATGCTGGAAATAATTTCCTGTATTGGCCACAATAAGTCGGTGAGAAAACAATATTTTCTTCAGAATTTGCTTAGTAAAGGTGAGTTTAAAATATTTACGTTGGAAACTACCGGGTCATTCCATGTCAACTCAATTATCAAGTGCGCTCAAAATTTCCGATTTGCCTATTTTTTTTTATCTAGGTTGAACCCTGATTTTTCGTTACATCAGAATTTGCAGAGAAAAACCGTGACAGAAATTACTTATATATTTTTTTAACGTTGAATAAAAATCCGTTAAATGTTAAAAAAATATAAGTAATATCTGTCACGATTTTTTGACAGTTTGTAATTATTTAACATACTTGCAGGAACGCATTGCAATAATTTTTTTAATGCCCTTTTTGAATTACATTTTTTTTAAATGCCACCCACAATGATTTGCCTCTTGCAGAAAGGCTTAAGATGTGGTTCCAACTAGATGGAGCACCTCCTCATTATGCAAGAAATATCAGAAATAGCACAGTTTGAACATTTAGTTTAATGTTCTGTTTTTTCTCTCTCTTTGAATTACTTTTGTTCATGACCCAATAAAATTCATTTGTAGATTGAAATAAAACACTTTAACTTTTTGACACCACTATATTTTATTTATAAGACTAGTTTCGACCATGGTTATATATAGTTAAAGTGTTTTATTCCAATCTACAATCAAGATGTACCACGAAGTAAACGCCGCCAACATTAAACATAAAATTCATTTGATTCTTGCATTCATATTATTAGAAAAGTTGTTTGTTATTGCTCGGAAAATGTTAAACATAACAGTAATTTTACTTGCCATTACTGACAGCAACTGACAGGTCGCTCTGTTATTTTTGTATAAAGAACTGTCAAATAAACATTAACCTGTTCAATGTTTTTGTTTAAATTCATGGCAATCTAATAAATTTATTATGCTGAACATTTGTAAGATTTTTTTACAATCGAAAAATCTTTAGGATTATTTATCTCGATAACGGCGAGAAACCGTTTGAACTTTTTTCTTTCGCGAGGACGCAGTTTAAGAGCATGTTGAAGTTACTCAAATTCCATTGGTTTAAAAAATTATAAAAATAATTGCTACAAACTTGAAACTCTCCTTTATAAGTCAATGAAAACTTCAATCGTTTTCTTTATAAGATTACGCTATAATCACGCGTGGATGTAGTTTATAGTCATGTTGAAGTTACTCAAATTGAAATTGCTTTAAAAAAATGTAAAAACTACTGCTACAAACTTGAAACGTACCAAATTTACTTAAAATATATTTTGCTTTAAATTTCAATTAAAACCTAAGAACGTTCTTTCATAAGATTTTGCGATAGTAACGAAAGATCACAGATTATAGTCATTTTGAAATTGGCAAAATTCAGATTGCTTAAAAAATATACAACTGCTAGAAATTTAAAACTTTCCAAATTTACTCAAAATACATTTTGCATTCAATGAAAATCTCAATAGTTTACGTCATAAGATTACGCAATAATCAAGCGCGAACGCAGTTTATAGTCACGTTGAAGTTGCTCAATTGAAATTGTTTAAAAAAATATAAAAACAACTGCTACAAACTTGAAACGTACCAAATTTACCTAAAATACATTTTTCTTTGTAATTCTATTAAAACCTAAGAACATTATTTCAAAAGATTTTGCGATAGTAACGAAATAACATAGATCATAGTCATGTTGAAATTGGTAAAATTTAGATTGCTTAAAAAATATATAAAAACAACTGCTAGAAACTTAAAACTTTCTAAATTTACTCAAAATACATTTTGATTTGTAATTCAATCAAAACCCGAAACGATTATTTTATTTATAAGATTTCGCGATGATCACGCGAGTCGCGTTGTTAAGATTTTTATTCGGGTCTCTTCGCAATCGATAAAGACAAGCGCCATAGCGCTGTTTGGCGTTTTTCAACCATGTTCTTCCAATGACCCCTATGACCTAAAGGGTGAAATATAAGTTTTTTATATATATATATATATATATTTTTGACTTCGATAACGTTCTCATTTAGCACTTTTCTACATGTGAGCAACAAAACGCTTGATTTAAAAAAAATGAAAAATTTCGTATTCTAGTCAATCGGTATGCAACACTTTACGTGTTCTACTCTCTTATCATTAGTAATTCAATAAAATCGTTTTTACAGGTTGGTAATACTTTTCGTACTGTCTGATTTCTATAATCAAACAAAAATGTTTTTACCAGTTGTAAATAATTTCGTAACGTTTTTTTTTTAATATTTCTTTAATAACTTTCTCACTTATCACTTGGAGAAACATTTTGAAAATAATAAAAGATAAATTACAAATTTAACACTTGGTTTGTCTCACAAATAAACAACGAATTTGTGAAACAAACCAAGTGCTAATTTTTTATTTATCTTTTATTGTTTTTTTTACTTTCTCCGTTACGAAGTACGAGAAAGTATTGCGATCGTGATTTTTTTTCAAAATTTTTTTTTACGGAAATATCCGTTTTGGGATCCCTAGATGCAATTTCAACAATTTCTGGAAAAAAAAAATTGTGTCTGTGTGTGTGTGTGGGTGTGTGTGTCTGCTGTGCGCGCTGTATCTCAAAAACTAATAGAGCAATTGATATGAAACTTCGAATATCCGTCTTATTTGATAATCTGAAGAACTGAAAAGCTTTTGGTTAAATTTCGTACACCGGAAGTGGGTGTTTACCTTAACTGTTTTTTGTTTTTTGCCAATATTTTCTTAAATATGAAAATATCACAAAAACATTTAAAAAAAACTTTGAAGATAACAAAGAAATAAACATCTTTTGCTTGAAAACATTTTTCATAAAATCATTTTTATTCGAGAAAAAAATGTATTATTATTTTTTTAATTTTTGGTTTATAATTATGAAACGATAATAGTTACAGCAAATTTATGTTAATAATAATTGTAGAGAATGCCAAAATGAACAACTTATAAAGAAGAAGTTTTTTTCTAAATCCCTTTAGTTTTTGAGTAAACTGAGTTTTTGAATTTGAAGTATAATTTTTCCATTTTTACTTTCTCCGTTACGAAGTACGAGAAAGTATTGTGATCGTGATTTTTTTTTCAAAATTTTTTTTTACGGAAATATCAGTTTTGGGGTCCCTAGATGCCATTTCAACAATTTCTGGAAAAAAAAAATTGTGTCTGTGTGTGTGTGTGTGTGTGTGTGTGTGTGTCTGTGTGTGTGTGTCTGTGTATGTGTGTGTCTGTCTGTGTGCGCTGTATCTCAAAAACTAATAGAGCAATTGATATGAAACTTTGAACATGCGTCTTATTTGATAATCCGAAGAACTGAAAAGCTTTTGGTAAAATTTCGTACACCGGTAGTGGGTGTTTACCTTAACTGTTTTTTGTTTTTTGCCAATATTTTCTTAAATATAAAAAATATCTCAAAAACATTTAAACAAACATCGAAGACAACAAAAAAATTAACATCTTTTGCTTGAAAATATTTTTCATAAAATCATTGCTATTCGAGAAAAAAATTTATTATTTTTTTTTAATTTTTGGTTTATAATTATAAAACGATCATAGTTACAGCAAATTTATGTCAATAATAATTGTAGATAATGCCAAAATGAACAACTTCTAAAGAACAAGTTTTTTTCGAAATCTCGTTAGTTTTTGAGTAAACCGAGTTTTTGAATTTGATGTATATTTTTTCCATCTTTCATCATTTTGACGTTTTAAACGTCAGTTTCATCCGAGTTTACGCAACGCTCGATGTACATTTAAAATATGATTTCAATTGAAAATAAACCCATGAAAACGTAAATATAAAGTCGGAGAAAGTAACATGATGGCCACATCACCATTTTTTATAATTTTGACGTTTTACACGTCAGTTTCATGCGAGTCTACAAAACGCTCGCTGTACATTTAAAATATGATTTAAATAGAAAATAAACCATGAAAGTGTAAATATAAATGATGATACCATCGGAGAAAGTAACATCACCATTTTTTCTGTTTTTTTACTTCGATAACGTTCTCACTTAGCTCTTTTCTACAAGTGAGCAATAAAACGCTTGATTTAAACAAAAATAAAAATTTCAAATTCTAGTCAATCGGTAAGCAACACTTTATGTGTTCTACTCTCTTATCGTTAGTAATCAAATAAAATCATTTTCACCCGTTGGTAAAACTATTTTCAACGGTCTGATTTCTATTATCAAACAAAAATGTTTTTACGAGTTGTAAATAATTTCGAAGCGTATTTTTTTAAATATTTTTTTAATAACTTTCTCACTTATCACTTGGTGAGACATTTTGAAAATAATAAAAGATAAATACAAAATTAACACTTTGTTTGTGTTATAAATAGACAACTAATTTGTGAAACAAACCAAGTGTTAATTTTTGATTTATCTTTTATTGTTTTTTTTTAAATATTGATTATATATTGATAATTTCTGTACTGTAATAGAGGACCGCAACATGTTTTTGTCGACCGAGAGGTATAGTTTAATCAACGGATCTTTGCGACTGCGTCAATGCCGAAAACGGAGTATTCTCGCCTTGGACGACATACGTAAGCACATTATTGCATCTAATTTAACTTATTGTAGAGGGAAATATTGTCTGAACTTGGTTCAGTAGTCTATGACGTGCACGCAAAGATCCATCGATCGAAGTATATGTCTTTACAAAGGGAATAATTATTTTCAGGTTAAAAATATGCGTATTATTATAGTGATTGTGAATAAAAATTATTTCACTCTTTGTAAATGATAACGTAACGTTTTCCATGTTTTAATAATAGTTTCTTTGGTTAAATCAGCGAAACGTGAATTGTAGAAAGTTTAATTGTAATTCTCTTCCTTTGATATTTGAGCGTTTCGTTTTCTAACTGTTCTGACAATCAAACGAAAATTGCAACCCCTTAACTAGTCGTAAATTCATTCCGTAACTTTAAATTCTGCCCTAGTAACATCGTTCAAGCAACAAAAAAAATATATGTAAAAATGATGGCCTCATGAACAACAACTGGAGATGGTTTTACCCTAAAATATTTTTTTCTTTCCATCAATTATTTATTTATTTAATACACGATAAACCCCTGTTATCACAATGTAAATAAAATTAATAGCTAAAGCATAATTAATTTGCGCAAAAGCAAATGTTAAATATTAGGTCACCGCCCGGAATCATCGACGCTAATATCCATAAAACCCTTTTCATCATTTCCAGGAAATTTCTCAAATAAAGTTCGAAGAATTCCATTAAAATTTCAATCGAGAATCGATGAGACAATTCCCGAAAGGAACTTAATAGAACTATCGGAGTGATAATTATCTGACCGCTTTGCGGCGGCTAGCTGTGTTTGATCAGTGTGCGAGGAAGAGGGCCCTCTAATTGCACCCAATTTACCGGAAACGCATCCGACCCATTATTTTTCGTCTTCCCAATCGAAACGCGTTAGCAACCTCTTAGAAAATAAAAAACCAGCGCACGATCTCCTAATATCCAAAATGTTGATTGTTTCTACTTTTCCACTGTTAACTTCACTAGTTTACACTGATGGTTTGTTTTTTTTTAATTTTAATTTTCACAAAATTCACTGGCGGACGCGTGCAAATGCGAATAATAAGGGGTCTGAATAACCGGGTGGCACACTGGCCCTGTTTTACGGCGCGGTCGGGTAGCTACTGCTGCTGTAAGCGGCGATAGCGTCGCGACGCCCATTCTGCGCCGGTCCGCGCCTTTACCAGCTCAACACTGCCTGGATGGAACACACCGGAGTTCCGAATTCGGGATTTACTGCCGTGAAAAAAAAAGGAAAAAGGTAAATATTGATATTGAAATTAATTCCATTACTACTGAAAATGTATAATATAATATTTTGATTATTTACAAACTATTAGGGGAGTGTTTGCGAAATGCAAAATTACGATTCGGTTGCCCGGATTCGTGTTATCAATAGTAATAATGGGATAATTGTATTATGCTTATGATTTCTGATTAATTAGCGTATTTCTTGGGCTTACGGGGAGCTTGAATCTTCATATAATTTAATCCTTTCAATATTGTTAATAGCATTACACTCGTTAATAAATAATAAATAAATAAATAAATTAATTTATTTATTTATTTATTTAATTAAAGTCTTTTCTGGTGAAGCAACATTTTGCTTCAATGGTTACCATTTTAGGGCGGTTGAAAATCCGCCTCATATAATGGAGATAAATATACAACATCCCCAAAAGGTAAACGTGTGGGTTGGGGTTGTTATTGGATAACATTTCTTTGTCGTAACGCTCATTGGTGAACAGTACCGGGACTTCTTCCAATTAATTCTAGCTTTCTAGTGTTACTGTTTCCTAATGCGGAAGATTCTGATGTACCCAAAATTTGGTCACAACAAGACGGAGCACCTCCTCATTATGCACGTCCAGTTTGAAAAAAATGGACCAAATATTTCCTAATCGGTGGATTGGTAGACGGGGACCTATTGAATGACCGACACTTTGGGATTATTTAAAAACTAAAGTTTATTTTAATACACCTAAAAATATTGAAACATTATGGGAGAAAATTCGAGAAGAAACCCGCTCAATTATCCCGGAAATGTTAGACAATATTCAAAAAGCTTTTCTCTTTGGAATGAAGCACTGCCTCGCCGTTATCGGACAGCAATTTGAACTATAAATTGGGAAAATTACTCTTCTTTTTGTAGGCCGACTCGTGAAAAAGAGCCGAATCATGAGCCAACACTTGACTCCTTGAAGAAGAAAAAAATGCGGTCCTCATTTACACATCTCAGTGCTGTTAATCTTGATTATTTGCAAGAAGAGCAAAAAACAATAATTTCCATGATCGACTCACCCAGGAGTCTCTAATTTGCTCATTTAATTTAATTTATAATTTACACATTGATTTAGTATTTTCCATGGATACATTTTAAATTTTGGTATTGTATTGTTTAAACCTATAACAACTTTTACCTAACGTACGAAGAAAGACAAACTGCAATTGTTTTTACCACTTATTTCTGGAGCTGTATCAACGCCTGCTCGAATATTGGCAATTTTATTTGAAAACATTTTGCTCTATATCTCCGTTTTTGGTAACTGATTTTGAATTAAAAAATATTATATTAACATAAATCAAGCTATCAAATGAGGTATCAGAAGGGGAACTGTGCTATATGTGCAAATATCGTCTCCAATTTATTAAATTTTTTTTTTATGACCTATGTAAATCTTTCTCAGCAAAGAAAATGGCAAAAATCGAAAAAATCGAAAAAATCAACTTTCTTAATAATCATCGTAGACCTTTATGTAACACCATTTTCTTCATCAGAAGCACAAAATCAATCGATTGGCGTTATAAAATTTCATCTTCAAAAAATTGGAAAAAAGTTAGCAAGTCACTATGAACTTTACGGAAAATTTTGAAAAAAATCGATTTTTTCATACTTTGAACGGTCGTAGCGGCTAAACGAAGAATCCAATTTGAATGCGGATTTCAAATCTGTGTTCCTCGTGTATTAATTAGTCGGATTTAATTAAAACTGGCGACTCGAAATTTTTGACAAAAACCTGTAAAATCATCCAAGGGTCCCCCCTTCTTACTTTTGCTCAAAAATTGGCTTTGAAATGATTTCCTAAAGAAACCACTGGTTCGATTCGCGGTTTCTATACATCACTCGAAAGATCCCCTCAAGACGCTTCAGAAAATGTACTTTCACAAAAACAAATGTTAATTTAAAGCCCGTGACACGTCAGCAAAGAAAACTCGAAAATGGAAAAAATCGAAAAAATCAACTTTCTTAATAATCATCGTAGACCTTTATGTGACACCATTTTCTTCATCAGAAGCACGAAATATATCGATTGTCGTTCAAAAATTTCATCTAGAAAAAATTTGAAAAAAGTTAGCAAGTCACTGTGAACTTTACGGAAAATTTTGAAAAAAATCTATTTTTTCAGACTTTTAACGGCTGTAGCGGCTAAACGAAGAATCCAATTTGAACGCGGATTTCAAATTTGTGTTTCTAGTATATCAATTGGTCGGATTTAATTAAAATTGGCGATTCGAAATTTTTGTCGAAAACCTGAAAAATCATCCAAGGGCCCCCCCCTTCTTACTTTTTCCCGAAAATTGACTTTGAAATGATTTCCTGAAGAAACCACTGGTTCGATTCGGGGTTTACTGGAAAGATCCCCTCAAGACGCTTCAGAAAATATACTTTCACAAGAACTAATATCAATTTGAAGCCCGTGCACGTCAGCAAAGAAAACTCGAAAATGGAAAAAATCTAAAAAATCAACTTTCTTAATAATCATCGTAGACCTTTATGTAACACCATTTTCTTCATCAGAAGCACGAAATAAATTGATTGGCGTTCAAAAATTTAATCTAGAAAAAAATGGAAAAAAGTTAGCAAGTCACCATGAACTTTATGGAAAATTTTGAAAAAAATCAATTTTTTCAGACTTTGAACGGCCGTAGCGGTTAAACGAAGAATCCAATTTGAACGCGGATTTCAAATCTGTATCCCTCATGTTTCAATTAGTCGGATTTAATTAAAATTGGCGATTCGAATTTTTTGACGAAAACCTGAAAAATCATCCAAGGGTCCCCCCTTCTTACTTTTTCCCAAAAATTGGCTTTGGAATGATTTCCTGAAGAAACCACTGGTTCGATTCGGGGTTTTTATACATCATTCGAAAGATCTCCTCAAGACGCTTCAGAAAATGTACTTTTACAAGAACAAATGTCAATTTGAAGCCCGTGACACGTCAGCAAAGAAAACTCGAAAATGGGAAAAATCGAAAAAAACAACTTTCTTAATAATCATCGTAGACCTTTATGTGACACCATTTTCTTCATCAGAAGCACGAAATAAATCGATTGTCGTTCAAAAATTTCATCTAGAAAAAAATTGAAAACAGTTAGCAAGTCACTGTGAACTTTACGGAAATTTTTGAAAAAAATCGATTTTTTCAGACTTTAAACGGTCGTAGCGGCTAAACGAAGAATCCAATTTGAACGCGAATTTCAAATCTGTGTTCCTCGTGTGTCAATTAGTCGGATTTAACTAAAATTGGCGATTCAAAATTTTTGACGAAAACCTGAAAAATCATCCAAGGGTCCCCCCTTCTTACTTTTTCCCAAAAATTGGCTTTGAAATGATTTCCTGAATAAACCACTGGTTCGATTCGGGGTTTCTATACATCACTCGAAAGATCTCCTCAAGACGCTTCAGAAAATGCACTTTCACAAGAACAAATGTCAATTTGAAGCACGTGACTCGTCAGCAAAGAAAACTCGAAAATGGAAAAAATCGAAAAAATTAACTTTCTTAATAATCATCGTAGACACTTATGTAATACCATTTTCTTCATCAGAAAAACGAAGTAAATCAATTGGTGTTATAAAATTTCAGCTAGAAAAAATTGGAAAAAAGTTAGTAAGTCACTATGAACTTTACGGAAAATTTTGAAAAAAAATCGATTATTTCAGAATTTGAACGGCCATAGCGGCTAAACGAAGAATCCAATTTGAACGCGGATTTCAAATCTGTGTTCCTCGTGTGTCAATTAGTCGGATTTAATTAAAATTGGCGAATCAAAATTTTTGACGAAAACCTGCAAAATCATCCAAGGGTCCCCCCTTCTTACTTTTTCCCAAAAATTAGCTTTGAAATGATTTCCTGAAGAAACCACTGGTTCGATTCGGGGTTTCTATACATCACTCGAAAGATCTCCTCAAGACGCTTCAGAAAATGCACTTTCACAAGAACAAATGTCAATTTGAATCCCGTGACACGTCAGCAAAGAAAACTCGAAAATAGAAAATATCGGAAAAATCAAATTTCTTGATAATCATCGTAGACCTTTATGTGACACCATTTTCTTCTTCAGAAGCACGAAATAAATCGATTGTCGTTCAAAAATTTCATCTAAAAAAAATTGGAAAAAAGTTAGTAAGTCACCATGAACTTTACGGAAAATTTTGAAAAAAATCGATTTTTTCAGACTTTGAACGGCCGTAGCGGCTAAACGAAGAATCCAATTTGAACGCGGATTTCAAATCTGTGTTCCTCGTGTATCAATTAGTCGGATTTAATTAAAATTGGCGATTCGACATTTTTGACGAAAACCTGAAAAATCATCCAAGGGTCCCCCCTTCTTACTTTTTCCCAATAATTGGCTTTGAAATGATTTCCTGAAGAAACCATTGGTTCGATTCGGGGTTTCTATACATCACTCGAAAGATCTCCTCAAGACGCTTCAGAAAATGCACTTTCACAAGAACAAATGTTAATTTGAAGCCCGTGACACGTCAGCAAAGAAAACTTGAAAATGGAAAAAATCGAAAAAATCAACTTTCTTAATAATCATCGTAGACCTTTATGTGACACCATTTTCTTCATCAGAAGCACTAAAAAAATCAATTGGCGTTCAAAAATTTTATCCAGAAAAAATTGGAAAAAAATCAGCTAGTCACCATGAACTTTACAGAAAATTTTGGAAAAAATCGATATTTTCAGAATTTGAACGGCCGTAGCGGCTAAACGAAGAATCCAATTTGAACGCGGATTTCAAATCTGTGTCCCTCATGTTTCAATTGGTCGGATTTAATTAAAATTGGCGATTCGAATTTTTTGACGAAAACCTGAAAAATCATCCAAGGGTCCCCCCTTCTTACTTTTTCTCAAAAATTGGATTTTAAATAATTTCCTGAAGAAACCACTGGTTCGATTCAGGGTTTCTATACATCATTCGAAAGATCCCCTCAAGACGCTTCAGAAAATGTACTTTTACAAGAACACATGTCAATTTGAAGCCTGTGACTCGTCAGCAAAGAAAACTCGAAAATGGAAAAAAACGAAAAAATCAACTTTCTTAATAATCATTGTAGACCCTTATGTAACACCATTTTCTTCATCAGAAGCACGAAATAAATCAACTGGCGGTATAAAATTTCATCCAGAAAAAATTGGAAAAAAGTTAGCAAGTCACTATGAACTTTACGGAAAATTTTGAAAAAAATCGATTTTTTCAGACTTTGAACGGTCGTAGCGGCTAAACGAAGAATCCAATTTGAACGCGGATTTCAAATCGGTGTTCCTCGTGTGTCAATTAGTCGGATTTAATTAAAATTGGCGATTCAAAATTTTTGACGAAAACCTGAAAAATCATCCAAGGGTCCCCCCTTCTTACTTTTTCCCAAAAATTGGCTTTGAAATGATTTCCTGAAGAAACCACTGGTTCGATTCGGGGTTTTTATACATTACTGGAAAGATCCTCTCAAGACGCTTCAGAAAATGTACTTTCACAAGAACTAATGTCAATTTGAAGTCCGTGACACGTCAGCAAAGAAAACTCGAAAATGGAAAATATCGAAAAAATCAACTTTCTTAATAATCATCGTTGATCTTAATGTGACACCATTTTCTTCATCAGAAGCACGAAATTAATCGATTGTCGTTCAAAAAATTCATCTAGAAAAAATTGGAAAAAAGTTAGCTAGTCACCATGAACTTTACGAAAAATATTGAAAAAATCGATTTTTTCAGACTTTGAACGGTCGTAGCGGCTAAACGAAGAATCCAATTTAAACGCGGATTTCAAATCTGTGTTCCTCGTGCATCAATTAGTCGGATTTAATTAAAATTGGCGATTCAAAATTTTTGACGAAAACTTGAAAAATCATCCAATGGTCCCCCCTTCTTACTTTTTCCCAAAAATTGGCTTTGGAATGATTTCCTGAAGAAACCACTGGTTCGATTCGGGGTTTCTATACATCACTGGAAAGATGCCCTCAAGACGCTTTAGAAAATGTACTTTCACTCAAACAAATGTCAATTAGAAGCCCGTGACACGTCAGCAAAGAAAACTCGAAAATGGAAAAAATCTAAAAAATCAACTTTCTTAATAATCATCGTAGACCTTTATGTAACACCATTTTCTTCATCAGAAGCACGAAATAAATCGATTGGCGTTCAAAAATTTCATCTAGAAAATATTGGAAAAAAGTTAGCAAGTCACCATGAACTTTACGGAAAATTTTGAAAAAAATGTATTTTTTCAGAATTTGAACGGCCGTAGCGGCTAAACGAAGAATCCAATTTAAACGCGGATTTCAAATCTGTGTTCCTCGTGTGTCAATTAGTCGGATTTAATTAAAATTGGCGATTCAAAATTTTTGACGAAAACCTGAAAAATCATCCAATGGTCCCCCCTTCTTACTTTTTCCCAAAAATTGGCTTTGGAATGATTTCCTGAAGAAACCACTGGTTCGATTCGGGGTTTCTATACATCACTCGAAAGATCTCCTCAAGACGCTTCAGAAAATGCACTTTCACAAGAACTAATGTCAATTTTAAGCCCGTGACACGTCAGCAAAGAAAACTCGAAAATAGAAAAAAACGAAAAAATCAACTTTCTTAATAATCATCGTAGACCTTTATGTAACACCATTTTCTTCATCAGAAGCACGAAATAAATCGATTGTCGTTATAAAATTTTATCTAGAAAAAATTGGAAAAAAGTTAGCAAGTCACCATGAACTTTACGGAAAATTTTGAAAAAAATCGATTTTTTCAGACTTTGAACGGCCGTAGCGGCTAATCGAAGAATCCAATTTGAACGCGGATTTCAAATCTGTGTCCGTCGTGTTTCAATTGGTCGGATTTAATTAAAATTGGCGATTCGAATTTTTTGACGAAAACCTGAAAAATCATCCAAGGGTCCCCCCTTCTTACTTTTTCTCAAAAATTGGCTTTGAAATAATTTCCTGAGGAAACCACTGGTTCGATTCAGGGTTTCTATACATCATTCGAAAGATCCCCTCAAGACGCTTCAGAAAATGTACTTTTACAAGAACACATGTCAATTTGAAGCCTGTGACTCGTCAGCAAAGAAAACTCGAAAATGGAAAAAAACGAAAAAATCAACTTTCTTAATAATCATCGTAGACCTTTATGTAACACCATTTTCTTCATGAGAAGCACGAAATAATTCGATTGGCGTTAAAAAAATTCATCTGGAAAAAATTGGAAAAAAGTTAACAAGTTACTGTGAAACTTTTGAAACTTTTGAAAAAAATCGATTTTTTCTGACTTTGAACGGCAGTAGCGACTAAACGAAGAATCCAATTTGAACGCGGATTTCAAATCTCTGTTCCTCGTGTGTCAATTAGTCGGATTTATTTAAAATTGGCGATTCAAAATTTTTGACGAAAACTTGAAAAATCATCCCAAAAATTGGCTTTGAAATGATTTCCTAAAGAAACCACTGGTTCCATTCGGGGTTTCTATACATTACTTGAAAGATCTCCTCAAGACGCTTCAAAAAATGCACTTTTACAAGAACAAATGTCAATTTGAATCCCGTGACACGTCAGCAAAGAAAACTCGAAAATGGAAAAAATCGAAAAAATTAACTTTCTTGCTGATCATCGTAGACCTTTATGTAACACCATTTTCTTTATCAGAAGCACAAAATAAATCGATTGTCTTTCAAAAATTTCATCTACAAATAATTGGAAAAAAGTTAGCAAGTCACCATGAACTTTACGGAAATTTTTGAAAAAAATCGATTTTTTCTGAATTTGAACGGTTGTAGCGGCTAAACGAAGAATCCAATTTGAACGCGGATTCCAAACCTGCGTTCCACGTGTATCAATTAGTCGGATTTAATTAAAATTGGTCATTCGAAATTTTTGACGAAAACCTGAAAAATCATCCAAGGGTCCCCCCTTCTTACTTTTTCCCAAAAATTGGCTTTGGAATGATTTCCTGAAGAAACCACTGGTTCGATTCGGGGTTTCTATACATCATTCGAAAGGTCCCCTCAAGAGGCTTCAGGAAATGTACTTTCACAAGAACAAATGTCAATTTGAAGCCGGTAACTCGACACCAAAAAAAACTCGAAAATGAAAAAAATCGAAAAAATCAACTTTCTTAATAATCATGGTAGACCTTTATGTGACACCATTTTCTTCATCAGAAGCACAAAATAAATCGATTGTCGTTCAAAAATTTCATCCACAAAAAATTGGAAAGAAGTTAACAAGTCACCACGAACTTTTTTTTTAAGACTTTGAACGGCCGTAGCGGCTAAACAAAGAATCCAATTCGAACGCGGATTTCAAATCTGTGTTCCTCGCGTGTCAGTTAGTCTTTTAAGCGTTTCAAATCAATTTATTAATTATTTACAATTTCTTAAATCGCAAATTGCAATTTTGAAGTTTAGAGCGTTGCTGTATTAAACTTTAAAGTCATTGAAACAACCAATACATCGCATTTACATTCGGCCAATCAAACGCAATAACCTTCAAAGGAGGCGACAGCGAATTCGGAATTTATAACGCTAATACATCACCCCCCGTGCGCCGGTTGCCTTTGAGTAGAAGTTAGAAAAAAAAAAACGCAATATTCCTTAAGAAAGTCGGAACGACAATGGTCGTGCGTTGAATACGCGACAACGTCTCATTCAAATTCACTATTTACGTTGCGAGTCGCATTTCCCGTAAACGTCGGTATATTAGATTGCGAAATTGCATATTGACCCTCGCCCGAAAAAGCGCCCCCAAGACCGGCTACAGGAAACGTATATTCGGAAACGCGCGGAAATATTGCAATACCACTTCCAACATTTCCCGTTCAAATCACCAATGGGACCGCTGATGTAATAAATCCACACAATTGAACACTTTTTTTTTAAATAACTTTCCAACATTTATCACGTTAATAATAATTATTATAATTATTATTAACCGATGATTCAGTTTTGTGGTGCTTGACTGCATGCTTATACAGTGGCGTCGAGATCCGCGTCTCGCTAGCTGCTGCCAAATAATCCACTGTGCAATGAGGAGTTGCTCTGTCTTGATGAAAATATCCACTTTGCAGTTCGTCATCATTTAATTCATTTATAAAAGGCAATAAAATTTCTGTACGATAACGGTCTGCAGCTTTCGTACTTAAAATGAATGCACGGTTATCGAATTTTTATTATTAATAATAAAAATAGGATTTTACCTTCAAAGAATATCGGTCCAACTAATCTTCTCCCACTAATCGCTGCCCAAATGCCAACTTTCTCTCGATATATACGAGGATTTTCATTCGACCAAATTCTCATGGTTTGGGATTTAATGTACCCATCCTTGCAAAACCAAGCTTCATCGGTAAAAAAAGTAATTTGTAAAACATCCTCGTTTACATTTTGTAAAAACCACTGACAAAATTCCAGTCGTCTGGAGTAATCAACAGGTAATAACTCTTGCACCGATGTTATGCGATAAGGGTATACTTGCAAATCTTTTCGTAGAAGCTTGTGGCATGTTCCTATGTTCCCCGATAAATTCATTTGCTGTGACAAATGACGCAGAGAAGTCGTAGGTTCATCTTCCAAAATTTCTTGGGCTGTGTTAATAGCATCTTGAGTTCGTTTAACTGGTCTACCACTTCCTGGTTTACGGAAAATACTACCCGTTTCACTAAATAATACAACAGATCGTGATAAGGTATTTTTAAATTCATCATAAATAATAGGCAAGTAAGGAAATTCTTCCTGAAACTCTGCTAAATGGCGTCGAATGAATACACCCAATTTCCATCCACTTTAATCCCATTTCGGAAATAACTTTCAACTGGAAACGTTTTTGCTGGTTGCTGTAAACCATTGTGTGCACGGAATAATTGTGACTTCCAGAAAGATCTGACGTTTATATGTCAATTCCCAACAAGTGTGCCAACTGAAATTTTTAAAACGAAAAAGTCATGGCACACTTAAGGTTTTACGATATTACATTTTTATAAATCACATTTTAATTTGAAATATTACATTTTTTCTATTATTTAATAATATAATAATACATGTTGAATGTTATCTGTAAAACGGAAACGGAAGGCGCGCGCAAATTTCAATTGTAAATTTCACCAGCCTATTTATATAATTACGGCGAAATTTAATTAAACGCCAAAATTACGTTTAACATTAATAATAGCACATTACACTATTATTCCCCAGTGGTTATTTTCATTAACGATAATGAATTCATTAAACAAGCACAATGTAAGCCTCTTATAATATTTTGATTTAAGGCGGACGCGTATGCTAATTAAATGGACTCTCCCCAGCCCTATACATTACCGCCATTGTTTCTTGTTCTGTCACCCTAATTTTCTTAAGTACCCCGCATTTCCCCCAGTAATTTATATATTTGTGTTTTCCATAATTTTCCCCCCAACAGTTTCCGATTAAACCTATCCGTAACACGAATGCAGCATTCGCGCTTTTATGTAAAGTCCTCCGCATGTAACACAACTAGTTTGCGAAGGCCGCCGCACTTGAAATCCCAACTGCAGGTAAAGTTTTAATTAATTGGCTGTTTCGAATGTGTGTGTGTATGCGGATAGTTTGTGTTAAATAATAATCAAGTTGTGTTATTAACACGAGGATTTACTTACAGTTGATTAAATAGGTTGATGAGAATAATTTCCTGAAGAAACCACTGGTTCGATTCCGGGTTTCTACACATTACTGGAAAGATCCCTTCAAGACGCCTCGGAAAATGTTCTTTCGCAAAAAACTATGTCAATTTGAAGCCCGTGACGCGTCAGCAAAGAAAACTCGAAAATTGAAAAAAACGAAAAAATTAACTTTTTTAATAATTATCATAGACCTTTGAAGTACACCTTCTTTTTCATCAGAAGAGAAAAGAGAGAAATTGATTGGCGTTAAGAAATTTTGGCTATTTTCAATAAAAAAAAAAAAGCGTGTCACCATGAATTAAAAAAAAATCGATTTTTCAGACTTTGAACGCCCGTAGCGGCTAAACGGAAACTCCAAATTGAACACGATTTTCAAATCCGTGCTCCTCGTGTGCAAATCAGTCGGATTCAATTAAAATTGGCTATTTAAAATTTTTGAGGAAAACCTGAAAAACACCCAAGGGTCCCCCCTTCTTACTTTTTCGCAAAAATTGGCTTTGAAATAATTTCCTGAAGAAACCACTGGTTCGATTCCGGGTTTCTACACATCACTGTAAAGATCCCGTCAAGACGCTTCGGAAAAAGTACTTTCGCAAAAACAAATGTCAATTTAAAGCCCGTGGCGCGTTAGCAAAGAAAATTCGAAAACGGAAAAAATCGAAAAAATCAACTTTTTTAATAATTATCGTAGACCACTGAAGTACACCTTCTTTTTCATCAGAAGAATGAGAGAAATTGATCAGCGTTAAAAAATTTCAGCCATCTTCAATAGTAAAAAAATTAGCGTGTCGCCATGAAAATTTTCAACAAAAAACGATTTCTCAGACTTTGAACGGCCGTAGCGGCTAAACGAAAACTCCAAATTGAACGGGATTTTCAAATCTGTGCTCCTCGTGTGCAAATTAGTCGGATTCAATTAAAATTGACGATTTAAAATTTTTGACGAAAACTTGAAAAACCACCCAAGGGTCCCCCCTTCTTACTTTTTCTCAAAAATTGGCTTTAAAATTATTTCCTAAAGAAACCACTGGTTCGATTCTGGGTTTCCACACATCACCGTAAAGATCCCTTCAAGACGCTTCGAAAAATGTACTTTCGCACGAACAAATGTCAATTTGAAGCCCGTGACGCGTCGGCAAAGAAAACTCGAAAATTGAAAAAAACGAAAAAATTAACTTTTTTAATAATTATCATATACAATTAAAGTACACCTTCTTTTTTATCAGAAGAACGAGAGAAATTGATTGGCGTTAAGAAATTTCAGCTAACTTCAATAGTAAAAAAAATAGCGTGTCACCTTGAACACGCTAGAACATTTTCAAAAAAAATCGATTTTTCAAACTTTGAACGGCCGTAGCGGCTAAACGAAAACTCCAAATTGAGCGCGGTTTTCAAATCTGTGCTCCTCGTGTGCAAATTAGTCGGATTCAATTAAAATTGGCGATTTTAAATTTTTGACGAAAACTACCCAAGGGTCCCCCCTTTCCACTTTTTCTCAAAAATTGGCTTTGAAATAATTTCCTGAAGAAACCACTGGTTCGATTCCGGGTTTCTACACATTTATTTATTTATTTTTTATTTATTATACGGATTCACCAATTTACAATGAAAAAGCAATACTGTAACAAAAGTATAAATATAAATACAAACATAAATAAATTCAAGTGTGCCATTGACTGTCATTAACAAAATTTAACAAAACATAAACTGTGTAAGTACTAAAGTACAATAAACTATATAAAATCATCTAGACTTAACGATTTAACTTTTCTCTTAAAAAATATTTGTGAAGTATCAAAAATTAAATTCGGGTTTGTCCTCGCTAAAGTATTTCCAAGTTGAAATATCCTGGACAAAGGCTTGTTTTTACTATAATTAGATAAATAGAAATCAACTTTAAAAGTTGTATTATTTTTTATACGCCGATCAGAGATTGGTACAACCAACCTAACTTTGGATATAAGATAGTCGCTATTAGTTACACCAGAAATAAGCTTATGTAAAAAATATAAATCGAAACAAATCCTGCGCTCCTGTAATGTCATTAAATTTAGATTCAAACGCAATCTTTCCAAATGGTTACTATCATGATTCCTGATACGAAAATTGTATGCGCAAAAACGAATAAATTTGTGTTGAACTTTTTCTAGTTGGTTTTGTGGGGAAAATAGCAAAATTTTATAAGAGACAAAAAATATGTAAAATTGAATGATCTTGCAGAAAAAAAGTATTCCTTATGATTTGACCTGTTGAATAAAAATATTTAGGTATCTTAAGAAGTCGATGGTCCTAGTTTGACCACTTACTTTAAACGTAGGATAAAGAAACATATCGCAAAAAGTGCATGGTATCAATGTAATTAAATGTGCCAAATTAGGTTTTCTTACCTAATTCCAAATTAAAAATATTTGAAAAATAATGAAAAAAAAAAAATTTCTTTGAGGCCTCGTAGATGGCTTAGGAACCACTTTTGGATAGAGATAAGTTTAGTTAAATCGTCTTATTTTGTTTCAGAGAATATGTGGTAGAGCGTTGTACAGACCATTCGGGGACACCCTGTATATACCCTATAGCACGGATTCCATACTGGCGAACAATATTCAATAATTGAGCGAATTAATGAACAAAACAAAAGTTTTAGAGTATTAAGTGAAAAATGTTTACTAATTCTAATGACAAACCCCAATGTTCGCAATGCACCATTTTGTAATTGATTTTATAATCAAAATTAAGCTTTTGGTCTAACTTGATACCTAGGTCATTTATTTCACTAACTCTAGACAGAGAAGATGTGTCGATAGTGTAGTCGAATTGTGTTAATAGGCGTAATTTTCCAAAGGATACGATATAACATTTTTGTAGGTTTAGTGGTAATTTGTTAATTTCACACCAATTAAATATATTGTCTAGATCACTTTGAATTATAGCATGGAAATTGTTCTAAAAAGTTTTAAATCATCCGCAAACATTAAAAACTAACACGATTTTATGGATAGTTTTAAGTCATTCACAAAAAGAAGGAAAAGGATCGGTCCACAATGAGTACCCTGTGGTACCCCTGAGGGTACCACAAATTTGTGATAAATGTGGTTATTGATACGAACTTGCTGTGTTCTATTCATTAGATAAGATTCCAACCACTTTACAACAATTTCGTTGAACCCTAAAGCTTTTAATTTTAATATTAATATAGAATGATCCACTTTATCAAATGCCTTCGAGAAATCGGTGTACACTGAATCATTCTGTACACCAGCCTCGAAGGCATTTATCAAGTAATCTGTATAAGTAATCAAGTTTGTACATGTCGATCTACTCTCCATAAAACCGTGCTGTTCATCAATAATTACGTGTTTACTTTGCCATAGTCACAATTTTGTCGAGCATTTTGGGTATTGTCGATTGTAAACAGACTCCCCTGTAGTTTTTAATTAGATCTCTTGGCCCTGATTTAAAAATCGGAGTGATAAAGCTTTCCTTCCATATTTCAGGAACATATCCATCAACTAAAGATCTCTCGAATAACAAGTAAATCGGTTTAGAAATTGTAAAAATGCAATTTTTCAAAAAGCTACTCGGAACTTTATCGGGGCCAGAATAATTAGAACATTTTAACTCATTAATACCATTAAATACATCTTGTAGGCTCAAAGTAGGAATAGTACCGTGGACTTGCTGATTCAATTGAAAATTAAAATTAGGGCTGGTATGTAAATTATTTATCTCATAAACCGACGAAAAAAAGTTCGCAAAATTATCGACTATGGCTTGACCGCTATTACATGTAACATCATTAATAGACATTTTCTTGGGAATACCTTCATTCTTTTTTAGGCTGTTCGCATAATTTCAAAACATTATTAATGCTTTGTTCACATTTTGATATTATAAGACGCATACAGTAAATTACACATATTTTTACATTCATCGCGCTTGATCTTGAACAAGTTATAATCAATCAGCTTTCCGGTCGATTTATATTTCTAATGAAGTCTCTTTTTTGATCTAATTAAATCTATAAGTTCCTTATTAAACCATACAGGGTATGTTCTATTAGTATATTTAAATATTTTCTTAGGAATGTATCTGTCGAAACATTCATAAATAATGTCATAAAAAATCGTTATAACTTGTTCAAAATCATAATTAGAAAATACTAAATCCCAATTAATTGATGCTAACTGATTATTTATGGCTTCATAATCAGCATCTTTAAACAAATATACAAGTGTATTATAAGAGTTTAACTCAATATAATAACCAATATGATGCACACTATTGCCACAAAGAAGATCACTTGCAGTTAAGACTTTAAGAGCACTTTCCGAACTAAACACTAAGTCCAGGTAAACTCCTCTTGAATTAGGGTGGTTTATCAGTTGAAAAAGATTGAGGAATCCAAAACGTTCAACAATAAGTTGAGCAGTGTAGTTCAGTTGACTCCAAAATTGGTATTATTAAAATTCGCTGTGGGCAAGTTGTAATCACCGCATACTATCATTTTACTCTTAGGAAATGACTCCATTATATGTTCAACACTATCACAATGTTTTTCATATTTTGAAATATTTGAATTGGGTGGCATATATACACCCCCAATTATACAATCACAACTGTTTATTGAAACAGAGAGAAAACATTGTTCTACGTCATTATGTTGGCTGAAGACTGGACAAGATGAAATATCCTTTCGTATAGCAATTAAAACACCACCGCCAAGTAATTTATCGCTCGAATATGTACTTCTGTCTGATCTGTAGATATTGAAGGATTGTAAGTATAGTTCACTGTCGGAGATTTCCTTTGTTAGCCATGTTTCAAGGATAATTAGTACATTATAATTAGATAGATTAACATTTGCAGAAAAATCATGAAGTTTGGTTTTAAAGTCTCCTACATTATGTACATAAATATTCAGTTTTTTTAGTTTTTTGTCGTTTTAACGGATGGCATCGATTCGGTAATAATGGGGCGGTTATTTCGGTATTTAATTGAAATGTTCATTTCATTATTTTCTTTTCTCTCGTTGAATTCATCATATACTTTTTTGAATTGAGCTCTTTCCATCAACGTAAGGTCCCTTTTAAATTTGAGAGGGTGATTACCTTGAGTAATTAAATTTAAGTTTCTTAAAATTAATTGAACAGATTCCTCAGAGTTAAAGTGAACTCTTAAAGGACGAGTATTTTTTCTTTTCGGACCCAATCTAATTGCATTTAATGGTATTTCTAAATTAGTAATTTTAGCCACAGTCATTAAATTTGGAAATATCGTCTAATCACTGGAAGGATCCCTTCAAGGCGCCTCGGAAAATGTACTTTCGCAAGAACAAATGTCAATTTGAAGCCCGTAACGCGTCAGCAAAGAAAACTCGAAAATGGAAAAAATCGAAAAAATTTATTTTTTTAATAATTGAGGAGTTGAACTGCAAAACTCAACTAATCCAATTTTGGGCCAAAATGAGCTTGGTATCGATTCTTACTGTCCAAACATAGATAAATCCAAATATGTGTGAATTACCTTTCAAAACGCAACAAATCATATTTAAAAATGCGGCTAAACATTCATTTTTTTAAGCAGCAAATGGACTTCCTGAACGTTTTTCGCGGTTTCTGAACAAATTATAAACGTGGATTTGTTGAGTTTTGCAGTTCAACTCCTCAATTATCGTAGACCTTTGAAACACCTTTTTCATCAGAAAAATGAGAGAAATTGATTAACGGTTTAAAATTGGAAAGAAACAACCACTATCGGCGCTGAATTTTTTCCCAAGCATCTTAACACACGTGCAATTACTTTAATTGGCATTTTACGAATTCCTCTTTTTTTTAATTAACAAAAATTCCTTGTTATTTAAATTATCAAAGTGCAGGTACTAGAAAGGAATAATAGAGAACCACGATATTCAATTATTGTCACATTATTTTCGCACTCAATTTGTGGCCGCAAATTGGATTTAATGTTTAACATCGATTTTTCCGATGCGAAAGAGAATCCGGTGTAAAAATGAGGCGAAGTTGGAACAATGCTATTTCCGGAAACAGTGTAAAGCCGTCGTCTTCCATATATCATCTCCGATGCCCTTTACCCCAGCAAGCCGCCCCCGTCTCAATGTCAACGTATCAATTTTACCGGCTCTCCTTGTTTCGCTCAATAATTCAAAAACAATATTGACTACAGGTATGAAAAGATAAATAAATTGTATATTTACATAAATGCATTTCAGGAAAATATTTTTGATTATACTATATTTTTTTTAAATTACATGCTTTGTATTTTATTGCTTATTTGGGTACTTTTTATGGTTACCTACATACTCCTATAATTTTATTGGAATCGATTCAGGGATATCAGCAAAAAAAATAAAACCAAAAAAAAATCAGATTTGCACTGTTGGTTTAAAAAAATTAATAAAAAATAAAAATAGTGCCTTGTTAATAAAATCATACAAGGTACTTATTAAATAAGGTCTGATGGTCCCGTTAACCAAGTTTGATCGATATGAATTATACAGGGTGTCCAAAATTTAGTGTCAAACATTTAAAGTACTTTATTTTTCTTATTTTAAATTGGAGCCCCCGTATATTTTTATGTCATTCCATGCAGAATTAAAAAGCAAATATTTTTCCTAATAACAACCCTGTCCCAATTCCTAACGCATTAAAAGTTATTTGCAGAAAACTCGTTTTATCAACCATTTCAATAGCCATTTTACTAAATAAGAATCAAAAGTGGCTTTGAAAAACAATTTATTGACACTTAAATTTAACAAGGTGGCAGGAGACTGTTTGACTTTAGTAATGTAAAAGTTAAAAGCGGCCCTTACACGTTCATTAATACTAACATTACTTCATCAGAATGACATTAATAATGATCGTGTAACGTCGACAAAGTTGGAATGACGGGGGGCGAATGATTCGAATCCGAATTTTCTGATCCCGGCCCATCATTTACTGTCATTACTGGTAATGTCATTATTAATGACCGTGTAAGGGCCGCAAAAGCATTGTTAACTTAAGCTCTTTGTACTCAAGAATTATTTTTTCCATGACAAAATATTATTCTTGAGTATTGTGCTTTGAAAAAATATTCCAGTAAAATAAAATGAGCTCATTGTAATTGTCTGTAAAGTGATAGTTGTGACTGTTATAAACCAGCTCGTTCCCTAGAGGTTAAATCATTGAAAATATACGTTTCTTTTTGAAGAAGTAAATTGAATTTAGATATTTTTCGAGCGGGTCAAGTAATACGTCGTAAAAGAATGACAACAAAACCAAACAATTCATATTTTATATCCCCCATTCAGAAATATATATATTCGAATGATTTGCTGAGGTTTGCGATCGGAGGGGAAATATTTGCATGCGTGCTGCTGCTGCTGCTGCGTGAAAAATGGGAACGTTCGGTTTATGGATTTCCCAGGGCATTAGATGAACCAATAATTCAACCATCCATTAACGTCACCCCCTTGATTGATCCATTGATATTTAAGTGATGTCCGTCAAACCGGTGTATTTTTTTCGGAAACGCGGTCAACGGAATTAATTCGCGCATATTTCACCTACTAGAGATCGGATTTATGGGTGTTATGAAGTAGGCGTGGGTGGTGGCGGTGGCGGTGGTGGTGAGGGGATCAATTTATATTCATATTGGATTCCGGCCCTTCGAGGTCGAGAGTCCTGCGAAGAAATCCTGAAATGAACATATTAGACGCAGGTTGGGCCCGGATTCTATATCACCTCGTATTTGTCATCTGCTTGTCTTTCCTAAATTGGACCGCTTGCGAAGAAATTGCGGCCTGTGAAAATATGATGAAAAAGTTTTTTTTTTATGAAACTACCAAGAGTTTATTTTCGCATGTAAATAAATTGTGATAAATTCATTACGATTTGCATATTATCGAATGGGGGAATCATGTTTTATTAAACACGCGATGGATGGCGAAGGTAATGGGCTGGGGATTAGTCATTCATAAACCTGATGAAAATAAACCTCAACACTATAGAATTTATTTCAATACATTAGACCCTCGATTTCGGCATGGGCGTGTCAGAATGGTGAGCGATTGTTTCTTCGGGGGATTCGGCTCGATTTATTGACTTTCCGCTGAATGCGCCATCCGTCTTCATTAATCAATGTTAATTAGGGGCCCACCATTTAGCCAACGGTAACATGGAATATTTTCTTTCGCGTGCCTTTGTAGTTTGCACATACTTTCTATTCATTTATAGACTTGTAATTTATGGTGAATGCGCCGGGAGCTTAAAAATTACGTCCTGCATCTCACCTCCCGTCTTCTATAGCTCGGTTACTAATCAAGTTAGGATTTCGATATTTTGTAGAATATATTTGTATCCTATGATGCATTTCGGGAACTTATTTTTGATTATACAGGGTGTCCCAAAAAAGCGTGACGTCATGATGATGTATTTTTTTAATTATATGCTATGTATTTTATTGTTTATTTGGGTACCTTTTATGGTTGCCTACATACTCCTACAATTTTATTTGAATCGATTTAGGGATATCAGCAAAAAAAATTAAAACTAAAAAAAATTAATTAAAATAATTTTGCACTATTGTTTTAAAAAATGAATAAAAAATAGAAATAGTGCCGTGTTAATAAAATCATACAGGGTACCTATTAAATAAGGTCTGATGGTCCCGTTAACCAAGTTTGATTGATATGAATTGTACAGGGTGTCCAAAATTTAGTGTCAAACATTTCAAACTTTAAAGCACTTTATTTTTCTTTTTTTAAATTGGAGCCCCTGTATATTTTTATGTCATTCCATGCAGATTTAAAAAACAAACATTTTGCCTAATAACAGCCGTGCCCCAATTCCTAACGCATTAAAAGTTATTTGCAGAAAACTCGTTTTATCCACCATTTCAATAGCCATTTTACTAAATAGAAATCAAAGGTGGCTTTACAAAACAATTTATTGACATTAAAATTTAACAAAGTGACAAGAGAGTATTTTCACTTTACTAATGTAAACGTTTAAAGCTTTGTTGGTTTAAGTTCGTTTTACTCAAGAATAATATTTTGTCATGGAAAAATAATTCTTGAGTACAAAGAGCTTAAGTTAACAATGGTTTAAACTTTTACATTACTTTTACATTACTACGAATATGGCAGTAAACGGCAGGTAATGTTTAATTCTTCTTGAACACAGTTCATAATTTAAATCGGACTTAATTACATGGCGGCAGCATTTCTTGTGTTTTGAATGTATTTATCCTTGCTTAGGGCTCTTGCGCAGCCACCTAGATTAATTACAACTGTAAATTGGTATTAAGTTTTTTTTCTGTAATTGGATGTATCAACTGTTGGAAATAAAATAAATAAATCACCAAAGCATAGAATGCCCTATTGTCACTTCCTGGCAAATAAACAAAATCGTTTTTTATTATCTGACTCAACACTTCATTCTGCGTATAAAAAATATTATTTCACATTTTCCGATTAGTGGAAGTGATCAAAATTTGTAAGCAGAGTGGGGGAGGCGAGTTCTTGAACGGACGATTTTTAAGTTTTTTCACTTTCCTGAAAAATTTACTTTCATTTATAAAAACTATAAAATCTATCAACACGATTTTTGTTTTGTTCTAAAGGTGTTATCGATACCTACTAAAATGGCTCAGCGGCGCTTTTTTTTTAAATCGAAAAATATTTTTTCTTCCTGTCATAATTCTGTATCGAATTAGTTTTTTTTAATTCCTCAGCCTTAAATGCTTACTTTGGAGGTAAGAACAACATGTTTGCAAAATTTCAGAGAAATCGGTCCAGTAGTTTTCTAGAAAAGTGTACCTAAAAATCCAGTTTTTTTAAAATGGAAAACAGCTGAGGAAGTGACCCCCTTAAACAAAAAATGTTTGAAAAAATTTTCACGATCACGATACTTTCTTGTACTTCAGTTTAAAGCATCAACTTAAGCTCTTTGTACTCAAGAATTATTTTTTCCATAACAAAATATTATTCTTGAGTATAAAAAGAACTTAAGCTAACAATGCTTTAAACGTTTACAATACTAACGTCAAAACAGTATCTTGATACTTTGTTAAATTTTAATGTCAATAAATTGTTTTTCAAAGCCACCTTCGATTTTTTTTTTATTGAAATGGTTGATAAAACTAGTTTTCTGCAAATAACTTTTAATGCGTTAGGAATTGGGACAGGGTTTTTATTAGGAAAAAGGTTTGTTTTTTAATTCTGCATGGAATGACATAAAAATATACATGGGCTCTTATTTGAAAATAAGAAAAATAAAGTGCTTTAAAGTTTGAAATATTTGACACTAAATGTTGGACACCCTGTATAATTCATATGAATCAAACTTACTTAACGGGACCATCAGACCTTATTTAATAAGTACCTTGTATTATTTTATTAACACGGCACTATTTTTATTTTTTATTCATTTTTTAAAACAATAGTGCAAAACTGATTTTTTTTAGTTTTAATTTTTTTTTTGCTGATATCCCTGAACCGATTCCAATAAAATTATAGGAGTATGTAGGCAACCATAAAAGGTACCTAAATAAGCAATAAAATACATAGCATGTAATTTAAAAAAATATATCATCATGACGTCACGCTTTTTTGGGTCACCCTGTATAATCAAAAATATTTTCCTGAAATGCATTATAGGATACAAAAATATTCTACAAAATATCAAAATCCTAACTTGATTAGTAACTGAGCTATAGAGGACGGGAGGTGAGATGCAGGACCCTGTATATCCGAAACATATAAATAGAGTATATTTCCGCTGTTATTCTTATTTTTTTTAATCAAACTAACGAACCAATATTATTTATTTTTCAAATCGACAAATGAAACCTCCGTATTTGTTTTAATGAATTGCGTACGTTTTATAATTACGAACTTTGTTCATATTTGCGTTGAAATAAGCTCGTACTTTTCTCTTTTGAATCCCCTGCATTCGCTAAGCCCCACGGTATTACATTATCTCTGCACATTTTCAGTGCATTAATAGCTCTGCAACCAATGTGGCTTTATGGATATTTGAAATGGTGAATTCGGAGAAATCCATTATTATTTTAAAACATATTTTTTGTTAGCGTATAAAACAATGAGAATCCTCAAATTTTAACTAATTATGTTAGTTTCAAGCATATTTGTTTTTGAAAGGATTGCGTTATACGTATTAAAGCAGAAGACTGAAATTGAAACTAATTATATTATACTCGGCGCATCGAATCGGTGGTATTATAGGTTTGCGTGATTTTCGCGTGATGTTCGTTGATTGGTCAGCGCAAACGCATGTGAAGCGTATGTCACGCAGCCGAAATTTTTAATCACGTCCGTATGCCATGTGTTCTCGTTTTTTCTGTCTTATTTAAATGTAGTGATTACGTTCTATCCTTAAATCAATTACAATTAATAAGGAAGTGGTAAATAGTTAGTACTTGTGGGTTAAAATAGAAAGATTTTATTTCCGGCACAGAAGTAAATTGTGGCAAGGCTGTGTGAATCAGGCTTTTCATAACGTCTCGACGAACTATGGTGAGAATGCGGGGTGAACGCAACGTGATCATACCACCTATTCGGTGCGCCGAGTATAGTCTTTAACATATTTGTTTTGTTAGCCGTTTTTTTACGTATTATAAGAGAAGACTCAAATTTTTGTGGCATCCCTCGGTGACTGAGTATGAAGTATTAAATTTATTTAAATTAAAAATTTCTAAAAAAAAAAATTAATTAACTTTTCCATCATTCAGCTAATAAATTCTTATTTTGTATTTAACGTACGTGATACAGATTATTTTAAAAGATTTCCAATACATGAATATTCATATTCAACGGCGCAATTTAACTAAGCCACAAAATTAAATCGCCGACGACTGTTTGTTTGATAAATTCGGTTTTATTTCTCGGATAATAAGGTGAATTGTCCACTTAGGGTCATTTCGCGACCGGCGGTTTGATGGCCCCTCGTTAGGCCTCCAATTCTCGTTGATTTCTCGTGCCCCCCCTTCACGCACATTTATCCAATTGTTTTTCGATAACGCGTTCCAATAAGAAATATTCGAGGGCCTGCGATATTTTTCTCTATTATGTGACAGTGGCCGGAGTTTCTTCGGTTTTATATTATAATTACGATCGTAAATATGTGCCCGATGGGCACTAGCAAAAAGTGGATTGCATATTTAGTGCGCGTTATAATAAAATTATATTGGCCGTTCCGGTCTGAAGGCACGAGGACGGATTTTTATGGGTTATATTCGGGTCGTTAATAAATCACAAAAATTTAATGAGATTTATTTAACGCGTGCAAAACATGCATTAAATAAGTGCAACATTTTGCCAGTTATTGTCAAGAAATGAAAACAGAAAATAATTTTATCGCAGCTTACTTTGGATAATTTACAGTGGGAAATTGTGTAAAGATAATGAATCAATTACTCTTATTTTACTTTAACGATAATCCACGTTTTACAACTTCCATCACCGATGAAATCAACCCCGTTTGGAGCATTCTCCTCCTGGGATTTTACAACATTTTTATATCAAACATAAAAGCACTCCAAGCAGCGCCGTTTACAATTTTAAATGGAATCGTAAAAACCAACCAAGCAATTATTCCCATCAGAAATCACGAGGACCCTCCCCACCCAATTAGTTAAAGAATATCCACCGTCCGCTAATAATAATGGTAATAGGTTCAATTTTTAACTTAAATATTTCTTATGGATGATTCCCACTTTTTACGAAAAATAAATATACATAGTCTATTTAATAAAACACTAACCCAGTGTATGGTTTCAAATTAATTTTATTATTCTACAACAATTGTTTCACCACACAGTGGCTTCATCAGGTAGATGAAAAATTATGGTTTTACATTTTACAATTACTGCTTATATACTAGAAATTGGGAACAATACAATTAAAATTAAAATTTGCGTTATAATAAATTAATGAATTATTGTAGAGATGAGGCATTCAAGATCACTTAACTAAATCCCGTAGAATACGACCCCGTAGTAAAAAATAGGGGGTTCCATTTGAAAAATCAAAGTTGACCTTCGTCTGACCTCGAAAATTGACTCCAAGGTCATTTTCAAGGTCACCAGCGTATGTCCCCCTCCAAACCCTACAACTTTCATCTGAAACATTTTTTGCCATGCTGCTCAGGTTTCGAGATATTTGGGGTGGCAATTTAAAATGGGACGACCTGTATAGTATAATTGGATTAAAATTATCGACATGATTCCTGCAGGGTTCGAACCTGCAACCACCCGTTTGTTAGACTGGCGCTTGGCAATTACTCTGCAGAAGCCAAACTGTTTCAGTTTTATCAGACCACAAGGACCGATGATTCACTAAATTCACGTATTACATGTTTTGGTGAATGCGCCGGGAACTCAAAATCTAAATATAAATGTGGGACAACAAATGAAAGCGAATTTTTGTTGGTCTTCTCGATATAATCTTCAGCTCTAGTTTTAACTCTTTTTATTTTTACCAAAAACTTTGGTTTAAACTGATTAACCTTGGTTAAATTTTGAAGTTTTGCAATGAATTTCATAAAAGATGAATTGGTTAAAATTTGACAAAATTTTCAAATTTTCGTTACCTGCAATTCAGATTTTGACAGTTCTCATTTTATTTTCTGGTGTGTCAATTATTCTTACCGGATGTCAAAAAATAGTTTAATTTGAATATATTTTGGAATTAATTTCATGAGAGATTAGTTTTTGCAATTCTGCAATTTTCGTTTCCTGCAGTTCAAATTTTTCCTGGTGTGATATGTCAAATAATTTTTAGCAGATATACAAAAATTAATCTGAATAGGTTTTGCAGTTTTGGAACGAAAGATTAATTTTTTTACAATTTTACAAAATTTTTGCAATTTTTTTTATCTGCAGTTAAAATTTGGATAGTTCCTATTTTATTTTCTGGTGTAATATATCATTTATTTTTACCGGATGTCAAAAATTAGTTTAATCCGAATAAATTTTGGAATTGATTGCGAGAGAGATTATTTTTTGCAATTTTGCAATTTTCGTTTCTTGCTGTTTAAATTTTTCCTGGTGTTATATGTCAATTATATTTACCGGATATAAAAAAAATAAATCTGAATAGATTTTAAAGTTTTGGAAAGAAAGATGAATTTTTTACAATTTTACAAAATTTTGCAATACGTCAATTATATTTACTGAATGTCAATAATTAGTTAAATTTTAATATATTTCGTAATGAATTTCATAAGAGATATTTTTTTTTTGTAATTTTGCTAATTTTGTTTTCTGCAGTTTAAATTTTTTATGGTATGATATGTCAATTATTTTTACTGGATGTCAAAAATTAGTTTAATTTGAATATATTTTGTAATTAATTTCATGAGAGATAAATTTTTTTGCAATTTTGCAATTTTCGTTTCCTGCGGTTCAAATTTTTTCTGGTGTGATATGTCAATTATTTTTACCGGATATAAAAAAATTATTCTGAATAGTTTTTGAAATTTTGGAATGAGAGATGAATTTGTGACAATTTTACAAAATTTTGCAGTTTTCCTTACCTGCAGTTCAGATTTTGACAGTTCCTATTTTATTTTCTGGTGTGATGTGTCAATTATTTTTACAGAGTTTCAAAAATTAGTTTAATTGGAATATATTTTGTAATGAATTTCATGAGAGATTATTTTTTTGTAATTTTGCAATTTTCGTTTTCTGCAGTTTAAATATTTTTTATGGTGTGATATGTCAATTATTTTTACTGGATGTCAAAAATTAGTTTAATTTGAATATATTTTGTAATGAATTTCATGAGAGATTAATTTTTTGTAATTTTGCAATTTTCGTTTTCTGCAGTTCAAATATTTTTTATGGTGTGATATGTCAATTGTTTTTACTGGATGTCAAAAATTAGTTTAATTTGTATATATTTTGTAATAAATTTCATGAGGGATTAGTTGTTTGTAATTTTGAAATTTTCGTTTAATGCGGTTCAAATTTTTTCTAGTGTGATATGTCAATATTTTTTACCGAATATAAAAAATTAATCTGAATAGATTTTGAAGTTTTGGAATGTAAGATGAATTTGTTACAATTTTACAAAATTTTGCAATTTTCGTCGCCTACAGTTCAAATTTTTTGTTGGATGTCAAAAATTAGTTTAATTTTAATATATTTTGTAATGAATTTCATGAGAGATTAATTTTTTTGTAATTTTCGTTTTCTGCAGTTTAAATTTTTTATGGTGTGATTTGTCAATTATTTTTACTGGATGTCAAAAATTAGTTTAATTTGAATATATTTTGTAATGAATTTCATGAGAGATATTTTTTTGTAATTTTGCAATTTTCGTTTCCTGCAATTCAATTTTTTTTCTGGTGTGATATGTCAATTATTTTTACTGGATGTCAAAAATTAGTTTAATTTGAATATATTTTGTAATGAATTTTATGAGAGATAAATTTTTTGTAATTTTGCAATTTTCGTTTCCTGCAATTCAAATATTTTTTATGCTGTGATTTGTCAATTATTTTTACCGGATGTAAAAAAATATTCTGAATAGATTTTGAAGTTTTGGAATGAGAGATGAATTTGTTACAATTTTACAAAATTTTGTAATCTTTTTTACCTGCTGTTAAAATTTTAACAGTTCTTAATTTATTTTCTGGTGTGATGTGTCAATTATTTTTATCGAATTTCAAAAATTAGTTTAATTTTAATATATTTTGGAATGACTTTCACCAGAGATGAATTTTACAAAATTTTGCAATTTTCGTTTCTCGTTCAAATATTTTTTATGGTGTGATATGTCTATTATTTTTACTGCATGTCAAAAATTAGTTTAATTTGAATATATTTTGTAATGAATTTCAGGAGAGATTAATTTATTTTTTGTAATTTTGCAATTTTCGTTTCCCGCAATTCAATTTTTTCGGGGTGTGATATGTCAACTATTTTTACCGGATATAAAAAATTAATCTGAATTGATTTTAAATTATTTCTAGGTGTGATATTTCAATTATTTTTACAGAATGTCAAAAATTAGTTTAATCTGAATAGATTTTAGAATTAATTTCATGAGAGATAAATTTTTTTGCAATTTTGCAATTTTCGTTTCCTGCAGTTCAAATTTTTTCTGGTGTGATATGTCAATAATTTTTACCGGACATAAAAAAAATATTCTGAATAGATTTTGAAGTTTTGGAATGAGAGATGAATTTGTTACAATTTTACAAAATTTTGCAATTTTCGTTGCCTGCAGTTCAAATTTTAGCAGTTTATTTTTTGGTGTGAAATGTCAATCAATTTTACCGAATCTCAAAATTTAGTTTAATTTTAATATATTTTGGAATGAATTTCACCAGAGATAAATTTTACAAAATTTTGCAATTTTCGTTTCTTGCAGTTTTTTATTGGATGTCAAAACATTAGTTTAAATTGAATATATTTTGTAATTAATTTCATGTGGGATTAATTTCTTGCAATTTTGCAATTTTGGTTTTCTGCATTCCATTTTTTTTTCTAGTGTGATTTGTCAATTATTTTTACTGGATATAAAAAATTAATCTGAATTGATTTTGAAGTTTTGAAATGAAAGATGAATTTGTTATAATTTTAACAAATTTTTCAATTTTCGTTGCCCGCAGGTTAAATGTTGACAGTTCTTATTTCATTTTCTGGTGTAACTGGTCAATTATTTTTACCGGATATCAAAAATTAGTTTAATTTGAATATATTTTGGAATGTTTTTCATGAGAGATTATTTTTTGCAATTTTGTTATTTTCGTTTCCCGCAGTTAAATTTTTTTTCCTGGTGTGATATGTCAATTAATTTAGCTGAATATACAAAAGTTAATCTCAATAGATTTTGAAGTTTTGGTATGAGAGATGAATTTGTTACAATTTTGCAAAATTTTGCAATCTTTGTTATTTGCAGTTCAAATTTTGACAGTTCTTATTTTATTTTCTGGTGTGATATATCAATTATTTTAACTGAATGTCAAAAATAGCTTTAATTTGAAAAGATTTTGGAATTAATTTCATGAAAGATTAATTTTTGCAAATCTGCAATTTTCATTTTCTTCAGTTCAATTTTTTTTTCTGGTGTGATATGTTTTAAATTTTAGCGGATATACAAAAGTTAATGTGAATTGATTTGGAAGTTTAAGAATGAAAAATTAATTTGTTACAATTTCACAAAATTTTGCAATTTTTGTTACCTCCGGTTCAAACTTTGACAGTTATTCTGTTAATATCTTCAAAAGTTATTTGCAAAAATCCGGAAAACAAATACAAATCGGATTGTATTTTTTGGTCTTATCTATGGCTACTCAATGAGCACAACAATTTGCTTTAAGAATCTTCCAAATCTGTTCATATATTCGAAAGTTATGCACAAATAATGGAAAAACAAATGAAAGCAAATTTATTTTTTTGGTCTTATCTATATCTATTCGACGAGTACAGCACTTTTCTTCAGAAATTTTTCAGCTGTAGTCATCTGTTCGCGAGTGGTCGTCAAGAAACTGGAAAACAAGTAAAAGTAGAACTTCATTTTTGGTCTTATCAAACCATTTTTATGTATTATTTTTAGTACTCATTATTTGTATGTACTACATTCTAAAAAGGGTGAATCCCGTTAATAAACGTATTATTATTATTATTATTATCTATATCTACTCAGTGAGTAGTATATTTTGCTTTAAGAATTTTTCTGATCAGTTGATATGTTCGAGCGTTATTTGCAAAAATCCGGAAAACAAATGAAAACCGAATTGCATTTGTTTGTGTCTTCTATATCTACTCAATGAGTAGAACAGTTCGCTTTAAGAATCCTCCAAATTTGTTCATTTGTTCGAAAGTTATGTGCAAAAAAACTAAAAACAAATGAAAACTAATTTATTTTTTTGGTCTTATCTATATCTATTCGAGTAGAATACTTTACTAGGGAAATTTTTCAACTCTAGCCACTGCGTCCATGTTGTTAAATTCTGCACAAGTGTTTATGTTACAGCTAATTAAAATTTATTTTTTCGCATCTTATTAAATAATATAAATGTTGTTAAATCGTTTTTGATTGAGAAAGTTGTTCATTATTGGGTCGAATCATTTTCTCCACAGGTGACGTCCAATCAAATGATAGCGGTTTCATTGCCCAACAGGTTTCAGCCAATGACACAACGACGATTTTACTTTCTCAACAGTTTAGTTGTTACCACGGTAACGATTTGTTTTTTGTCAGAAAACTGCCGCAATTTCCAATTATTATTCGTTATAATTTCTTAGCTTCACTCAAAATTCAATTCGGTTCAAATTTAGACATAAATATTTGGACCCCTTAGTTCTAGTTCTAGCCACTGTCTTATTGTGATAGATTAGCTAATTTTAATTATTTTTAGTAAATGTAATTGAAAATTCTTCGTGGTCAGGAAATTTAGGTTTTAATAAATAATGTATTTATTAATTCTAGTTTTTATAAGACTGATGTTGAAGATTTCGAAAAAATCATTTTTTTATTATAATCTCATTCATCTGCAATCAAGTAAGCGAATTTTCCATAAAATTAGTGAACGTTTTAAACACCAGATGTCATGTTTCTATCCGAATATTATATACATTAATGGATAATCAGGATAGAAACACCATTAGGGCGACATCTGCCGTCTAAAACGTAGCACTAATTTAAATTCTTCAATTTTCTCACCATCCCGAACATTAATTACGTACAGGATAGACTTTAAGGATGTAAATCGTAATATCCGTCGTACCCTTAGCGCTGGCTACGCCCTGCATAAATCATACCCGTATTGGCATATATTATTACGAAGATCCAATAAGATTTTTTTACTATACGGTGTACCTACATTTTAGTGGCTATAAAATATAAAATGGAATATCTACTTGTGGTTCTTTTTATTTTATTAGGTCGTAAAAGCCGCCTATAAATCTTATTTTTGGAATGATGGCACACGCACGTATTGAAATTTGCTTGTGGGGATTTTGTAATCTTTTGTAATTATATTTTATTCAGCGGAAAATATTGGCAAGTGCGCGATGAAATAGTATATTAAGTATCAAGGGCGGCAAGTGCGTTATAACGGTGGAGGGTAATATTTACCAGAGACTGGTAGCACTAACGCCAGAGATGCTTATACTATTTTTTGCCCAAACGATTGGTTAATTAATCAATTAAGTAAAATGTTTTTTTTAATGACACTCCGAAAATGTTAATTCTGTCAAGTCGGCTAATGCGCTCTGGTGTGCCATGATTTTTTATTTAAAAAAATTTAAGTTGGCACACATGTTAGGAATTGACATACAAAACGTCACAATTATTCCGTAGTCACAAAGAGATGTCGAAAAAATGGTGATGTGGCCATCATATTACTTTCTCCGACTTGATGGTATCATAGCCATTTATATTTACGTTTTCATAGTTTATTTTCAATTGAAATCATATTTTAAATGTACTTCGAGCGTTGTGTAAACTGGGATGAAACTGACGTTTAAAACGTCAAAATTATGAAAGATGGAAAAATTATACTTCAAATTCAAAAACTCAGTTTACTAAAAAACTAAAGGGATTTCGAAAAAAACTTACTCTTTATAAGTTTTTCATTTTGGCATTCTCTACAATTATTATTAACATAAATTTGCTGTAACTATTATCGTTTCATGATTATAAACCAAAAATTAAAAAAATAATATTTTTTTTTCTCGAAAAAAAAAATGATTTAATGAAAAATGTTTTCAAGCAAAAGATGTTCATTTCTTTGTTGTCTTCAATGTTTGTTTAAATGTTTTTGTGATATTTTTCATGTTTAAGAAAATATTGGCAAAAAACAAAAAAACAGTTCAGGTAAACACCCACTTCCGGTGTACGAAATTTTACCCAAAGCTTTTAAGTTCTTCAGATTACCAAATAAGACGTATGTTCAAAGTTTTATATCAATTGCTCTATTAGTTTTTGAGATACAGCGCGCACAGCAGACACGCACACACACACACAGACACACACACAGACACAATTTTTTTTTCCAGAAATTGTTGAAATGGCATCTAGGGACCCCAAAACGAATATTTCCGTAAAAAAAATTTTTGAAAAAAAAATCACGATCACAATACTTTCTCGTACTTCGTAACGGAGAAAGTAAAAACTGATTGTTTATAATATGTTCATTTTTGTCTTCTCTACAATTATTGTTTAGATAAATTTAATATAACTTATCGTTTCATCATTATAAACAGAAAATAAAATTTAAAAAAATTAAAAAAAAAAAATTTCTAGAAATTTTTGAAATCGCCTCTAGAAATCTCAAAACGGACATTTCCGTAAAAAAAATTCACGATCATAATATTTTCCCGTACTTCATAACGAACAAAGTTAGAAATTATTTGTTTCTTTTGATATTTCAGAAGTATTATGCAATTCAAACTCGAACGAATAACAAATATTATCTTAATTTGATGTTTGTTAATTAATGTCTTAAATTGTTATATTTCCCTGTAATTGGATGTATGTCTGTTAATAAATGAGCCGTTTATTTTGAAAGTGGGGCAAGTCCATTTTTTGTTATTGCGAGTTATTTAAAGGTTTGCATTTTAATCAATCTAAAAATATTGGTAGGCACTAATAGACATATTTTTGTATTTTGTGGTAATAGATAATGTAAGTTTATTATTCAATAGTGTTTATAGTGTTGGCTAAAATAATAAAGGTGTAATTATACCTAAATGGACTTGCCTCACTCTCAAAATTAATGAATTATTATAATCGTTAATTAAAGTGGTAATATTTCAGTGTATCAGCGTTTTTAAATATTACAGTAGAAGATATAACATAACACAAATCAATTCATTTTTATTAAGAATTCAATGATATTATACATATTTGTTAATCATTTACTTTATACGTATATTTATATTGAATTTTACTTAGGATTTAACATTTTTAAATATTCATGATCAACGGAGGTATATGTGGTAATAAATCCATCGTGTCCTTATATCTGTCAGATGTAATAAATCTACTTTTCTTCATATACAGAAGGTAATTTCAATTGCAAAGATTTTCTAGCCAGTTCGGCATTTATTGTATGAATATCATGTTATTTTGATTCTATAATATTTTTCCACTATTTCGATGGACTTTTCTTATTTTTTAGTCATAAGTAACCTTGTTTTCTTCGTAGTGTTCCTCTGTAGCATCATTCTCATCTGATGACGAACTTAATATTTCAACTATTCTTCTTCTTTTTCTGGATTTTTTTTAACATTTTGTAACGAATTGTCTTCATATTCAGATCCTGATTAGAAGATTCTTCTTTTATTACCGATTCTCAAGGATTTTATTTTTCCAAACATAATAAAAATAATAAAATTACTTGAAAATGAGGATTTTATTGGAGTGTCGCTATAACTTAGAAACGTATTTTCATTTCATTTTTTTACCTACCAAATTCACTTTCAGATGCATCAAAGTTGAAATCGTTCTGAGCCATTTTTGTTTTTATAAAATATACCACAATTCGTTATTGATTTTTAAAATAAAAGTGAAACTGTTTGGTGCACCTGAGTTGAAACAGCACTATGCCGAATATTAAACAATTTATAGTTTTTCGCAGTGTTGCCAATATGACTAAAATTTGCCAGTATTGCAAGTAAACATATTATCAAAACACTAAAATTATGAAATACTTATTATTATTCTAAATTCTGCCGTAATATATTCGGTTACAAATAATTTCAACCTTAGATGGACTTGCACCACTTTCAAAATAAACATATTTACAATAGTGTTAACATCTAAAACTTCCACCTCACAAATATTAGGATATCTCATTTCTTATTACCATAAATAGTTTACAGATAAGAAGATTACACTAAGTTTTCTATATAACTATCATTATCTCCATTTTTTTCAAAATCACAAAATCACAAAAACAATACCGTACAATTTGCCAGCAAATCGCCCGTAACGTCTAGACTTGGGGAAATAAAGCGTTCCCCCATCCCGTCAAGATAAAATATAATCCCACAGAGATGGAAAGAGAGAGATATCATTACATCGACCCTCTGATTTCTGTCCAGATATCCGCCTAATGTGATTCTTGTGCGGGCGTATAAGCCCAACGGAAACTTTATTCAGAGGGCAGATTCGAGCTATTAACCCGTGAAAGAAACCCTGCCCGTAATACCCATTTAGGGATAAAATATGAACACTACATCCACTTCACACGAGAGCTGAATTTATTATTTGCGTGCCCGGGACAACACAGTCCTGGAATTGTCTCCGTTGCAGAAGTAGAAGAGGGTAGGGGGGCGAGGGATGGGAGGGTTTAATGCGGGCCAATTTTCACAAATGTCCTCGTAATTATATACTTGAGAACTAAAATGTGTTAACGATAGTGCCAACTTCATATCTTGTTAAGTGTTTTAGTTTAATCACATTAAAATAAAAATGAAGAAGGCAAATTACGTTCTACGTGAATCCTTAAATGTTATAGTTATTTGTCTGCCGAGTGTGGAAAGTGCTTGTTTGTTGCTGTGGAGATGTACACTAAGAATATGAGTGCGGTAAACGCACTTTCTCGTGAGGTAGACACATATTTTCTATGGACCGTATTTAAGATTTTTGGACAAATAATTTTAAGACCTTTTTTTCTATCGGCGTTAACTGCTTAGTCATTAGCAACAACCGATTTATCATTAGTTATATCTATACATTTAGAGACGGTTTACTATTTAAGACCATGAATATTATCAACCATTGCTTTGAGAGACATTCGAATTGTTGATTGACATGTCATGTCAGTTTGAATTATATTCATTATTTGCTGGCTGTTATTCATGAATAAGCGGCATGTTAGTAAAATAAGCGATGACGACGAGTAGACTGGTTCTCCAATAGAACCCACTTAATTTGGTGCCACTGAAGTCAAGGGACAGCTTCTATAAGTGCAAACTGACAAACTTTAATAAACCAATTAATAAAATGCCGCTTTTAGCGCGTCCACGGTGGCGTATCGCGTACCTGAGATCTGTTGCTCTAAGATGGACCACGCCGAAAAGTCCATCGGGTTCAAGTCGAGCGAGTTTAGCGGCCAAACATCTTTTCTCCAAAATCTCGGAAACAGCTCCACACAGAAAGCGGTCGTTAAAAGCCCATGAGCCGTCGCCCAGTCTTTCTGAGGGGTGGATCCTTCTTGGCCGAAGTGCTCCGCTGCCCACGGCTCCAGTACATCGCGTAGAACCTGCTGTTGATACTCGGCTGCATTAATTTTAACATTTCTGGGGATGAACACCTGCGGTTTCTGGAAAATGGCTGCGACCGATCGTTTTCGCAGCATCAGTCTTTTGCTGACTGTTCTTGATCAGCTGGCGCAAATCTTGGCGATTGTGCAGAGGCTCGACGGTGAAAATCTTTTCGGCAGTGAAGAGTGAACCACCGCCGACCAGCTGATGAATCCTGCGTTCTTTCTCGAGATGTTTAACCATCACTGCGTTGTTGAAAAAGTGAACGCGCGCAAGCTTGTAGGTACGCAGTTTCAGCTTTTGTTTCACGAAATTGTTGACGCTAAACTTGCTGATCCCAAGATTCTATGCCATCTTTCGCATGGACACCTGCATCGGACCTTGTTGACATTTGCCGGGGTCGTCGCGGTGAGAGGACGCCCACTACGAGGACGTTTCGCAGTCTTACCAATATCTTTGTAACTTTTCACAGCTCGGTAGACACTCGCTGGTTTGAACCCCGTAGTACGAACAATGTCTGCGGTCTTTATTCTGGAGTTGTGCAACTCAACGACAATTGAACGTGACACAGCGTAGTGACAACTGAAAAGAACAAATTAATACTGCCCTTTCTTAACCTCAATTAAAGGAAGAATTCAACGAAACCATTGGAACTAACAACAAACTGCTTTTACTACGTTAACAGAGGCCCCGAAAAAAAATTTCAGAACTTTAATTCCACCCTGGAAAACTAGTTCATTAATCTGCCTTGGATCTTCTTTAACATCACAGCCTTACTATTTCTTAATAAGCCTGTGAAATTTGAAAGTCTGCAATTGTTTCAGGTTTTGAGAAATCAACGCTTGTTTTGATTTTCGAGCGCAGAAAATGCATATTCTTGTGTTTGATGGTGATTATCTGGAAAACTAGTCAATTAATCTGCCTTGGATTTTCTAGAACATCACAGTCTCACTAATTCTTAATGAGCCTGTGAAATTTAAAAGTCTGCAATTGTTTCAGGTTTTGAGAAATCAACGCTTTTTCGATTTTCGAGCGCTGAAAATGGCTATTCTTGTGTTTGATGGTGATTATCTGAAAAACTAGTTAATTAATCTGCCTTGGATTTTCTATAAGAACACAGCCTCGCTATTTCTTAATAAGCCTGTGAAATTTGAAAGTATGCAATTGTTTCAGGTTTTGAGAAATCAACGCTTTTTCGATTTTCGAGCTCTTAAAATGGCTATCCTTGTGTTTGATGGTGATTATCTGGAAAACTAGTCAATTAATCTGCCTTGAATTTTTTATAACATCACAGCCTTACTATTTCTTAATAAGCATGTGAAATTTGAAAGTATGCAATTGTTTCAGGTTTTGAGAAATCAACGCTTTTTCGATTTTGGTGCTCTTAAAATCGCTATTCTTGTGTTTGATGGTGATTATCTGGAAAACTAGTTAATTAATCTACCTTGGATTTTCTATACCATCATAGCCTCACTATTTCCTTATAAGCCTGTGAAATTTGAAAGTCTGCAATTGTTTCAGGTTTTGAGAAATCAACGCTTTTTCGATTTTCGAGCGCTGAAAATGGCTATTCTTGTGTTTGATGGTGATTATCTGAAAAACTAGTCAATTAATCTGGCTTGGATTTTTTATAACATCACAGCCTCACTAATTTTTAATGAGCTTGTGAATTTTGAAAGTATGCAATTGTTTCAGATTTTGAGAAATCAACGCTTTTTCGATTTTCGAGCGCTGAAAATGGCTATTCTTGTGTTTGATGGTGATTATCTGAAAAACTAGTTAATTAATCTGCCTTGGATTTTCTATAAGAACACAGCCTCACTATTTCTTAATAAGCCTGTGAAATTTGAAAGTATGCAATTGTTTCAGGTTTTGAGAAATCAACGCTTTTTCGATTTTCGAGCGCTGAAAATGGCTATTCTTGTGTTTGATGGTGATTATCTGAAAAACTAGTTAATTAATCTGCCTTGGATTTTCTATAAGAACACAGCCTCACTATTTCTTAATAAGCCTGTGAAATTTGAAAGTCTGCAATTGTTTCAGGTTTTGAGAAATCAACGCTTTTCGATTTTCGAGCGCTGAAAATGGCTATTCTTGTGTTTGATGGTGATTATCTGAAAAACTAGTTAATTAATCTGCCTTGGATTTTCTAGAACATCACAGCCTTACTATTTCTTAATAAGCCTGTGAATTTTGAAAGTATGCAATTGTTTCAGGTTTTGAGAAATCAACGCTTTTTTAATTTTTGTGCTCTTAAAATCGCTATTCTTGTGTTTGATGGTGATTATCTGGAAAACTAGTTAATTAATCTGCCTTGGATTTTCTATAAGAACACAGCCTCACTATTTCTTAATAAGCCTGTGAAATTTGAAAGTATGCAATTGTTTCAGGTTTTGAGAAATCAACGCTTTTTCGATTTTCGAGCTCTTAAAATCGCTATTCTTGTATTTGATGGTGATTATCTGGAAAACTAGTCAATTAATCTGGCTTGGATTTTTTATAACATTACAGCCTCACTAATTCTTAATGAGCTTGTGAATTTTGAAAGTATGCAATTGTTTCAGATTTTGAGAAATCAACGCTTTTTCGATTTTCGAGCGCTGAAAATGGCTATTCTTGTGTTTGATGGTGATTATCTGAAAAACTAGTTAATTAATCTGCCTTGGATTTTCTATAAGAACACAGCCTCACTATTTCTTAATAAGCCTGTGAAATTTGAAAGTATGCAATTGTTTCAGGTTTTGAGAAATCAACGCTTTTTCGATTTTCGAGCGCTGAAAATGGCTATTCTTGTGTTTGATGGTGATTATCTGAAAAACTAGTTAATTAATCTGCCTTGGATTTTCTATAAGAACACAGCCTCACTATTTCTTAATACGCCTGTGAAATTTGAAAGTATGCAATTGTTTCAGGTTTTGAGAAATCAACGCTTTTTCGATTTTCGAGCTCTTAAAATCGCTATTCTTGTATTTGATGGTGATTATCTGAAAAACTAGTTAATTAATCTGCCTTGGATTTTCTATAAGAACACTGCCTCACTATTTCTTAATAAGCCTGTGAAATTTGAAAGTATGCAATTGTTTCAGGTTTTGAGAAATCAACGCTTTTTCGATTTTCGAGCTCTTAAAACGGCTATCCTTGTGTTTGATGGTGATTATCTGGAAAACTAGTCAATTAATCTGCCTTGAATTTTTTATAACATCACAGCCTTACTATTTCTTAATAAGCATGTGAAATTTGAAAGTATGCAATTGTTTCAGGTTTTGAGAAATCAACGCTTTTTCGATTTTCGAGCGCTGAAAATGGCTATTCTTGTGTTTGATGGTGATTATCTGAAAAACTAGTTAATTAATCTGCCTTGGATTTTCTATAAGAACACAGCCTCACTATTTCTTAATAAGCCTGTGAAATTTGAAAGTATGCAATTGTTTCAGGTTTTGAGAAATCAACGCTTTTTCGATTTTCGAGCGCTGAAAATGGCTATTCTTGTGTTTGATGGTGATTATCTGAAAAACTAGTTAATTAATCTGCCTTGGATTTTCTATAAGAACACAGCCTCACTATTTCTTAATAAGCCTGTGAAATTTGAAAGTATGCAATTGTTTCAGGTTTTGAGAAATCAACGCTTTTTCGATTTTGGTGCTCTTAAAATCGCTATTCTTGTGTTTGATGGTGATTATCTGGAAAACTAGTTAATTAATCTACCTTGGATTTTCTATACCATCATAGCCTCACTATTTCCTTATAAGCCTGTGAAATTTGAAAGTCTGCAATTGTTTCAGGTTTTGAGAAATCAACGCTTTTTCGATTTTCGAGCGCTGAAAATGGCTATTCTTGTGTTTGATGGTGATTATCTGAAAAACTAGTTAATTAATCTGCCTTGGATTTTCTATAAGAACACAGCCTCACTATTTCTTAATAAGCCTGTGAAATTTGAAAGTATGCAATTGTTTCAGGTTTTGAGAAATCAACGCTTTTTCGATTTTCGTGCTCTTAAAATCGCTATTCTTGTATTTGATGGTGATTATCTGAAAAACTAGTTAATTAATCTTCCTTGGATTTTCTATAAGAACACTGCCTCACTATTTCTTAATAAGCCTGTGAAATTTGAAAGTCTGCAATTGTTTCAGGTTTTGAGAAATCAATGCTTTTTCGATTTTGGTGCTCTTAAAATCGCTATTCTTGTGTTTGATGGTGATTATCTGGAAAACTAGTCAATTAATCTGCCTTGGATTTTCTATAACATCACAGCCTTACTATTTCTTAATAAGCCTGTGAAATTTGAAAGTATGCAATTGTTTCAGGTTTTGAGAAATCAACGCTTTTTCGATTTTGGTGCTCTTAAAATCGCTATTCTTGTGTTTGATGGTGATTATCTGGAAAACTAGTTAATTAATCTACCTTGGATTTTCTATACCATCATAGCCTCACTATTTCCTTATAAGCCTGTGAAATTTGAAAGTCTGCAATTGTTTCAGGTTTTGAGAAATCAACGCTTTTTCGATTTTCGAGCGCTGAAAATGGCTATTCTTGTGTTTGATGGTGATTATCTGGAAAACTAGTTAATTAATCTGCCTTGGATTTTCTATAAGAACACAGCCTCACTATTTCTTAATAAGCCTGTGAAATTTGAAAGTATGCAATTGTTTCAGGTTTTGAGAAATCAACGCTTTTTCGATTTTCGAGCTCTTAAAATCGCTATTCTTGTATTTGATGGTGATTATCTGAAAAACTAGTCAATTAATCTGGCTTGGATTTTTTATAACATCACAGCCTCACTAATTCTTAATGAGCTTGTGAATTTTGAAAGTATGCAATTGTTTCAGATTTTGAGAAATCAACGCTTTTCCGATTTTCGAGCGCTGAAAATGGCTATTCTTGTGTTTGATGGTGATTATCTGAAAAACTAGTTAATTAATCTGCCTTGGATTTTCTATAAGAACACAGCCTCACTATTTCTTAATAAGCCTGTGAAATTTGAAAGTATGCAATTGTTTCAGGTTTTGAGAAATCAACGCTTTTTCGATTTTCGAGCGCTGAAAATGGCTATTCTTGTGTTTGATGGTGATTATCTGAAAAACTAGTTAATTAATCTGCCTTGGATTTTCTATAAGAACACAGCCTCACTATTTCTTAATACGCCTGTGAAATTTGAAAGTATGCAATTGTTTCAGGTTTTGAGAAATCAACGCTTTTTCGATTTTCGAGCTCTTAAAATCGCTATTCTTGTATTTGATGGTGATTATCTGAAAAACTAGTTAATTAATCTGCCTTGGATTTTCTATAAGAACACTGCCTCACTATTTCTTAATAAGCCTGTGAAATTTGAAAGTATGCAATTGTTTCAGGTTTTGAGAAATCAACGCTTTTTCGATTTTCGAGCTCTTAAAACGGCTATCCTTGTGTTTGATGGTGATTATCTGGAAAACTAGTCAATTAATCTGCCTTGAATTTTTTATAACATCACAGCCTTACTATTTCTTAATAAGCATGTGAAATTTGAAAGTATGCAATTGTTTCAGGTTTTGAGAAATCAACGCTTTTTCGATTTTCGAGCGCTGAAAATGGCTATTCTTGTGTTTGATGGTGATTATCTGAAAAACTAGTTAATTAATCTGCCTTGGATTTTCTATAAGAACACAGCCTCACTATTTCTTAATAAGCATGTGAAATTTGAAAGTATGCAATTGTTTCAGGTTTTGAGAAATCAACGCTTTTTCGATTTTCGAGCGCTGAAAATGGCTATTCTTGTGTTTGATGGTGATTATCTGAAAAACTAGTTAATTAATCTGCCTTGGATTTTCTATAAGAACACAGCCTCACTATTTCTTAATAAGCCTGTGAAATTTGAAAGTATGCAATTGTTTCAGGTTTTGAGAAATCAACGCTTTTTCGATTTTGGTGCTCTTAAAATCGCTATTCTTGTGTTTGATGGTGATTATCTGGAAAACTAGTTAATTAATCTACCTTGGATTTTCTATACCATCATAGCCTCACTATTTCCTTATAAGCCTGTGAAATTTGAAAGTCTGCAATTGTTTCAGGTTTTGAGAAATCAACGCTTTTTCGATTTTCGAGCGCTGAAAATGGCTATTCTTGTGTTTGATGGTGATTATCTGAAAAACTAGTTAATTAATCTGCCTTGGATTTTCTATAAGAACACAGCCTCACTATTTCTTAATAAGCCTGTGAAATTTGAAAGTATGCAATTGTTTCAGGTTTTGAGAAATCAACGCTTTTTCGATTTTCGTGCTCTTAAAATCGCTATTCTTGTATTTGATGGTGATTATCTGAAAAACTAGTTAATTAATCTTCCTTGGATTTTCTATAAGAACACTGCCTCACTATTTCTTAATAAGCCTGTGAAATTTGAAAGTCTGCAATTGTTTCAGGTTTTGAGAAATCAATGCTTTTTCGATTTTGGTGCTCTTAAAATCGCTATTCTTGTGTTTGATGGTGATTATCTGGAAAACTAGTCAATTAATCTGCCTTGGATTTTCTATAACATCACAGCCTTACTATTTCTTAATAAGCCTGTGAAATTTGAAAGTATGCAATTGTTTCAGGTTTTGAGAAATCAACGCTTTTTCGATTTTGGTGCTCTTAAAATCGCTATTCTTGTGTTTGATGGTGATTATCTGGAAAACTAGTTAATTAATCTACCTTGGATTTTCTATACCATCATAGCCTCACTATTTCCTTATAAGCCTGTGAAATTTGAAAGTCTGCAATTGTTTCAGGTTTTGAGAAATCAACGCTTTTTCGATTTTCGAGCGCTGAAAATGGCTATTCTTGTGTTTGATGGTGATTATCTGAAAAACTAGTCAATTAATCTGGCTTGGATTTTTTATAACATCACAGCCTCACTAATTCTTAATGAGCTTGTGAATTTTGAAAGTATGCAATTGTTTCAGATTTTGAGAAATCAACGCTTTTTCGATTTTCGAGCGCTGAAAATGGCTATTCTTGTGTTTGATGGTGATTATCTGAAAAACTAGTTAATTAATCTGCCTTGGATTTTCTATAAGAACACAGCCTCACTATTTCTTAATAAGCCTGTGAAATTTGAAAGTATGCAATTGTTTCAGGTTTTGAGAAATCAACGCTTTTTCGATTTTCGAGCTCTTAAAATCGCTATTCTTGTATTTGATGGTGATTATCTGGAAAACTAGTCAATTAATCTGGCTTGGATTTTTTATAACATCACAGCCTCACTAATTCTTAATGAGCTTGTGAATTTTGAAAGTATGCAATTGTTTCAGATTTTGAGAAATCAACGCTTTTTCGATTTTCGAGCGCTGAAAATGGCTATTCTTGTGTTTGATGGTGATTATCTGAAAAACTAGTTAATTAATCTGCCTTGGATTTTCTATAAGAACACAGCCTCACTATTTCTTAATAAGCCTGTGAAATTTGAAAGTATGCAATTGTTTCAGGTTTTGAGAAATCAACGCTTTTTCGATTTTCGTGCTCTTAAAATCGCTATTCTTGTATTTGATGGTGATTATCTGAAAAACTAGTTAATTAATCTTCCTTGGATTTTCTATAAGAACACTGCCTCACTATTTCTTAATAAGCCTGTGAAATTTGAAAGTCTGCAATTGTTTCAGGTTTTGAGAAATCAATGCTTTTTCGATTTTGGTGCTCTTAAAATCGCTATTCTTGTGTTTGATGGTGATTATCTGGAAAACTAGTCAATTAATCTGCCTTGGATTTTCTATAACATCACAGCCTTACTATTTCTTAATAAGCCTGTGAAATTTGAAAGTATGCAATTGTTTCAGGTTTTGAGAAATCAATGCTTTTTTTAAATTTCGTGCTCTTAAAATCGCTATTCTTGTATTTGATGGTGATTATCTGGAAAACTAGTTAATTAATCTGGCTTGGATTTTCTATAACGTCACAGTCTTACTATTTCTTAATAAGCCTGTGAAATTTGAAAGTCTGCAATTGTTTCAGGTTTTGAGAAATCAATGCTTTTTCGATTTTGGTGCTCTTAAAATCGCTATTCTTGTGTTTGATGGTGATTATCTGGAAAACTAGTCAATTAATCTGCCTTGGATTTTCTATAACATCACAGCCTCACTAATTCTTAATGAGCCTGTGAAATTTGAAAGTATGCAATTGTTTCAGGTTTTGAGACATCAATGCTTTTTTTAAATTTCGTGCTCTTAAAACCTTTTTAAATAATCATCCCAGATTGTTAAAGTGCACTTTTTCTTCATCAGAAGAACGAAATAAATTGATTGGAGTTAACAAATTTCAGCCAGCTAAAATAATAAAAAAGTTGGAAATTTTAAATTGTATCCAAGTCCCCGCTTATTACTTTTGCTCAAAAATTGCATGAAAAATGAACCACTGGTTAGATTTTGGGTTTCTATACGTCACTCGAATGATCTCATTAAGACGCATCAGAAAAAGTATTTGCACAAGAATAAGTGTCAATTTCAAGCGCGTGAGGCGCTCGCAAATAAAACTTGAAAATGCAAAAAATAAACTTTTTTAATGATCATCCCAGATCGTTAAAGTTCACTTTTTCTTCATCAGAAGAACGAGACGAATCGAAAAAAAATCAATTTCTAAAAACAATGTCCATAAGATGATGGTCATTCAAACGTAGCATTCTTGGAAGCGAACGCTGAGATTTTGTATGACACTTTCATGGATATCTTCCCAAATCTTCGTTTTCAACTCAAGGATTATCGTTGCGCGTGTGGTGTGCATTTTGCTTTTTAGGCGGCCCCAGAAGAAAAATCGCAGACAGAGAAATCTGGTGAACTTGGGTGCCAATGAATATCGTTAAACCGTGAAATTATGTGCCAAGTGGCAACGTTCCAAACTTGAATTGTGCAAGCAATAAATGCATACAACGGTTTAAAAAAAAATGAGACTTTGATCGTGTGGGCCGTGGGTCCATCTTGCTGAAACCAAGGATTACGAAGAGCTAGAAGTTGTTCTGCTACAAAAGTATTGAGTATATCAACATACCATTTATTCTCGTTACATTACCTCTATTATCCTTAAAGAAGTAAGGGCAAATCACGCCTCTTGTTGAAACGGCACACCAACCAAACTTCGTGCAATTCAAGAGGGTTTTGGTGTGTCCCATACCTGCAATCTGCTTACTCACATAACGATTGAGCCGTTCTTGTAAAATTACTTCACAGCTAATGCACTAGCACTGATCCATGGTTATTAAATGGCAAGTAGTTATTAGTTATACACTAAGGGATGCAACACCCACCTGTCTACTAACTTTTCAGAGCTGCCACTGTTATATTCAAAATGTCCCGTTTCCCTGCACCACCCGGTATTTTGTATTTGGAGCTTTTGTATCAGATTTCTCCATTAAATCATCGGAATGCTGTATTTCTTCTCCAAGTTCAAGTTTGGATTGCTGTTGTTCCATTTTCACCCAAAATATAGAAAAAGCAGAAACGTATTTCTTAAATTCTTGAATGGATTTTCATTCTGCTGTTATGGTGAATTATTTTAAGAATCGTTAAATGTATAAATTTCGTCGTAAAAAAAGGGAACGCAACCTTGAACATAATTCACCCGTTTCGACCGATTTATACGTCCTCGTTGACTAAGTTATCTGGGGCGGCCGCAATTAAGGGGCTTTTCCCTAATCCGAAGAGATTGTTTACATTGCCAGATCTAATAGCACCTAGCCGCCAGTCGGCGGGGTTACATAAAAGTGTGGGGGAGTGGCCCATTTCTTTTTACCAAAGTGAAAAACAAACATTAAGGCCCTTCTCGCACTCATTTCCCAGATACTTACCATTACAATCTTATACCCCCCAGACCGACGTATTTTTTCTCATAGTTTTTTTATTATCGCTCAGAGCACCCACTAAAACCCTCAATTGTTAAATGTGAATGAACATGTATAGAAATTGCTGTGCTGTTATGATGTACCGATTTATCGGAGAACCACAAATGTCCGAACATCCACTTTATCGGATATCCGGCTCCTTGTTTTTCGAGTTATGATTGCGGCCGCCCTCACTCTCGCTCGTTCACTTTCAGAGATAACAATTCTAAAGTGGTCTTTCCTTTTGCACGGGCGCGCGCGGTTGATAGATAATTCCAATTTCTAGCGTCTCTTTGTGGCGGTGTTTAGTCCTCGGTGTGTTCCCTCGCTTTTCTTCCCGCAGCAGAAGGAGGAATTGCTCTCGAACAAACAGCGCGCCGCCATTCAAATTCGCGAGCACCATTGTTGCTTTACGGCTTTGATTTTATAATTTCAAGCTGTGTGCATCGCAGTCTTATCAAAGAACAGCACGTAGACTGGGATAATGGACTTTCTGCTATTGACAATTGCGCAAAGTGGATTGGATGCGGATGCGGATGAGTGTTTTGTGCATTTCGCTACGCGTTCCCCCAAAATTCAAACAATAAATATGTTTAAGTTGGTTCTATGGCTGTTTACTTTATTAATGCAGAAGCAAACTTCAACTGGTGTATTGTAAACAGCTTATTGCATTAGACAGATTCGCATTTTGGACGAGTGGGAAAAAGTTAGACATGAAATATTAAGAAAACTTCAGAAAATACTTCGTCTTTCCGATCTTTAAATTCTTATTTATTTATATTCAGGTAACCATTAAATTCCAACCATAGATTTCCCGGGTACGATTTTTAAATTTTATTTCTTTCTAGCAAAAGTTGATTGCTGTCAAAAAGCTATGAAAATTAATAAAAATATTTTTTTATCGAACAGCTCACTAATCCGTGGGAGGCATTTAAAAAAATCGTAACACAAAAAGGGCATTGCAAAAAAAATATTCTTGCAATGCCTTCCTGCAACTACATTTAACAATTACAAACCTTCAACAACGTTACACCGTAAACCGTAGAGAAGACGGTCCTGCATATGGCAGACCCATCAGTTTTTTTTTGCAAAATACGATGATAACTTTTCTAAATTCTTAAATAAAGGGATAATTTGTGGCAAATTTCAAAAATCATATTTCGAAAAAAGCGATCTGGAAGGATGGTTTAAAAATTTGGAAAAAATACAGATCAAGGTTCGTACTACCCGCTACGAACCTTAAAAGTTTCAACTCATTAAGAAAAAAGTACGTCCGCGACAGAAGCAAAATACGTCCTTGAAAAAAGTAAAACGAACACAGAGCTCAGGCCAAATAACACGATCTGGAAAGGTAGGAGATGTTTAAAAAATTTGAAAAAATTACAGACCAAGGCCCGTCCTACCATCTACCTACTCTAAAAGTTTCAACTCTTCAGCTTTCAAAGAAAAAAATACGTCCGCGAAAGAAGCAAAACACGTCCTTGGAAAAAGTAAACTGAACCTTGTGACCAGGCCAAATAACGCGCACTGGAAGGGTTAGGGGTGTTAAAAAAGAAAAAAAGGATCAAGGCTCGTCCTACCCTCTACCTACCTTAGAAGTTTGAATTCTTCGATTTAAATAGAAAAAAAAAATACGTCGGTGAAAGAAGCAAAATACTTCTTTGAAAAAAGTAAAACAAACCCAGGAGCTAGGTTAAAAACACGCCCTGGAAGGGTAAGGGGAGTTTTAAAAATTTTGAGAAAAATACAGATTAAGGCTCGTTCTACCCCCTATCTAGACTGGAAGTTTCAACTCTTTGATTTAAATAGAAAAGAATATGTCCTTGATAGAAACATAACGAACCCAAGAGTCAAGCTAAATAACACGCTCTGTTTTAAAAATTTTGAAAAATTTACTGATCAAGGCTCGTACTACCCCCTACGCACCCTTAAAGTTTGAACTCTTCAACTTTTAAAGAAAAACATACGTCCGCGACAAAAGCAAAATACATCGTTGAAAAAAGTAAAACGAACACAGAGGCCAGGCCAAATAACGCGATCTGGAAGGGTAGAGGGTGTATAAAAAATTTGAAAAAATTACAGATCAAGTCTAGTACTACCCCCTACGCACCCTAAAAGTTTCAACTCTTTAGCTTTTAAAGAAAAAAATACGTCCGCGAAAGAAGCAAAATACGTCCGCGAAAAAAGTAAAACGAACCCTGGAGCCAGGTCAAAAATCGCGCCCTGGAAGGGTAGGGGGTGTTTTAAAATTTTTGAGAAAAATATAGATTAAGGCTCGTACTACCCTCTATCTACCCTGAAAGTTTTAACTCTTTGATTTAAATAGAAAAGAATATGTCCTTGATGGAAAAATAACGAACCCTAGAGCCAAGCTAAATAACACGCTCTGGAAAGGTAGGGGGTGTTTTAATAATTTTGAAAAAATTACAGATCAAGGTCCGTACTACCCCCTACGCACCCTTAAAGTTTAAACTCTTCAACTTTTAAAGAAAAACATACGTCCGCGACAGAAGCAAAATACGTCCTTGAAGAAAGTAAAACGAACACAGAGATCAGGCCAAATAACGCTATCTGGAAGGGTGGGAGGTGTCCAAAAAATTTGGAAGAATTACAGATCAAAGCTCGTCCTACCATCTACCTACTCTAAAAGTTTCAACTCTTCTGCTTTCAAAGAAAAAAATACGTCCGCGAAAGAATCAAAATACGTCCTTGAAAAAAGTCAAACGAACCCTCGAACCAGGCCAAATAACGCGCTCTGGAAGGGTTAGGGGTGTTTAAAAAAAATACGGATCAAAGCTCCTCCTACCCTCTACCTACCTTAGAAGTTTGAATTCTTCGATTTAGATGGAAAAAATACGCCCGTGAAGGAAGCAAAATACGTCCTTGAAAAAAGTAAAACGAACCCAGGAGTCAGGTCAAAGAGGCACCCTGGAAGGGTAGAGGATGTTTTAAAAATGTTGAGAAAAATACAGATTAAAGCTCGTACTACCCCCTATCTACCCTGATAGTTTGAACTCTTTAATTTAAATAGAAAAGAATATGTCCTTGATAGAAACACAACGAACCCAAGAGCCAAGCCAAATAACACGTTCTGGAAAGGTAGGGGGTGTTTTAAAAAATTTGAAAAAAATGTAGATCAAGGCCCTTCCTACCATCTACCTACTCTAAACGTACCCCTACCCATCCTTGAAGTTTGAACTCCTCAACTTTTAAAGAAAAATACACTTCCGCGACAGAAGCAAAATCCGTCCTTCAAAAAAGTAAAACGAATACAGAGGCCAGGGCAAATAATGCGATCTGGAAGGGTAGAGGGTGTATAAAAAATTTGAAAAAATTACAGATCAAGGCTCTTCCTACCATCTACCTACTCTAAACGTTTCAAATCATCAGCTTTTAAAGAAAAAAATACGTCCGCGAAAGAAGCAAAATACATCCTTGAAAAAAGTAAAACGAACACAGAGATCAGGCCAAATAACACGATCTGGAAAGGTAGGAGATGTTTAAAAAAATTGAAAAAGTTACAGACCAAGGCTCTTCCTACCATCTACCTACTCTAAAAGTTTCAACTCTTCAGCTTTCAAAGAAAAAAATACGTCCGCGAAAGAATCAAAATACGTCCTTGAAAAAAGTCAAACGAACCCTCGAACCAGGCCAAATAACGCGCTCTGGAAGGGTTAGGGGTGTTTAAAAAAACTTACGGATAAAAGCTCGTCCTACCCTTTACCTACCTTAGAAGTTTGAATTCTTCGATTTAGATGGAAAAAATACGCCCGTGAAGGAAGCAAAATACGTCCTTGAAAAAAGTAAAACGAACCCAGGAGCCAGGTCAAAAAACGCGCCCGGGAAGGGCAGGGGGTGTTTTAAAATTTTTGAGAAAAATACAGAATAAGGCTCGTACTACCCCCAATCTACCCTGAAAGTTTCAACTCTTTGATTTAAATAAAAAAGATTATGTCCTTGATAGAAACATAACGAGCCCAAGAGCCAAACCAAATAACACGCTCTGGAAAGGTAGGGGGTGTTTTAAAAATTTTGAAAAAATTACAGATCAAGGTCCGTACTACCCCCTATGCACCCTTAAAGTTTAAACTCTTCAACTTTTAAAGAAAAACATACGTCCGCGACAGAAGCAAAATACGTCCTTGAAAAAAGTAAAACGAACACAGAGACAGGCCAAATAATGCGATCTGGAAGGGTGGGAGGTGTTTAAAAAATTTGGAAGAATTACAGATCAAAGCTCGTCCTACCATCTACCTACTCTAAAAGTTTCAACTCTTCAGCTTTCAAAGAAAAAAATACGTCCGCGACAGAAGCAAAATACGTCCTTGAAAAAAGTAAAACGAACACAGAGCTCAGGCCAAATAACACGATCTGGAAAGGTAGGAGATGTTTAAAAAAATTGAAAAAATTACAGACCAAGGCTCATCCTACCATCTACCTACTCTAAAAGTTTCAACTCTTCAGCTTTCAAAGAAAAAAAATTCGTCCGCGAAAGAATCAAAATACGTCCTTGAAAAAAGTCAAACGAACCCTCGAACCAGGCCAAATAACGCGCTCTGGAAGGGTTAGGGGTGTTTAAAAAAAAATACGGATCAAATCTCGTCCTACCCACTACCTACCTTAGAAGTTTGAATTCTTCGATTTAAATAGAAAAAAATACGTTGGTGAAAGAAGCAAAGTACGTTCTTGAAAAAAGTAAAACGAACCCAAGAGCCAGGTCAAAAAACGCGCCCTGGAAGGGTAGGGGGTGTTTTAATTTTTTTTAGAAAAATACCGATTAAGGCTCGTTCTACCCCCTATCTACCCTGAAAGTTTCAACTCTTTGATTTAAATAGAAAAGAATATGTCCTTGATCGAAACATAACGAACCCAAGAGCCAAGACAAATAACACGTTCTGGAAAGGTAGGGGGTGTTTTGAAAATTTTGAAAAAATTATTGATCAAGGCTCGTACTATCCCCTACATATCTCAAAAGTTTCAACTCTTTGATTTGAATAGAAAAAAATACGTCTTTGAAACAAAAAGAAGGAACTCTGGGAGTAGACCAAAAAACGCGCTCTGGAGTGGTAGGGGGTGTTTGAAATTTTTTGAAAAAATTACGGATCATGGCTCGTCCCATCCCCTACGTACCCTGAAAGTTTCAACTCATCGATTTCTATAGAAAAAAATACGTCCTTGGAAGTTTGCCCGAAACTAAAAAGAAGGGTGTGGCATGATTGAGGCAAAAATTAAAAATTCGGGCACCGAAAGTTTTTTTGGAATTGTTTGGAAAGTCTAAAAAATATGGCCGCCACCTCCCCGCTTGGCCGCTAACAAACTTCTCGTCCGGCGCGTTTTCGTGTTTTTTTTTTTCGTTTTTCATAAATTCGCCCCGGGGGCTGTGCTAGTCGTGGAGGGGCGGGACCGGTCGGGATCGACTCCATCGGTAATTTTCTATAAGAAAACATGAAAATAACTTCGAGCGAACTTTTTCCCCGGCCTCTATACGCCTTAAACAGAAATCCGTAGCTGGCCCATTAAACAACAAGAGTATTACAATAAAATGGTGATGTGGCCATCATGTTACTTTCTCCGACTTGATGGTATCATAGCCATTTATATTTACGTTTTCATGGTTTATTGAAATCATATTTTAAATGTACATCGAGTGGATGAAACTGACGTTTAAAACGTCAAAATTATGAAACGGAAAATTCAAATTCAAAAACTCGGTTTACTCAGAAACTAACGAGATTTCGAAAAAAAATTATTCTTTGGAAGTTTTTCACTTTGGTATTCTCTACAATTATTATTTACACAAATTTGCTGTAACTATTATCGTTTCATAATTATAAACCAAAAATTGAACAGATATTTCCGCAAAAAAAAAATGAAAAAAAAATCTCGATCACAATACTTTCTCGTACTTCGTAACGGAGAAAGTAAAAAAAATATAATTTTCTTGGCTTTTTGACAATTTGCAAAAAGGGACTGCATAAATAAAATTTAAATATCGCTCCCCATTTTTAGTGGATGCACCGGGAAATCTATGGCTCGAATTTTATGGCTATCTGAATATAAATAAATAAGAATTTAAAGATCGGAAAGACGAAGTATTTTCTGAAGTTTTCTTAATATTTTATGTCATGAACAAAATGAAAAAAAAAACACCGAAGACAACTGTAAATTGAATGGAAACAAGAAGACCTTCAACAAAAACGTGCATAAATTTTCTCGAACTAAACGCCCCCAATGGCTGCTCGGGGACGTTTTTGGGGCCTCACTTATTCATAAACGTTATTCCACGTACACCGATAAGTTTGGCCCCCGCGAGAAATTCCGCAAGGAAGTCGGGGTCCGATAAAATGAAAAAAACAAAGCGCGGCGTCCGAAGAATTATTGCACGAATTGAATGCAATTTTCTTAATATTTCACAATTCCGTTTTCGGCGTGTCCGGCTGTACTTAGGCGGGGTGATATATTCGCGCCAGGAATTCATACATTAGGCCATATTTATTGTCCGCTTGTACCGGGACCTAGTGCCCATACATTACCCCCACTGCCGTCCCATCTCTAATGGCCGCTCATCCCCGATCTGAAACGAAAATGTTTGCACAAACTTTTACAACTTTCATTTGATGCATGTGGGAGATTTCGCGTGAAAATTTTAAGGTTACATTTTTTTATCCAATTTTGACTTTTTAAACTGACATTATTTAATTCTTAGTAACCTCTTTAAAAAGTTGTTTATATGGAAGGGTGAAAGGGTTTACTCACTAGTAAGTTGAATACTGTTTATTTTACTTTATTTTGACAAAATAAAATTATTCGTCAGGCGTGACGGCGACATTTAAATATTAACTACAATTTATTTATTAATATCATTCCGTCAAAATTTGTAAAATATTATAAAAACTGCGTGAGTTAAGCATGTTCATTCTCAAGAAGAAAGTTTGTGATCTAAAATATCTTCGCGTGAATAAATAAATAAATAGTGCATAAATCTACTGGAAACGGCTAAAAATCAGGGCCTCGATGGCCTAGTGAGGAGAGCTTCTGCTTCTGGGCCTCGTGGTCGCGGGTTCGAATCCCATCCGTGCGGTCACTTTTTCGGAACGAAGAAGTGGCCGTGCGGAATGTCTAGTGTATGTTCCATTCATTATTAAAATGAAATCTCAAAAACTTAATTATCGTTAGTGGCCGAATAGCAAATTCCAAATCATCCGCACTTCCTCAACCCGAATTCCCGTCAACCATCCTTCCTTTAAAAAAAATAAACGGCTAAAAATCGATTAAATAAAATTTTTCTTCAATAATTTTTTTTGTTTCTTTTCAAGTCTAAGAGCATGAACACAATTTGTCTATAAATGACTTTTTTCGTAAATAGTGCTTAAGTCGACTGAAAAGTCACTTAGTATATAAATATCTATTAAATCAAAACTGGGATAAAAGATGTATAATAATCATTACTTAATAACATCATGCAAGAGCAGACTTGGTAATTAAAATTGGTTTTTACTTCAATGTTATATTCTTAGTTTCCATATTGTAACAGGATACCCACTTCTTCGATTTCCTGGAAACGAATAATAGTTACATTCAAATAAATGAAAATAAAAACCCTGAATATATAAATATTCAACCAATTAAGTCTTGCAAAAACTAAAATACGATTAAATTAATAAATAAAATTATTATAGAAGAGTAAAGTTAGCCGCGTTCTTGTGCCCAGAAATAAGATTGTAATTAAACTCTATTAGCAAATAATTTTGACTTTTACTTTCTCCGTTACAAAGTACATGAAAGTATTGTGATCGTAAAATAAAAAAAAAAACGGAAATATCCGTTTTAAAGTCGACGATTTCAAAGATTTCTGGAAAAGAAAAAACGTGGATCTAATAGAGCAATTAATATAAAACTTTGAACATAAGTCACGAAATGATAGACAAAATAAATAACAGAAAAGAAAATTACATTCGGCGATTAAAAAAATTGTTAGAAATTTATCTCTGCCGGAATTTGCTTTAAAATTTCAAATTACGTCGCGAATAACTCTATTTTTGATAAAGTGCTTATTTGTCAATCCGAAGAACCGAAAAAAAGCTTTTGGCAAACTTTATTTTTTCAGGACTTTTCTTCAGATTTTTTTTCTTTTCAACACTTTCTTTTCAAGACTTCTTTTTTCAAGACTGTTTTCGCGAACATTCTCTACATGACTTTTTTTGGGCACCATTTTTTCTGGAGTTTTGTTTTTCAGAAAATTTTTCTGGTCTTTTCCTCGAGAACTTTTTTCGGGACTTCTCTAAGGCTATTTTAAAGGACATTTTTTTAAACCGTTTCTTCAGAACTATTGTTTGTAGAACTTTTTATAACTTTTTCGAGGCTTTCTTCAGGACAGTTTTTAAGGAATTTTGGCAAGATTTTTTAAGACTTTAACTTCGGGATTTTCTTAAGTACTTCTTTATTTTTATTAAATAATAATAATTATTATTATGACTTTTATTCAGAACTTACTTTCAGGACTTCTTTCTTCAGCACTTTCTTTAGGAACGTTTTTTTCAGCAATTTCTTTTCAAGAGTTATTTTTTTAAAACTGTCTTCAAGGACTTTTATCAGGACTCTTTTTTGTGGTCTTTTCCTTCAGGATTTTCTTCTTGTTCAGAACATTTTTTCAGAACTTCTTTCTAAAAATTAATTTTCAGAAATTTTCTTCTGGTCTTTTTCTTGGGACCTTTTTTCGGAACTTCTCTAAGGCTATTTTAAGGGACATTTTTTCAGACCGTTTCTTTAGAATCCTATTAACTTTTTCAGGGCTTTCATCAGTACCTACATGAAGGAATTTTTGTCAGGATTTTTCGAAGTACTTCTTTATCAAACTTTTTTCTCTCGACTCATTTTTCAGGACTTCCTTCTTAAGAACTATTTTCAAGAACATTTTCAGGACATTTCAGACTACTTTTTTAGAACTTTTTTAGGACATTTTTTCAGGCCTTTTGCATTTTATATCATTTTCACGTAAAGCACTATTTACATATCATACATATACAGACTTCTAAGTTTTACAAAATTATTCAAAAATTATATTCTGGCAAAATCTAAGAACATTAATCACCTAGTTTTACAGATAATCACTCTTAAATTCAACAATTGCCATTTTCTGCGCGTGAAAATCGAAAAAGTGTTGTTTTTTTTAAACCAAAAACAAATGCAGACTTCCAACTTTTACACATTTATGCAAAAATGATTGGACTTTGATATTCTGTAAAAAAATAAGAACATCAATAACCCAGTTTTACAGATAATCGCTATCAAACCCAAGAATTGTCATTTTCAGCGCGAAGAAAATCGAAAAAGCGTTGTGTTTTTAAACCAAAAACAAATGCATACATTTAACTTTTACAAAATTATTCAAAAATGATTGGGCTTTAAAATTCTAGTGAAATCTAAGCATGTTAATTATCTAGTTTGACAGATAATCACAACCAAACTCAAGAGTTGCCATTTTCAGCGCTCAAAAATCGAAAAAGTGTTGTTTTTTTTAAACCAAAAACAAATGCAGACTTCCAACTTTTACACATTTATGCAAAAATGATTGGACTTTGATATTCTGTAAAAAAATAAGAACATCAATCACCCAGTTTTACAGATAATCGCTATCAAACCCAAGAATTGTCATTTTCAGCGCGAAGAAAATCGAAAAAGCATTGTGTTTTTAAACCAAAAACAAATGCAGACTTTTAACTTTTACAAAATTATTCAAAAATGATTGGGCTTTAAAATTCGAATGAAATCTAAGCATATTAATTATCTAGTTTTACAGATAATCACAAAAAAAACTCAAGAATTGCCATTTTCAGCGCTCAAAAATCGAAAAAGTGTTGTTTTTTTTAAACCAAAAACAAATGCAGACTTCAAACTTTTACACATTTATGCAAAAATGATTGGACTTTGATATTCTGTAAAAAAATAAGAACATCAATCACCCAGTTTTACAGATAATCGCTATCAAACCCAAGAATTGTCATTTTCAGCGCGAAGAAAATCGAAAAAGCGTTGTGTTTTTAAACCAAAAACAAATGTAGACTTTTAACTTTTACAAAATTATTCAAAAATTATTGGGCTTTAAAATTCCAGTGAAATCTGAGTATGTTAGTTATCTAGTTTTACAGATAATCACAAAAAAAACTCAAGAATTGCCATTTTCAGCGCTCAAAAATCGAAAAAGTGTTGTTTTTTTAAACCAAAAACAAATGCAGACTTCAAACTTTTACAAATTTATTCAAAAATGGTTGGACTTTAATATTCTGGAAAAAATTAAGCACATCAATCTCCCAGTTTTACAGATAATCGCTATCAAATCCAAGAATTACCATTTTCAGCGCGCGAAAATCGAAAAATCGTTGTGTTTTTAAAACAAAAACAAATGCAGACTTTCAACTTTTACAAAATTATTCAAAAATGATTGGGCTTTAAAATTCCAGTAAAATCTAAGCATATTAATTATCTAGTTTTACAGATAATCACAACCAAACTCAAGAATTGCCATTTTCAGCGCTCAAAAATCGAAAAAGTGTGGTTTTTTTAAACCAAAAACAAATGCAGACTTCAAACTTCTACAAATTTATTCAAAAATGGTTGGACTTTGATATTCTGGAAAAAACTAAGCACATCAATCACCCAGTTTTACAGATAATCGCTATCAAATCCAAGAATTGCCATTTTCAGCGCGCGAAAATCGAAAAATCGTTGTGTTTTTAAAACAAAAACAAATGCAGACTTTCAACTTTTACAAAATGATTCAAAAATTATTGGGCTTTAAAATTCTAGTGAAATCTAAGCATGTTAATTATCTAGTTTAACAGATAATCACAACCAAACTCAAGAATTGCCATTTTGAGCGCTCAAAAATCGAAAAAGTGTTGTTTTTTTTAACCAAAAACAAATGCAGACTTCCAACTTTTACACATTTATGCAAAAATTATTGGACTTTGATATTCTGTAAAAAAATAAGAACATCAATCACCCAGTTTTACAGATAATCGCTATCAAACCCAAGAATTGTCATTTTCAGCGCGAAGAAAATCGAAAAAGCGTTGTGTTTTTAAACCAAAAACAAATGCAGACTTTTAACTTTTACAAAATTATTCAAAAATGATTGGGCTTTAAAATTCTAGTGAAATCTAAGTATGTTAGTTATCTAGTTTTACAGATAATCACAACAAAACTCAAGAATTGCCATTTTCAGCGCTCAAAAATCGAAAAAGCGTTGTTTTTTTTAAACCAAAATCAAATGCAAACTTCTAGCTTTTACAAAATTATTTAAAAATAATTCTACGTTTATATTACGGAAAAATATAAGCACATTAATTCCCCAGTTTTGCAGATAATCGCTATCAAAGCCAAGAATTGCCATTTTCATGCTTGAAAATTGAAAAAGCGCTATTTTCTTAAACCAAAAACAAATGCAGCCTTCCAACTTTTACAAAAGTATTCAAAAATGATCGGACTTTGATATTCTGAAAAAAATAAGCACATCAATCACTTAGTTTTACAGATAATCAGTATTAAACCCCAGAATTTCCATTTTTAGCGCTCGAAAATCGAAAAAGCGTTGTTTTTTAAACCAAAAACAAATGCACACTTCTAACTTTTGCAAAAAAAAAATGTTGCGCTTTGATATATTGATATATTCGAAAATTCGAAAATTTTTTGTCAGAACTTGTTTCGGGACGTTTTTTCCGGAATATTTTTTTTTCATGGCATTATTTCAGGACACTTTTTTCAAGCCTTTTTCAAGACAGTTTTTTCTGAACTTCTTTTGAGATATTTTTCAGGACTTTTTGTCAACCATTTACCCAAGACTTTTTGCCAGGACTCTTTTCCAGGCCTTCTCATGAAGACTTTTTTATGAGGAATTTTTTTCGGATCTTCTTTTTGCGACATTTCAATTATAACTTTTTTCTGCACTCCTTTATCTATACCTTTTTAAAAAAATTTAAGGCCTTTTGTCTGAAATCTTTTTTCAGGACATTTTTATCAGGACTTTTTTTAAGGATTTGTAATTTGCCATTTATATCTTTCATAATTTTGACGTTTTAAACGTCAGTATCATCCGATCCTGTAAAACGCTCGATGTACAGCTAAAATAATAATAATAATAATAATAGTAAATTCTCCTTTTTACAAAAAAAAAAAAAACATTAATGAAAGTATACGTCTAAACAATCCTAAAAAAACATTTTTTTCACAGGAGTGCTAGAGGGGGATGGAAGGGTTTCACATGCATGACTTTAAGGAAAACACTTTAAAGTTTTTCGCCCTCAAAGATTCATCAAAATCGATTGAAAATACGCCGAGTAATAGCGGTTTGAAAATTTCACGAATTTCAAGTGTTTCATTTTTTTCCTTCAGTATATTTAATGTTACTAAAAAAAATTATTTTATTTTAAATTATTGGCTGATAAAAAAGGTTAAAGTCATAACCCCCCTCCCCCGAAAATAATTTCTATCTACGCGCCTGTATACCACCACCGTAGCTAGACGCTTTCTAAATCATGGAACGTATTCTGTGCCACTGTTTTTTTACTCATAAAATAATCAAATTGTAAGAAATGTTGAACACTAAACATTTGTAATATTTTTTTAGCGCAGAAAAACGATGGGATTGATGAGCGAGCTCAGCATGAAAAACCGTGCTTTTAACTTTTGCACGCCGGCAATTGACTAAAATAAGTCCCTCGTATTTTCATAACAGTAATACCCAAGACGACGCGCCATCATCAATTTTCCTGAAATGTACGAGGCCGGCGATATATATTTTTTTTTCTGCAATGAGAAGAGTCACGCAAGAAATATCTGATATTTGGGTTAAACGCTTTCATTAATTCACCAGTAGCACAAATCTGTACTATCCCGCACTAAATGAACAGCCCGTGAATAATGTAGTCTACACTAAGCGCTGGAGGAGAGTGATATGGTGTTGTGGCCATCGGGGCCATTATTGATACCAACCAATTGCAATACTGTTGTTTGCTTATTTGCATGCAGATTACAAATCGTGAAATTATCAAGCGGGGAATAAGCGGGGGATTAATTGCCAATAAAGTGGATCGAAGTGCAGGTAGTACTGAATGATAATAAAGAAACAAAATTACTCGTAAAATCTATGTCAAATTAATCAGAAAATAGTGTTGACAATTCAAATTTACCGCGCAATAATAGTTACATTTTGGGGTTAAGACGCATCGACAGCTGGACTCGTGCATGTGCGAATAACATAATCGGGCGTTTACGTCTCGAAACTTTGTTATTTGACACAGGCATTGTCGGCTGGTGCATTTAAAGGTGCGGCCCCGTAATAGGCAATAAAGCAAACTGAAAATGAAACCGAAACTTCAAGTCCTGACAATTCCACTCGCACATAAAGCAAATCATCTCGAGTGTACATCTGAAAGCGGAGACGCGATTTATTGGCAGTAATTTTAAGTCTGCAGCCAGGAAATGGAATCCCTTCCCCGATGAAAGAAAATCCGGCTCATTTTTTATATGGCACAATCCTCCTAATCCGTACTAGTCCGGCCTTTCGGCATTATCCTTTATTAACTCATAATTTGTTTCGGCGTTACCTCTTCTCCTTATTTTGAGTAATTGAAGAAGAAGAAGAAGGGGCGAGTTTCGATTGACTTTTCGTTTATTGGATTAAATCGGGGTCGGCCCGAATAAAATGCCAGACCCTTCGGAGGAAAGTGCGTTCCGACCGGGGGAATATCATTTCCATTTTCTAGGGAAAATATTAAATGTTATTTATATAGATGGCCGAGGGGTGGGGGAGAGGGGTGTGCGTTTTAATTAGAGCGCGAGGGTCGGAACAAGTTGCGCTTGAAAATATACTTATAAAGGTAACGCCGACTCCATAAATTATCGGAATGGGCCATCTTTAATTTCGACCCTTATTCACGCTCCGTTGGCAAAATGAAAATTCATTTCTCGATTTATGACAATGGAGGTTAATTACAAAGAATGTGCTTGAATTGAATTAATATGTGTTGATATAGATAAACAAGTCGACTGAATTTTAGATAATAAATTTTCCCCACTTTTATATAAAAACATTTTTATTAAAGAATTGTTACATAAGTTAAATATACGAAGGTCATTTTTAAAGTAAGAACCGTTTGTGGATCCTATCCCATATCGCATGGCCTTTCCCGATGTTTTTTACTGACAAATGGCTTCTCTAAACATTCGACCATGTTGTCGGTCAGTCTCAAGTCTTTAAATGTGGTAGATGATGTTTTATCGCAATTTAATATTAGTTATATCCAATACTAATCCCGCCAATTGCAAAGTACGTGCTGTGCGTCTGATTTTAAATGCAAAAACACTTCTTCTGTCAAAATCCATTGCCAACTCTTTGAAGCGTACGGGTAAGATGTGATGAATGATGGGAAAGTCTAAAAGTGGTCTCGTTTACATAATGGTTACAGAACAACCATCCATGATGAGCCGCCTAATCGTGATAACGGACGAACTGAAAGCAATTGTTGATGCAAACTTTCGACAAAACAGGCGCTTTATTATTGATAAATTTCATAAGATTTTCCACATGTTTCCCGATATGTTGTCTGTGACATTGTCAGTATGCACTTACAGAATACAAAGATCTGTGCCAGAAGGGTCCCAATAATATTTACGCAGGAACCCAAAACGAAATGCATAAACTGGTGGCCGAATTCTGAACTCATCTCACGTTCGGAAAAATATCTTTATCGGGTCAAAAATTTCATCGAAAAATAGCGAAATGATAATAGTTACTCGAGATATCTAGACGTCTAATTTATTAATTTTCAAATCATTTATTTCTAACAGCTTGGAGAATAAATATGCAGTGGATGCGATCCATACTGATTTTTCGAAGGCATTCGATAAAGTAAATCATGCCATTCTGTTATTTAAATTAAGTAATTTAGGTTTTCATGACTCAGTGTGTAAATGGTTAGAAAGTTTTTTAAAAGGCCGCCAGTGTGTAAAGATTAAGAACCATCTTTCTGACGTTATTCAAGTCCCTTCTGGTGTGCCTCAGGGATCACATTGTGGGCCATTGTTATTCCTTTTATTTATTAATGATATAACAGCTGCAATTAAACACTCAAATTTTTTACTCTTCGCGGATGATTTAAAATTATTTAAAGAAATTCAATCCATCAATGATTGCTTCTTACTTCAAGAAGATCTCAATTCAGTTCATGTTTGGTGTTGTCAAAATCAACTATTTTTTAATACTGAAAAATGTAAATCAATCACTTTTTCACGTAAACGGTCAGATATTAACTGGAATTATAAAATTGATAACACTGATTTATTGAAATTATGCGAAATAAACGATCTTGGGATTTTGTTCGATGCAAAACTGACATTTGCTGGTCATATTAATTATGTTTGCAATAAAGCAGCTAAAATGTTAGGGTACATTAAGAGAATGTCAAGTAAACTAAACCCACTATCATTCAAGATTATCTATGTTGCTTTTGTACGTTCTCATTTAGAATATGCCACATGTATTTGGTCACCACATCAGTCAATATACATAAACCAAATTGAAAATGTGCAGAAAAGATTCTTAAAATCTCTATTGTTTAAAATGGGTAACAACAACATTACAGAAATCGAAACTCTTAGGGATAGTTTCGGTCTTGATCATTTGTGCTGTAGAAGACTTTATTTCGATGTATTATTCCTTCAAAAAATTATCAATGGAAATGTTCAGTGTCCTGATATCCTGTCTCAAATTAATTTTTATTTTAAGGCAGATAATAAGTTAACTCGCCAACGCCCATTATTTCGAATACCTTTCCATAGAACCAATTATGGTGTAAATAGCAGCTTATCTCGTTTTATGCGTTATTCAAATTGCCTTTACGCTAATTTTAATATAGATTTCTTCGCAATGTCGCACGAAGAAATATTACGAAATTTAAAACGCGTCGATTGTCAAAAACTTAAAATTAATCAGGTTAAATAGTTAATGCGTAATCAATCAATATTTTAGTTTTAAGAAATTATTAATTATGTATTTTTTTGTAATGGATAATCCGTAAATAAACCTTATTTATTTATTTATATCAAAAAATTGAAGAAACGTTGGTTATATTTATATTTAAACTAGAACGGTTCTCATTTTAAAAATGACCCTCGTAGATAATAACTTCTATTTTTTTAGCTTTTTTCATCGGCTAAAATACTTTTATTTTCGAACAAAATTAGTATTTTTTTACAAGGAAAACTTGCCTAAAAAATATACTGGTGGAAAAAAAATGAAACAATTCGTGAAATTTCGACCATTTTCAAACCGCCATAACTCGGCGTATTTTCAATCGATTTTGATGAATCTTTGAGGGCGAAAAACTTTGTGTCTTCCAGACTAATGGTCCTGTAGTTTCGATCATTTTTGGGTCGCCACTTTTAAAAATCACAACTTCTGATAATTTTGCACCAGTAAGAAATATACGACTTAGTGATTCGTTAATTACAAAATTCAGTGGTTCCGCTATGAAGTCTATGCATTTTTTAATAAGATTATACATGTACAGTCAATCTACAATTTCAATTATTTTTTTCTTGAGTCCACGCGAACTTCCTTTTTAAAATGACAAGAATTCACAGTCCATTGACGCGTTTCAAATTTATTTTTTTAACAACAACGTGTAGATAAGAGTCTACTTAAACGATTTAAACGATGAAATTTTGGGTTAAAATCTTTATATCTTTCTTATTAATTTTTATTCTCGGGCGTGTTTTTTGAGATCCTTTATTTCCGAGGCACTGTTACTAAATACACCATAACACACATTACTAGCCCATTTATTAAAAAAACTAGTTTTTTTAATTACGAGAAAGACCCCTTAATCCAATAAATTCCAGTGATATATTACTGTAACTTATGCAATGGCTAAATATTGGTATTAAAAAATTAAATTTGAATCGCATCAAACAATGCCATTTTGGCCTTTGAAAGTTTGCCATATTATATATATGGTTTGGATGGACCCGCGAAAAAAAATTCATAAAAAAGTTATAAACAATTTTACCCAAAATTTCATCATTTAAATCATTTAAGTAGACTCTTATCTACACGTTGTTGTTAAAAAATTAAATTTAAACCTCGTCAAACAGTGCCATTTTGGCCTTTGAAAGTTTGCCATATTATATATAAGGTTTGGGTGGACCTGCGAAAAAAAAATTCATAAAAAAGTTATAAACAATTTTACCCAAAATTTCATCATTTAAATCATTTAAGTAGACTCTTATCTACACGTTGTTGTTAAACAATTAAATTTGAAACGCGTCAAACACTGCCATTTTGGCCTTTGAAAGTTTGCCATATTATATATAAGGTTTGGGTGGACCTGCGAAAAAAAATTCATAAAAAAGTTATAAACAATTTTACCCAAAATTTCATCATTTAAATCATTTAAGTAGACTCTTATCTACACGTTGTTGTTAAACAATTAAATTTGAAACGCGTCAAACACTGCCATTTTGGCCTTTGAAAGTTTGCCATATTATATATAAGGTTTGGGTGGACCTGCGAAAAAAAAATTCATAAAAAAGTTATAAACAATTTTACCCAAAATTTCATCATTTAAATCATTTAAGTAGACTCTTATCTACACGTTGTTGTTAAACAATTAAATTTGAAACGCGTCAAACAGTGCCATTTTGGCCTTTGGAAAGTTTGCCATATTATATATATGGTTTGGGTGGACCCGCGAAAAAAAAATTCATAAAAAAGTTATAAACAATTTTACCCAAAATTTCATCGTTTAAATCATTTAAGTAGACTCTTATCTATACGTTGTTGTTAAACAATTAAATTAAAAACGCGTCAAACAGTGCCATTTTAGCCTTTGAAAGTTTGCCATATTATATATACGGTTTGGGTGGACCTGCGAAAAAAAAATTCATAAAAAAGTAATAAACAATTTTACCCAAAATTTTATCGTTTAAATCATTTGAGTAGACTCTTATCTACACGTTGTTGTTAAAAAATTTAATTTAAAACGCGCCAAACAGTGCCATTTTGGCCTTTGGAAAGTTTGGCATATTATATATATGGTTTGGGTGGACCCGCGAAAAAAATTCATAAAAAAGTTATAAACAATTTTACCCAAAATTTCATCGTTTAAATCGTTTAAGTAGACTCTTATCTACACGTTGTTGTTAAAAAAATAAATTTAAAACGCGTCAAACAGTGCCATTTTGGCCTTTGAAAGTTTGACATATTATATATATGGTTTGGGTGGACCTTCGAAAAAAAAATCATAAAAAAGTTATAAACAATTTTACCAAAAGTTTCATAGTTTAAATGGTTTAAGTAGACTCTTATCTACACGTTGTTGTTAAAAAATTGAATTTGAAACGCGTTAAACAGTGCCATATTGGACTTTGAATTTTTGTCATTTTAAAAAGGGATTTCGCGTGGACTCGAGAAAAAATAATTGAAATTGTGGTTTGAGTGTACATCTATAGGCTTATGTTAATTACATTTTTAGCGTTTGATTTACCATAAATCATTGAACCTGAAGAAATTTTATTCGGTGGTGGATGCGTCGGGAAATCTGTGGCTGAAAAGTCGGTGGCTATCTTCACATCGGTTTTTTATTAAGAATATTTTTTTCAATATTTATTTAAATTGAAGGACGTAGTTAGCTGAAAGTACTAAGATGAAATCTAATAACAGTTTAAATTGTGATGTCAAAAAGCATACATTGTGGCATAAGGCAGAAAATTGGTTTGATTAATCCCTTCATATTTATTTTTTTTGTGGACTTTAATGTAATACGCTTATACATTTACGTCCGGAGGGGTCCTAAGGGTACACGAAGCCATTAAATCTAATTTGGTATAACACCGTGCGCTTACATCAAGATCTGTGCCTGAATGCATAATAGTTTCCTTTGCAGTTGCTGCACGTATCTTGTCTTAAGATAAAGGCCGGAGCCAGACCAGAGGTCTCTGCATCCTATTACTGCAACTCATTGCAGCTACACCTATAATCAATAACAGACTTCAATTGCTCCGTTTTAATGCCTATTACTAACCTCAAGGTGCCCTTTGAAAGTTTCAATCGGATTCATTAAATAATGATAATTGAAAATATCAGATTAGTGATTTTTACAGGGTGAATAAAAAAGGAAGTTAAGGGTTGAGCGTATTGTCTTTAATATTTCTATTAAAGAAAACATATTTTGAGGCCATTGGGTAACTTTCTCCGATTTGAAAGTATAGGTAAGTTTTCTTCCGAAAAGAGATTTCGATAAAACCTTATTTTTTATCTTCGATATTTACACAACGGTTTTGATATTTGTAAGTTAAAAACATCAGTGAGTAATTAGAATTTTAATTTTAGTGACTTACATCTTTCATAATTTTGACATTTCAAACGTCATTATCATCCGATTCAGCAAAACCCTCGATGTACATTTAAAATATGATTGGCTGTTACAGTGTGATTCAATCAATATTGAACAAAATACATATGCGAAAAAGTGAAATGACAAAATACATTGAATATATGGTACGATGCACTGAATTAAATTGATTTTCAATAAATAGGTATATGTTACACACCACACTTTCAAAATCACTTTTATTTTTGAAGATTTTACCAATTTTTGGGCGAGTTATAAATTTACCGATGTACTCATTGTAAGCAGATTATTGTAATTGTAGGGTCGATTAGTTTAAAGTTAAAAGAAATGTCTGTTCGGTTCGAGCAGATGTAGGGAAAAAGGTAATTTCGGATTAGGGAGTTCATGTTTATTTATTTGGAGAAACGGAGGGGACCATATTTGAGCGGAAGGCACACACTAATGCAATTGTGTTCCAGAATTGATACGCAATTAGTGTACCCGGGAATGGCTGTTAACCAAACTCATCGTCGAGTGGGGCTTAAACTGAATAATCAAGGAAGCTGAACATAATATCTTTTAAATTCGTCTATTTCTCATCGTTTATTTTTATCGGTCTGCCGGTCTTGAAATTATACATACTTACATTTTATATTACATTTTAAGTTGTAACTTAACAAATTAAGAAACGTTTTTTTACATTTTTAGTCCTTTACGTTTTATTGATTTTTCGTTTCATTATTTCATTTTCAGTTCTAATTTCATATTTTTTGCGTTGGAAAGATATTTATTGACCGAAATTTCAGGTATTGGGTCATTGGCGTAGGTCATTCAGCCACAGCCAATTTTTAAAATATATATTTTTTAAATTAAAATGGACGACCTCAAACATCCATGTCCTCGCCGGGATTCGAACACATGATTTCTGGCGCACGAGGCTAGTGTATGAGTAACATAATATAATTTTTAAACTAAATTATTATTAATTAATATTTACATCACACCGTGAAATTGAGTAATTAAGATACGAATATATTATTTCTCTTAATAAATTTGCATCAATGATTACATAAATTGATCAAATTACTACTAAAAGGGCAGGTTTTATATTTTTTTTTATCGATGATAACATAAATAAATGGCATGTTAGGCAAATTAACTGCTAATACTAAAAGACCGGGTTTAATATTATTTTTTCCATTATTTATTACATTCGTCATGATAAATTAACGCGCGTTACTGTCATGAAAGGTTGAAACTTTTCGTTAAGTGTGATCAAAGGAAAAAGTTCGTGGGATTAAAGCAGCGAGGAAAAAAAACATATATAAAATATTGTTCCTAAATCGATGGAGTGGGGGCCGTTAATGGTTTGAATTCGGCAAGACAGATTTCACTTGTCGGCCACTTTTAGTTTCGAAAGTATTCATAACTTTATCCGAGAACATGTTAAACCAGAAATTTCGAACTTTCGGCGTTAATCGGCATCGGGGATTCGATCTGTAACAATGAATATCCATCTACTATAGGCACTTCGTTTAAACGTAATAAACACAATTTCGAAATGCATCATAGGGTGAATTAATGTTTCTAAAAATAAATTTAATAACGAAATTTGTTTTCGGAAACGCAATCCCTCCAATCATTTCGAAATTGTGATTATTACGCTTACACGAACCAGGTTCACATGAAATCTGTTTTTAGAAATAAAATTAAATCTCTCAAACAACGGTCCCGGGAAATATTTTAAGTAAATACGAACGCCGTGTTCTAAACATCAAACAAGCGGATATCGAAAGAGACGTTTCCGAACTTGTTACACTTTATAGAAATCCGGAAAGTCCAATCAACTAACTGATTTCGCTATACGAAATATACTTCCTTATTTTTATTTTTGTATTATTCTGTTGTATGTGTTGATTTTTTCAATTGAAATATGTAGAATGTCTTAAATTACAGACATGGGCATCCTTAGAAATTTATTGAATCGGAGAGGAGGGGGGTGAAATTTTATCATTTATAGTAGTAGATTAGGTATGTAGAAGCCTACCATCCTTTTTTTTTTTTTTTTTTTTTTTTTTTTGTTGAATTTGGTTCTCGTTTATCACGTGGTGAAACATTTTTAATATTACTGGTTGTTGAAATTAGGCACTTGGTAGGTTTCACAAATTTTATACTTTTTATTCCGACTAGTTTCGATTGTTACATCATTATCTAGTTCATTCCTAGATAATGATGTAACAATCGAAACTAGTCGGAATAAAAAGTATAAAATTTGTGAAACCTACCAAGTGCCTAATTTCAACAACCACTACCATCCTTTATGTGGCATTAAAGAAGGTAAATAGACAGCCGCCCCCTCCTGGAAAATGAATTTATTAAATTAAAATTAAAAATTATAACAAAAAGTTCCACGTTCCATGAATCCGAAAAAAGTTGACGTACAACGACGAGCGGGCACGATTCCACCCGACGCGTGTAATACAGTGCGATCGAATAAAAGTTAGTCAAAGTTGGCCATGAGCCAAAATTCCTAAACTTATTGGCAAGTATCAAGTTGGCTTATACTGATATTTTCAAATTTAGGAACTTTGGAAATACATGCGGTATTTTGTTCATGACGTGCTTTGACTAATTTTTTATTCGATCTCGCTGTATTATTACTGTACATTTTAATAGAAATTAACAATTTTTGACAGTTGTAAATTGTTATTTTTGGCAGTTGAAAATTTCCTTTTTACTGCCAACGTGCCATTTGTGATGATAGAAATGTGCGATTTTTAACAGTTGTCATTTTTAGTTCTTTTAATATCAAAAAATGCCATTTTTTGATTGTAGAAATCCACAATTTTCGGATGCTACTAATTTCTTTATTTACTGTTGAATCGTACCGTTTGTGGCGGCAGAAATGCAGAATTTTAGACAATTTGTAATTGTTACTTTTGATCATTAGAAATTTCCCTTTTTTAATATTGAAAAATGCCGATAGTGATAGTAAAAATGCTCAAAATGCTCAAATTTTGACAAAATTTTGGCATTTGGATTTTTTTTTTATTGTTGAAATGAAACCGTTTTCAGCAATGAGCAATTTTTGATAGTCCTGATTAATAATTTCTGGCAATTGAAATTTCCTTTTTACTGCCAACGTGCCATTTGTGATGGTAGATATGTGCGATTTTTGACAGTTCGAAATTGTCATTTTTAGCAGTTGAATTTTTTTTAAATATCAAAAAATGCCGTTTTTCATAGTAAAATTCCACAATTTTTGGCAGCTACTAATTTCCTTATTTATCGCTGAATCGTGGCGTTTGTGATGGCAGAAATGCAGAATTTTTGACAATTCGAAATTGACATTTTCATATTTTTGACGGTTAAAAATGTATCTTTTTACCATTGAAAAATACCGTTTTTGATAGAATTGCACAATTTTTGACAATTTGTAATTGTTACTTTTCGCCGTTGGGAATTTCCCTTTTTTAATATTAAAAAATGCTGATAGTGATAGTAGAAATGCTCAAATTTTGACAGTCTAACACTTTTGGCATTTGGAAAATTTCTTTTTATTGTTGAAACGTGCCGTTTTCAGTAATGAGCAATTTTTGACAATACTGTATAGTTATTTTCAGCAATTAAAAATTTCCTTCTTACTGCTGAGTGCCATTTGTGATAGTAGTGCTATTTTTGACAGTTCGAAATTGTCATTTTTAGCAGTTGAAATTTACTTCTTTTTTTAATATCTTTGATGGTAAAAATCCATAATTCTTGGCAGCTGCAAATTTCTTTATTTACCGTTAAATCGTGCCGTTTGTGGTGGCAGAAATGCAGAATTTTTGACAATTCGAAATTGACATTTTCATATTTTTGACGGTTAAAAATGTATCTTTTTACTATTGAAAAATGCCGTTTCTGACAGTAGAATTGCACAATTTTTGACAATTTGTAATTGTTATTTTCGGTAATTGGGAATTTCCCTTTTTTAATATTAAAAAATGCTGATAGTGATAGTAGAAATGCTCAAATTTTGACAGTCTAACACTTTTGGCATTTGGAAAATTTCTTTTTATTGTTGAAACGTGCCGTTTTCAGTAATGAGCAATTTTGGACAGTATTGAATAGTTATTTTCAGCAATTGAAAATTTCGTTTTTACTGCTAAGTGCCATTTGTAATAGTAGTGCTATTTTTGACAGTTCGAAATTGTCATTTTTAGCAGTTGAAATTTACTTCTTTTTTTAATAACTTTGATGGTAAAAATCCATAATTTTTGGCAGCTGCAAATTTCTTTATTTACCGTTAAATCGTGCCGTTTGTGGTGGCAGAAATGCAGAATTTTTGACAATTGGAAATTGTCATTTTTGACGGTGGTTAAAAATGTATCTTTTTACCATTGAAAAATGCCGTTTCTGACAGTAGAATTGCACAATTTTTGACAATTTATAATTGTTACTTTTGGCCGTTGGAAATTTCCCTTTTTCAATATTGAAAAATGCCGATAGTGATAGTAGAACATTTTGACAGTTAAGCATTTTTGCCATTTGAAACTGGTCTATTTATTGTTGAAACTTGCTGGTTTCAGTAACGAGCAATTTTTGACAGTTCAGAGTAGTTATTTTCAGCAATTGAAAATTTCGTTTTTACTGCTAACGTGCCATTTGTTATAGTAGTGCGATTTTTGACAGTTCGAAATTGTCATTTTTTGGCAGAAAGCTCTCTCTCTCTCTCTACTGCCGGCCGAGTACAGTCTCTTTGATAAGCAAGCACATATTCTTCGCGTGCGCTATTCATTTACAACTCTATCGGTCGCTCTCCTCCGCCAACCATTGCACTTTTACTTTTGCCGTCCTGTATAAAAGTATCAGACCCGAAATCGCCGAAACTACAGGCGCGTGCGAAAAGCTGCTTTTCAACACATTTTGTTCGTGATCCGTCCACCGATGCTCCTCTCGTCGGGCCACTTCATATAACTTGCTAACCGTGAAATAAGTTGACTAAACCACTTTAAGGAACTATTCTACACACTTGAGGGATTTAAAACAAGCACCTCCCCTTAAATTTTCCACATTATTTATATTTTTAATATCATTTGATGGGGGTAAAATGGAACTGGTGAAACGAAAACGGGATGGCGTTTATAAAGAGGTGACCGTAAAGCGAGAAATTGTCGACAATTATAAAAAAAAAAAACTTTATGAGCGCCTTTTATTATTTCTGCCGGGGTACATGAAAGGGAGTGTAAATTACTTTTACGCCGAACCTTTCCCTTGCTCCCAGTGTCCTCTTCACCGCCCCTTTTTCTCGCATCCTTGCCGGCCTACCTCTTCACCATCGGCAAGCGTAAATTCAATTACCCGACCAACACCTCCACTTTCCGTCACCGCACCTCGTACATTTTAATTGGAACGTGGCTACATATTTAAGGGATGTACATATGCGCTCCTGGGTCACCCTTGCGCGCCGATAAATCCATTAAATTGACAAGGTTACCATTGATAAATTTAAATTACGCAAGTTGGTCAAAGCAATTTTTTTTTAAGATTCTTCTCCAACAAAATAATAAATTTAACCTATGCAGGGCGGATGAATAATATTAAATGAGTGAATAACCAAAGTTTTTGAAGAGCTTTATAAGGTGTGAGCCACAGAATTTTGCTGCTGAGTTGACCATGTCTGAGAGGGACAAACATAGCAATCATTCATTTTTTTAAATCCAATCGTAATAATATGCGACATACCTCATTTATCTCAGAGCCAACTCTGAAACAAAATTTTGTGCCTGATATGATACAACCAAAGCGTAATTACAGATGAAGAAATTATTCAAGGTACTTCTCCAACTTACCTTTACAGGACGGGTGAATAAGAAACGTAGAAATAGCCAAAGTTTTTGAAGAGCTCTAAAACCAAAACGCAATTATAGATGAATATTTTTTTCTTCTTCAAAAATTAAGTAGAAAGTTGTAATCAGAACACAAAATTTCAGTTGTCCAGCTAGAATCCAAATTCACACCACTATGTATCGGTCTGAAACAGGTGTGTAGTTTGTCATCTGATGGTGAAATAATAATTATTACAGTACGGTTGAATAATAAACGTAGAAATAACCAAAGTTTTTGAAGAGCTGTATAGAACCAAAACGCAATTGTGGATGAAGATTTTTTTTCTTCTTCAAAAATTAAGTAGACATTTTTTGCGGACAACACAAAATTTAAGTTTGTCCAGCTGGAATTCAAATTCATAACACTGTGTATCGATACTTAAACTGTGACTGTTACTTAAAAAAACATAATTGTAAGAAGACAGTACAAGGTGGCATTTCTAAATGTTATTTAATATTCATTACTTTATTTGATCAATTTTATGGAATTTTGTCGAAGCGTTTTATATTTTTTCCGCGATGTTTTCATGCAAGTGCTCAAAAAATTAAAACTAAAATTTAAAAAAATTCATATCTCTATAAAAAATTGTTGAATTAACAAAAATAAAATTACTTTTGAATAAGCGATTCTTCGACCATTGAGGATATTGTTTTAAGGAATTTTTTCTACACGTTTTGTATTTTTTCTGCGATGTTTTCATTCAAGTGCTCAAAAAATTAAAACTAAAATTTTCAAAAATCCATATCTCCATTAAAAATTGATGAATTTACTAAAACCAAATTAATTTTGAATAAGAGATTCTTCGACCATTGAGAATATAGCTTTTATTCAAGTGCTCAAAAACTTAAAACGAAAATCTTCAAAAATCCATATCTCTATTGAAAATTGTTGAATTTACATAAACCAAATTGATTTGAAATAAGCTATACTTCGGGCATTGATGATGATTTTTTATGGAATTTTGTTTGCGTGTTTTATATTTTTTCTGCGATGTTTTCATTCAAGTGCTCAAAAAATAAAACTGAAATTTTCAAAAATTCATATCTCCATTAAAAATTGTTGAATTAACAAAACTAAAATTAATTTAAAATTAGCGGTACTTTGACCATTGAGGATATTGTTTTAAGGAATTTTTTCTACGCGTTTTATATTTTTTTCTGCGATGTTTTCATTTAAGTCAATAAATTCAAACTAAAATCTTAAAAAATCCATATCTCCATTAAAAATTGTTGAATTTACAAAAACAAAATTAATTTTAAATAAGCGGTTCTCCAACCATTGAGGATATTGTTTTAAGGAATTTTTTCTACGCGTTTTATATTTTTTCTGCAATGTTTTCGTTCAAGCGCTCAAAAAATTAAAACGAAAATTTTAAAAAATCCATATCTCTATTAAAAATTGTTGAATTAACAAAAACCAAATTGATTGTGAATAAGCGATACTTCGACCATTGAGCATATTTTTTTAAGGAATTTTTTCTACGTGTTTTATATTTTTTTCCTGCGACGTTTTCATTCAAGTGCTCAATAAATTAAAACGAAAATTTTCAAAAATCCATATCTCCCTTAAAAATTGTTGAATTTACAAAAACCAAATTAATTTTGAATAAGCGATTCTTCGGCCATTGATGATGATTTTTTATGGAATTTTGTCTGCGCGTTTTATATTTTTTTCTGCGATGTTTTCATTCAAGTGCTCAAAGAAATAAAACTAAAATTTTCAAAAATCCATATCTTCATTAAAAATTATTGAATTTACAAAACCCAAATTAATTTTGAATAAGCGATTCTTTGATCATTCTGGATATTGTTTTAAGGAATTTTTTCTACCCGTTTTATATTTTTTTTTCTGCGACGTTTTCATTCAAGTGCTTAAAACATTAAAACGAAAATCTTCAAAAATCCATATTTCTATTGAAAATTGTTGAATTTACAAAAACCAAATTGATTTTGAATTAGCTAAACTTTGGCCATTGAGGATGATTTTTTATGGAATTTTGTCTGCGCGTTTTATATTTTTTCTGCGATGTTTTCATTCAAGCGCTCAAAAAATAAAACTAAAATTTTTAAAAATCCCTATATCTATTAAAAATTGTTGAATTTACTAAAACCAAATTAATGTTGAATAAGAGATTCTTCGGCTATTGAGGATATTGGTTTAAGGATTTTTTTCTACGCGTTTTATATTTTTTTTTCTGCGATGTTTTCATTCAAGTGCTCAAAAAATGAAAACGAAAATCTTCAAAAATCCATATTTCTATTGAAAATTGTTGGATTTACAAAAACCTAATTGATTTTGAATTAGCTATACTTCGGCCATTGATGATGATTTTTTATGGAATTTTGTCTGCGCGTTTTATATTTTTTCTGCGATGTTTTCATTCAAGTGCTCAAAAAATTAAAACTAAAATTTTCAAAAATCCATATCTTCATTAAAAATTGTTGAATTTACAAAAACAAAATTAATTTTGAATGAGCGGTTCTTTGACCATTGAGGATATTGTTTTAAGGAATTTTTTCTACGCATTTTATATTTTTTGCGATGTTTTCATTCAAGTGCTCAAAAAAATAAAACTAAAATTTTCAAAAATCCATATCTCCATTAAAAATTGTTGAATTAACAAAAACCAAATTGATTTAGAATAAGCGATACTTCGACCATTGAGAATATTTTTTAAGGAATTTTTTCTACGCTTTTTGTATTTTTTTCTGTGATGTTTTCATTCAAGTGCTCAAAAAATTAAAACGAAAATCTTCAAAAATCCATATCTCTATTGAAAATTGTTGGATTTACAAAAACCGAATTGATTTTGTATTAGCGATACTTTGGCCATTGAGGATGATTTCATATGAAATTTTTCCTGCATTTTTATATTTTTTTCTGCGATGTTTTTGGTCAAAACAAAAGTGCTCAAAAAATTAAAACGAAAATTTTCAATTATTTGCCAAAGAAGTTCTTTTAACCCAACAGGGTTTCTAGGTTAAAATAAAGTTGATGCGGTGGGCGGTGGGTGGGCCCTATCCTACAATCCAATCTGTTGCCCACGTGCCGAAATGTCCACTGATAAATAAGTGAATCATAAGAACATAAAAGCTTAAACGTCTTTCTTACTCTTGTGTTATTAATTAATTTCGGCATGTAAACTCTTGTTTAACATCCGTAAATTGGAGGATGGGAAAGGGAACACCCACCCGCCCGGTGGTACGGCCGAGGTAGTGGAGGTGGCAATACCGACAGGTAGGTTAGGTTGCAGAGATCTGTATTACTACCTGTGCTACCTCGGCCATACCATGAGTCACTGTCGGACAGGCATGTAAATGAACAACAGCATATGTGATGGATTTTGTAAATTTGTTTTGTTTCCTAAATAAAAATAAATAAATAAAACTGCACCATTTTTTAACGCTAGAAACGCACAAATGGCGGTGAAACGTTTAAACGACCAATTACTCAGATTATTTAAAATGTTATAAATAGGGACACCTCGCATATAAATTTACCTTAAAATTTGCTACACTCAATTTGTAAAATTCAAGGGCGCTGTTTTTTTTTATTTCCGACTTGCAAGTTTCGAACGTTTCGAGTGCGGATCGTAACTGGCTGGCTGCAATATTTAGTGAGTTTAGAAGGAGGCGAAACTTATTTATTTTGAGCGGAAAGTTCAAGCTCGAGGCACCATTCTCGAAACTGCGCGAAAGTAAAAAAAAAAAAAATAAAGTAAATCCAGAAGTGTTGCGGGTAAATAAAATATGAGCATGCATTATCATAATGCAGCATAATATCAGAAGTGCAGCTTTTTCCTCGTTATATGGCGGCGAGCGTGATTAAGCGAATCGCGCGCTTTTTGCGGAGTCATAATGTCATCATTTCTTCTAAGTTATATTAATAGTGGGTGGTTTGTTTTAAGGGAACACTAAAACTTTATGCGTCTCCATTATTTCTTCTACATAATTAAAGCGCCATCTGTTACGCCGCGGGCCATTTAAAGGTCTTAAAAGGTAATGTTTCGTAATGTTTTCATCATCAAGAAATTGCATTGGTTGAAATGTCAATCTTGTTTGTCTAAACATTAATAGTTGGTTAAATAATTCTTTTTAGTTTTTTATTTGTTTTTAAAATGCTAAACTTTTAATACATTTTGTGACCTTTTATAAAATCAAAAAATTCAACTCGATAGTATTTTTACAATAATTTTTCCACACTGTGGCTCCTTTAGGTGAAGAAATATTGTAATAATTATTTCTTCACTTAAAGAAGCTACAGTGCCCGGATTTCGTTGGGTCAATATGGGAAATTTCTGTTAGATTACTAAAAATTTGCGCAAATAAAATTGGTTTTATGAAGTGCCAATAAAAGTGTTTAAATTGTCATGCAAATTGGTTCAAGCCGCATCTCGATATCTTGGGTAGCAGGGAAGTTACGGCAAATGAAAGAAATTGTGAGATTTTTTTTTCTTAACAAGTGGGCCAAGGCAAGTGGGATTTTGGCGTGGATTCTTAATCAGTTCTCGAACCTGAACCATTTTGATAACTGGACCCTCCCTCTATCTCTTCAAATGAAGAAGTTGCCCATGTTCTCCCTACGAAATCCGGGCACCCTGTATATACTTGAAAGTTGCTGAGTACACAAGCCGCAGAATTTTCGCAAAATCCATAAATAAAATGAATGTTTGCATATACTTTACTGGTGAATTTTCTTGGTATGGTACAATACATTTATCAAAACACTGACTACACAGATGTGTATTATTGACAGCTTACTTAATTTGCTAACTCTTGTTATAATAATAAAATATTAACATAAATACTTTCAGTTAGAAAACTTTACCAAGCGACATCTTCGTTAGGAAGCACTTAAAGATATATATTTATAGGAACTTTTTTGTTTCTTTTGATAAGTTTATTAAACTGTTTAAGTTTCTCAAAGAACAATCTGAACCACCCTGTATATTTACAAAAAAGGGTGGTGGTGGATGGCGTAGTAGCTCAATTTCCCTTATCATTCCTTAAAAAACATATTATTTAGGGAGAGAAAATTAATAAAAATAAATGGCAGCGAGAATCGTCCCAATTTGCAGGACCGAGACGAGTGCCATATTCCGTAGGAGGTCGGGTTAAACAGGATTTTGCAATTTCAAAACAGGACATTAAGGAGCGTTCATTGCGGTTATTATGATTCCGTTTAATCACAGGGACTTCTGCCAAATACGATAACAAACTCCTGATACACGACATGGGAACGATTCGTATTTGGGACAATACTGGAAGGTTCCTTTACATTTCCAATGGCTCATCTCTGAATAAATAGATTTAAATTAATAATATAGCAATGGTAGCACGATTTATAACAGGCAATTTTTTTTTTGTAAACTTCAATATTTGACGTGAGGGAAGTAACGTTTTCAATAAGTTTTCTTTCAATATTTGGCGTGACATTATAGAGAGAAGTAGTGGTTTTAATAAGTTTTCTTAGGTACTATTATGTTGTAAAGCATACCCTAGGGCCATAAAAAACTAGGTGGCTGTCGTGCATTCAAATGTGGCTGAATTCTATATGTTGGCCCTTAGGATTTTAACACTAAAAAATGTCAAAAATTTCGCATCTGGCATCGTTGTGTGACGTGCAGTTAGTTGTTGTCGTTCTGGTTTTTATGTAAATTGCAACGGGGAAACGTTGGTTGGTACACATGAGAAATAAACATTAGGGTTAAGTTAAGTTATTTTGGGAATTTAATGTTTGCCTTGAAATTGTAACACTGTGAATAATCATTTGGAATAAACTTGTCAAAATTGCCACCCAATAAAAAATATTACCCCAGAAACAAATGTTGATGATTGTTGCTTGGCAACGTTTTATAAGCCCTAGGGCCATAAACACCATATTTTTCCTGTTAGTAAACAAGAGTGAATATTAAATAAATTAAGTTATAACAATAAATATAGAAATAAATGTAAATGGAAAATGAATGACGAATGTAATCGCGTTAGTGCCGCTGCTGTATATTCGTATTATTAAAATGATGATTAATTCGTGGACTTATCTAGCTCAGCTTGTCACCCGGACTGACGTATCTCCGCTGCAGATTCGTTCGTTGTGTCGTGCGTCTGTGTTAGATTTAAATCAGTACATTGGTAACAGTGACATGTAACTAGAGCGATTCGATTCCCAGCAGAGCCGTCCGCAAGAAATACCTGAAGGGGATCGATTATTGGACGGAAGGGATATCAAACGTGAATTACGGAAAAATCGGAAATACATATTGCCCTCTGCTGCCGTAATTTTTTCTCTCGGGGAGAACATACACAGAATCTTTAAACGGAATTGTTTGCGTTACATTCCTGTTGGATGTTATTAAACAATCAATCAATCAATGGAATTCATATTGCTTTGTTTATAGAAATAACAGTGTAACGCGCAATTTCCCTTTCTGTGAATATATCGCTTTAAAAAAAAAGACGTAAGCAATAAACAAGCTGCCCGAAGATTTATCACTGACAGAATTATCCTATTCGAAAATAAAAGCTTATTTCCAAAGATTACGTCCATGTGAAATCTATCTATTATAAAGTGAAACAAATTTATTGGTGTGGAGATACAAATCGAGCGTATTTTCAGAGATATTTAAATAGATCTATACTTTTTCCACTCCTATTTATAATGAACGTACAACAAAAATCGCCGACAAAGTTGGCGTTGGAAATCTCGAGTCACACGCGTGAAATGCTGGTTGCGATTAAACGGTGACACGTCAGATAATATAATTAGAGGTTATTAACATCCAACATGACAAACAGTAGTTTACGCATGCGCGTCATGACTAGTTCCCATCGCCAACTTCGTCGTCGATTTTTGTTGTACGTTCATTATAAATAGGGGTGGAATAAAGTATGGATCCATTTAAATATCTCTGAAAATATAATTGTACGTTCGGGTGGAAAAAAGTATTGGATCCATATAAATATCTCTGAAATAGCAAGTGTGACTTTAATAAAAATTTGTACAAGCAGGTAAAACCGCAGACTTCCAACTCGAATAAAATTATTGACTTACAGCACTTGACTGTTTTAATATTATGAAACATCCAATTAAATCGCTTTACATTTGTCCGAGATGATACGTTTCTCTAAATCAAGTAATTAAGATTTAAAAACACGGAGAGGTTATTTTTTGCTTCCTGCAAATGTCAATGAATAATCACTGAACGTTCTTATTTTTTTTTTTTGTTGACATCGACAACTAGGCCATCTGCCACAACCGTTTCCTTGTAGGTTTCTATTTTTAACTTAATTCTAGAACGTACTTATTGATATAAAAAAAAATAATAGATGGTGCTGACGATATTCTAGATATAATTTTAAAAGGTCGTCCTACATAAATAACTATAAGCATATCTGGGTTAAAGAAAGCTTGAAGAATTAATTTTAAGAATCGTTCGAAAACCTGCAGCTTTCACCACAAACACATCCATTACTCCGAATTATACCATTAAAGACAAATCCAATCAGCTTTACAGATACGTCAATATTTAAGCGACTCATAATGCTCGCGGACATTCGCAAAGGATGGATGATTTTCTCGTGATCCGTCAGTTACTAATCCCGAGGGCATTAATATAGATACACACATTTCTCCGAATCCGAGCAGGCCATGAAACGGCGGCGGCGACGGAGCTTTTACGGCAACACACGTAAACAGTATTTATTTTGATTACGGTCGCAAATTTATTTCGCACGGCGACGGAAACCCTTCCCCATCTTATTTTATACATATTACAAGGTATTACAAGGAATTATCGTCGGTCTCGTCATATTTCACCGCAGTTTTACAACACGAAATGGGGAGAAAGAAAAGAAAAATAACGAGGCGCAGAAATTCGATCGAAAAGATCGCGGTGGCTAAAATGAGCAATAAAGTCACGTTCCAGATGGAATCGTATATATATATATATATATATATATATATATATATAGGAATTTTTAGAAATTTAGCTTTTGTATCTGGTTGAATCAACATATCAATTTCCTGATTTAATGGCACCGGAATATACATTTCATAGTTCCAAGGAATTCGATTTCGCCGTTTTCCGGTTTTATTTAAAATTATGATATTCCAAACGTAAGAATGCATCTGGAGTTATTGTATTTTCAGTTGTTTACAATCTTTTATCATAAAATACCATCGTCGCTTAATTTTTCATCGATTTCTTAAAGTTATACACATTGCTACTCTCATCAGCATTACTATACTGTGCTTTAGATTAAGTTATTCATTACTGTAATATTTATAATGATTATATTGACTATTCAATTCGCCTGGCATTTTTTAGAAGTTCATATGAATATATTTTTGAACTTACCGCCTCGAAAGTAACGTTTCACTGGGTCCGGGACAAAGTGCCGAATGCCCAAAGTGCCGAATCGGTATTTGGCCCAAAGTGCCTGTACACAAAATAAATTTCTGACCAGAAATTCGAAAATAATAGCAAAAAATAAAAAAAATCACGAAATATAATCAATGTATTTTCAGTTTTGTTGATACTTTTAGGTTTAGTTAATATTTTATTGTTGACGAATGTATCTATAGTATGTATAGAAATAACATAATAAATGAAATTCAAATTCAAATTCAATAATCCAAGTTAAAAATGTAGGGCCGTGGTGACTCAGTGAGTAGAGCTCCTGCTTACGGGCCTCGTGGTCGTGGGTTCGAATCACATCCGCGCGGTCACTTTTTCGGAACGAAAAATGGCCGTGCGGGTCCATGGATGTTTAGTGTATGTCCCTTTCATCATTATAAATGATTATTATACAAATTATTGGTTGTGGCAGAATGCCCTAGTTGGCTACGTCAATTCCCAAATCATAAAAATGTAAAATATAGGATAAAAAATATACAAAAAATCTAAAATATACGATAAAAAATTAAAATTTTGGCCTTAAAATAAAAATAGTGGACCAAGGAAAGAAACATTTTAACAGACAAATAAAAAAAAAATAAAGAAAAATCTAGGGCAAAAGATTTAAAAAATCTACAATGTTGGTCAAAAAGTCGAAAATTTAGACAAAACATCCAAAACTCGGCCCTAAAGATAATAAATGCAGACTAAACAAAAAATCAAAAATCGAAAATTTTAACAATAAAATCGAAAAGTTAGGGCAAAATAAAGAAAAATTTAGGTCAAAAAAAAACATCTGTAATGTTGGCCAGAAAGTCGAAAATTGAGACAGTATAATGGAAACTCGGGCCAAAAGATAAAATAAATGCAGACTAAAATATCGAAAATTTCAACAAACAAAACTCGAAAGAAAATACCGGAAAAAATAAAAATATATAATAATAATAAACTTTATTACGTATGCCACCATTTACAATATTATATATACATGTTGAGTTACATATAACATTTAAGCGGATGTAGTCGTCAAAAATATACGAGTAAAATTAAGTTTGATTGCAAATATTAACACGTTAAAACTTTAAAATCAAAATAAAATTAAAAACCAAAAATTGACGATTAACAATTAAAAATTAAAAACTAAAACTAGTTAAATATTTCGCATAGAAATCAATAACTCAAGTTATGGATATTTTAACCAAAATTAAATCAAAAATTTGGAACTAGAATTAAAAAATTCGGTTCGAAAAATCAAAAATGCGGACCAAAAAATCAAAAATTTAAACAATTAAATCGAAAATTTATGTCACAATAAAGAATATTTAGGTCAACAGATCAAAACATTATACCCAAAAGAATGGAAAATACAGGTGAAGAAACTAAAAATTAAAAATTCGGCGGGAAAACCAAAAACGCGGGCCAAAAATCAAAATAAAGGATATTTACGCTAAAAGTTACAATATTTTGACCAAAGAAGTTTGATTACAAATATTAACACGTTAAAACTTCAAATTAAAATTTAAAATCAAAATTAAAATTAAAAACCAAACATCAAAAACTAACAAATAACAATTAAAAATTAAAAACTAAAATTAAAGACTAAATATCTCGCATAGAAATAAATAATTCAAGTTATAGATATTTTGACCAAAATGAAATAAAAAATTTGGAACTAGAATTAAAAATTCGGCCCGAAAAATCAAAAAATGCGGACCAAAAAAAATCAAAAATTTAAACATTTAAATCGAAAATGTATGTCACAATAAAGAATATTTAGGTCAACAGATCAAAAATTTATACCCAAAAGAATGGAAAATACAGGAAAAAAATCTAAAAATTAAAAACTCGGCGGGAAAACCAAAAACGCGGGCCAAAAATCAAAATAAAGGATATTTACGCTAAAAGTTACAATATTTTGACCAAAGAAGTTTGATTACAAATATTAACACGTTAAAACTTCAAATTAAAATTTAAAATCAAAATTAAAATTAAAAATTAACAATTAACAATTAACAATTAAAAATTAAAAACTAAAATTAAAGATCAAATATCTCGCATAGAAATCAATCATTCAAGTTATAGATATTTTAACCAAAATCAAATCGAAAATTTAGAACTAGAATTAAAAATTCGGCCGGAAAAATCAAAAATACGGTCCAAAAAATAAAAAATTTAAACAAAATTATAAAATTTATGTCACAATTAAGAACATTCAGGTCAACAGATAAAATAAAATTACCCAAAAGAGTCGAAAATACAGGTGAAAAATCTAAAAATTAAAAGTTCGACGGGAAAACCAAAAAACGCGGGCCAAAAGTCAAAATAAAGCAATATTTATGCTCAAAGTTGAAATATTTTGACCAAAAATATCGAAAATTTAGAAACTAAAAATACGTCGGGAGAAATGAAAAAATATATTTTAGTTATATATTATATGTTCAATTTTAATTACTGTGTGTATCAACGTATGTTATATGTATTTTCAGTTTTATTGATACTTTTAGGTTTAGTTAATATTTTATTGTTGATGAATGTATCCGTAGTATGTATAGAAATAACATAATAAAGGAAATTTTAATTATAATTCTAATGCGGACCAAATAGTCGAAAATTTTAACAATGAAATCGAAAATATAGGTCAAAATAAAGAATATTTAGGCCAAATGATCAAAAATTTAGCAAAAAAAAAAAAGTTGAAAATACAAGCTTAATAATAAAAAAAATGTAGAATATTAGTCCAAAAATCACTCTATTGTTCAATATAATTTTCCAATTTTTTTTAATGAGAAAATATTTTTTTCAGTTTTCGCTTTAATTGTCAAAAAAAGTGAAACTAAATTGAAAAGAAATTCAAATAAAACCATTAACTTTGTTGGGATCACCTTATTGTTTCACCTTTAGTGCCGGCACTTTCGACAACTTTAGATTTAGTAGATACATTTTGAATAATTCAAATAAAACAATTCACTTGGTTAATATGACTTTCAGTAGCGGCTCGCGAAACATGTTGTTGATACTTTTACAATATGGGGAGGCCCTCCTTTTTTGAAGAAAGATAGAACGATTCATCTTCATACTCCAAGATTATTTTGAGTTGTAAAGTAAAGGTTCATAATTTCGAACAGCCGAATTCAGACAAGCTGAAAATATGATTTATGCGTACTTTATCGTGCGTTTACATTTTGTCCCAAACATGGACTAAATCTGTAACACCATTCTTCGACCACGTAACCTCGCCATCAAACAATACAGATGGAAAACAAAAATAATTTTTAAAATCACTTAAAAATTCTTGCTGAGCTTAACACTATTGGTAGTGCCATGGCTCCTTGGCACTATATAACGAGCCGCCCCTGATTTTTCGAATAAAATCATCGTCATTAATTTGGAGTTTTTTCAACACAAATTGAGAAGCAATAACTAAGCATATGGTCGTTGGCCTTTTTTTTACTTAGGCTGAGCCATTCAGTCACACACGGCTAGATTTTTAATTGCATTTTTGTATGAATAAATGAGAATAAATGAAGAAAAGAATAATATCAGACATATACGGCAACCACGGACCCGAGCGGATACTTCTCGATCGCCGAAAAATCTTCCGCCCGGGATGGGAATCGAACACACACGGCCGCGGTGATCGTTGGCCTTCAATTCCTGAATCTTTTGGGCACTGTGGTAAGGAAATAATTCGAGATCTTATCATAAATAATGTGAGGCTGACATGTGCAGCTGCTGTTGATGTTCTTGGATTGGCTTGCACACTTTGGGCTACAGCACCAAAATTCTTATCTGAATGCTTCTGTTGTCCTGTAACATTCCTGTCTCGCAAACTTTCTGCACAAATGTTCGCGGTTGGCGTATATTTTCGACCAATTTATTTTCAAAATTCGCACTTTTTGGGCAACACAGCCACTTTGAAAATAAGTTTTTTAATTGCGTAAATGCATACAGTCCGAATTATACAATAATATTATAATTATACAAATCACAGTTGCTTTAAAATGTAATGACAAAATACTTCTGACGTTTGTGGAGATTTGGAAGAAAACAACAAGTAAGTACGTTTTTATTTATCACTCATTACAACACAATTAATGTATAACTCAGCCCGAAAATCCTCACAACACATTTACACAGGCACTGTGAATAATTTAACAATAAACCATAACTCATGTACTTTCTTGACAGCAACCAAACTGTATTTCGTTTGCGTAAACAACGCGCGTATGTTTCAACGCAAGGCTGATACGATGGGATAATATATTACGTTGCATTTAATTTTAAATAATACATCCAGGGGTAATAAATAATTAGAACTATAATAACTTGTATTACAATGCACAGAGTGGTTATAGAATATATGGGGGAGTTTCGAAGTATCTGAAAATCAACGGCACAACCCGGAAACTTGTTCGTATAGATAAAAAACTAATAACTGTAAATTTTGGGCTATATCAACCATGGCCTAACCGAGTTCTGGGCGTCTAAAATTTGAAAAAAAAAGTTTTTTTCCCGTTTTTTTCATTTTAGCCTCCTAATATTAAACGGTCCACCCTAATGGTCAAATGAACTACCGTGTCGACAGAGGATGTTAATACGAATTCAAAACGAATTTATTTGTTAAAATCTGACTAAAATTGACAGAGTTGTGAATGTTTCAGTTATATCACACTTGTATATTTCGATGTTTTGTGACCTAATCCTTAATCGACGGTAATTAGAAGATGCGCGGCATTTCTGTCACTTATTTTACACTTCTCTAAAGCAGATGAGATCCCTTCACTGATAAACGCAATGCTTGTGGTTATGATTCTATTTCCAAAATTACTCAAAATTCAATCGAGATTATGTTTTCCTGAAAAGGTAGATCCATACCAACGTCAAATTTTACATACATTTTATTTTAATAGTGCGTGAAACTATAAAAAATTGTAGTAATTTTAATGGTTTCAAATAAATACAAAAATAATTGCCATCGATTTGAAACTTTCTAAAATAACTCAAAATACATTCGAAATTATGATTTCGGAATAATCTGGATACACACCAAAACCAAATTTTGTGTACTTTTATTTGAACAGCGCACGAAATTATGGAAAATTGTAATTATTTTAATGCTCTCAAACAAATATAAAAACAATTGTTGTCGACTTAAAATTTTCTGAAATTACTTAGAAATCATTCGAAATGATTATTATTATTATGTGAAAAATCAGCAGATTTTATGTAATCAGCTATCACGAAAAATCGTGAAAAATTGTTATAATTTTGGTGGCTTTAAATAAATATAAAGACAATTGCCATCAATTCGAAACTTTCCAAAATTACTCAAAAATTATTCGAAATTACGATTTTGGGAAAATCTGGATACACACCTGAACCAAATTTTGTGATACTTCTATTTGAACAGCGCGTGAAATTATGAAACTTGTAATAATTTTAATGCTCTCAAAAAAATACAAAAACAATTGTTGTGGACTCAAAATTTTCTAAAATTACTCAAAAATCATTAGAGATTATTATTACGTAAACAAATACTTACACACCATCACCAGATTTTGTGATAATTTCTTGTAATCAGTGCGAATAATCGGAAAAAGATTGTTATAATTTTGGTGGCTTGAAATAAATATAAAAACAACTGCCAGCGATTTAAAACCTTCCTAAATAACTCAAAATTTGGGTGTTTGAGTTCTCGTAGCGTGAACATCGAATTTTAACGCGGAGCGATCGACAGTAATTAAATCTATTTATAGTGTCCAAATTTATTTACAAAAGTACAGTTATAGTTATAGTTTAAGTGAAGTGTTGTTACAAACGAGAAGGGACTGAGTAGCAGAGACAATGGATCCGGAAGCTGGGTTTCCCTCGGGAAACCCAGTAACAGATAAGACAAATTCTTTATTAATTCCCGCTGGGGTTATATTTGAGTCGATGGAAGTGATAAATAGCCCTACATATGAATTAAATACCCAGATATTAAACCCCAATTTTAATTCACAAAGTGCTGACCACGTGTTAAATGTACCCAAGGTCAATCCATCCACGAGCAATAGAGAGAATAATGCGGTAAAAAGTGGAGACGCGCTCATCTCCAATACAATGAAAAATGATAACAAGAGTATAAATAGCCCGACTAAACAACGAATTCAATATCGTTATGATCTTAAGGATACAGGTCCTTTTCAAATATATTTGGAGGGAGATAATAGCAGTAATAATTCGTCCCTTGGTAAATTACATCCAATGTCTATCGGTAAACTAATTTTCACAAACCATAAAGATGTAGACAATCAAATAATTGAGATTGCATCATTGGGTAAAAATAGAGTAAAAATAGTTTTGCGCACCTACCTTTCCGCTAATAAATTACTAGAGTCGGATATTCTCAAAAACAAGAATATTGTGTCTTATATACCCCAATTTATGATTCGCAGATTGGGGGTTATTAAAGGTGTAGATACTAGTATATCAGAGAACGAAATTAGTAATTTAATTAAACCGTTGTTTGGGGAGTCATTTTCAATACTGGAGACAAAACGTCTAAATAGACGTGTACACATTGACGATAAAGTAACGTACAAGCCCACACAATCAATTCTAGTAACTTTTAAAGGGAAAATATTACCTACAGCGGTTGAAATTTTTCGGGTAATCTGTCGTGTTGAGCCTTATATTCAACGCGTAATTCAATGTTTGAGATGTTTGAGATACGGTCATATAAGTACGCAATGTAAAGCGCAAAAACGTTGTGTTCTTTGTTTGGGGGATCACGAATCGAACGAATGTTCAAATCCAGTGCCTATAAAATGCATTCATTGCGGGGGAGGACATATTTCAACGAATCACAAAGAGTGTCCTGAATTTAAAAAACAAAAATCAATAAAAAACATAATGAGTATAGAAAACATATCATATAGGGATGCGGTTAAGAAACAAGAATTTTCATTTTCGGGAGTGGTTGCAGGAGGCAGTAATATTGATAATTTAAATAATAGGGAATTTCCTACATTACACCAGTCTGTCAATTTAAATAAACGAAAACGTAAAGAAATTGATTATTCTCAGAAAGAGTTGTTTATTCAAGAGCAACATAGAAACATTATTTCTCCAGTACGATTGGAAAACAGCAATGGAGCGTGCTTAAATAATAATGTAGAATCCCATATCCAAAATAATGAATCTTTATCTGGTTTAATCCAGGAAATTTCTACTAAGATCATTGATATAATTAGAAGCAAAGAAACAAACCTTAACCTAGAATCAGTTATTAAAAATCAAATAGAGATAGTTTTAAAATCTAAATCGTTGCAATGGCTGAGTTAAATATAATTCAATGGAATGCTAGATCCATGAAAAATAAAAAGGAAGCTCTACAGTACTTAATTTTTAAACAAAAGAGTAATGTATGTTTGATAAGTGAATCATGGTTAAATCCTCACACACCTTTTGTTTTTTCTGGATTTAATATATTTAGAGACGATAATCCGAATGGCAAAACGGGAGCATGTATCTTATTAAAAAATAACATTCCGTACGACCCTAGTGTTTCTTTTTACAAGATTCCCGGGGTTAATGCAATTGGAATTTCAATAGCTCTTAAACATAATAAAACAATAACATTTATTTCTATTTATTGTAGTCCTAGTGTAACGGTGAGTAGACAACAGTGGAGTCGATTTTTAAAAAGTATTAAAGGGCCGTTTTTGATTGGCGGTGATTTTAACTGTCACCATAGTGCTTGGGGAGATTCAAGAACTGACAATAAAGGAGTTAATCTTTTAGAAGCCATAGAAGAATGTAATTTATGCTTTATTAATGACGGCTCCGCTACATTACTTAAGGGGCCAAATTTACCTTTATCTGCTATAGACATAACTATCTGCACCCCAGATATAGCTGGGGTTGCAAATTGGAATACTTTAGACAATACATTGGGATCAGACCACTTTCCGATTAATATTATAATTAAACACCAACCAAACTCAAGTAATTTTAATGCAAATAAGAAATGGAACGTGGGCAAAGCAAATTGGGAAATATTCAAGCAGAAATTGGAAATACTAACTGAAATTTCTGGTGCAAATGATAGTAATTATTCGTCTTTTACAAAAAATCTTAACAATGCATCCGAAACAGCCATTCCTGTATATAAGTCTAATAACTCTCATCGTACAACGCGGTTTTCAAAACCATGGTGGAATGATAATTGTAAAAGGGCAATTGAAGAGCAATCAAATGCAATGAAAAGATATAATTCTAACCCTAATATCTCCAATTTAATAGAATATAAAAAGTGTGTGGCTATTGTCAAAAGAACAATATCTAAAAGTAAAAAAGAATCTTTTAGGAAATTTTGTGCTAATTTAAATCACAGTACACCAATAAAAAATATTTGGAGCGAAATAAGGAAAATCAAAAACACTTCGTATGTAAATAAACAGCCCATCGTAGACGGCGAGTGGTGTGAAGAATTTCTAAACAAATTGGCGCCACCTTCAGTTCAAAATTATGGTGCAACAGAGATGCCATCTCAAAATAATCAACACTTTTTAAATAAAGAAATTACGTACAAGGAATTAAACTTAAACATTAAAAAAAACGTTGAAAGTGCTCCGGGTCTCGATAATATTAGTTACAGAATGTTGGATAATATGCCTTTAAATGCAAAACAACATCTAGTGCGTATTTTTAATAATATATTGTCAGACGGCAAAATTCCATTAGAATGGAAGGAATATAAAGTGATTGCCTTATTAAAAGCAGGAAAGGACCCATGGCTGGCTATCTCTTATAGAGCGATAGCACTTTCATCATGTGTGTTAAAAACATTCGAAAGAATCTTAAAAACCAGGATAGAATGGTGGATAGAATCACAAAATAAATTCCCAAGTACTCAGACTGGCTTTCGTAGATTTAATTCAACTTATAACACATTGGGGGCACTTATAACTGATATACAAATTGCTTTCTCGAATAATGAATCCATATCTGGGTTTTTCATCGACATACAAGGTGCATATGACAGTGTAAACCTTTCATTATTGGCGGAGAAGCTGTTTCAATTGGACTTTCCTGAATCTATTGTGACACTAATAACAAATTTATTTTCCGAGCGTAGAATATCTCTACATGTTAACGACAAGGTATTCGGTCCGCAAACTACAAGCATAGGTTTACCCCAGGGTAGTATCCTAAGCCCTATTTTGTATGCATTATTCTTGTACGATTTAGAATTAATATTTGATGACAACATTAAAATAATACAATATGCGGACGACTTTTGTATTTATACAAAAGATAAAAATATAAAAAATTGTTTCTCAGTATTGAGCACAACTATCAATAAAGTAAAATTATACCTATCGGATAACGGGTTATCCATGTCTGAAGAAAAATCAAAAATTTGTACATTTACTCGGAGTAGATTCGAAACGGATCAAGTTCTATTGGATGGAAAATGGTATAACCACACTAAAATTGTCAAATTTTTAGGAATGTATTTAGACAGCAAATTATTATGGAATTCACATATAGCGTATATTACATCAAGAGTTGAGAAAGGCATAAATATTTTAAGGGTTTTGTCATCCAATAATTGGGGTGCCGATCCTGCCATCTCTTTATTGATATATAGATCATTTGTTCGCGCTGTTATTGATTATGGTAGTATTTTTTACGGTAATGCCAGTAAATGCCATCTGAAGAAAATTGACATAGTACAAAATAAATGTCTTAGATTATGTATCGGAGCATTACGCAGCACACCTATTAACTTCCTATATGCTGAATGTAATGAGAAACCTCTTTATATGCGACGTAAATTTTTAGGACTGAAATTCTTGTTGTCACTTACATCTCAGAATTCTAAATTATTAAGTAAAATATTTGATCTTTCGATCTTGGATTTATCAACTCGTTATTGGATTATTAAGAAATCCCCAATACTTGTTGAATGTTATCGACTAATACAACCATACGAAACGAAACTACACAAACCTACTTTAAATCTTTTATATTCAATCCCATATGAAGGATTGATTCAGTCTATGAGGACTTATTATTACGGTTATCATTATTATGGTGCATTACCACCGGAAAGTATAAGTCAGTCTTTTCATGAATATATTTCATCGAAATGGCCAAATTCTTACAGGATCTATACTGATGGATCCAGTTCTGAAGGATTATATGGAGGTGCGTTTTTTGACCCGGTCAGAAATATCAAAACATCGTTTTCCTTAGATACCATAATGTCAGTATATTCTGCAGAAACTATAGCCATACTTGAAGCCCTTAAATACCTCAAGAATTTAAATATACCAAGGACTACCAACTTAATAATATTTACAGATTGCAAGAGTATAGTCGATTTTTTCAAGTCATTCAACATTTCATCCAAATTAAACTACATCACTGCAGAAATTTTAAAATATTCATTGGCTTTGAAAAATAAAATTTTTCTAATCTGGGTAAAGGGTCATGCAGGCATATCAGGCAATGAAACAGCAGACAGGCTAGCAAAAGAAGGTCTGTATACTGAATCAACATTGAATTACCCTATCATACCAAAGGATCTACTGAACATATTCAAAAAACAACTTAAAAATGAATTCAAACTATACTTCGAGACAAGTAATTATGGTATGTTCTATAAGGGTCTAGGTCCAAAAATTCCTGCAACTCCTTGGTTTTTGGAATTGGAAATTTCTGCAAAAAAGTCAGTAAAGACAATTTGTCGTTTAAGAAGTAACCATGGTTTATGCCCATTTTATTTATATAAAATAAATCAAACAGATAACCCGTTTTGTGAGTGTGGGGAGTCCGGTACTCTCGAACATTTTATAATGATTTGCCCCAGATTTTGTAATGAGAGGAAGATCCTGTTTGAAGCAATTTCTCCTAAATTAGCTCTGCCGTTTAGTTATAAGTGTATGCTAGGATCGAGAAATAAATTCATTTACGAAAAACTTATAGCATATATTAATGAAATAAAAATTATGGTATAATAAATACTGTGTAATTTTATAGATGTAAGTGTGTAAATGAGTTTCCTTTGTTTTATCCCCTTGTGGCCCACCCATAAACCGTGGCTTAGTTTAGTATGTACCATAAAAATGCCTTGACGAGCCCCCAGGCGAGAAGACTTTGTGACCCCGTTTAATCCTCGGAATGAATGTGAATTTAGAATTAGTTATTTTCAATACCTCTCTGATGGCTAATGGTTTAATTACCAAAGCCAAAAAAAAACAAAAAAAAAAAAAAACTCAAAATTTATTCGAAATTATTTTTTTGGGAAAATCTGGATAAATATCAAAACCAATTTTTTACTTGAACGGAACGCGAACTTATAAAAACTTTTAATCATTTTAATACTCTCAAGAATATACAAAAACAATTGTCAAACAAAAACTTAAAATTTTCCGAAATTACTCAAAAATCATTTGAGATTATTATTATGCGGAAAACTGCTTATACACCATCACCAGATTTTGTCATAATTTCATGTAATCACTGCGAAAAATCGCAAAAAAATGTTATAATTTTGGTGACTTGGAATAAATATACAAATCGATTTGAAACTCGAAATTCATTCGACATGAAGATTTTGGAAAAAGCTGGACACACACCTTGATCAAATTGTGTGATACAATTTTTTGAACAGAGCGCGAAATTATGAAAAATTATATTAATTCTATTAATATAAAAATATATAAGAACAATTGTTTTTCTTTTACTTGAATTTTCAATTTTTTGGTCGCCATTTTTTATTTCCAGACCAGGATTTTTGATATTTTGGCTCATATTTAGGATCTTTGGCCTGTTTTTTCGATTTCTTACTAATTTTTTTTTGGTCTTTTGTGATCATTCAGTAGAAAAATATTCTTTATTTTGGCCTAAATTTTCAATTTTCTGGTCCGTATTTTTTATTTTAAGGCTCGAATTTCTTATTTTTGACCCTATAGTTTAAATTTGTAACCTGAATGATTGCTTATTGTGTCTACATTTTTTTATTTTTAAAGCAGAGTTTTCGAGTTTTGGTCAAAATTTTTGATTTTTTGGACCCGATTTTGGATTCTTTTTAAGTATATATTTCTGATTTTTGACCTGTATTTTCGATTTTGTAGTCTAAATTCAAGATCTTCTGTCCTACATTTCCTTTATTTTGGCAGAAAATTTCGATTTGTTTGGTCTGTATTTTTTATTTTTAGGCCCGAGTCAAAATGTTTGATTTTTGCCCACGATTGTTGATTTTTCATTTTTTGGCCTCTATTTTAGATTGTTTACTTACATTTTCGACTTTGCGGTATAAATTTTTCCTTATTTTGGCCGAAATTTTGTTCAATTTTTTACTTTCTCCGTTACGAAGTACGAGAAAGTTTTGTGATCGTGATTTTTTTTTCAAAAATTTTTTTTACGGAAATATCCGTTTTGGGGTCCCTAGATGCCATTTCAACAATTTCTGGAAAAAAAATTTGTGTCTGTGTGTGTGTGTGTGTGTGTCTGTCTGTGTGCGCTGTATCTCAAAAACGAATGGACCAATTGATATGAAACTTTATACATCCGTCTTATTTGATAATCTGAAGAACTGAAAAGCTTTTGGTAAATTTTCGTACACCAGAAGTGGGTGTTTACCTTAACTGTTTTTTGTTTTTTGCCGGAGAAAGTAACATGATGGCCACATCACCATTTTTTAATCTGCGTTCTTGATTTTTAGTCCCGAATTTTCGACTTTCTAAATTTATGATTTTCTTCATATTTTTTAGATTTTTTAACTGAAATGATTGATTTTGTTGGGTGATTTTATTTTTTATTTTCTGGCTATTATTTCCGAGTTTCTGCCCAGAAATTTACTTTGAGCTTAAGAATTATTTTGGGGGTGAAAATGGCAAATTAATTTTCCTTTACTTGAATTCTCAAGTTTTCGGTCTGCATTTTTTACTTTTAGTCCAGGGTTTTTGATTTTCCGGCCGATATTTTAGATCTTTGGCTTGTAGTTTCGTAAAATATTAATAACTTCGTCAATTTTAGTCCAATTTCAACAAATAAACAAGTTTTGGATTCACATTAACGTCCTCTATCGACATAATATATAGTTTGGCCATTAGGGTGGACCGTTTAATATTAGGGTGGACCAAAATGAAAAAAAAGGGGAATAAACACACTTTTTCAAATTTTAGAGGGCTAGGGCTCGGTTACGCAATATTCGATATGGCTCAAAATTTACGGTAATTAGTTTTTTATCTATACGAACAAGTTTCCGGGTTGTCCCGTTGATTTTCATATACTTCTAAAATAAGAACCACTCTAATGCACTTGCAAAAAAGTGAGGGGATAAAGAAAGTTAACAATTAACTAATTGTTAGTTTGATGTTTCACATTATGATTCTAAAGGTCTTTATTATTAATTCGTCAGGTATCATAAGGCTGCACAATAAACCGCGAGCATGAATTTTCCATCGCATCAGTGAAAAGTGCATAATAAATGATTTCCATATTTAGTTTATGGCGTTAGCATGTAAGCACCCTTCAACCGAGATTTATACGAGTCAGTTGTAGGAGTTATTATTTAACAGCTTTACTGAGATAATACCTCCCTTGTGTGCATTTATACGTTGCAGGATTGCATAATTTCCCGTTACCCTTATGCATACGTCACGTTACAGTCAATTAGTGCACTGCAAGAAACAACGTGTTTTTCTCTTTCAATTGATTACACCAAGCTGGTAATTAATTAACTATGTGTTTACTAAAGCTGGAAAATAAGAGGTTAGTTGGTTAAAATAGCACGTTCCCTTTTAGGCCCGACATTAATTATAATAAGTTAAGTAAAAGCCTGATACAGTCGGATAAAAGGGGAGAAAACGCCCGCCGGAAATTTCACTTCAAAACTACGCACTGTGTGTGCGTGTGTTAATTACGAAACTTTGCTTAGATAAATTACTTGGAAACCGAATAGGTGTACGTAATAATAAACAAGCCCTCGCGGATACACTTGAAACGTTGTCTTTCTATTGCTGGAATTAAAATGAATAGAAGAAACAGATTTGCGTTGAAATTAAGGATTAAGTTGTAATTAGCAGAAGTGGTTGGCATTTAAATAATTGGGAGTATTAACAGAAAGAAAGAGAGGAGATAGAGATGGAATTAATGAATATTTTTACCTTTTTTTCGGATTGAAGTAAAATTCCAATTTCAGTTTAGACCGTGACTTGAAATATATTTAAATTTTAAAGAAAATTTTCGCATATTAATTATTTTATTTATCTTCTCGTAGGGAGGCGCGGTGGCCTAGTGAGTAGCGTTTCTGCTTCTGGGCCTCGTGGTCGTGGGTTCGAATCCGGGAGGTCACTTTTTCGGAACGAAGAAGTGGCCGTGCAGGTTCATGGATGTTTAGTGTATGTCCCATTCATTATCAAAAATGAAATCTCAGTAATTATCGTTAGTGGCCGAATAGTACACGCTTACGCCAATTCCAAATCATCCGCACTTCCTCAACCCGAATTCCCGTCAACCATCCTTCCTTTTTAAATTAAAACAAAAAATTATCTTCTCTTTAAAATGTTCGCTGCCACTACAATTGGGATTGCACATACGCAAGTATAAAGTTGGACGCACTAGCGCGTCGGTGGTAGCGAACGTATTAACCAGCTATTGGTTTAAATTTTTTTCTTTTAAAATAAAGTATTTTTTTAATTTTATAATATTATTCAAAAGTTATCCCAATACGTTGAATATCATAAAATATTATAAAACAAGAAAATTCAACTAAAAATAATATTAAATCTGGGGTCCTGCAAGGCTCAATTTTCGGACCTATTTTTCACATGCACTATTTCACATAGTAATAAAGTTAGAACTTATTTTCATTAATCAGCGTCTACATGTACTTCACAATTTACATTGTTATTAACATTTATACTTGATTTTATTTTATGAGCTGCTACCACGGCTACTATTTGCACTTATTGATGCGTCCGAATGTTATAAGACTAATAACAAAATTATAAATTTCGTGCAGGAATTTATCATCGGTCTGTGCACAATTAAAATTCACCGAGTTCTATTCCGTAAATAAAAAAAAAATAAAAACGCGAGCCGGCGGAATGAAATTAAGTTACAAACAGGAGCAAGTGAAGTACATTAATTTTAATAAAGGGGCGGAGAGCATTCTTGGGGTGAAAAAATATATATATAGCGAGTTACGCGAAAAGAATGAAAAGCGAGCCTAAAAGTCCCTCTGGATATATATACAGGAATTTACAATGGCAAACCGTGGGCGTGCATTTCATCTCTCGCATATTATACTGTCAAATTTGCAGAAATTTTTTCAAGCTGTAACATCGCTCTAGAATACCGGTTACATGCAATAAATCTAATGGGTTAGCTTTACTTAGAAATTTACAAATGCCATCAAACGATAACATCTAGGTATAGATAATGGTTAATAATTGTTACTTATAATAGTTATTAGAAAATACTGCAAAATATGGCATAACCCCTTAAAGTTGTAGACTATGTAATATTCTTAATGAATCAAACTAGTTATAATAATAAACAAATAAATAAATAAATATAAGGAAAAAATAATGCGAAATTATAGACACAATAAAATCATGTTACTTTCTCGGACTTGATGGTATCATTTATATTTACGCTTTCATGGTTTATTTTCAATTTAAATCATGTTTTAAATGTGCATCCAACGTTTCGTAGAGTCGGATGAAACTGACGTTTAAAACGTCAAAATTATGAGAGATGGAAAAATTATAGTTTAAATTCGAAAACTCAGTTTACTCAAAAACTAAAGGGATTTCGAAAAAAAGTTATTCTTTATAAATTGTTCATTTTGGCATTCTCTACATTTATTATAAACATAAATTTGCTGTAACTATTATCGTTTTATAATTATAAATCAAAAATTAAAAAGAAATAATAATATTTTTTTTTTCTCGAATAAAAATGATTTTATGAAAAATGTTTTCAAGCAAAAGATGTTCATTTCTTTGTTGTCTTCAAAGTTTGTTTTTTATATTTAAGAAAATATTCGCAAAAAACAAAAAACTTTTAAGGTAAACACCCACTTCCGGTGTACGAAATTTTACCAAAAGCTTTTCAGTTCTTCATATTATCAAATAAGACGTATGTGGAAAGTTTCATATCAATTGCTCTATTAGTTTATGAGATATAGCGCGCACAGACAGACACACGCAAACACACAGACACAGCCACACACACAGACACAAAAACAAAATTTTTCCAGAAATTGTTGAAATGGCATCTAGGGACCCCTAAACGTATATTTCCGAAAAAAAATTTAAAAAAAAAATCACGATCACAATACTTCCTCGTACTTCGTAACGGAGAAAGTAAAAATTCCAGAAATTGTTGAAATGGCATCTAGGGACTCCAAAAGGGATGTTTCCGTAAAAAAAAATTGAAAAAAAATCACGATCACAATACTTTCTCGTACTTCGTAACGGAGAAACTAAAAAGAGAAAGATTTAATTGATAATTTTTAGTTGATAATGCTAAGAAAAATTACTGGAAAAAGCCAATTAGTAGACATCAAATGCTCTGGCTTACAAAACTAAAACCATAGTTTGATTATACCCAGAAAATAATTTCCAGTAAATTTAATAGTTTCAAGTGTTTAAGCAATTTTTAACGCTGAGAAAATTCGCAATTTTTGATTTATAATAACTTTAGTCCTTTTGCGATTATTTTAAAATCTAGTGAAGGATTGTTTGCAGACTTGATCTAAATCTCGAAGCGGAAGTAATTTTGAGTAAATTTGCAAAGTTTTAAGTTTCTAGCAATTGTTTTTTTCGATAATTTTTTTAACGCTCGAAATATTCGCATTTTTTTATTTATAATAACTTTAGTTCTCTTGTGATTATTTTGAAATCTAGTGTGGGAATATTTGCAGATTTTATCTAAATCGCAACGCAGAAGTAATTTTGAATTAATTTGCACAGGTTCAAGTGTTTAGCTGTTGTTTTTGTATATTTTTTTACCGATCGTATAAATCGCAATTTTTTATTTACAATAACTTTAGTTCTCTTGTGATTATCTCAATATCTAGTAAAGGAATGTTTGCAGATTTTATCTAAATTTTAAAGCAGAAGTAATTGTGAGTAAATTTGCAAAGTTTCAATTTTCTAGCAATTGTTTTTGTATATTTTTTTAACACTCGAAAAAAATCGCAATTTTTGATTTATAATACCTTAATTTTTTTTAACTATTATTTTTGAGTTTCGGGTCGGAAATTAATTTTTCTTTAACTTGAATTCTTATTTTTTTGGTCTGCAATTTTTTTATTTTAAGACCAGGATTTTTGTTTTTTGGCCTATATTGAAGATCTTTTGCCTGGTTGTTGATTTTTGGCCTAAACATATCTATATTTTGGACACAATTTTCGATTGAATTGTTAGAATTTTCGATTTTTTGGTTTACACCTATTGTTTTTAGGCCCGAGTTTTCGATTTATGGTGTAAATTTTCGTTTTTTTTTTTGGCTAGGATTGTTTATTTTTCATTTTATTGCCTATATTTTAGATTTTTGACCCGTATTTTTTTTATCATCTGTCCTATTTTTGGCCGAAATTTTCGATTTGTTTGTTAAAATTTTCGATTTTTTTGTTTGCATTTTTTATTTTTAGGCCGGGGTTTTCGATTTTTCATTTACAGTTCCGATTTTTTGGCCACAATTCTTGATTTTTTTTTCTTTTTTGGCCTATAATTTAACAATAATAATAATAATAAAGTATATTTACGGTAACCACCTTTATATACATAAAATACAAAATACAAAATATATAATAACAAAACAAAATATATGAAACATTTCAACTGAGTGAGTGAGTACATCCATTATAAAGAAACAACAAATGATACAGATCAAAATTAACATAAAAGTTATGTAATACTTATGTTATATAATATTAAAATCGCAAAAGTAAAGAACACCAAAAGTAAATACAAATTTCTTCATCTAAATTTCAGGTTTCTTTTAAAATGATTAAATGAATCATCAAATAAATCAAACCAGTCATGGCAATTAAATTCATTTCCAAGTGTAGTTAGCCGAAAAATCGAATTGTTGTGACCAGATACAGTAGATCTTTGGTTTTTTTTTTCGTTTATTTTTCTTTAATTACTTGCTTTTTGGCCTTAATATTCTTAATTTTTGCCACTATTTTCGATTTGTTAGTTAGAATTTTCGATTCTTTTTAGGCCCGAGTTTTCGATTTTTGGTCTAAATTTCCGTTTTTTCTGGCCACAATTGTTGATTTTTTCTTTTTTTTTCTGTTTTTTTAGATTTTTGGCCCATTTTTACCTTTATTTTTTTTCAAATTCTTGATTTTTGGCCAAATTATTCTTTATTCTGATCACAATTTTTGAGTTGTTTATTGAAATTTTCGTTTTTTGGGTTTGCATTTTTATTTTTTGACCCTAGTTTTCTATTTTCTGTCTAAGGTTTCGAATGTTTTGGCCACAATTGTTGATTTTTTATAATACAAATTTGTATTATATTTGTATATAGTATATATCATTTATGCCAATAACGGCTGTTTCTTTTTTTGTTGATTTTTATTAATATTTAAGATCTTTGGCCTGTTTTTTTGTTTTATTTTTCACTCGAAAAAAATCGCAATTTTTGGTTTATAATAACTTTAGTTCCCTTGTGATTATTTTCAAATCTAGTGAAGGAATGTTTGTAGATTTTGTCTAAATCTTAAAACAGAAGTTATTTTGAGTAAATTTGCAAAGTTTTAAGTTTCTAGCAATTGTTTATGTATATTTTTTTAACACTAAAAAAAATCGCAATTTTTGATTTATAATAACTTTAGTTTTTGTTGTAATTATTTTGAAATCTAGTGAAGGAATAATTGCAGATTTTATCTAAATCTTAAAGCAGAAGTAATTGTGAGTATATTTGGTAGGTTGAATTCAAATTTCCACCAATTGTTTTTGTATATTTTTTAACGCTTGGAGAGTTCGTAATTTTTTATTTTTAATAACTTTAATTTCTCTTGTGATTATTTTGATATCTAGTGAAGGAAAGTTTGCAGATTTTATTTAAATCTTAAAGCAGAAATAATTTTGAGTAAATTTGCAAAGTTTCAAGTGTTTAGCAGTTGTTTTTGCATATTTTTTTAACACTCGAAAAAAATCACAATTTTTGATTTATGATTACTTTAATTATCTTGTGATTATTTTGAAATCTAGTGAAGGAATGTCTGCAGATTTTACCTAAATCTTAAAGCAAAAATAATTTTGAGTAAATTTGCAAAGTTTCAAGTGTTTAGCAGTTGTTTTTGTATATTTTTTTAACACTCGAAAAAAATCACAATTTTTGATTTATGATTACTTTAATTCTTTTGTGATTATTTTGAAATCTAGTGAAGGAATGTTTGCAGATTTTACCTTAATCTTAAAGCAAAAATAATTTTGAGTAAATTTCCAAAGTTTCAAGTTTCTAGCAATTGTTTTTGTATATTGTTTTAACATTCGGAAAAAATCACAATTTTTGGTTTATGATTACTTTAATTCTCTTGTGATTATTTTGTAATCTAGTAAAGGAATGTTTGCAGATTTTGTCTAAATCTTAAAGCGGAAGTGATTTTGAGTAAATTTGCAAAGTTTCAAGTGTATCTTGTTTTTGTATACTTTTTTAACGCTCTGAGAAATCGCAATTTTTGATTTATAATAACTTTAGTTTCTCTTGTGATTATTTTGAAATCTAGTGAAGGAATGATTGCAGATTTTATCTAAATCCTAAAGCACAAGTTATTTTGAGTAAATTTGCAAAGCTTCAAGTTTCTAGCAATTGTTTATGTATGTTTTTTTAATACTTGAAAAAAATCGCAATTTTTTATTTATAATAACTTCAGTTCCCTTGTGATTATTTTCAAATCTGGTGATCGAATGTTTACAGATTTTATCTAAATCTTGAAGCGGAAGTAATTTAGAGTACATTTGCAAAATTTCCATTTCTAAGCAATTGCTTTTATATATTTTTTAAGGCTCTAAAAAATCGCAATAACTTTGGTTCTTTTGTGATTACTTTTAAATCCAGTGAAGGAATGTTTGCAGATGTTGTCTAAATATTAAAGCAGAAGTAATTATAAGTAAATTTGCAAAGTTTCCAGTGTTTAGCAATTGTTTTTGTGTATTTGTTTAACGCTCTAGAAATTCGCAGTTTTTGATTTATAATAACTTTAGTTCTCTTTATATCTTCTATTTTAAAATCTAGTGAAGGAATATTTGCAGACTTTATCTAAATCTTAAAGAAGAAGTATTTTTGAGTAAATTTGCAAAGTTTCAAGTTTCTAGCAGTTGTTTTTGTATATTTTTGAATGCTCGGGAAATTCGCAATGTTTGATTTATATTAACTTTAGTTCCCTTGTGATTATTTTGAAATTCAGTGAATTACTAAATCTGAAAATGTAAATTTATTTTTTGTATCTTTAATATTTAAACAATCATCGTTATGGACAAAATTCGAATTTCATATTTTAACAAACCATTCTGAGGTCCTTTGAATCCTATCAGTTTTAATAAATATATGTATATGTCATGTATCTTAAAAATTAATACCGGTTTTGAAGTAAAATTTTATTTGATAATAAGAGCAGAAAATCTTCTGGTAAAATTGTGAAAAACAAACTTGGGTGTTTACTCATAGCATTAGTGTTGACCTAACCTCCTTGCTCCACCGGGACTGATGTACTTCATGTAGAGTATGTTGCAAAGATTTACTTTACAATTATTTTTCAAGCATATTAAGCTGAATAATTTGGTACCATGTTTAATAATACTTAATTTAAGTATTTGCCGAGATAATTGCAAAAAGGAGGATTTTTCGGCGATCGAGAAGTATTCATTCGGGTTCGTGGTTGTTGTATATGTCTTACATTATTCGTTAATAACAGCCGTGTGTGACTGAATGGCTCAGCCCAAGTCAAAAAAAAATTGCAAAGAAGTTTAGAATTATTTTGAATTAAAAACAATGGTAAATATTTTGCAGAAACTATTAAGTAGAATTCGCCTTAGTAAGCTTGAAAAAAAAATGTGAGACTATACTGTCAAATAATTAGGGGAGCTTATATTAACACATTTGAAATTTTACATGTAAATCCCCACGGCCCGCTTTGCAAGTAAATATTTTTAATAATCGTATCTAAAATGTTTAACAATTTGTTATTAGTGGTTAGGGATCCATTAAACTTTAAGACAGCTATGATAAGAATATAAATGACCAAACCCATATTCAACTATTAAAATGTAAACTGAACAAATCACAAGAAGTGGACAAAAACTCGGTCAGAGTTCATTCGGGAACACAATTAGATAATTACGTTTATACCGGACAAAAAGTCGACCCGGGATTGTAACGACGAAACCAAAATTACTGGGGCAAAAAGTGGGGTCAGTGTGCACGTCGATTATTAAATGCCCAAGTGGATTTATTTCATTATTTTGGAATCTGGTGGGGCTATTAAAACTTTGCCAACATAAACATATACAGTAGTTTAAACTCGGTTCATAACTGTCGAGGAAAAGCAGCTCTGATTTTGGAATGTATAAATACGATTCAAAGCTTATGCGTGTGTGTGTCCGGAAAATTTAATACTGGGTGTTGTAATAGTCTCGATTACATTGGAAAAAGTTTCAATACAATGGTTTGATATTTAGGGTTGCGTAACCTATATATTTAGAAAGTACTTTCCAGTTTAATAAAATAATAGCTACAGCAAATGTCAATAATAATTGTAGAGAATGGCAAAATGAACAACGTTTTTTTTTTCAAAATCTCTTTAGTTTTTGAGTAAACTAAGTTTTTGAATTTAAAGTATAATTTTTTCATCTTTCATAATTTTGACGTTTTAAACGTCAGTTTCATCCGCTCGATGTACATTTAAAATGTGATTTTTAAATTGAAAATAAACCATTAAAGCGTAAATATAAATTATAGCATCAAGTCGGAGAAAGTAACATGATGGCCACATCACCATTTTTTCTCTTCTATTCAAGATTTCCTCTACCATGTTATACAATCGCTGTAAAATGTCATTTCTAATCGCTTACGTTAACAATTGATTAAACCGTTGATTTTTTATTACAATCGCAAACATTTCCTCCTTTTTGGAGTACTTTCAGAAAATGAACCATTAAAGTAAGCGACGCTTAAAACTACACTCCTAAACAGTTCAAGGAGGGCGCCCTTAAATTTGCTTAATTTAGATTTAAATCATTTAATTTAATCCACGACATTTTTACGTCTCGTCCCAGCGAGCCGTCCGCCTTCTCCCCGGAGGCCCCAGAAATTAATTTCTTACATCGAGTTCGTGAACAGTTAATTACACCGAATACAATTAATTCGAAGTATTTTAAAGTTGCGAGCGGGGACGGGATGTGCCACACGAAATGGGAAACGGAAATGGCGGGATTATTAGCATTTTGTTGCATTAAAAGTTAAATGTAAATTGAACAAGAGTGGAGAAAAAATGTATGAAATTAAATACTGACAGTGCACAGAATAATTTTAACAAAATTATGTATAGTACAATCGCCCAGAGGTAACAGTGACTCATCGCTCCATGTTGCCTAAATTAAGTTTCAAGTAAACGTATGTCCGTAAAATAATTCGATTCAGTCTAGGCGGGAAATTTAAAAATACTCTAGTGTATACTACCCGAAATACTCGGGAAATTTAAAAATACTCGAGCGTGCAAATATTTTCCAGACGAAACTTTGCGAGTGTATTTTTCGGCAATCGGTAAAGACAACTGGAAATTTGTCATTAAATTTAACCTTTTTATTTATGGAATGGATACAATCAATTCCGCTCTTAACTAAATCGAAATCGGAGACGGTCAAAACCAGATACAAGCACGTGAATTTTGAGGTTAGAATAGACAGAATGAGAAAAGACATACGTTGCACATAGCCCTTGAATTTACATATCGACATACGTTTCGTATTTCATTTCGTTTTTCTTAAGCCTACGAACGAGTATAGATATTTATCCAGACGCGATGATTAGATCGAAAAAGCATGAGTCACTGTCACGTCTGCGCGATTGTATTATAATTAAACACCGACAACAACAATGAAAGTGAACAAATTAGAAGCCTACCATGGGGATCTCGCTTATTAAAAGAAATAGATGTTATTTTTAAATACGGCGCTTTTGCAGAATTTTATGCTGATTAATAATCCGTTGAAAAATTAATTAAAATATTTTGTTTTAGAGTTATGTTAAAAAAACTGATTTTCTTTTTTTATTTTCTCCGCTACGAAGTACGAGAAAGTATTGTGATCGTGATTTTTTTTTCAAAAAAAATGTCTCTAGATGCCATTTCAACAATTTCTGGAAAAAAAGATTGTATCTCAAAATCGAATAGACCAATTGATATAAAACTTTGAACATACGTCTTATTTGATAATCCGAAGAACTGAAAAGGTTTTGGTAAAATTCTGTACACCGGAAATGGGTATTTAACTATTTTTTTGAGAGTTGCGAACATTTTAACATTCTAAATTTTTAATTGTAGAATCTTCAACGAAAAAAATTGAAATAAATATAAATCGTGCAACAACAATAGGCAACATTATTCTTTCAAAATAATTTTGGTTTTGAAAATGTAACAATTTTCTTGTGAGTTGCGAATTTTTTTAAAATCTAAATTTTGAATTTTCGATTATACATCGAAAGAAATTGAAATAAATATATATCGTGCAGATAAAATTGTAAAAAAAATTTATTCAGTTTAAGAAACATCATTCTCTCAAAATAATTTTGTTTTTTTTAAATCCAGAAATTTTCATGGGAGTTGCGAATTTTTTAAAATTCTAAATTTTGAATTGCCGAATCTGCAACGAAAAAATTGAAATATATACCGGGTGGACCATTTAATGTGTTTTCAGGAAATATCTTCGAAACAAGAAACTTTAAAAAAAAATGACCCAAACAAAAAATGATTGTATTGAAGGGGGCCATAATAACATAATTTTGTTTTTTTCATAGATGGCGCTGTTGTCGCTAAATCGAGGTCAACTTAGTTTTTTTAAATGGAAACCCCTACTTTTTATTACAGAATCAGAGTCCTTGTTAAAAAATGAGAAGAATTCACTCACCTAACTTTTTCGTCAGAGTGATAGATGGCGCTGTAATCACGAAAAGAAGTTGTTGCATTTGGACGCTTGCGTATTCGAACTTCGCGCGCATGTGTGTGTGTGTGTGGTGTGTGTGTGTGCCTGACTCGGATTCTGTCATAAAAAGTAGGGGTTTCCATTTAAAAAAACTAAGTTGACCTCGATTTAGCGACAACAGCGCCATCTATGAAAAAAACAAAATTATGTTATTATGGCCCCCTTCAATACAATCATTTTTTGTTTCGGTCATTTTTTTTTAAAGTTTTTTGTTTCGAAGATATTTCCTGAAAACACATTAAATGGTCCACCCGGTATAAATCGTGCAGGTAAAATTTTACAAAATTTTTATTTAGTTCAGCAAACATCCTTCTTTAAAAATAATTTTGTTTTCTTTAAATCCAACAATATTTTTGCGAGTTGCGAATTTTTTTAAATTCTAAATTTTGAATTGTCGAATCTGCAAAGAAAAAATTGAAATATATATACACCGTGCAGGTAAAATTTTACAAAAATTTTATTTAGTTAAGGAAACATCATTCTTTAAAAATAATTTTGTTTTTTTTTAAATCCAACAATTTTCTTGCGAGTTGGGAATTTTTTAAAATTCTAAATTTTGAATTGCGGAATCCACAACGAAAAAAATTGAAATATATATAAATCATGCAGGTAAAATTTTACAAAAAATTTATTTAGTTTAGGAAACATCATTCTTTAAAAATAATTTTGTTTTTTTAAAATCCAACAATTTTCTTATGAGCTGCGAATTTTTTAAAATTCTAAATTTTGAATTGGCGATGTTTTTTGTTTTTCCCCAATAATTTTTTAAATATGGAAAATATTACGAAAACATTCAAATAAATATTGAAGACAACTAAGAAATGGGTTTATTTTGTTTGAAAATATTTTTCATAAAATCATTTTTATTGGAGAAATAAAATATTAATTTTCTTTTCATTTTTGGTTTATAATTATGAAACAATAATAGTTACAGCAAATTTACAATAATAATTGTAAAGAATGCCAAAATGAGCAACTTATAAAGAATAAGATTTTTTGAAATCTGTTTGGTTTCTGAGTAAACTGACTATTAGAATTTGAAGTGAAATTTATCATTTTCATCTTACAAAATTTTGACGTTTCAAACGTCAGTTTCATCCGATTCTACAAAACGTTCGATGTACATTTAAAATATTATTTAAATTTAAAATAAACCATGATAACGTAAATATAATATGATACCATTAAGTCGGAGAAAGTAACATGATGGCCACATCACCATTTTCAGGATTCGGGACTCTTTTTCAGAATTTTCTTCATTTATTAGAAATTTAAACTAGACATTAGTTTCGGGACTTTTTAAGGGCTTCTGTTTCATGACCTTTTTCGTGGATTTTTTAAAGACTTTTCTTTGCAGGACTTTTCTTTGGACAAGGACACGTTTTTTCAATAATTTTAACTTTTTCAGGATCTTCTTTCTTCGGATTTTTTTTTTCTTTTCGGGACTTTTTAAGTACTTTTTCTCACGACTTTTTCGTTAGAATTTTGTTTTCCAAGACGGTTTTTCACGACTTCTTTTTCCAAGGCCTTCTCCTCGGGACATTTTTTAACACTTCCGCAAATTTTTTTCAGTACTTGTTTTTGGGACTATTTTTTCATGACATTTATAGGGTATTTTTATCAAGACTTTGTTTTCTGGCTGTTTTTCTGAACCATTTCAAGGACTTGTCAACATATTTTGGGAATTCTTTTCAAGACAATTTTTACTTTCTCCGTTACGAAGTTCGAGAAAGTATTGTGATCTTGATTTTTTTTTCAAAATTTTTTTTTACGGAAATATCCGTTTTGGGGTGCCTAGATGCCATTTCAACAATTTCTGGAATATTTTTTTTGTGTCTGTGTGTGTGTGCGCGCTGTATCTCAAAAACTAATAGAGCAATTGATATTAAACTTTGAACATCCGTCTTATTTGATAATCTGAAGAACTGAAAAGCTTTTGGTAAAATTTTGTACACCGGAGGGCGTTTACCTCAACTGTTTTTTGTTTTTTGCCAATATTTTCTTAAATATGAAAAATATCACAAAAATATTTAAACACAGTTTGAAGACAACAAAGAAATGAACATCTTTTGCTTGAAAACATTTTTCATAAAATCATTTTTATTCGGGAAAAAAAATTATTATTATTTTTGTAATTTTTGGTTTATAATTATAAAACGATAATAGTTACAGCAAATGTATGTTAATAATAATTGTAGAGAATGCTAAAATGAACAACGTACGAAGAATAAGTTTTTTACAAAATCCCTTTAGTTTTTGAGTAAACTGAGTTTTTGAATTTGTAGTATAATTTTTCCATCTTTCATAATTTTGACGTTTTAAACGTCAGTTTCCTTCGAGTTTACAAAGCGCTCGATGTACATTTAAAATATGAGTCAAATTGAAAATAAACCATGAAAGCGTAAATATAAATGATACCATCAAGTCGGAGAAAGTAACATGATGGCCACATCACCATTTTTTTTTTAATTTTTAGTACATTTTTTTTTTTCAAGATTTCTTTCTCGGGGATTTTTTTTAAGGTCTTTTTTCAGGATATTTTTTCGGGACGTTGTTAAGGACTGCTTTTCCAGAATTTGGTTTTCGAGACTTTTTTTCAGAATATTAGTCTAGGACTTTATTCAGGATTTTTTCTAGACGTTTTATTAGGATTGTAACTTGGCATTTTTTCAGGCCTTGTTTTCAGGACATTTTTTAAGCCTTTCGTCATCAGGAGTTTTCAAAGGCCTTTTTTCAAGACCCTATTTCAGGCCTTTTCAGAACTTTTTAAAGACTTTTTTCGGGACTCTTTTTCAAGACTCTTCATGGGATTTATTTTTTTTCAGAACTTTTTTAAGACTTTTTTCGGGACTCTTTTTCAAGACTCTTTATGGGATTTATTTTTCAAGACAAATTTTTTAGAAATCTTTTTTCAGAACTTTTTAAAGACTTTTCTCAGGTCTTCTTTTCTAAAGACCTTTTTTCAGGATTTATTTAGGACATTTCTTTAAAAACTTTTTTTTCAAGCCTTTATTTTTAGGATTTTATTAGGACTTTTTCAAGATTTTTTCAAGACTTTTTTTAAGAATTTTTCCAGGCCTCATTTTCAGACCATCTTGTTAGGACTTTGTTTAGGCCTTCCTTTATTTTAGGCATTTTTTCAGAAATGTTTCAAGACTATCTTCTGCACTTCTTGCTAAGAGTCTCTTTGGAATTTATTTTTCACGACTTTTTTTTCAGAACTCTAATTTCAGTACATTTTTTTAGGATGTCTTCAGGTCTTTCAAGCAGACCATTTTTTTCAGGAATTTTTCTCAAAACTTTCCTGGGAATTTTTTATAAGACAATTTTTATTAGGCTTGTTTCAGGACTTTTGAAGGCCTTTTTTAGTGCCTTTTTAATTTTTTAGTACATTTTTCTTTTCAAGATTTCTTTCTGCGGGATTTTTTGAAGGTCTTTTTTCAGGATATTTTTTCGGGACATTGTTAAGGACTGCTTTTCCAGAATTTTGTTTTCAGGACTTTTTTTCAGAATATTAGTCTAGGACTTTATTCAGGATTTTTTCTAGACGTATTATTAGGATTGTAAGTTAGCATTTTTTCAGGCCTTGTTTTCAGGACATTTTTTAAGCCTTTCGTCATCAGGAGTTTTCAAATGCCTTTTTTCAAGACCCTATTTCAGGCCTTTTCAGAACTTTTTAAAGATTTTTTCGGGACTCTTTTTCAAGACTCTTTATGGGATTTATTTTTCAAGACAAATTTTTTAGAACTCTTTTTTCAGTACTTTTTTAAGACTTTTCTCAGGTATTCTTCAAGACCTTTTCTAAAGACCATTTTTCAGGATTTATTTAGGACATTTCTTTAAAAACTTTCAAGCCTTTATTTTGAGGATTTTATTAGGACTTTTTCAAGATTTTTTCAAGACTGTTTTTAAGAATTTTTCCAGGCCTCATTTTCAGACCATCTTGTTAGGACTTTTTTTAGGCCCTTCTTCATTTTAGGCATTTTTTCAGAAATGTTTCAAGACTATCTTCTGCACTTATTGCTAAGAGTCTCTTTGGAATTTATTTTTCACGACATTTTTTTCAGAACTCTAATTTCAGTACATTTTTTTAGGATGTCTTCAGGTCTTTCAAGCAGACCATTTTTTTTCAGGAATTTTTCTCAAAACTTTCCTGGGAATTTTTTTCAAGATAATTTTTATTAGGCTTGTTTCAGGACTTTTGAAGGCCTTTTTTAGTGCCTTTTTAATTTTTTAGTACATTTTTCTTTTCAAGATTTCTTTCTCCGGGATTTTTTTGAAGGACTTTTTCATGATTTTTTCAAGACTTTTTTTAAGAATTTTTCCAGGCCTCTTTTTCAGACCATCTAGTTAGGACTTTTTTTAGACCTTTCTTCATTTTAGGCAGAAATTTTTTCAGAAATTTTTCAGGACTATCTTCAGCACTTCTTTCTAACAGTCTCTTTGGAATTTATTTTTCATGACATTTTTTTCAGAACTCTATTTTCAATACATTTTTTCAGGATTTCTTCCAGGTCTTTCAAGCTTTTTTTAACCTCTTCACGCCCAGGTTCGCCGCATGTGGCAACAAGCAGAAAATGAAAACAAAAACATTGTACAAAAAAAATACTTCTTTAGCGCTATCTATTGAATACTTTTTCATATTTTTTTGCATAAATGGGAAAGTTTGTGACAGTGAAATCATATTTCGTAGAAAAAGTTAATAACAACAAAGAAGTAATTTTTCATCAAACCTGGGATTAAATCAAAGCAGCATGGGCGCGAAGTGGTTAAAGACCATTTTTTTCAGGAATTTTTCTCAAAACTTTCCTCGGAATTTTTTTCAAGACAATTTTTATTAGGCTTGTTTCAGGACTTTCGAAGGCCTTTTTGAGTGCCTTTTTAACTTTTTTTTCGGGACTGAATTTTTCTGGCGATTTTTTTTTTCAAGACAATTTTTATCGTGACTTTTTTCAAGACAATTTTTATCAGGCCTTTTTTTCAAGACTTTTTCCGGACTTTATCGGGCCTTTTTTTTTACATTTTTTTTGCCAAGACTCTTATTTCGGGACTTCTTTTCAGGTCTTTCTTAGTGCCTATCAAGGCATTTTTTAAACAGGACTCTTTTTTGACTTTTTATTAGGACCTTTTGCTCAAGACGTTTTTTCAGGTTTTTTTTGCACTTTTTTCAGAAATCTGTATTTATTTTTTTACCCGACTCTTGTTCAGGACTCTTTTTTTAAGACTTTTCTTGAAGATTCATAATTTGTCATTTTTATTCTTCATAATTTTGCCGTCAGTTTTATCCGTTTCTAGAAAACGCTCGATGTACATTTAAATTGAAAATATAAATATAAATCAAATCGGAGAAAGTAACATGATGACCACAGCACAATTTTTTCTTTATATCTGCGTTATTTGAGGTGATTTTTAAAAACGAAAAAGACGTTCTTATAGCACTTTTTTATTATCTAATAGATTTTTCTTTGTAACATGTTTCGTTTCTTTTGAACCATCATCAACTTTCTTATTTCTTATGGAAGCCATATTAATTTTTTATTACACCTGAATGCTCAATACAACACACAACACAATACAACAACAATACAACAACAATACAACACAATTCCATAAATCAACATATAATCGTTTAAAACACTTTGTAGCGCTTACCCAAAATCATCCGTGCCATGGAATTAGAAACAATTAAGATAAAGAAATAAACACGTACAGAACTGTAACAGTTTCAGTTGGTTATCGACAGCCCAACAATGGTGTCGGATCTGAATGCCTCGATACAATGGCCCGAAATGTAACACACACTGACAAGGTATGTATTGGTAATAATGCAATTAGCGTTTCCGGCCATCAGGCTAAGTAATGACGGGCTGCGAGAGAGAACTGAAAGGAAATGGCATTTGCAAATTATGGAAATGCTATGTATGTAGCCGCCTGCATGCACACATCGAAAAGCGCCAGAATGGATGAAAATATGCTGAAACAAAATTTACAGGCAGAGTATCAAAGCGGACGGATTCTCGCAGTTTAATTTATTAAAATTAAGATGTGTAGATATTTCGTGCACTTCGCGTTCACATGCATAATTTATTATGGGCGATAAATTAGAAGACACGGCTGGGCTTGGGCTGGTTGGCACTTGCCGGCAATGAAAGAGTTCGCTGCTTGGGTTTAAAGCCCGCATAGAGATAAAGCTGCCGTCCGGCGTTTTTGCGCTTGTCAAATAAACGCGTATTTAGCTTGTTAAACCGACCCATTGGGTAACTAGATTTTACGGATGGAACGACGTGATTTGTTTGTGTTTTAATTGATTATTTTAGATCCACGGTTTTAAACGAATCTGGTAGATGAGGATTTCGCTTGATTTTATTATTTCTGCATGCATGCATCGTTTAAAAATGTGTAAACTGGTTCTTAATAAATACGCGAGACTTCCTTCTGTGAAAACTCGAAAATGAAAAAAATTGAAAAAATCAACTTTTTTAATAATCATCGTGGACCATTGAAGTACACCTTCTTTTTCATCAGAAGAACGAGATAAATTGATTGGCGTTAGAAATTTTTAACTATCCTCTATAGCAAAAAAAATAGCGTGTCACCATGAACATATTAGAAAATTTAAAAAAAAAATCGATTTTGCAGATATTTAACGGCCGTAGCGGCTAAACGAAAACTCCAAATTGAACGCGGTTTTCAAATCTGTGCTCCTCATGTGCAAATTAGTCGGATGCAATTAAATTTGGCGATTTAAAATTTTTGACGAAATCCTGAAAAACTACCCAAGGGTCCCCCCTTCTTACTTTTTCTCAAAAATTCCCTTTGAAATAATTTCCTGAAGAAACCACTGGTTCGATTCCAGGTTTCTACACATCACTGGAAAGATCCCTTCAAGACGCCTCGGAAAATGTACTTTTGCAAGAACAAATGTCAATTTGAAGCCCGTGACGCGTCAGTAAAGAAAAATCGAAAATTGAAAAAATCGAAAAAATCAACTTTTTTAATAATTATCGTAGACTATTGAAGTACACCTTCTTTTTCATCAGAAGAACCAGAGAAATTGATTGATTGGTTTTCAAATCCGTGCTCCTCATGTGCAAATTAGTCGGATTCAATTATATTTGATGATTTTAAATTTTTGACGAAAACCTGAAAAACTACCCCTCAAAAATTGGCTTTGAAATAATTTCCTGAAGAAACCACTGGTTCGATTCCGGGTTTCTACACATCACTGGAAATATCCCTTCAAGACGCCTCTGAAAATGTACTTTCGCAAGAACAGATGTCAATTTGAAGCCCGTGACGAGTCAGCAAAGAAAACTCGAAAATGGAAAAAATCGAAAAAATCAACTTTTTTTAACAATTATCGTAGACCATTGAAGTACACCTTCTTTTTCATCAGAAGAACGAGAGAATTGATTTCAGATATCTTCAAAAGTGAAAAAATTAGCTGCACGATCGAAGATAAAATTTTGTAAGGCACTCGTGCAAAAAGTTTATTTATTGCAAAAACTGGCGTTTAAAAACGCGAGCAGGGAACGATCATGATAGTAAGTAAAAAAATAGACGCAGTAGCCTATGAATTCGTATGTGCATGTCTTTGATTAATCATCCATTTAATTTAGTTGCGCCGGTCTCTCTTAAAAAATGATGTCATTTTTGACTATTATTAGCTAGAAAGGATAACAAAACCAATTGGTAGCTTAAATAATGATACATTCTAGTGATTGTTCTTAAGCATTTTAATTAAGCCAATGTGTACGCTTATTAGTCACTCATTATCGTCTCTACATCCAATTTATACTAAACTGCATAGATCAAATATTAATACAATGATGTTATTGAGTTTTAGATAATATTGCCCAGTTAATAACCATTTAATTTAAAGCTGATGTAATCCATTCGTAATATTATACAAGCACGTAAATATGTTTTATTAGTAATAATTTGATTAATAATTAATACTAATAGCCAATTAAATTGTATTTCACATTTGGTTCAGCAAACATGAAATTTGTTAAGTTAAAATACATGGTGCAGCAATTATGAAAATTGTAATAATACATTATTAAAACGTCAATAAGTTATTTGTTTTAAACTTGGAGATTCGTGAACAAGTGGAATATTTAATAATTCAGGCAACTTTCGTCTTTATTTAATTTAATTCGTGATTAAAATTAATTAAAGGATAAAAAGACAAAATATTGCTTCAGAATTAATTGTCGATGGTAATTGTTTTTATATTTTTTTTTCCAATTTTTCAAACTATTTTCATCTTTTCAAAACCTCGCGCTCTGTTTATGTCGAATTATTTCGAAATCTAGGGATGGGGTGTTTGCTGATTTTTACAGAAACATAATTCTGAATGTGTTTTGAGCAAATTTCGAAAGTTTCAAGTCGATGGCAATTGTTTTTAAATTTTTTTCTCAATTTTTCGAATTATTTTCATCTTTTCAAAACCTCGCGCTCTGTTTATGTGGGATTATTTCGAAATCTATGGATGGGGTGTTTGTTGATTTTTGCAGAAAAATAATTCTAAATGTGTTATGAGCAAATTTGGAAAGTTTCAAGTCGATGGCAATTGTTTTTATAATTTTTTTTTTTCAATTTTTCGAATTATTTTCACCTTTTCAAAACCTCGCGCTCTGTTGGTGTGGGATTATTTCGAAATCTAGGAATGGGGTGTTTGCCGATTTTTGCAGAATCATAATTCTGAATGTGTTTTGAGCAAATTTGGAAAGTTTTAAGTCGATGGCAGTTGTTTTTATAATTTTTTTTCAATTTTTTTAATTATTTTCACCTTTTCAAAACCTCGCGCTCTGTTGGTGTGGGATTATTTCGAAATCTAGGGATGGGGTGTTGGCCGATTTTTGCAGAATCATAATTCTGAATGTGTTTTGAGCAAATTTGGAAAGTTTTAAGTCGATGGCAATTGTTTTTATATTTTTTTTTCAATTTTTCGAATTTTTTCAATTATTTTCATCGAAATCTAGGGATGCGGTGTTTGTTGATTTTGGCAGAAACATAATTCTAAATATGTTTTAAGCAAATTTGGAAAGTTTTAAGTCGATGGCAATGGTTTTTATATTTTTTTCAATTTTCCTAATTTTGTTCAATTATTTTCATCGAAATCTAGGGATGCGGTGTTTGTTGATTTTGGCAAAAACATAATTCTAAGTATGTTTTAAGCAAATGTGGAAACTTTTAAATCGATGGCAATTGTTTTTATATTTTTTTTCAATTTTTCGAATTTTTTCAATTATTTTCATCGAAATCTAGGGATGCGGTGTTTGTTGATTTTGGCAGAAACATAATTCTTAATATGTTTTAAGCAAATTTGGAAAGTTTTAAGTCGATGGCAATTGTTTTTTTTTTTCAAATTTTCGAATTTTTTCAATTATTCTCATCGAAATCTAGACATGCGGTGTTTGTTGATTTTGGCAGAAACATAATTCTAAATATGTTTTACGCCAATTTGGAAAGTTTTAAGTCGATGGCAATTGTTTTTATATTTTTTGTCAATTTTTCGAATTTTTTCAATTATTTTCATCGAAATCTAGGGATAGGGTGTTTGTTGATTTTTGCAGAAACATAATTCTGAATGTGTTTTGAGCAAATTTGGAAAGTTTTAAGTCGATGGCAATTGTTTTTATATTTTTTCTCAATTTTTCTAATTATTTTCACCTTTTCAAAACCTCGCGCTCTGTTTATGTGGGATTATTTCGAAATCTAGGGATGGGATGTTTGTTTATTTTTGCAGAAACATAATTCTGAATGTGTTTTGAGCAAATTTGGAAAGTTTTAAATCGATGGTAATTGTTTTTATATTTTTTCTCAATTTTTCGAATTATTTTTATCTTTTCAAAACCTCGCACTCTGTTTATGTGGGATTATTTCGAAATCTAGGGGTGGGGTGTTTGCCGATTTTTACAGAATCATAATCCTGAATGTGTTTTGAGCAAATTTGGAGAGTTTTAAGTCGATGGCAATTGTTTTTATATCTTTTCTCAATTTTTCGAATTATTTTCTCTTTTCAAAACCTCGCGCTCTGTTTATGTCGAATTATTTCGAAATCTACGGATGGGGTGTTCGTTGATTTTTGCAGAATCATAATCCTGAATATGTTTTGAGCAAATCTGGAAAGTTTTAAATCGATGGCAATTGTTTTTATATTTTTGTTTCAATTTTTCGAATTATTTTCACCTTTTCAAAACCTCGCGCTCTGTTTATGAGGGATTATTTCGAAATCTAAGGATGGGGTGTTTGTTGATTTTTGCAGAATCATAATTCAGAATGTGTTTTGAGCAAATTTGTAAAGTTTTAAGTCGATGGCAGTTGTTTTTATAATTTTTTTTCAATTTTTTTAATTATTTTCACCTTTTCAAAACCTCGCGCTCTGTTGGTGTGGGATTATTTCGAAATCTAGGGATGGGGTGTTGGCCGATTTTTGCAGAATCATAATCCTGAATGTGTTTTGAGCAAATTTGGAGAGTTTTAAGTCGATGGCAATTGTTTTTATATCTTTTCTCAATTTTTCGAATTATTTTCTCTTTTCAAAACCTCGCGCTCTGTTTATGTCGAATTATTTCGAAATCTACGGATGGGGTGTTCGTTGATTTTTGCAGAATCATAATCCTGAATATGTTTTGAGCAAATCTGGAAAGTTTTAAATCGATGGCAATTGTTTTTATATTTTTGTTTCAATTTTTCGAATTATTTTCACCTTTTCAAAACCTCGCGCTCTGTTTATGAGGGATTATTTCGAAATCTAAGGATGGGGTGTTTGTTGATTTTTGCAGAATCATAATTCAGAATGTGTTTTGAGCAAATTTGTAAAGTTTTAAGTCGATGGATATTGTTTTTATATATTTTTTTTTTCAATTTTTTAAATTATTTTCATCTTTTCAAAATCTCGCGCTCTGTTCGAGTGTGATTATTTCGCAATCTAGGGATTGTGTGACTTGTGTAAACCTTTGGGTAATGTCATAAACAAACTTACTTACTTACTACTGAGAATAATATAAATCTTTATTCCATTGACTATAAAAGTAATTTACAAAAGTTATACAGTGTTGAATGTGTCTTGTGGGGAAAAATATTTATAATTAATACAATATTATTATGCAATTATAAAAAAATGTAATTTTAAGAGAAGCTTATCGATGTTGTTATTATATACACGGTGAGTGGTTAATTGTTTATTGGTCTAGCAACAATTTTGCAGTAAAGTGGGAAGCCTAGATAAACATTACTCCGGCGGAGGGAGCCTTAAAGGCTTAACTATAAAATATATTAGGTACACATTCTCTGACCCATTCAGGTCGAGTGTAAATATGAAGAGGAAACTTTATTATCCCATAAATTACACAGATTATACGGATGATAATCGCCCACCAATAATTATTATAATTCTCAGCACCAATAATTGTACGAGTGAGCTTGATTGCTTAACGGTGCCAAATAAATTTCGCTTAATTGGATTTATCCATACTATCATAAGTATGATTTATAGAAAATCGTAAGAAACTTATTCGGTTTTATGGACTTCACGATCGATTGTAAATTGTGTGAAATACAACCATCACGTGATTATAGCTATTAATGTAGAGAGAATATTATGCGATTCATAATAATCGAGGACGTTGGCACCTCGTCACCTAAAAAACGAAGATTATTATAAATCGCAAATATTCAAGTTGTATTCAAAATTTTATCGTATCATCGATGATGCCGTGTAAATCAAATCATTAAATTACGACTGACATAAATATAAAAAATCTTTTCTCGATAATTATAATTATTAATCAGAGACATGCGCATTTTAATTTATAGACGATTTCTTTTTTGAAACACGCTGCACGTATATTGAACAATTTTAAATAATAAAAACAATTATTTTATATAATACTCAATACGAATCAACAAAATTTTCAATTGAACCAATTTGCAGAAACACAATCTGTTGATTGAAAATACGAATATCAAAAATGTTGCAACAGTTTAATAAAAAAATGAAAAGGGCGACAACTTCCGGCGGCGCGCAACAAATGATGAAAATTGTCGGGCCGATTTGAATTTCGGTTCGAATGCATCGATACACATTAATACAAAGCGCCCAAAATGCTAAACTGGATGGGCCGGGAAAAGAGTAACAGAGTAACTTTTTTCCCCCCCAAACTGTCCGCGAATGCTGAAAATGTAGATTTCGGATAACGCTGAATATGAATAAAGTTTAACGAGCATTCAAATTCCGGCGGAAAGTTTTTAAATCGTTCGCCGCTGCCAAGGATTAAGTGCTTCTTCTTCTTCTTCTCTTCTTCTTTTCCCCCTCGCCCATCAAGTTCGAAGGGTGAACACGTTTGTTCGATAATGTTTTTTTCATAAATGTTTCATGCGTATACATCTATGAAAATGACTATATCTTAGTGTAAACTGTAGTCGCAGTGCAAACAAATATACAGATTGCACTAATAAATTATTAGGGTGAATTTGTGGACACTGGGTGAATAATTTAAGGCAGGGTTTACAGGGTCGATTTTGCTTGCTTGTTATTGGGTTTCAAATATTGGCTTTAAAATTAGTTTTCACGTTGATGTCCAAATAAAACTAGAATTTGTCAATTTGTTAAACGATTTTTTTTATTGGAAGTTCAATTTCTTTCTTCTACGACCGTTTCCGAAAACAAATACCTTTTGCATTGTAAATATATTTTTGACAAGTAATGTCATGCTTGAAAATTTAATTTTCAAAACAAGTTTTGAAGTGAAATCCTCAAACTGTGAAACAATCTGCTATATTTACACATTTTTTTACATCGGTATATCTCATGTTCGTCCTTCTTGCAATTCTTCTCGGGATATAGCGGTGTTGATTCCATCTCAGGCTAACGGTGCTTTTTTTCCGATGGGGTTTAACTGTCGTACCACGATGCAAATTTAAATCTTCTATGTAATATCAATTAATAACTCATTAATTAATCCTTATCTGGCGAGCTAGTTTATGACAATCGCAACTATCGCTTTACAGACAACTAAAATGAGCTCATTTTATACATTGATTTCATGGTGGATTCGCCGGGAATTTAAGTCATATTACGAGCATATTTTTAGTGTCGCGATCTAGCGGAAATATGACAGCAAAAATTAGGTAAGGGTTAACTATCCTCGTGCAGGAATAACTTTATAGCTGACAACGTGGATGTAAAGAAACTGGAGTTTAAACTAAATCCTAACTAAGCGTTATAAAATAACTATTTAGATAGCGTAAAGGGAAAGTCCGCGGAAATTAATCAGTAGCAAACTTTATAATACAACACGAATGTTTTTAGACTTGTATTTGTTATGAATACATCACCGAACGATACAGGAAATAATACAATAAATATAATGTTGAGAGTTATTGAGATTTAATCCTAATTTACGTTTTAATATAAATTCTTAATCAATCATTCCCGTAAATCGTTCAACAAAGAACGACGGACATTTTACCTAAAGGAATCTAAAAAATGTCATTCGAAACGTGCAAACTACAATTTTCATCTGCTTTCAACTTCTAACTGTCAAAATATACAATTCAAAATTACTGCCAACGATAGCCATTTTAATTTCTAAAAACTACAATCTTCAAATGCCAAAAATGGAGACGTTCAACTGCAAAAAACTACAATTTTTAACTGTCAAACGATAGCCATTTTTAACTGCTAAGAACTACAATTGTCAGCTGCCAAAAATAACAACTTTCAACTGATAAAAACTACAATTTTCAACTGTCAAAAACTATTATTTTAAACTGCCAAAATTGACAATTTTCAATTGCCAAAAACTACAATTTTTAACTGTTAACGATGGCCATTTTTAATTGCTAAAAACCACAATTTTCAGCTGCCAAAAATTACAACTTTCAACTACCAAAAACTGCAATTTTGAACTGTCAAAAACTACTATTTTAAACTGCCTAAATTGACAACTTTCACCTGCCAAAAACTACAATTTTTAACTGTCAACTATGGCCATTTTTAACTGCTAAAAATTACAATTTTCAGCTGCCAAAAATGACAACTTTCAACTGACAAAACTACAAGTTTTAACGGTCAAGGATGGATATTTTTAATTGCTAAAAACTATAATTTTCAACTGCCAAAAATGACAACTTCTCAACTGCCAAAAACTACAATTTTAACCTGTCAAAAACTACATTTTTAAACTGCCTAAATTGACAACTTTTCAATTACCAAAAACTACAATTTTTAACTGTCAACGATGGCCACTTTTAACTGTCAAAAACTACAATTTTCAACTAACCAAAAATGACAACTTTTAATTGCCAAAAACTACAATTTCTAAATGTCAACGATGGCCATTTTTGACTGCCAAAAACTACAATTTCTAAATGTCAACGATGGCCATTTTTGAATGCCAAAAACTACAATTTTCAACTGACAAAAATGACAACTTTCAACTACCAAAAACTACAATTTCTAAATGTCAACGATGGCCATTTTTAACCCCCAAAAACTACAATTTTCAACTAACAAAAATGACAACTTTCAACTGACAAAACCTACAATTTCTAAATGTCAACCATAGCCATTTTCAACTCGTAAAAACTACAATTTTCATCTACCAAAAATGACAACTTTCAATTGCCAAAAACTACAATTTCTAAATGTCAACGATGGCCATTTTGGACTGCCAAAAACTACAATTTTCAACTGACAAAAATGACAACTTTCAATTGCCAAAAACTACAAATTTTAACTGCCAACGATGGCCATTTTTAACTGGTTAAAACTACAATTTTCAACTGACAAAAATGACAACTTTCAACTGCCAAAAACTACAATTTCTAAATGTCAACGATGGCCATTTTTGACTGCCAAAAACTACAATTTTCAACTGACAAAAATGACAACTTTCAACTACCAAAAACTGCAATTTCTAAATGTCAACGATGGCCATTTTTAACTGCCAAAAACTACAATTTTCAACTAACAAAAATGACAACTTTCAACTGCCAAAAACTACAATTTCTAAATGTCAACCATAGCCATTTTCAACTGCTAAAAACTACAATTTTCATCTGCCAAAAATGACAACTTTCAATTGCCAAAAACTACAATTTTTAACTGCCAACGATGGCCATTTTTAACTGGTTAAAACTACAATTTTCAACTAACAAAAATGACAACTTTCAACTGCCAAAAACTACTATTTCTAAATGTCAACGATGGCCATTTTTAACTGCCAAGAACTACAATTTTCAACTGACAAAAATGACAACTTTCAACTACCAAAAACTACAATTTCTAAATGTCAACGATGGCCATTTTTAACTGGTTAAAACTACAATTTTCAACTAACAAAAATGACAACTTTCAACTGCCAAAAACTACAATTTCTAAATGTCAACGATGGCCATTTTTAACTGCCAAGAACTACAATTTTTAACTGCCAACGGTGGCCATTTTTAACTGCTGAACACTGGAATTTGTTTCAAGATGGCCACCGAGTTAACATCTTTAAAGTGTGCCGCTATTGTAAAAATACGCCCAAAGCAGGATATTTGTGTATTACGTGTGCATCTTTGATTCATCCCAGCTGTGCTAAACTACTCAAAGGGGCCAGTATACTAATGATAAGGAAATAAATTGCTGATCTAAACCACCCGACATAGACAAGACTCTCTCAGTTTGGAAATGAAATAGATTTTAGAATGAAAGCATATATGTATCAGAAACAACTGATCGCACAACTAACAATAAACAACCAGTATAGTAACAGAAAATACAATGATCTTCTCAATAAGTTTGTAAAGCTACAACAAGAAGATTGGAATAAAACACTTTTATTCCAATCTTCTTGTTGTAGTGAAGACCATTCACTGGTCATTTTCAAACATGAGTTTTATTCCAATCTACAATCAAGATGTACCACGAAGTAAACGCCGCCAACATTAAACATTCTACAACAAGAAGTTAAAAATCATACTGCTCCTCGTATAAACATAAACGATTTGTAAACAAACATCACGTGATAAGTCTTTCGCCTCAGCAATTTCACCAACTACTGCAAATCGTACAATAAACATCGAAGATCAAAGATCATAAATACTTCTTGTGTAGAATACACGGCCGATCGTTAATCATAATGCGACAGCAAACGTCACTTTTTAGAACAAAATAATATCCGCCATTATGATTTCATGGCAAACCTTTGTTTTTAATTCAAAATAATTGTTAGTTTTTTGCAAATATCTCTGCAGAAACTATTGAGTAAGGTACCTAATGATTCAGCTTAAAAAGTTTTAAAATAATTTAAGAGACAAATAATGTCAAATAATTAAATAATTAATTTTAAAAAAATACCCAATAATAAAATACCTGAATTGAAGTATATTTAATCGATTAGTGTTTGTGAATGTTTGGTAAACATTATAACATAGAGTTGAATATTAGATTAGTGTACAGGATTGTATGCAAATTTGTATCTTAAGTATATTTTTGTAGACATGGGGTGATTGTAATTATTAAGTTTGCGACTTTGCTATCAAATTTAACGAGGGCAAATAAATGTTTGCGGACAAAACCGTCGAAAATAGAGAAATCTGATTATAAAACGCTCCGCCATATTTAAGAGTTCCCCCTCCGGCGCGAAATTTTTAATCCTCTTTTCCAACTAATAAGTTCTAGTTTTAAGACGGGCCGGATTACTTTTTTTTTAAGTACGTGAGGCGCTTACAGGCTTCGTAATTGGCGAGCCCCTCTAACTTTCCCATCCTGTTTCTTTAACGAAATTATTACCGGCGCATAAAAAAATAAAACATATTTTTTTACGGTCAATTAAAATACGTCCAAAAATATACATGAAAAAATGTTTTTCTTTTAAATTCGAAATTGGTTTAAGGAACAATTATTCAATTAAAACATGTCGAAATTGTAAAAAATGTATTTCTCTTTTAAGCTACGCGCACACTTGTCACACATTTATCGGTACGGCATGAACGGATAAATGTGCGTCGACTCGTTTACAACTGTGTTAGGTAATTTTATCCGTTGCGTGCCCTCCGTCCGATTCCGACAAGTGTGCGCGTAGCTTTAAACTCGAAATATATTAAGGAACAAAATACTTATTAGTGTAATGAAATGGCTTCCGTTAAATAAATACCAAATTATTATTTTTAGTTTTATGGATGCATACATTTATAATAATATAATTTAAAGCGAAATATAAATTCGTCATTCTTTGATTAATATACAAGGCTTGAGTGACTATAATAACTATTTATGTAACAAGCACGTAATTTAAGACTTTATAGATGAGTTTTAAAATTTAAGGTCCGAGCGAGCTTGCTCCTGCTTTAAGAACACAATTGAGAAAGGTTTTGTGCAAACACTGCTACTAAATCTTGCGACATTTTATTTTAAATAAAATTATCTACATAATTTTATATAAAAAAAAATAATGTCACAATATTTGGTAGCAGTGTTCACCCAAAACTTATCCCAGTTTACCATTTTGAGATCCATTCAGGGTTTTATTTCCAATTATTGTCTGTTAGACTACTGAATCTGTTGATAATTATTAAACTGCGGATATAAACATTTTGCTATCGATTTCCGTTCCTGTTTAATTAACGAAAGGTCGATGATCAGTGATGCATAACATAACTTCGAAATCATCATTCGAAACTAGTCAGCAACTGTGTTCGAGTGCGTCCGTTCCGGGAAAACTTGAGCCCCCATTTAAGGGCACACGCCCCTATACCCCTCCGGTATTTCTCATCTAAACTTAGTTAGGAATCCCTTTACTAGTCCTGCTGCTCTTACCGCCCGGTTCTGCCGGTTGCGGTGGCGATGCATCTTCTGGAATTGCAGTTTTACTTGAATTCAATTTTAATGGGGAATCCGAAAGGGATCAATCTTAAACCGGACTGTAAATAATCCTCTTGTTACATCAAATGAAACTTGGTGGGTATAATATAGTATACAGGTTGTCTAAAAAGTATCGTATTATAACTATACCGGGTGTACCATTTAACCCGACAAATGAAAATAACTCGAAAAATGCGTATCGTATGAAATTTTTAAATTTTTAACTTTTTTGTACGATGCGTAGTTTTCGAGTTACAGTGGAACCTCACTCAGAAAGTAGTGCTCGCCTTTTTGGATTTTTCTTTTGTTTTATAGCCACATATGTCTGGAATATTTCCTCGAAAATATATTAAAATTCAGAAACAGGTTTTTGAGAAAATTAAGAAAATCTAGTCAAGCGAATTTTGCAAAGCAGTGATTTAGATGAAAAATTCCGGAATAACTAGTGATAACATGTTTTTGGATTTTTCTTTTGTTTTATAGCTACATATGTCTGGAATATTTCCTCGAAAATATATTAAAATTCAGCAACGGGTTTTTGAAAAAAATAAGAAAATCTAGTCAAACGTATTTTGCAAAGCAGTGATTTAGATGAAAAATTCCGGAAAAACTAGTGATAACATGTTTTTGGATTTTTCTTTTGTTTTATAGCTACATATGTCTGGAATACTTCCTCGAAAATTTATTAAAATTCAGTAACGGGTTTTTAAGAAAATTAAGAAAATCTAATCAAACGTATTTTGCAAAGCAGTGATTTAGATGAAAAATTCCGGAAAAACTAGTGATAACATGTTTTTGGATTTTTCTTTTGTTTTATAGCTACATATGTCTGGAATACTTCCTCGAAAATTTATTAAAATTCAGTAACGGGTTTTTAAGAAAATTAAGAAAATCTAATCAAACGTATTTTGCAAAGCAGTGATTTAGATGAAAAATTCCGGAAAAACTAGTGATAACATGTTTTTGGATTTTTCTTTTGTTTTATAGCTACATATGTCTGGAATATTTCCTCGAAAATTTATTTAAATTCAGCAACGGGTTTTTGAGAAAATTAAGAAAATCTAGTCAAACATATTTTGCAATGCAGTGATTTATATGAAAAATTCCGGAAAAACTAGTGATAACATGTTTTTGGATTTTTCTTTTGTTTTATAGCTACATATGTCTGGAATACTTCCTCGAAAATTTATTAAAATTCAGCAACGGGTTTTTGAGAAAATTAAGAAAATCTAGTCAAACGTATTTTGCAATGCAGTGATTTAGATGATAAATTCCGGAATAACTAGTGATAACATGTTTTTGTATTTTCCTTTTGTTTTGTAGCTACATATGTCTGGAATATTTCCTCGAAAATTTATTTAAATTCAGCAACGGGTTTTTGAGAAAATTAAGAAAATCTAGTCAAACATATTTTGCAATGCAGTGATTTATATGAAAAATTCCGGAAAAACTAGTGATAACATTTTTTTGGATTTTTCTTTTGTTTTATAGCTACATATGTCTGGAATACTTCCTCGAAAATTTATTAAAATTCAGCAACGGGTTTTTGAGAAAATTAAGAAAATCTAATCAAACGTATTTTGCAAAGCAGTGATTTAGATGAAAAATTCCGGAATAACTAGTGATAACATGTTTTTGGATTTTTCTTTTGTTTTATAGCTACATATGTCTGGAATACTTCCTCGAAAATTTATTAAAATTCAGCAACGGGTTTTTGAGAAAATTAAGAAAATCTAATCAAACGTATTTTGCAAAGCAGTGATTTAGATGAAAAATTCCGGAATAACTAGTGATAACATGTTTTTGGATTTTTCTTTTGTTTTATAGCTACATATGTCTGGAATACTTCCTCGAAAATTTATTAAAATTCAGCAACGGGTTTTTGAGAAAATTAAGAAAATCTAATCAAACGTATTTTGCAATGCAGTAATTTAGATGAAAAATTCCGGAAAAACTAGTGATAACATGTTTTTGGATTTTTCTTTTGTTTTATAGCTACATATGTCTGGAATACTTCCTCGAAAATTTATTAAAATTCAGCAACGGGTTTTTAAGAAAATTAAGAAAATCTAATCAAACGTATTTTGCAAAGCAGTGATTTAGATGAAAAATTCCGGAATAACTAGTGATAACATGTTTTTGGATTTTTCTTTTGTTTTATAGCTACATATGTCTGGAATATTACCTCGAAAATTTATTAAAATTCAGCGACGGGTTTTTGAGAAAATTAAGAAAATCTAGTTAAACGTATTTTGCAATGCAGTGATTTAGATGAAAAATTCCGGAATAACTAGTGATAACATGTTTTTGTATTTTACTTTTGTTTTATAGCTACATATGTCTGGAATATTACCTCGAAAATTTATTAAAATTCAGCGACGGGTTTTTGAGAAAATTAAGAAAATCTAGTCAAACATATTTTGCAAAGCAGTGATTTAGATGAAAAATTCCGGAATAACTAGTGATAACATGTTTTTGGATTTTTCTTTTGTTTTATAGCTACATATGTCTGGAATATTTCCTCAAAAATTGATTTAAATTCAGCAACGGGTTTTTGAGAAAATTAAGAAAATCTAGTCAAACATATTTTGCAAAGCAGTGATTTATATGAAAAATTCCGGAATAACTAGTGATAACATGTTTTTGGATTTTTCTTTTGTTTTATAGCTACATATGTCTGGAATACTTCCTCGAAAATTTATTAAAATTCAGTAACGGGTTTTTAAGAAAATTAAGAAAATCTAATCAAACGTATTTTGCAAAGCAGTGATTTAGATGAAAAATTCCGGAAAAACTAGTGATAACATGTTTTTGGATTTTTCTTTTGTTTTATAGCTACATATGTCTGGAATATTTCCTCGAAAATTTATTTAAATTCAGCAACGGGTTTTTGAGAAAATTAAGAAAATCTAGTCAAACATATTTTGCAATGCAGTGATTTATATGAAAAATTCCGGAAAAACTAGTGATAACATTTTTTTGGATTTTTCTTTTGTTTTATAGCTACATATGTCTGGAATACTTCCTCGAAAATTTATTAAAATTCAGCAACGGGTTTTTGAGAAAATTAAGAAAATCTAATCAAACGTATTTTGCAAAGCAGTGATTTAGATGAAAAATTCCGGAATAACTAGTGATAACATGTTTTTGTATTTTTCTTTTGTTTTATAGCTACATATGTCTGGAATACTTCCTCGAAAATTTATTAAAATTCAGCAACGGGTTTTTAAGAAAATTAAGAAAATCTAATCAAACGTATTTTGCAATGCAGTAATTTAGATGAAAAATTCCGGAAAAACTAGTGATAACATGTTTTTGGATTTTTCTTTTGTTTTATAGCTACATATGTCTGGAATATTTGCTCGAAAATTTATTAAAATTCAGCAACGGGTTTTTGAGAAAATTAAGAAAATCTAGTCAAACGTATTTTGCAATGCAGTGATTTAGATGAAAAATTCCGGAATAACTAGTGATAACATGTTTTTGGATTTTTCTTTTGTTTTATAGCTACATATGTCTGGAATATTTCCTCGAAAATTTATTTAAATTCAGCAACGGGTTTTTGAGAAAATTAAGAAAATCTAGTCAAACGTATTTTGCAGTGCAGTGATTTAGATGAAAAATTCCGGAAAAACTAGTGATAACATGTTTTTGGATTTTTCTTTTGTTTTATAGCTACATATGTCTGGAATATTTCCTCGAAAATTTATTTAAATTCAGCAACGGGTTTTTGAGAAAATTAAGAAAATCTAGTCAAACGTATTTTGCAATGCAGTGATTTAAATAAAAAATTCCGAAAAAACTAGTGATAACATGATTTTGGATTTTTCTCTTGTTTTATAGCTACATATATCTGGAACATTACCTCGAAAATTTATTTAAATTCAGCAACGGGTTTTTGAGAAAATTAAGAAAATCTAATCAAACGTATTTTGCAAACCAGTGATTTAGATGAAAAATTCCGGAAAATACTAGTGATAACATGTTTTTGTATTTTTCTTTTGTTTTGTAGCTACATATGTCTGGAATATTTCCTCGAAAATTTATTAAAATTCAGCAACGGGTTTTTGAGAAAATTAAGAAAATCTAGTCAAACGTATTTTGCAATTTAGATGAAAAATTCCGGAATAACTAGTGATAACATGTTTTTGGATTTTTCTTTTGTTTGATAGCTACATATGTCTGGAATATTTCCTCGAAAATTTATTAAAATTCAGCAACGGGTTTTTGAGAATATTAAGAAAATCAAGTCCAAAGTTTAAATTCACAAAGCAGAGATTTTGATGAAAAATTCTGAAAAAAACAGTTTTTTTGAGTTTTTCTTTTTTTTATAACTGCATATGTCTAGAATATTTTCTGATAATTTATTAAAATTCATTAAGCGATTTTTGATTTTTTATTTATAAAACATACGAAAAACAGTACAGTATAATTCATACAAGACCTATTCACATATACGAAGTATATATTTCGTTTCTGTTCGTCTTTGTATAAGTGAGGTTCCACTATATTTTCTTTTGTCAGGTTAAACGGTACTCCCAGTATATTACCGATTATAAAAATGATTTCTATTGAATTTTTTAGGCTTTAATTTTTCGTTGCTACGGCAATAAACTTTTTTTTCAAACAGCAACCTACCTTTTTTATATTTTGTATATAATATTTTGCTGACTTATATAAAAGGTCACATAAGCAAGGTTTTGAGTAAATTCGATTTGATCAAGTTTTGATCAAGGTGTTTAAACAGTATCGCATATTGACTATTTTTTTTATTTATAATTATTAAATTTAATAAAAACAAAATTTAGAATTTTAAATTTAATTCTGTCCCATTTTAAATTGCCACTCCAAATATCTCGAAACCTGAAATGAATCACAGCCTGGATCTGAGATTTTAAACAACATGTTGGACAAAATTCGCGAAAAAACTCTTAAAATAAGCAATTAAAAAAAAACGTTTCCTACAAAAAGTTTGTATTTTTTCCCGTAGAATACGATTCCGCAATAAAAAATTTGAAAAATCAAAGTTGACCTTAGTTTTACTTTGAAAATTAACGCCAAGGTCATTTTCAAGATCACCACAATATGTCCCCCTCCGAACCCTACAACTTTTATCTGAAACATTTTTAACCATGTTGCTCAGGTTTTGAGATATTTCGGGTGGCAATTTAAAATGGGACACCCTGTACATATAGAAATATTTAGATGTAATGAATTTGTATTAGCAAACAATAATCTTGCAATATAAAACATTTAGCACTTGCAGCTTATTTAATCCACATCTACTGTCGAATTTTAAACGAAAACCTTATTCATTATTTTCCCATGGCTATGCGTCTATGTATATTTACTTGCTACATTTCTGACGTCCAACTTTGATGTATAATTACCATTAAATCAAAATGGATGTCTATCACTTAACTGCTCGCTGAATAATTCACATTGAACTTGAGAATAATGATAATATTACCTCTGTATTCTGATGCAAACATAGCGAATAATGAAATGGGGCCGGAAGTAAATATTTGAACGTGACACGTTTTAGTTTATCAGCAACATCATTTCGTCCCATCAATTATGTCGAGTACGTCACAAGGTTCAATCTGACTAATTTATCGCCGCTGCCGGCGCTCGCGGTACTCTTGCTGAAATTAAATGTAGTCGTTAAACGTGATTTAATTATAAACATTAAATATGTCCGTTGTAAACACGTGTGATGTATATTAGTGTTATCTATAATGGATGAATGATGGATATGTAAGGTTTACTTCATTCCATATTCTCTAAACAGTGTAGGATTTGCAGAGGTATAATTATCAATAAGTGATTGATTAGTTTATTTTAATAGCTCTTAGAATAACCGCGAATGATATTTATTCAATTAATTTAACGTATAAAGCAAAAATGTATAAATAATTTCAAGTGAAGGTAAGTAAAGTTTATCCACTTGCAAACTTGTACCTACCATTTTATCGGCTTACTCGGTTATTTAACCCACATTTGCTTGAGGTTTAATAAAATTGGTAAGTTTAAGTTAGTCCTCATTATAATAATTTCATTCATCAGCTACAGTTTAATCAATTTTGACGTACTAAATAATTAATACGAGGAATTTCAGCATCCGTATAAAATTAGTACACAACATAGTTGCGTATCGCATTAGGCCTAACTTTGTTAACATCTCAAACAGTCCTTAATTAATTATCGCAGACAAGAACTCAATTAAATATTATAATTGCCATTGCGCAAAACCTCAAAACTAATTCTAATTACTAGAGCCACTTTGAAAGTATAGCGCTAAATAGATCGTGTGGGCTTTGATGTTTGCAGCCTACAAAAGTATTGATTCTGCGAGGGAAAATGGCGTGAGAAACTATTGTTAATTTTAGCTTATCCAGTCGACTTAACGTGTTTAATTTAAAGTTGATTGATGCACCTGTTGCACTATTTATACCAGTTTGTCGTCGGTGTGTAATGATTATGTTATTTCTGTATTTATGCATTTTATAAATACAGAAGTGAACAAAACTAAGGAATAGATTTAATTGAAATTTGGATATTGTTTATATTTATAATAGGTTGCGAAATTTAAAGGAATAAATAAACATCAACTATCCAAAAAAAATGGTGATGTGGCCATCATATTACTTTCTCCGATTTGATGGTTTAATAGTTATTTATATTTGAAGATTCATTCATTATTTTCAATTTAAATCATATTTTAAATCGAGCGTTTCACATGATCGATCGATGGTGATGATGTTTGAAACGTCAAAATTATGAAAGGTAAAAATGACAAATTATGTTACAAATTCTAATAATTTTTACCGTAAGTTTACTGAAAAACTAAAAAAAAAGTCCTGAAAAAGATTTCTAAAAATGGTCCCGATTCAAAAATCTCATAAAAGTCCTGAACAAGAAAGTCTCGAAAAGGATTTCTAAAAATAGTCCTGATTTAAAAGTCCTGAAAAACCTTATAGAAGCCCTGAACAAGAAAGTCCTGTAAAAGATTTCTAAATATAGAGCTAATTAAAAAGTCCTAAAAAACCCTATAAAAGTCCTGAACAAGAAAGTCTCCTAATAAAAAGTCCTGAAAAATAGTCCCGATAAAAAATGTCTTGAAAAACAGGTCCTTCAAAAGGACCAGATATAATGTCCTGAAAGAATGTCCTAAAAAAGAGTTCTTACAAAAAAATGTCCTGAAAAAAGTCCTGGAAAAACAGTTTTGAAAATAAAGTCTTGAAAAAAGGTTCCTGTTAGAAAGTTGTGAAAAAAGTGCTGAAAAAAGTACTGCAAAAAAAATCCTAAAAAATTCAGTCTTCGTATAAAACACCAGAAGTAAATGTCGTTTAAAAAATCCTGAAAGACCTCCGAAAAAGAGTCCCAAAAAAGTCCCAAAGGATAGTCCAAAAATAAGTCATGCCAAAGTCTTGAAGAATGTCTTGAAAAAGTCCCAAAAATGAGTCCTGATAAAATATTCAGAAAAAATGTCCTGTAATAACTGTTTTGAAAAAGAATTATGGAGATAACATCGTAAAAGAATACTAAAAAACATTTCTGAAAAAAACCCTGTAAAAAGATCATTAAAAAAGACCTGAAAAAGTTTTGAAGAAATCGCAAAAAGAGTCTTGAAAAAAAATCCGGAACAAGAAATCCTGAAAATTAATCCCATAAAAAATGTCCTGAATTATATGTAGTACTGAAAAAAGTCCTGTAAAGAAGGTTTGAAAAAAAAAATCGCGAAAAAATAATACTGTGTAAAATAAGTCCCGAGCAAGAGGTTCTTAAGAAAGACTCGAAAAAGTCCCGAAAAAAAGTCCGGGAGGAACAGTCCTGGAAATAAAGTCTTGAAAACGAGTCCTGATAAAAGCCGTGAAAAAAAACTCCAGAAAAATAGTCTTCATACAAAATACCAGAAATAAAAAGAGTCCTTAAAAGTCCTAAAATAAATCCTGAAGAAGGTTGAGAAAAATAGCCCCGATGAAATATCATAAAGAAATTGTCCAGTAAAAACTGTCCCTGAAAAAATGCCCTGAAAATAACATCTATAAAAAATAAACAAAAAAATCTGAAAAGAAAGCATTGTAAAAAGTCCTTAAAAGGATCTGAAGAAATTGTCCTGAAAAAGAAATCCCAAAGAGTCCTGCAAAAAAGCCTAAAATAAGTCCTTAACAAAATTCCTGAAATAAAAAGTTTAGAATGTAGTCGTAAAAGAAAACTAAAAAAACTTAAAAAGACCTTAAAAAGGTCCAAAAATGGTTATGAAAAGATAAATTCAAAATATTCTGAAATTTTTTTTCTGAGAAAAATCCCGAAAATAAGTTCTCAACAAAGAGTTGAAAGTCCCGAGAAAAAATCCTATTAATAAAATTTTGAAAAGAAATCCCGAAAATAAAGGTCTTGAAAGAAAAGTCCTAAAAAATAAGTCTTGAAAAAAATTTTATAAAATGTTCTGAAAAAAAATCCTCGAAGAAAGGTCTTTTAAAAATGTCGTAAAAAAAGTTCTAAAAACTTTGTTCTGAAGTCCCAAAAAGGCTAAAAGAACAAAAAACTGTTAAGGTAAATATTCGGAAATACGAAATTTTACCAAAAGCTTTACAGTTTTTCGGATTCTCAAATAACACTTGTATTCAAGTTTCATGGTCATTTCTGTATTAGTTTTTGAGATACAGCGCGCACAAACAGACTGTTATGTAGAGAAAAATGGTGATGTGGCCATCATGTTACTTTCTCCGACTTTATATTTACGTTTTCATGGGGTTATTTTCAATTGAAATCATATTTTAAATGTACATTGAGCATTGCGTAAACTCGGATAAAACTGACGTTTAAAACGTCAAATTCATGAAAGATGGAAAAATTATACTTCAAATTCAAAAACTAGGTTTACTCGAAAACTAACAAGATTTCGAAAAAAACTTATTCTTTAGAAGTTATTCATTTTGGCATTCTCTACAATTATTATTCACATAAAATTGCTGTAACTATTATCGTTTCATAATTATAAACCAAAAATTTAAAAAAATTAATAAATTTTTTTCTCGAATAGCAATGATTTTATGAAAAATATTTTTAAGCAAAAGCTATTCACTTCTTTGTTATCTTCGATGTTTGTTTAAATGTTTTTGTAATAATTTTTATATTTAAGAAAATATTGGCAAAAAACAAAAAACAGTTAAGGTAAACGCCCACTTTCGGTGTACGAAATTTTACCAAAAGCTTTTCAGTTCTTCGGATTATCAAATAAGACGTATGTTCAAAGTTTCATATCAATTGCTCTATTGGTTTTTGAGATACAGCGCACACAGCCACACACAGACACAAATTTTTTTTTTCCAGAAATTGTTGAAATGGCATCTAGGGACCCCAAAACGGATATTTCCGTAAAAAAAAATTTTGAAAAAAAAATCACGATCACAATACTTTCTCGTACTTCGTAACGGAGAAAGTAAAAAATGTATATAGGTATAAGCGCATATATAATCATATACTTACATGAGCATCATTCAGAAATTCATCAAAACTGTAATGTGCTTTTTCCATTACGTATTTCTTAATGCGAAATTTGAATAAATTTGTGGTGACTGCCTGGATCGGAATTGGAAAACGAAAATGAGGATCACGGGTAGCCGATGCATTTTCATTACCATTACTCACTGGTTTCAATTAGAGGTAACGCGATTTAAATGAGAATTTAATTCAAAAAATAATTAAAGAAGTGTTCAATACTCACGGATAAATTATCAAACCCTTTATGTTAAAGATTATTCAACATTGTATGGCTCTAACAAACACTGTAACGCATTTGTGTATATACGTATGATTTTAAATTTATGACTTGTATCGAAACAGGGCGTAATTAAACCCGCACGGCATTTCCCTCCGAATGTGTAAACGGATGTTGTAAAATCGGTAACTGGATTTGGGCGCCGCAGCTAAGCCTCCTTCCCATTGTCCCCGAGTAAGTTGCCAAAGCTCGCTTCGAGCTTTCGAGCGTGGCATTGAATGTTTACGGCGCGTGTTGTTAAGCTGTCGTTTAAATCGATATTTCCGTTTGTTTATGAAACTTGGACTGAATATCAAAAGTTAAACACAATTTCCTTTCACATGTATTTTCTCCCTGAATCGATTCACGTCAAACCCTTGAATTCTGTATGGACAGAAAATGATTATATTCTCATTGCTGTTATTTAGAAAGGGATCGTTATTATACTTAATACATATAAGTCCATACTGCAACAATCAAAAAATATTTTCAATATAAATGTTTAATCAGTTATCTGTGTGACGTGTATACGTCAAAAATAGCAAAAAATGGTGATGTGGCCATCATATTACTTTCTCCGACTTGGTGGTATCATTTATATTTACGTTTTCATCGTTTATTTTCAATTGAAATCATATTTTAAATGCACATTGAGCGTTGGGTAAACTCGGATGAAACTGACGTTTAAAACGTCAAAATTATGAAAGATGGAAAAATTATACTTCAAATCCAAAAACTCAGTTTACTCAAAAACTAAAAGGATTTTGAAAAAAACTTATTCTTTATAAGTTGTTCATTTTAGCATTCTCTACAATTATTATTAACATAAATTTGCCATAACTATTATCGTTTCATAATTATAAACCAAAAATGAAAGAAAAAATTAATAATTTTTTTCTCGAATAAGCATGAATTTATGAAAAATATTTCCAAACAAAAGATGTTAATTTCTTTGTTGTCTTCAATATTTGTTTAAATGTTTTTGTGATATTTTTCATATTTAAGAAAATATTGGCAAAAAACAAAAAACAGTTAAGGTAAACACCCACTTCCGGTGTACGAAATTTTACCAAAAGCTTTTCAGTTCTTCGAATTATCAAATAAGACTTATGTTCAAAGTTTCATATCAATTGCACAGACACACACACACACACAGACACATTTTTTCTTCCAGAAATTGTTGAAATGGATCCAAAACGGATATTTCCGTAAAAAAATTTTTTGAAAAAATTCTCATACTTCGTAACGGAGAAAGTAAAAAAAAGAGAAATGGCAATGGTTCGTGTTTATGTCGAGTAGGTACTCGTTATAACATAAAATGTTGCCATCTTTCATATACTCCTCAAACTCAGCTAACTGGTTAACCCTTTAACGACCATGAGACCCTGTAGAGGCTCATATAAATTTTTTTTTTAGTTACCAATTTTATCATGAATTTTATAGACAAGTTAAATAATTAGTGTAATTTCTAGTCTGTTTTCCTATTTTCCAGAGACTCTTCTCATTTTAAGTTCTTATATTATTGATAGAAAGAAATATGTTGTTGCGGAGTGATGAATTCAGCATTGCTCAGTTAATTCCCCAGAAAAAAATCTCTATGGTCGTTAAAGGATTAATGAGCCATATTTCACAAATTACCTAACTCTCATCCGTTAATTATTGAAAATTTACATTGCATATTCCATCAAATAGAATTTTTGATTATTTGCTATCAAACTCGGATCAATAAACGAGATGATGATGTTCCCCTTGGACCCACCTCCGGTGAACGTTCCTGTTGCTCGGACTTAGGCGAAAGTTTTAGCCCGGCATATCGGCTTAATATTTTACAGAGTGTTAAAGTTCTAGAACTTTGATTGTACAGAATGGAAATTAATGCGGCGACACACTCGCTGATAACGTCGTAATTAAAGTTTAATCATTTCTGAAGTGGGCTAATTTACAGTTGTTTCTTGATAATATCAGCTAATTCTATCATAACTACATCCTTGATTAGATAACATATAAACAGTAAAAATTAATAATGTAAATAATCGGAGTAAAACGAGTTAAGTGGCAATAGAAATCGATGAATGCAATTTTCGTTTAAGATGTTGTGGTTTTGTTTCTAGCTTAGATATGTCAAATGTTTTGATGAGAAATCAGAAATACAATATTTCTGAAGGGATTTGGGAACTTTCAAGTTAATTCCTCAATTTATTAGTTCTGCACAAATTTTCAAATCGTTTAATGCAATTTTCGTTTTCTCCAGTTTAAGTTTTAGGCGTTGTGGTTTTGTTTCTGGTTTCAATATGTCAATTGTTTTGATGAAAAATCAGAAATACATTATTTCTGAATAGATGTGGAAACTTTCAAGTTAATTCCTCAATTTATTAGTTCTGCACAAATTTTCTAATCGTTGAATACAATTTTCGTTTTTTCCAGTTTAAGTTTGAGGCGTTGTGGTTTTGTTTCTGGTTTCGATATGTCAATTGTTTTGATAAGAAATCAGAAATACATTATTTCTGAATGGATTTGGAAACTTTCAAGTGAATTCCTCAATTTATTAGTTCTGCGCAAATTTTCTAATCGTTGAATGCAATTTTCGTTTCCTCCAGTTTAAGTTTAAGGCGTTGTGGTTTTGTTTCTAGCTTAGATGGATCAACCGTTTTGATGAGAAATCAGAAATACATTATTTCTGAATAAATTTAGAAACTTTCAAGTCAATTCCTCAATTTATTAGTTCTGCACAAATTTTCTAATCGTTGAATGCAATTTTCGTTTTCTCCAATTTAAGTTTAAGGCGTTGTGGTTTTGTTTCTAGCTTAGATGGGTCAACCGTTTTGATGAGAAATCAGAAATACATTATTTCTGAATAAATTTAGAAACTTTCAAGTCAATTCCTCAATTTATTAGTTCTGCACAAATTTTCTAATCGTTGAATGCAATTTTCGTTTTCTCCAATTTAAGTTTAAGGCGTTGTGGTTTTGTTTCTAGCTTAGATGGGTCAACCGTTTTGATGAGAAATCAGAAATACATTATTTCTGAATGGATTTAGAAACTTTGAAATCAATTCCTCAATTTATAAGTTCTGCACAAATTTTCTAATCGTTGAATGCAATTTTCGTTTTCTCCAGTTTAAGTTTACGGCGTTGTGGCTTTGTTTCTGGTTTCGGTATGTCAATTGTTTTTATTAGAAATCAGAAATACATTATTTCTGATTGGATTTGGAAACTTTCAAGTTAATTCCTCAATTTGTTAGTTCTGCACAAATTTTCTAATCATTTAATGCAATCTTCGTTTTTTCCAGTTTAAGTTTGAGGCGTTGTGGTTTTGTTTCTGGTTTCGATACGTCAATAGTTTTGATGAGAAATTAGAAATACATTATTTCTGAATAGATTTGGAAACTTTCAAGTTAATTCCTCAATTTATTAGTTCTGCACAAATTTTCTAATCGTTGAATGCAATTTTCGTTTCCTCCAGTTTAAGTTTACGGCGTTGTGGTTTTGTTTCTGGTTGCGATATGTCAATTGTTTTGATGAGAAATCAGAAATACATTATTTCTGAATGGATTTGGAAACTTTCAAGTTAATTCCTCAATTTATTAGTTCTGCACAAATTTTCTAAACATTGAATGCAATTTTCGTTTCCTCCAATTTAAGTTTACGGCGTTGTGGTTTTGTTTCTGGTTTCTATATGTCAATGGTTTTGAATGGTTTTGATGAGAAATCAGAAATACATTATTTCTGAATGGATTTGGGAACTTTCAAGTTAATTCCTCAATTTATTAGTTCTGCACAAATTTTCTAAACATTGAATGCAATTTTCGTTTCCTCCAATTTAAGTTTACGGCGTTGTGGTTTTGTTTCTGGTTTCTATATGTCAATGGTTTTGATAAGAAATCAGAAATACATTATTTCTGAATAGATGTGGAAACTTTTAAGTATATTCCTCAATTTATTGGTTCTGCACAAATTTTCTAATCGTTGAATGCAATTTTCGTTTTCTCCAGTTTAAGTTTTAGGCGTTGTGGTTTTGTTTCTGGTTTCGATATGTTAATGGTTTTGATGAAAAATCAGAAATACATTATTTCTGAATGGATTTGGGAACTTTCAAGTTAATTCCTTAATTTATTAGTTCTGCACAAATTTTCTAATCGTTGAATGCAATTTTCGTTTAATCTACTTTAAGTTTAAGGCGCCGCGCGATCATACTCCGTTAAATATTTTTTTTTAAATATAGAGCCCGTTGGAGTTCCATCTTAAAATTTTCACTGTTTCTTTAGAATTGAAGTGGGAACATGATGATATTTTTTCCAAAATTTTAAGATGGTGAGTTGATGATGAAAAATACTAATGAATTTTATAAACAAATTAATAACAATTTATTAATATTAAACGCAAATTTTAAATACACTACTACATAGAATGACTCAAGATCTTGAAAATCGACCCGTTAATTTTTTTTGTACGACTTATAGATTCGACGATACAGTTGTTTGAATGTTCGCACGACCGACGTTTTTCATAATTTCTTGCAATTTACAACCATGCATATCTTCTTCAAAAAAAAATTCAAATTTTTTTCGCGAAACATGACTTCCATTATTTCATGTGTAGAATGCGTCTGCAAAATTTAAAAATATCGGAATCATCAGTTAATGTTTTTACCGAAAACCGTCCGGTTCGACATGGAATGAGCGATATGTGCTTTCCTACGGTCTCAAGACGAAATGTAATTACCAAAGCACGCCTAAAGAATTTGATAAGACCAGTCTTGAGTTCAAAAATTTGACTGGTAGAAAGCGCACTTGCACTTTAGTTTAGAATTAGGTGTCGTTTGATAGGTAATTAAAAGTGGAACAATTTTTATTGGAAAAACTGTTTTTAGTGTACGTTTTGCGCTTTAAACATGAAAAAAACAAACACTTGGAAAGAACCTACACTTTTGAATAACTTTTTAATATCAGTTTTAGTAGTTAACTGATTATATTTTGTGTTAATTGAGTATTTTATTCCAGTTGTTATAATCTATGGTTTGATATATTGTAAGTTAATTTGTTGCTTATTTTTCTTAGTGTATATTTTGTATTTATTTGTATAATGTTATGTTCTAAATTTGTAAATTGGTAATACCGTAAATAAATAAAAAAAATAATTATAAGAATTCCATCTGCCTTGGAAAAATCCTGGCCTATATTTGTAGCTCCTTGGTCAAAGATTTCAATGGTGATACTATTTTCGTTTGCTCCTTACAGGCTTAAATTTAAAACGTTCAACTTAACCCAAAAAGTTGATAACAAATTTTACTTAGAGCCATCGATTATTCCCGGTATGAGAGTCAAATGCAGAATTTTGAGTATTGAAAAATGAGTGAGAAAATCATTCATTGGGATATCAGTTTCGAAATTTATACAGTAACAACTGATAAAATCCCTTGTTGATGATTTAATTTTACATATCACGGTGTAACGCAGTTTCCTCTTGCGGAATATAAACAGGTGGAATTATTTTGGCGAGAGGGGACGTCTTATTCATCTGCGCCCTAATGCATGATTTCGGTTCTAATTAAAGTTCTCTTTCTGCCGCTCTCCTCCACCTTCGAGAGGAAATCCCATGAATATGAATGAACGATATTATGGAAATTATATTTATTTTGAGATAACCGAGGCCCCCGGTGCCGTTCATTTTCTATTTCAACAAAAGTCAGCCAGGGCGGAATGATGAACAGGTGACAAGTTAGAATTAATTATACATTTCAAAGATTCATCCAAATGAGCAAAAACTTGGTATCTGCACAACGAATTTATAATTATTCGAGCGAGAAATTTCGCAATGCACGCGAAGGTATTGACTTTAAAATTTTGTAAATTTTCTCTGTGCAGTTATTATTAATAATAATAATAATCCTTTATTGGTGCTAGAACATTTGTTTTACACAAGTCAGTTAAAATCTATTGCAAAATAAAGTTATTACACAGGCATAATTAATAGTCAGTGACGGTTCGCGGGGTTTTTTCTGGTACGGCCGAGGAACAAGAGGTGGTAATACAGAGAGGTGCAGTCTCTACAACGGACCCTACCTATCTGTATTATCACCACTTGTTCCTCGGCGAACCGTCACTGTTAATAGTATAAAACGGGTTATACAGTTTAAAAGTTAAATAGTTTGTATAAATAAAACTTAATCTTAGAAGGAATGGCATAGACAATAATAATTTATTTATATGGATAAAACTTAAAGATAAATTAAACAAAAATGTTTATCATAAGATACTTTACACAGTGCAGAAAAAAATATGGAATTAATATTTCTGTCAATTCTAAAGATTTTTACAAATCACAAATGGTTTATCATCATATTTAGTTTATGTACTTTTGCGGAATGTAAAACGACAAAGAGCGGTGCCCGAGCCAAAGAAGTGGGAAATCGGCGGAAAATATATTTTGTGGAAATAGTGGCATTGCATCGGACATTAATGGTCGAATCTCAGCCATATCCGAGATAAATCGCACTCATATTAGAAATTTCACGTCCGGACGAAATTTATATTGTTAGCTTATAACCAGTTCGATATTATTTATTGCAATAATATGACGTATCTGTATCATATCCATAAATCTGTTATGGAAATTTCGTCTGTAATATTCAATTTTTACATTGCACATCATTTAAGCAATATTTAGTAAAAATTGCATTTAGCCTGAATGTCTGAATATTTCAACTGTTAATGAACAAAATGGAATCTTATGAAAAAAAAAACTACTGTTGAAACTAGGTAGTTCCTTAATAAAAAAAAAATACAATACGCCATCTTCAGGCAAGCTTATCTAACAAGGGAAGGCCCCCAGATGATTCACGATTTTCGATTCAAGCTCTAGGTGGTGCCAATAAGACATTCTGAAATCTTTGCGTAGAAAAAGGAATTAATTTGAATGTTTTCAAATATATTCGAAATTATGTATTTCTGTTCTCTCATCAAAACCATTGACATTTCAAAACGTGAAACAAAAACACAACGCCTGAAACTTAAACTGGAAGAAACGAAAATTGCATTCAATGATTAGAAAATTTGTGCAGAACTGATAAAGCGAGGAATTAACTTGAAAGTTTCCAAATCCATTCAGAAATAATGTATTTCTGATTTCTCATCAAAACCATTGACATATCAAAACCTGAAACAAAAACACAACGCCTTAAACTTAAACTGGAAGAAACGAAAATTGCATTCAATGATTAGAAAATTTGTGCAGAACTAATAAATTGAGGAATTAACTTGAAAGTTCCCAAATCCGTTCTGAAATAATGTATTTCTGATTTCTAATCAAAACAATTGATATATTGCAACCAGAAACAAAACCACAACGCCTTAAACTTAAACTGGAGGAAATGAAAATTGCATTCAACGATTAGAAAATTTGTGCAGAACTAATAAATTGAGAAATTAACTTAAGAGTTCCCAAATCCATTCAGAAATAATGTATTTCTGATTTTTAATCAAAACAATTGATATATTGCAACCAAAAACAAAACCACAACACCTTAAACTTAAAGTAGAGAAAACGAAAGTTGCATTCAATGATTAGAAAATTTGTGCAGAACTAATAAATTAAGGAATTAACTTGAAAGTTCCCAAATCCATTCAGAAATAATGTATTTCTGATTTATAATCAAAACAATTGATATATTGCAACCAGAAACAAAAAGTCAAACATGAATAATAAGGACCTATGTTACAATTCAATGTAGAATAGAATAAATAAGTAGTGCAAGTATTAATTCACTTGCGATTTAGATGTTCTGTGATTATTGTAAACACTAAGTAGAACATCGAACTCTGCAAGTCCACGAAATTGTCGATCCACTGTCTTCGACTTTTTAAAGGCTCCATGTCGTCTCAAATTTCCTTCTAACCTTCTAAATTTAGGTTCTAGTATTCGCCGCTCTGGAGACCGTAGATGATAAATTCGTGTCGCAGCTCTTCGATTTCTATTACATAGAAAATAAATTTGTAACATGTCTATTAATTCGCTATTGTTCATGATTATGTCTGAAACAAACACTAATAACAAATGGTTGACATTACTTATACAATAAATGACATTTGTCGATTCGAATTTTTTTCAAGGCACACTACATTTATTACCAAAAAAAATCATGTGAACAAGATTTGTTATTATTTTTTTCTAACATAAATATTAACTTTAAACCAACATACGACGTAGAGTTCGTTTATGGGGACGCTAGGTAGAAAAAGGAAATGTGTAACACATAAATTAATGAAACAAGTGTGTTTATTTTTATTTTTTCCGACATTTGTGATCATCGACTTAGTAGCTAACAATTTTTATTTCGATTTTTCGGTTTGTCCTGGAGTAAATGAACGGTATTTTAAAGTGCCGCGAACCATCTTTGCTTTCTCGAAACGACTTTAAAGTGCTTGAGCTTCCGTACTACAATCTTGAAGACAAAAAAAATCGGTATAACCATTCTTAATATTGTTAGCCCACATACAAAATTTGGCAGGGTTGTTACATCAGCATGAGTTCCACTTGCATCAGCTAATATACAATGCTTCGGTTTCGGTGCAGTAAACTTCGAAAAGTGTACTTTTAAGTAAGCATTCATTTTTTTTAAATTTAGCATAGGCTTCTTTCAAGTTGCTAGAACTAATCTCTTTTCTTTTACTTTTTCTTTATCAGTTCTTACGGTGACACAGTCCTTTCATCCCTGCTTTTCACGACTTATTTCCTGAGAACAATAAAATTCGATAACTTTTTTACAACGATTTCATCAGGAGTCTTGCCTGCTTTGGGATTCGGAGAAGAAAAAAATCCTTTTTGTTCAGACAATTTTTTTGCTATTGTAATCATGTGAATAGATGCATAAAAATAATTCCGAATTTGTTGATAAGACAAGTCTGTGAAGATGGTCAAGATTCTCAATCGTAACTGCTTATTTTCTGTCTTTTTAAACTCTTGTATGTCTATTATTGCGAATGTGAGAAAAAAATAAAACTAAACATACTTGATTCACTAATTTATGTGTTACGCATTTTCCATTATACCTATTGCCCCTGTAAACGTACCCAACACGTTTGTCCACCGTGCCGCGCGGTCGTACTCTTTCAAATATTTTTTTAAATATAGAGCCCGTTTGAGTTCCATTTTTAAATTTTCACTGTTTCTTTAGAATACGATGGTATTTTTTTCAAAATTTTAAGTTGGTGAGTGAATGATGAAAAATACTAATGAAATTTATAAACAAATTAATAATAATTTATTAATATTAAACGTAAATTTTAAATACACCACTACATAGAATGACTCAAGATCTTCAAAGTTGACCTCTTGTATTTTTGTTGTACGACTAATGGGTTTGACGATACAGATGTTTAAACGTCCGCACGACCGACGTTTTTCGTGATTTCTTGCAATTTACAACCGTGCATAACTTCTTCAAAAAAAATCTCAAATTTTTTTGGCGAAACATGACTTGACCATTATTTCATATGTAGAATGCGTCTGCAAATTAAAAAAAATCAAAATTATTGATTAAAATTCAGTGTCCGGTTTGACGTGGAATGGGCGATATCCAAGAAAAATGCCTGGCACTGGTAGTCTGCATCATCCAGTATATATGTTCTACTAATTGGTAGGTTTTAACTGAACATTTCACATGAGGTTAAAAATAAAAACAACAATAAATAAATTTAATAAAACTATTCGGGCGCTTCGTTATTGACCGCGTGATTTATTCCGAAAACAGTCATTTTCTTCTTTCCGAAATTCCGCCCGAGGTCACGCGCCGCCCGTGATTTTTGGTGCAAAACAAAAAACATCTCGAACTCGCCGGAAGAATGATCACTTCCGAGACGTGTTATCAGAGTGCTCGTCGCAGTTTTTCGTCGGCGTTTAACGTATTCGGGTGTTTCGTGCGTGTAATATGTTGTCGTGTATGAAGTATTAAAGACAATTCACCGTGTGTACCGCGGGTGCAATTGATGCGAACATTATCGCCCTGTGCAAGCAACAACCATTCGCCATCTCGCCGCTATTGTGATCGCCCTAATCGCCCTGGGACCGGTTGAAATCATCTGTGCTTCCGAACCGCCAAGCCGGAGGATAAACCAAAGGTAGAGTGCCATTTGACTTGTAATCGAACTTTGTTTAAAAAAAATCGGCGGTGTAGGCAATTCCGTTTTATTTTTACCCAATGTGCCAATGACTGTAAGATTATATTTACTTACAAGTGTTAACACTAATGGCACATGTGTGAACCAGTTGTCTAGTCTCACATTATGACCAGAACCTTTAATTGGTGGGCAAAGTCTAGCAAACTAGATACTCGAAATAATCAGTACAAATGTAAATCAATTGCGTAATTCAATGTGCAGAACGAGTGAACTCGTCATAATAATTTAACTCCGGATAGTAAGGCAAACGGTTAATTTATAATATATTATTGTCGAATGGTGCGATAATTATGAAACACTGACCTTTTCCATGCTCCATGTTTTACTCCAAGAAAAAACAATTGCTTGCACCGATTGTTTAGTTTGATATAGGGATTTCCACACCGATTCGATTAAAATATACTATAACACTGGTAGAAATTGTATAATATTTGCACGGGAAAACAACGCGCGAGTACCTTCGTTAACTCTAGGAGTGCACTGTGCGTTTCGAGGTCACGATCGACGCGCACACATCGTTGCCAAAGGGCGATCAGGCGATCACGTGATGTTGTTTACACCGGTGCATGCACACGGCGTCAGTAGGTTATTTTAAGGTCGTCGCTTTCTTCTTTCAATTCAACCGCGCGTAATTTTGTTCTGCTCAACCATTCTTCGAGCGCTGCCCGAATCTAGGTCAACGTTCATGCGCACTTGATGTTTATTACACCGGTGCATGCACACTCGCGGCATCACGCAGGCTGTGAGTGCGCAGTTGTTTTAACGTCGACGTTCAATTCAACCGCGCGTTATTTTGCTTTGCTCGCTCATTCATCACTTATTTTCAACATTTTAACAATTGTATCGGTGTGAAAATTGTGCGCGTAGTGAAAATGTATTTCTGACAGACAATCATCGACGCTAAAAGTTTGGTAGTGCGTTTTAAAAACCACAATATAGGCACAGGAGGATCGACAGGTTAGTGTTTTAAAACATGTAAAATCGGTTAATTCAAGTCGAATTATGTTGATCGTATCAACATGTTTTTTTAAAATTCGATTTCGCATCTAAAAGAGTATACCAAAACGGATTTTCAAATAAATATTATTTGTGCCTTTAACCCGCCTATGGTGATCCTACTGTGAGACCGGGTGTGTCGAATAACTTTATTCTCCGTTATTGTTTTTTGTTGCAATTTCGAGTAGCTGCCGCGTTGCAGAGCTTAAATTGATTAAATATCTTTGTTTTATTGTCAAAGAGTATAAATTTAAAAAAAAACATGAACACGTTTTGAAAAATCTTCAGTTGAAAATCCCGGTGCGAGAGACCGGCGTCACCATTAAATTTGCGTCACCAATGGCGGGTTAAATGAAGGCAGCCGTAAGTCTTATATAAAAAAATATGGTGATGTGGGCATCATGTTACTTTCTCCGACTTTATATTTACGTGTTCATGGGTTTATTTTCAATTGAAATCATATTTTAAATGTACATCGAGCGTTTTGTAAACTCGGATGAAACTGACGTTTAAAACGTCAAAATCATGAAAGATGGAAAAATTATACTTCAAATTAAAAAACTAGGTTTACTCAAAAACTAACGAGATTTCGAAAAAAACTTATTCTTTAGAAGTTGTTCATTTTGGCATTCTCTACAATTATTATTCATATAAATTTGCTGTAACTATTATAGTTTCATAATTATAAACCAAAAATTAAAAAAAATATTAATAAATTTTTTTTTCGAATAGCAATGATTTTATGAAAAATATTTTCAAGCAAAAGATGTTCATTTCTTTGTTGTCTTTGATGTTTGTTTAAATGTTTTTGTGATATTTTTCATATTTAAGAAAATATTGGCAAAAAACAGTTAAGGTAAACACCCACTTCCGGTGTACGAAATTTTACCAAAAGCTTTTCAATTCTTCAGATTATCAAATAAAACGTATGTTCGAAGTTTCATATCAATTGCTTTATTAGTTTTTGAGATACAGCGCACACAGACAGACACACACACACACACCGGAAGTGGGTGTTTACCTTAACTGTTTTATGTTTTTTGCCAATATTTTCTTAAATATGAAAAATATCACAAAAACATTTAAACAAACATCAAAGACAACAAAGAAATGAACATCTTTTGCTTGAAAATATTTTTTATAAAATCATTGCTATTCGAGAAAAAAATTTATTATTTTTTTTTAATTTTTGGTTTATAATTATGAAACGATAATAGTTACAGCAAATTTATGTGAATAATAATTGTAGAGAATGCCAAAATGAACAACTTCTAAAGAATAAGTTTTTTTCGAAATCTCGTTAGTTTTTGAGTAAACCGAGTTTTTGAATTTGATGTATAATTTTTCCATATTTCATGATTTTGACGTTTTAAACGTCAGTTTCATCCGAGTTTACGCAACGCTCGATGTACATTTAAAATATGATTTCAATTGAAAATAAACCCATGAAAACGTAAATATAAAGTCGGAGAAAGTAACATGATGGCCACATCACAATTTTTTATATAACAATCAATAACTGATCAACAACATTTTGTAAATTTATTGTAAATATTTCAATGGCAATAATTTCTATTTGAGCTATGTATGGATAACCCATTTTTTCGCCAAGATATGACCTTGAAACTCCCTAGAAATATGATGTCATTTTTTTAACCACCAAAATATTGTTTTAAAAATCTGAAAAGAATCAAATATAGTTTTAACTCAAATACCAAACAGGGTGAATTTTTCAAGGTCATTGAAGGTCATTTAGGGATAATGGAAAAATATTTGAAAGTTATTTAATTTTGTTTTGTCCACGAGGTTTAGACAGGCGGAAAATTTTATTTGGTCATTGATTGAAATAAATTTATATGCCATATATGTGAATGTTTTCAACTTCTAGTGTTTGGTGCGCCATCTGTAAAAATTTGAAAGTATTATATTCTTAAAATATTTTAACATTTTTTTATATAACTATCAACAACGGACCAGCAACATTTTAGATATCTAGAGACAACAATAATATTTCGGACTTTAAATCTTTTCTATCACGAATAGATCTATTGGTATTTGTTTCTGGTCAAATTTAAATAATTGCAACTTTCCTGCGGGGGTTTTCATAAGTAATGTCTATTGTACTGTATTGTATTATATTATTTTTAACTTGTTTTCGTTTGTTTGTCACACAAAGTTGTCGCAATTTTAAATTTTTAATTTTAAATTGTAATTTTAATTTTTGTATTTTTATATTTTATATTTACGTTTTATTTTATATTTTGTTTTATATTTTATATTCTAATTAATACTTTAATGTACAGGGTGAATCCTGTAAATATATTATTATTATTATTATTAACACTATTTTTTGAAAAAGAAATTCTGTATCTGTGTATCTGTGTCTGTCTGTCAATAATATTTGAAAAAAAAAGATGATGTGGCCATCATTTTACTTTCTCCGATTTGATGGTATAATAGTTATTCATATTTATATCATATTTTAAATCGAGAATTGACACATGATCGGATGATACTGTCGTTGGAAATGTCAAAATCATGAAAAATAAAAATGATAAATTATGTTTCAAATTCTAATAATCTTTACCGTAAGTTTACTAAAAAACTAAAAAAAAAAACTAAAATAAGTCCGGTAAAAAGTCCTCAAAAAAGAGTTAAGTTGACAAAAAATATTCGAAAAAAAAATTTCTGGAGAAACTGTTTTGGAAAATAAAGTCTTAAAAGAAGAGTCTGGTTAAAAAGTTGTGAAAGAGTCGCGAAAAAAGTCCTGAGAAAAGTACTGCAAAAAGAGTCTTGAAAAATTAAGTCTTTATACAAAACACCAGAAATAAATGTCCTTAAAAAATCTAGAAACAAGCCCGAAAAAAAGTCTCATAAAAGTCCTTATAAAATATCTTCAAAAAATTTCCTGTAAAAACAGTCTTGAAAAAAGAGTTATGAAATAAATCCTAAAGAAACATTTTTGAAATAAACCTATGAAAATGTTCTTAAAAAAAAAACATTAAAAAAGACTGAAGAAATTGTACCGAAAAAAATCTCAAAAAGGGTCTTGAAAATAAGTCCGGAACATGAACTCCTGAAAAAGAATTCTATAAAAAATGTTCTGAAATATTGGATCTAAAAAAACTCCTGTAAAAAAAATTCCGACAAAATAATGTAATGAAGAAAATTCTGAAAAATGTCCTGAAAAGATAAGTTCTTAAGAAAGTTTCGAAAGAGTCTCGAAAAAATGTCCTGGAGGAACAGTCCTCGAAATAAAGTCTTAAAAGAAGAGTCATGATAAAAGCCGTGAAAAAAAGTCCTGAAAATAGCACATACACATACACAAACACAATTTTTTTTTCCAGAAATTATTGAAATGGTTGTCACTTTCTCCGTATGATACGATGCATTTTATTTTGCAAGTAAAAATTAAACGAACAAAATAAAGGCAATTTTAACGTGTGTGGGAAATTATGAGATAACTTTTGAGTACTTCCGATTGTTAATGTAACTTGAAACTAATAGAATATGAATATCACAGTAATGCTACTATTAAATTGATCATAACATTCATTAACCATTTAGTTTAAAAAAATTACCGGAACATTTCTAAAGGCCAGGTGTAACAAATTCGATTTGTCATTCTCGCATGTTTAAATTGGTTATTGAGCCGTGTTTGTGCAGTGACGGATGTTGCGGAGGGAAATTCTTTCCGGTGACAGCAATCCGCAGGGATGAAGGTTTTTATATGGAGCGCCGCGCCATCCGACACCAAGTTTACCAAACACTAGAACAGAATCCAATATTTACACAGAGTTTCACTTTATTTTGCACAATGACACTTCGGAGATTTATCTAGTTCCGCGTTTTATTCCTCGCGAATTTATTTATCGGAACGTTTGCATACGCACACCGTGATTTTATAATTGCTTCCCTCTCTGTGGGCCGGCGAAATAAATAAAACTAAAATAAATAACTTTGGGTTTTATATGTGCACAATGAATTTATAATTGTTCCCTCTGCACGTAACGGTTTAAATGAGACTAAAGTAAACAGTTTCCGCGTGTAAAATCCTTTTAAAACCGGTCGAGTGGATGTAGTAACGCTGAAATAAAATTTCGGAATCTGATAACCGTAAAATAATTTTATCCTAAATTTATGAATTTATTCATTACATCTGCAACAAGTCGGGAGTTTCCAATTTTTATTTTTTTTAATACTCACAGTTATGGAATTAAACAATTTTAAGTTTGTGGGGCAATTTCTGAAAAAAGTTCATTTTTTGTTCATCAAAATTTGTCTTCTAACGCAGCCATTTTTCGCACGGTAAAGTTTGGATGATTTTCTTTGGATAATTGCGAAAACTGGTTTTTCAAGTTTATTCTGTCAAAGTTTTAAGCATCTGTCGAATTAAATGTGGAAATTATGGAGAAATTTCTAGAAAAAGCGCTTTTTTGGACATCGAAATTTGCCTTCTAACGCAGCCATTTTTCGCACGGTAAAGGATGAATGATTTTCTTTGGATAATTGTGAAGACTAGTTCTTCAAGTTTATTCTGTCAAAGTTTTAAGCATCTGTCGAATTAAATGTGGAATTTATGAAGAAATTTCTGGAAAAAGTGTCTTTTTTGGACATCGAAATTTGTCTTCTGACGCAGCCATATTTCGTACGGTAAAAGTTGGATGATTTTCTTTGGACAATTGTGAAGACTGGTTTATCAAGTTTATTCTGTCAACGTTTTAAGCATCTGTCGAATTAAATGTGGAAATTATGGAGAAATTTCTGTAAAAAGTGCTTTTTTGGACATCGAAATTTGCCTTCTAACGCAGCCATTTTTCGCAAGGTAAAGTTTGGACGATTTTCTTTGGATAATTGTGAAGACTAGTTCTTCAAGTTTATTCTGTCAAAGTTTTAGGCATATGTCGAATTAAATGTGGAATTTATGGAGAAATTTCTGGAAAAAGTGCTTTTTTGGACATCGAAATTTGCCTTCTAACGCAGCCATTTTTCACACGGTAAAGGTTGGATGATTTTCTTTGGATAATTGTGGAGACTGGTTTTTCAAGTTTATTCTGTTAAAGTTTTAAGCATCTGTCGAATTAAATGTGGAATTTATGGAGATATTTCTGGAAAAAGTGCTTTTTTTGGACATCGAAATTTTTCTTCTAACGCAGCCATTTTGTCGCGCGGTAAAGGTTGGTTGATTTTCTTTGGATAATTGGGAAGACTGATTTTTTAAGTTTATTATGTCAAAGTTTTAAGTATCTGTCGAATTAAATGTGGAATTTATGGAGAAATTTCTGGAAAAAGTGTTTTTTTGGATATCGAAATTTACTTTCTAACGCAGCCATTTTTCGCACGGTGAAGGTTGGATGATTTTCTTTGGATAATTATGAAGACTAATTCTTTAAGTTATTCTGTCAAAATTTCAAGCATATGTCGAATTAAATGTGGAATTTATAGAGAAATTTCTCGAAAAAATGCATTTTTTGGACATCAAAATTTGTCTTCAACGCAGCAATTTTTTGCACAGCAAAGTTTGGATGATTTTTTTTTTGATAATTGTGAAGACTGGTTCTTCAAGTTTATTCTGTCAAAATTTCAAGCATCTGTCGAATTAAATGTGGAATTTACAGATAAATTTCTGGAAACAGTGCATTTTTTTGTTCATCGAAATTTGTCTTCCAATACAGCCATTTCTTGCAGGGTAAAGTTTGGATGATTTTTTCGAGTAAGTGCGAAGACTAGTTCTTTAAGTTTATTCTGTCAAAATTTCAAGCATCTGTTGAATTGAATGTGGAATTTATAGAGAAATTTCTGGAAAAAGTGTATTTTTTGATCATCGAAATTTGTCTTCTTACGCAGCCATTTTTTGCAGGGTAAAGTTGGGATGATTTTTTTTGATAATTGCGAAGGCTAGTTCTTTGAGTTTATTCTGTCAAAATTTCAAGTATTTGTCGAATTAAATGTGGAATTTATAGAGACATTTATGAAAAAGTGCATTTTTTGTTCATCGAAATTTTTCTTCTAACGGTGCCATTTTTTTGCAGAGTAAAGGTTGGATGATTTTTTTTTGATAATTACGAAGACTAATTCTTTAAGTTTATTCTGTCAAAATTTTAAGTATCTGTCGAATTAAATTTGGAATTTATAGAGAAATTTCTGGAAAAGTGCATTTTTTGTTCATCGAAATTTGTTTTCTAATGCAGCAATTTTTTTCAGAACAATGTTTGTTTTATTTTTTTTTTTGATAATAACGAAGACTGACTCTTCAAGTTTGTTCTGTCAAAATTTTAAGTTTATGTCGAATTAAATGTGGAATTTACGGAGCAATTTATGAAAAATGTGCCTTTTTGGACATCGAAATTTGTCTTCTAACGCAGCCATTTTTTGGCAGGATAGAGTTTGGATAATTTTCTTTGGATAATTGCAAAGACTAGTTTTTTATGTTTATTCTGTTAAAATTTCAAGTTTCTGTCGAATTAAATGTGAAATTTACGGAGCAATTTATTGAAAAAATGCTTTTTTGGACATCGAAATTTGTCTCCTAGCGCGGCCATTTTTTGCAGAGTAAAGTTTGGATGATTTTTTTCGGATAATTGCGAAGACTAGTTTTTCAAGTTTATTCTGTCAAAGTTTTAAGCATCTGTCTAATTAAATGTGGAATTTATAGAGAAATTGCTAGAAAAAGTGTATTTTTTGTTCATCGAAATTTGTCTTCTAACGCAGCAATTTTTTGTACAGTGAGGTTTGGATAATTTTTATAGGATAATTTAACGACTAGTTCGTCAAGTATATGCTGTCAAAATTTCAAGCATCTGTCGAATTAAATGTGGAATTTACAGAGAAATTTCTGGAAAAAGTGCATTTTTTTGTTCATCGAAATTTGGCTTCTAACGCAGCTATTTTGTGTACAGTTAAGTTTGGATAATTTTTATTTGATAATTGCGAAGACTAGTTCTTCAAGTTTATTCTGTCAAAATTTCAAGCATCTGTCGAATTAAATGTGGAATTTACAGAGAAATTTCTAGAAAAAGTGTATTTTTTGTTCATCGAAATTTGTCTTCTAACGCAGCCATTTTTTGTACAGTAAAGTTTGGATAATTTTTATAGGATAATTGCGAAGACTAGTTCTTCAAGTTCATTTTGTCAAAATTTCAAGCATCTGTCAAATTAAATGTAGAATTTATAAAGAAATTTCTAGAAAAAGTGTATTTTTTGTTCATCGAAATTTGTCTTCTAACGCAGCCATTTTTTGTACAGTGAAGTTTGGATATTTTTTATAGGATAATTGCGAAGACTAGTTCTTCAAGTTTATTTTGTCAAAATTTCAAGCATCTGTCGAATAAAATGTGGAATTTATAGAGAAATGTTTAGAAAAAGTGTATTTTTTGTTCATCGAAATTTGTCTTCTAACGCAGCCATTTTTAGCAGGGTAAAGTTTAGATGATTTTTTTTTATAATTACGAAGTCTAGTTCTTCAAGTAAATTCTGTCCAAATTTCAAGCATCTGTTGAATTAAATGTGGAATTTATAGAGAAATTTATGGAAAAAGTGCATTTTTTGTTCATCGAAATTTGTCTTCTTACGCAGCCATTTTTTGCAGGGCAAAGTTTGGATGATTTTTTTTTGATAATTACGAAGTCTAGTTCTTCAAGTGTATTCTGTCAAAATTTCAAGCATCTGTTGAATTAAATGTGGAATTTATAGAGAAATTTCTGGAAAAGGTGCATTTATTGTTCATCGAAATTTGTCTTCTAACGCAGCCATTTTTAGCAGGGTAAAGTTTAGATGATTTTTTTGATAATTACAAAGACTAGTTCTTCAAGTGTATTCTGTCAAAATTTCAAGCATCTGTTGAATTAAATGTGGAATTTATAGAGAAATTTCTGGAAAAGGTGCATTTTTTGTTCAACGAAATTTGTCTTCTAAGGCAGCCATTTTTAGCAGGTTAAAGTTTAAATGATTTTTTTGATAATTACGAAGACTAGTTCTTTAAGTTTATTGTGCCAAAATTTCAAGCATCTGTCGAATTAAATGTGGAATTTATAGAGAAATTTCTGGAAAAAGTGTATTTTTTGTTGATCGAAATTTGTCTTCTAACGCAGCCATTTTTTGCAGGGTAAAGTTAGGATGATTTTTTTTTTGATAATTGCGAAGACTAGTTCTTACAGTTTATTCTGCCAAAATTTTAAGTGTCTGTCGAAATAAATGTGGAATTTAGAGACATTTTTGGAAAAAGTGCATTTTTTGGTTATCGAAATTTCTCCTCTAATGTAGCCATTTTTTGCAGGGTAAAGTCAGGATGATTTTTTTTTTGATAATTGTGAAGGCCAATTCTTTGAGTTTATTCTGTTAAAATTTCAAGGATCTGTCGAATTAAATGTGGCATTTATAGAGAAATTTCTGGAAAAAGTGTATTTTTTGTTCATCGAAATTTGTCTTCTAACGCAGCCATTTTTCGCATGGTAAAGTTTTAATAATTTTCTTTAGATAATTGTGAAGACCAGTTCTTTGAGTTTATTCTGTCAAAGTTTTAAGCATCTGTCGAATTAAATTTGCAGTTTACAGAGCATTTTCTGAAAAAAGTGCATTTTTGGTCATTGAAATTTGTCTTCTAACATCAAAACTAAAATCTAGTTTAACAGCAGTCAAACGAGTAAATGAAAGTGTTTTATAAAGTAAAAGAAATTTATTTATAACATAAAAGAAATTTATTGTGACATTTGTCATTTTGATTTTTTCATGAAATAAATAAATAAATTCATTTTCTCCTTTTAATAGAATATTTTCTTTAAATACATTTTGAATAATGAATTGTTCTAGAATCCAGCTTAGCTAATAACACCCATGTTTATTTTACGAGACGGAGATATTCTAGATGAGCGTCGAACGTCCGATATCCATTTAATATTTGAAGGGAAAGGTCTACTTTGAATGTAAATAAACCGCAGCAGAGACAGCGCCCTATAAATTTTATTACTAAATATATGATATGCCTCAAAGGCAGGTGAACGTGATTTATCTATTTATAAGTTGGGAGGCAGAGAAGCTCGTCTTGGAGGTCGCAGAGAGGCTTTACTGCCCTCCCAAGAGCGCACTTCCATCCGACTATTTTTTTTTTCGCTTGCTTGCCGAGGGAATAAAACGCAAGCCACCATTTTCTAATCTGGGTCTTCGACTTTATTTTACACTTAGCCTTAGGTGGAGTGTCCCCTTACAATCGACCTTTAATTGAAATTAAAAAGTGTTCTAGTTCGGGGCGAGAGGATTCGAGGGTGCCGTGGGGAATCGGTCTCTGGGATAAAGCACTCTTGCATCCGGTAGGAAATTCTTGGAATTGTTCGTTTCGTATGTATGAAACGTTTCTTAAGTTTGTTCGTGATTTTCATAACCAAATCAGAAAATTAAGTGCGTGTACTAGAGTTATATTGCTTAAATTGGTGAGGATGCTTAATTGAAATGATCTGTTTGTGCGATTTAGCCCGAATAGTATTCATATAGATCTTATTTGCCATTTTTAATAAAATGTAGAAATTAAAACAATACATTAATGGTAGAAAATCCAAAGTTGTTTTCAAAGAAATTTCCATTGGAATATAAATATTCCAAACACCGTTAAAGGTAGAAACACTAAAGTGGTGGAATCTATTGCCTGAATGTTGTACTAAACCCAATCTAAGTGACATTGCGACAGAATTTTGTTTCTGAGTTGGCCACGCCTTAGAGCGAGAAACATTCAGCAGTCATGTCTGAGATTAATTCATTTTTTTAAATCTCATGACGTAATAATATGCGACATACCTCATTTATCACACAGCTAACTCTGAAACTAAATTTTGTGGCTCACACGATACAACATTCAGGCAACAGATTCCACCTATTGCCTACTAAACCCAGTGCCACTCAGGTTGGATTTAGTACAAAATTATAGCGATAGATTCCGCCACTTTGTCATTTCTACCTTTAATGGTATTCGGAATATTTATTTTCCAATAATAATTTCCGTTTCCTCATCAGCAAATAATTGCACTGATGAGACGGTCGAAACCGGTCTGTAAGTGAAACAATATTCAATAAATTAATGTTTTCAATTACAATTCACGTTCAAGTGGTAAAGATCGAGCTTGTAAAATAATTCAAATTGTAATTCGATAAGTACAGCTGGGAACTTTATTCGGGAAACACAACAACGAAATTAGCCCTCGGTTCCGGCTCTTTATATGCGCAGAGGCATTACTGCTAACTCCCGTTATAATTGCAAAATAAATTTCGTTCGGAAATGAACGCAATTAACACCCCCATAGTTCGGCGGTTCCCGATAAATTGGATGCACAAATTATGTGCACCTATCTGATGGAATATATTACCCCTTTCCGTAATTTACAACAAATTCTGGAAGGAGACATAAACTAAAATCTGGGCAGAATGTTCACAATATTTATACTGATTACAGATTCCTAATTTTTGTACTTTTTTATAATATAAATATTTAATTTTGCTAAACGAAAACTCCGTGGTTTGCAAATCTGTGCTTCTCGTGTGCAAATTAGTCGAATTAAATTAAAATTGGCGATTTTTAATTTTTATCGAAAACGTGAAATTCGACCTTACTTTTGCTCAAAAATTGGCTTTAAAATGATTTCCTGAAAAAAACCATGGTTTGATTCGGGGTTTCTATACATCACCGGAAAGATTCCCTCAAGACGCTTCAGAAAATGTACTTTCACAAGAACAAATGTTAATTTTAAGCCCATGACGCGTCAGCAAAAAAAAAACTCGAAAATGGAAAAAATCGAAAAAATTAAATCTTTTAATAATCATCGTAGATTTATGTAATACCTTTTTCTTCATCAGAAAAACGAGATAAATCGATCAACGATTAAAAATTTTATCCAGAACAGATTGCAAAAAAGTTAGTAAGTCACCATGAACTTTATGGAAAATTTTGGAAAAAGTCGATTTTTTTCAGACTTTGAACGGCCATAGCGGCTAAACGAAGAATCCAATTTGAACGCGGATTTCAAATCTGTATTCATTGTGTGTCAATTAGTCGGATTTAATTAAAATTGGCGATTCAATTTTTTTGACGAAAACCTGAAAAATCATCCAAGGGTCCCCCCTTCTTACTTTTTCCAAAAAATTGGCTTTGAAATGATTTCCCGAAGAAACCACTGGTTCGATTCGGGATTTCTATACATCACTCGAAAGATCCCCTCAAGACGCTTCAGTAAGTGCACTTTCGCAAGAAAAAATGTCAATTTGAAGCCCGTGACACGTCAGCAAAGAAAACTCGAAAATGGAAAAAATCGAAAAAATCAACTTTCTTAATAATCATCGTAGACCTTTATATAACACAATTTTCTTCACCAGAAGCACGAAATAAATCGATTGGCGTTTAAAAATTTCATATTCAAAAAATTGGAAAAAAGTTAGTAAGTCACCATGAACTTTACGGAAAATTTTGAAAAAAATCTATTTTTCCAGACTTTGAACGGCCATAGCGGCTAAACGAAGAATCCAACTTGAATGCGGATTTCAAATCTGTGTTTCTCGTGTGTCAATTAGTCGGATTTAATTAAAACTGGAGATTCAAAATTTTTGACGAGAACCTGAAAAATCATCAAGGGTCCCCCCTTCTTACTTTTTACCAAAAATTGGCTTTGAAATGATTTCCTGAAGAAACCACTGGTTCGATTCGGGATTTCTATACATCACTCGAAAGATCCCCTCAAGGCGCTTCAGAAAATGCAATTTCGCAAGAAAAAATGTCAATTTGAAGCTCGTGACGCGTCAGCAAAGAAAACTCGAAAATGTAAAAAATCGTAAAAATCCACTTTTTTAATAATCATCGAAGACCCTTATGTAATACCTTTTTTTCATCAAAAAAACGAGCTTAATCGATTGGCGTCAAAAAATTTCATCTAGGAAAAAATGCAAAAAAATTGGCAAGTCACCATAAAAATTTTGAAAAAAATCGATTTTTTCAGACTTTGAACAGCCGTAGCGGCTAAACCAAAAATCTAAATCGAACGCGGATTTCAAATCTGTGCTTCTTGGGTGCTAATTAGTCGGATTCAATTAAAACTGGCGATTTTTAATTTTCGTCGAAAACGTGAAATTTGATAGAAGGGTCCCCTCTTCTTACTTTTGCTCAAAAATTGGCTTTAAAATGATTTCCTGAAAAAAACACCGGTTCGATTCGGGGTTTCTATACATCACCGGAAATATTCCCTCAAGACGCTTTAGAAAATGTACTTTCGCAAAAACAAATATCAATTTTAAGCCCGTGACGCGTCAGCAAAAAAAACTCGAAAATGGAAAAAATCGAAAAAATCAACTTTTTTAATAATCATCGTAGACCCTTATGTAATACCTTTTTCTTCATTATAAAAACGAGCGAAATCAATTGGCACCAAAAAAATTGATCTAGGAAAAAATGCAAAAAAATTGGCGTCACCATGCCCATCAGTGGCGGCTCGTGGAATACGTTGATGGTAGAGCCACTTTTACAATTTATTGGATCGGATGATACTGGCGTTTGAAACGTCAAAATTATGAAAGATGGAAATGACAAATTATACAGATTAAATACCGGCCAAAAAAACAAAAATTTGCACATGAAAATCAATCTCGTTAAAAAACTCTAAAATTTGGAACGAAGAAATGAAAAAACAGGTCAAAGATCTAAAATATAGGCATAAAAATAAAAAATGCTGTTCTAAAAATACAAAATGCAAACTAAAATATTGAAAAATCAAGGAAAACAAAGATAATTTGCCATTTTCAGCCCCTAAAATAACTCCTCAGCTCAAAACAAGTTGGCGACCAGAAACTCGAAATCCTCATTTTCTGGAAGTCCCATAACAAAATTTTATAGACAAATAGTGTTCAGAATGGTTTCAGATTTGAAAAACAGAAAGAAAAATTAATTTATTTTTTAGTCAAAAAGTAGAAAAAAAACGCCCATGAAAATTAATAATTCAAGTTAAAAAATCTAAAATGAAGGGTACGAAATCAAAAACCATAAAAAAACTTGAAAATACCGGCAAAAAAATAAAAAAAGTCGCTTATAAAAATCAATAATTTAGGTTAAAAAAATCTAAAATATAGGATAAAAAATTAAAAACTTCGACCAAACATTCGATCCTGAAATTTGCAGACCAAAAAAATCGAAAATGTTAACAAACATATAGAAAATTTAGGCTAAAAGATCAAAAATTCAGACCAGAAAATCAAAACCCGGGCTTAATAATAAAAAATTAAAAGAAATAGATTGAAAATTTGAGTACAAAAATTGCCATTTTCAGCACTCGGGGTGATTAGCCCCAGAAAACAAAGGAAAAAAACTCAAAATTTGCTCTTTAGTGAAGGAAATTGGCACTCAGTGTTTTGAAAAATTGTAAAAAAATAATCACTTGCAGAATTAGCTCTTAAGGTTAAAAACTGAAATATAAGCACAAAAATTTAAAAATGTAGACAAATATCAAAAATTTTCGGTTAAAAGAAATGCAGACCAAAAATCCGAAAATTTCAACAACAACAAAAAAAAAGTTTGACCAAACTAAAGAATATTTCGGGCAAAAACTCTAAAATTATTAACGAAGTAATGAAAAATACAGTTCAAATATCTAATATATAGGCAAAAAAATTAAAAATGCTGGTCTAAAAATAAAAAATGTAAACAAAAAAATTGAAAAATCAAGGAAAACGAAAATAATTTGGGATTTTCAGCTCCCAAAATAACTGTTTAGCTCAAAATAAGTTAGCGACCAGAAACTCGAAAACCTCAGTTCCTGAAAGTTCCACAACAAAATTTTATAAACGAATAGTGTTCAGAATGGTTTCAGATTTGAAAAACAACAAAGAAAACATATTTGTTTTAAGAAAAATTAAATTTATTTTTTAGTCAAAAAGTAACCTAAAGGTAAAAAAAAATCGCCCATAAAAAATAATAATTCAAGTTAAAAAATCTAAAATGAAGGGTAAGAAATCAAAAACCATCAAAAAAACTTGAAAATATCGGCAAAGAAAATAAAAAAAAGTCGCGTATAGAAATCAATAATTTAGGTTAAAAAAATCTAAAATATAGGATAAAAAATTAAAAACTTCGACCAAACATTCGATCCTGAAAATTTGCGAATAAAAAAAAAACCAAAATTTTAACAAACAAATAGAAAATTTAGAAGAAAATTTGGGCCAAAAGATCAAAAATTCAGACCAGAATAACAAAATCCGGGCTTAACAATAAAAAATTAAAATAAAAAGATTGAAAATTTGAGTACAAAAATTTTCAGCACTCGGGGTGATTAGCCCCAGAAAACAAAGGAAGAAACTCAAAATTTGCTTTGTAATGAAGGAAATTTGCACTCAATGTTTTGAAAAATTGTAAAAAATTAATCACTTGCAGAATTAGCTCTAAATTAAGGTTAAAAACTGAAATATAAGCACAAAAATTTGAAAATTTACACAAATATCAAAAATTTGCAGTTAAAAAAAATGCAGACTAAAAATCCGAAAATTTCAACAAAAAGAAAATCAATAAGTTTAACCAAAGTAAAGAACATTTCGGGCAAAAACTTTAAAATTTTTAACGAAGAAATGAAAAATATAGGTCAAATATCTAAAATATAGGCCAAAAAATAAAAAATGCTGGTCTAAAAATAAAAAATGTAAACCAAAAAAAGTAAAAATCAAGGAAAACGAAAATAATTTGTCATTTTCAGCCCCTAAAATAACTCAAAATAAGTTGGCGACCAGTAACTCGAAAACCTCAGTTCCTAGAAGTCCCACAACAAAATTTTATAAACAAATATTGTTCAGAATGATTTCAGATCTGAAAAACAACAAAGAAAACATATTTGTTTTAAGAAAAATTAAATTTATTTTTTAGTCAAAAAGTAACCTAAAGGTAAAAAAAAATCGCCCATAAAAAATAATAATTCAAGTTAAAAAATCTAAAATGAAGGGCAAGAAATCAAAAACTGTGCTTGAAAATATCGGCAAAAAAATAAAAAAAGTTGCGTATAAAAAGCAATTATTTAGGTTAAAAAATCTGAAATATAGGATTAAAAATGAAAAACTTTAACCAAAAATTCGATCCTAAAAATCAAAATTGCGGACAAAAAATTCGAAAATTTAGAAGAAAACTATTTTTTTTTTGGAAATTGTAGACTTATTATTCAAAATTAGTCTCTCAAAATTTCAACCATCTGTTGCAATAAGATTAGATTTATTTTTGTAATACATGATTATCATACAAAAATAAATGTGGAATTTCCATCCAAATTTCTAAAAAATGCGCTTTTTTGGTCATTAAAATTTGCTTTTTAGTGCAACCATTTTTGTTATGGTAAACTTAATTTGATTTAGAAATTCGTAAAGACACATTATTCAAAATAAGTCTGTCAAAATTTCAACCATCTCTTGCAAGAAATGTGGAATTTACATGGCAATTTATAAAAAAAAGCGCTTTTCGTTTATAAAATTTGCCTATTTAGTGCAACCAATTTTGTAGTGGTAAATTTGCGATTGCTTTCTTTGGAAATATGTAAAAACACATTATTCAGAAATATTCTGTCAAAATTTTAACCATCTGTTGAAATTAATGTGGAACTTCCACGCGGTGTTGCAGATGTTGTTTAACATTTAAAAAGTTTTTCTAAGAATCAGTTAAAAATTCTTGCTGAGCTTGATACTACAGGTAGTGCTATGGCTCCGTGGCTCTATATAACGAGCCGCCCCTGATGTACATGCTAGAAAATTTTGAAAATAGTCAATTTTGTCAGACTTCGAACGGCCGTAGCGGCTAAACAAAGAATCCAAAGCGCACGCGGATTTCAAATCTATGCTTCTTGGGTGCAAGTTATTCGGATTCAATTAAAACCAGCGTTTTTTATTTTTTGTCTAAAACGTGAAATTCTATAGAAATGATTTCCTGAAGAAACCACTGGTTCGATTCGGGGTTTCTATACATCACCGGAAAGATCCTCTCAAGACGCTTCAGAAAATATACTTTCGCAAGAACAAATGTAAATTTAAAGCCCGTGACGCGTCAGCAAAGAAAACTCGAAAATGAAAAAAATCGAAAAAATCAATTCTTTTAATAATCATCGTTGGCCCTTATGTAATATGTTTTTCTTCATCAGAAGAACGAGCTTAAACGATTAGCGTCAAAAAATTTCATCTAGGAAATAACGCAAAAAAATTGGCAAGTCACCATGAACATTTTGAATTCAGACTTTGAATGGCCGTAGCGGCTAAACGAAGAATCCAAATCGCACGCGGATTTCAAATCTGTGCTTCTTGAGTGCAAATTAGTCGGATTCAGTTAAAATCGGCGATTTTAAATTTTTGTCGAAAACATGAAATTCGATACAAGGGTCCCCCCTTATTACTTTTGCTCAAAAATTGGCTTTGAAATGATTTCCTGAAAAAACCACTAGTTCGATTCGGGGTTTCTATACATAATCGAAAAGATCCCCTCAAGACGCTTCAGAAAATGTACTTTCGCAAGAACAAATGTTAATTTTAAGCCCGTGACGCGCCAGCAAAGAAAACTCGAAAATGGAAAAAAACGTAAAAATCAATTTTTTTTAATAATTTTCGTAGGCTATTAAAGTGTACCTTTTTTTCATCAGAAAAATGAGAGAAATCGATTGCTGTTACAAAATTTCAGCTATCTTAAGTAGCAAAAAATTTTGTAAAAAAATTACATAATTACCATTACTACGCGGTAAACTATTATTAAACTGAATTTTTCAATTCAGAATAAGTTATAAATAACGCTCGTTATCATCAATAAATCCGTGGATTGTGATATTAAATTTCAGGCATTAAATATATTATGAAGGTAAGTTTTGTCCGTGATATCAAGCAATACACCGCTTTCAAACTTCTCGAACCACCCGGAGAGAACGTTAAAATTCCTGCGGCACCTCAACTGTTGCATTCTTATCGCGAAACAAACTTATAATCTTTATCGGTTTTCGTTGTTATAAACTAAAAATTTCCAGCGAGTTCAAGTACTTTCCAAAGTACAGAATTTATCGTGATAATATTAAATTATCTGGCCGAAGGACTGAATGGGATCTCGTTCTCCATTAAAAGTTCGATATTATCGAAAATATTGGAAATTATAGATTCCATTCAACCATCCTTCCTAGAAAAAAATAAATAAATAAATTTACCGTAATCGAATTAAATTAATTATCAAAACTAAATACGATGCTAAAATTCATTGATTACAGTTTTTAATCAATTTAATTAAAAAGTCGGAGATTGATCCATTAATTAATTCAAATCGGGGATGTTTGTTAAAGTCGTTGGCAAGGTCCATCAAATTTTTATGACTAGAATTTGTTGAGTGTTCATTTATTAAGGCGATGTTTCGATTTAATTAAATTAAATGTTTCTAGCATTGTATTTCCCGCATGACTTGATAAATCCACCGAAAGGCGGCAGATTTAAATCTCGGAAACTAGAAGTGGGGCGATAATTCCGAAGAAATTCCACGTGAACAAAATTTAACTAACAGGATATAAATTCAAATCCGGAAACGAGGTGTAGCTGGAAGGGAACGGCACGCTTACTGATATTTTTAATGCAATCCTCTCTCCCCCCTACCTAAGCCAACCTTCTGCGAACCGTTTCCATCCCTCAAGATTTTTCGCAGCCAAACCCTTCTGCTGGTAGTCAAGATTAAAATCGCGGCAAATCCTTAAACGACTTAACGGAGATTTCGGTAAATATCAGTCCAACACTGACGTAAATACGTTTCCTATAATCTACCTGAAACAGATAAGTTGTGCTAAATGTCATACAGGGGTAAAGAGGGAGAGTGACAATACATTTATTACAAATGACCTCAACAGGCTTTTAAATATTTTTAGGGAAATATGACTCACATTTTTAACCCTTGGCTAACGAGCTAGTTTATAAAAGTCGCAACCATAACTTTACACATAATCAAAATGAGTTAATTTATGAATTGGTGGATGCGCCGGGAATTTAAATATTGAGTCAATTTTACGGGAATATTTTTATTGCGACATTCGTGTTATTCAACCATATTTGTTAAATTTAAAGCCAATTTAAAATTCTTAAGCTTTTATTTTGCTAATTGGAAATATAATAAGCTATTTCTAATTTTAAGATAACGTTCAGCCGTTAAAATAACGTTATGCTTACCAAATATGGCTTATTATATTTTCTACTTGCATTTTTTATTAAAAAATGAACAGAATCATTTTTTTCTATTATTAATTAAAAATTTAATAAAACCATTTTTTTCTATTATTGATTAAAAATTTAACAATAATTTTTTTTTTATTATTGATTGAAACTTGAAAAACACTTTTAAAGCTTTTTAAGATTTACCGTGGACACACGTGCTTTGCGCGACATCACTGCTCAGAAAAACCGTTGAGAAAATTAAAGTTAATGAATATATGATTAAATTATCAAGTTTTAGCAGTGTGAAACTTTTAAAGCAGCGCTTATCTGAATAAATGTATTCATAACTCTATTTTAACGACGGACATATTTCATCACTGGAAAATTACTTTTTGTTTTATACGGATAATTTCTCCGGTCCCCGAAATCTAATTAACGTTATCATAAACAAATTTAAAACTCGCATTCCAAACTAATATTAACGGCGATAATTCCCTAATGATGTTTACCAAAGAGCTCTTAATTAAACAAAAAAAAAACATAATGGTGATAATTACGTAATGGTGACGAAGTTTATAAACCAATCACAATCTTTCAAGGACGAGGAGATTGGAGATTGCAATGAAAAATCTTTATGAATTTTTAATTACAAGTGATAACCGAAAGTAGGATAATATAAGCAGTAGAGTACGGTGAAATAAAAAAAATCTAAAATAGTTGGCAGTACATTGTTTGAAAAATTAATTTAAAAATAGTTTTGTGTATTTTTATCTCCTGATTTTGTCTATTTTAAACAGTTATTTTTAGTCATTTGAGGGTTGAAATCTATCTTCTTATCAGGTTTAAATAAAATATGGGACTTCCTTTCTGCTGAAGATGGTGTAAAACACCAAAACTAGTCCAGAAAATATATTTTTTACATATCAGAAAGTACATATTTTATTTTTTTCCGAATTAGTTAATTTTAGAACTGATATTCACTAATATATTTACTAATACATTTAAGATTCATTATCTAGTTGTTGTATTAATTACCTTATGTTTTAAGGGCAGTCAACTATTTTTGACTTTTTGAACTCATGGTATATATCGCTATTTTTAAGACCAGATTGCAAATACACTCCGAAAAAAAATTATCGCATCACTAATATTATTCTAGAGTTCAGCTTGTAACTGCCTTGAGATACAATGTCTGATACGCTATGCATTTAAACGTATAAATCAGTCATCTCTTGCCGTTGTTGCCCTCTTACGACCTTGTCCTGCACTTCGCGTGTATTCTCTCAATTTTCTTATTATTCTTGAAACCGTGGACTGCTGAATTAAATTTCTAGAATTGCGAGCAGTAGCTTCAACGTTCATTTTGAAATCAAAAATACTAAAAATTTCATATAAGTAACCATTTAAATATTACTGGTTGTTGAAAAAAAAAAAAAAAAACCATTTAAATGTTACAAAAAAATTACTCTTACCACAAATTCAAGAAAATCGAAGGAATATTCGGTGTGTTGTATTGTTATGTTTATTATTCATAGAAACAGATATGTTATCACAATAAACATATGTCCTAACAGGAAGAACGTAGCTGATGCGATAATTTTTTTGCGGAATTTATATTGCAATGAAATATTATTGTAAAAATTATGAAATTTTGAAAAGCCGGTGTGAAAAACAGGGTTTGTAGTTCAGATTAAAATGAATACGAAGGGTGGTGGGTCGACTCTATTCGATCCTCCAAGGGTGGTGGGTGTTCCCCATTCGACCCTCCAGTTGGTTACACATGAAAGAGGGTTGCGCAAATGAAAAGTAATGACCGAACATTGAAATAATTGTAAGAACCCTGAGCGATGTTCAACTAGTTGGATTGTAGGATAGGGCCCACCCACCAAATTCAGACTGTTAAACTCTGCTTTTGTCAGTCTAAGTAAAGCATCTTTTGCACCTGGAAAATGTAGCTAATGTTTTATGCTAAATGGAGAGAGAGAGGCCGAAACGGCGTCGTGGCTACGGCTAAATTAAGTCATCAATGATTCATTGCCGATGCGAAATATCACCGATGTTGCATAAATTAAAAATGGCTTCGGCCCTCATCTCCCTCCACCATAAATAACGCAATTTTAATCGATCCGATGTTTTAAATGAAACGCCCATTTTGTTTCCTTATTATATTTTCGTGCACGTGCACCATCTTACCATTTGTATTAAAATATAATTAATTAAAATGGCAAAACAAATTAACAATAAACTTTAAAAAAAAAATGAAATGCCTTCCTGTAAGTATACAGGGTGTTACAAATTCGATGCATTAGCATTGCTATCTCGGTAACTATAAGATACAGAGAGTTGGTTAAATTAAGGCAAACTTGCATATTTTAATGCTAAATAATTTTTTTTAAAGAAATTTACAATATTTCGACTATTTCCGGTGATATTCGGTAAAACCGAAAAAGTCAATTTTGGTTTTTATTTTTCTACGACTTTATTACTGGTTATTGTGAAAAAACAAGAGCGCGTTTGTAAGCTCTTTCAGAAAATAATTTTATTTTTCAAATAGAACGTTTCGTTATTTAGATACCAACATCAACATTATTTTTCTAAATACGGACCTGAATTGTTTATTTAATTTTTGAGTATATTTCCACCTCCTAAAACGAATGATGTGTCACACTTCTACAAAATCGTCTGCAAGACGAGTTATTAAAGGTTTTTTTTTTACTGAAGAATAGACATTGACTTTGTTTTTTTTTAATTTGAAGAATAGACATTGACTTGACAAAAAAAGTGCGCCCTTAAATGAATCTTCGATTATTAAGTGTCACACTTCTACAAAATCGTCTGCAAGACGGGTTGTTTAAAGTTTTTTTTTTTTATTGAAGAATAGATATTGACTTTTTTTTTTTTAATTTGAAGAATAGACATTGACTTGACAAAACAAAGTGCGCCTTTAAATGAAACTTCAATTATTATTTTTTATTAATGTTATTTATTTAAAAAAAACGTTTTTTACAAACTCAAAATTTTATTTCTGCAGGATATTTAAAAAGTTAAAATGTTTTGACTGTTATTTATAAGATCGTCAAGATTTTCTTTAATTTATTAAGATTCCTCACTACCAGTGTTAGCAAACTTAGTTTTTCAATTTTTTTCATGGTTTACGCATCCGTCTATAGCGAAATATCCAAAATTTGATTTTAAGGATTTTTTTTTTAGGATTTTAAACATTATCCACGCTTTTCGATTATTCATCTTCAGCACTTTTGTTATTTAATTCGGAGTTTAAAAAATTTACTGTCTAAAAATAGTTACGAAATTTGTATTCAGTGCGCGCCTAAAGTATGGAATATATACAGTAAAACCGAAATAGAAAATTTTTGGAAAAAATCCTCGAACAGGTCGATTTTCTTTTATAAAAATACACATTTTTGTATGAAAGTCGATTTTCAGTTGTCATTTGTTTTTGAGTTATGACGTCCGCCATTTTGTTTTTAAATGGCAACCCCCTATTTTTATTCCTGATTTTAAGAGATTTTTTCATTGTCGAACTGGCAGTATAAAAATACTGTCATCTTACATAAGACATTTTTCTAATAAATGACAATTGAAGGTGAAAACTTGATATTTAGAGTTTTTGCAAAATGACCTTGTTCCAGCGTTTTTTTTTTTCCAAACAAAAATGATTTTGACCTTCGATATGATCATATAATGGTTTCAGCAAGACGGCGCGCTCCCGCGTTTATTGACAATTGCTTTACGAATAGGTGGCTTGGCAGATGAAGACCGATGGAATAGCTCGCGAGAGAGATGAATGCGCAGAATTAGCCTGGAAAATATGCAAAATGTTCAAGAAGAGTTTCTTCTAAAAAAAATATGAAGTTGTCACCTTCAATTGTCATTTACTCGAAAAATTTCTTATGTAAGATGGCAATATTTTTATACTGCTAGTTCGACAATGAAAAGATCTCTCAAAATCAAGAACAAAAATAGGGGGTTGTCGTTTAAAAACAAAATGGCGGACGTCATAACTCAAAAACAAATGACGACTGAAACTCGATTTTCATGCAAAAATGTGTATTTTTATAAAAGAAAATCGATCTGTTCGAGGATTTTTTCCAAAAATATTTTATTTCGGTTTTACTGAATATATTCCATACTTTAGGCGCGCACTGTATATTGAATACATGAGGAAACAAATATTTCTCGTAGAAACAAAATTCTACAAGTCTTATTTTAAGGTTAGTTAAGTTTTTTGCTAATTAAAATTGAAAATTCTCTTTTTGTTGAGAACAAACACTTGAATGAAAATAAATTTAAAAGAATATTTCCTATAGAAAAATGATTATGTAAATTCGAAAAGCATTTACAAAGGGTTTTTCTTTCAAATTATTATTATTTTTTTGATTATCTATATTAAAAAAGAAAAATCTAATTTCTAAAGATGATTTTACGAAAAACGTATATTTCAGGATTTCCAACGTTATTTATTTTTATTTTGTTACAACTTTTGTTGTTTTATTGTTATTTTTTTGTTGTTGTAAATTAACTCTGTAAAAGTACACATCTGTCAACAAATTCCGCACAGATAAAATTATACAAAATTTACAGATAATTCAAGAAAAGTTATTATTTTAAAATCATTTATAGGTTAGTTATGAGTTACGTGAAGATTGTAATTAAACTTAGTTTAATTTTTGCTAATTAAAATTGAACATTTTCTTCTTGTTAATATATAAAAATCTACAATGAAAATAAATTTGAAATATTTCCTGTAAAGATATGATTATACAAATTCTAAAGACAGTTATTACGAAATGTGTTTTAAAAAGATTACGAATGTTCAAAATCGTTAATTTTCAAGACATAGAAAGATCCAAAAAATATTTACCCACGTGATGCAATTATTCGAAACGTTACAATAATTAAAAGGGACTGTTCCTTTGAAACCAGTTGGGTGTTACTATTTTTGAATATAATACATTAATTTTTGTGAGTGTAAAAAAGCTGAAAAAAAATTAAAACTAGTTATTTCGAAATTTGATTTTTGCTAATTGAAGTTTTCCTGTTTTACATGTGATTGTTGTTATGTTTCCAAGCCAATGTCTACTTTTCATAAAAAAAAGCTTACACAAATGTATTAAGAGAGTGCTATAGGTTATTCAAAATATCTAGTAATAAAGTCGTAAAAAAATAAAAATCAAAATTGATTTCTCAGTTTTCTTCGAATATCTCCGGAATTAGTAGCAACTTTGCCTTCAGTTAAACAACTTTCTATCTCCTAGTTAGTGAGATAGCTATACTAATGCATCGAATTTGTAACCCCCTGTATTTAACAATTACAAAGTTTCAAAAAACCGTGACCGATATTACTTATATTTTTTTTTAACATTGAACAGAAATCCGTCAAAAAAGTCAAAAAGGAAAACAAAATTTTTATTTTTAGTTTTGCAATGCCTTTCTGCAAGTAGTTTTAACGACTACAAACTGTTAAAAGAACTGTGACCGATATTACTTTTATTTATTTTTAACATTTAACGAAAATCCGTGTCAAAAAGGACATTTATTTTCCAATGCCTTCCTTCAAAGAACTATTCCATATTAAAAAAAAAATCTTAACATTTATATGGTTTTTTAATAGCTTATATTCATTAAATATACTTTTGTTATGCCCATTTTGAGTTACAATTTTTTTCAATGCCGCTCACGGATCAATGAGCTGAGCGATAAAAAAAATACTTATTTTCACAGCTTTTTGACAGTTAATATTTGCTAAATATACAAGCAGAAAGACTGCGTAAATAATATTTAAAAATCGCACTTAATTTTTTGGTGAATGCGCCGGGAAATATATGGCCAATTACGTCGGCGCTATTTTTTTCAATCAAACTAATTAAATGATGCCTCAAACTAACCAACACATTTTCCATATCTTTACTTCAATGGCTCATTCAAATGTTTTCCACCAGGCTACTGCGCTGCCTCAATTCCTTGGCCTAACACCAACAATTGCCATCAGACTACTTCAATAATATTCCCTCTAATACAGCAGTCTAGTATTAATTTCGGCAGATGTTAAAAATTTTGGAAACGTTTTCTTAAATAACGTGCCGAATCATCCGAACTGTGTCGTAATCGTAACAAGATATGCTGCGTTTGAAGACAAATTTTGATAATCAAAAATTAACTTTTCTAGAAATCGTTCCAGAAATTCCACATTCATTTTGACAGATGCTTAAAATATTGACAGATTTATCTTGAATAGCGTCTTTATAAAGAAAATTATCCGAATTTTGCACTGACAAAAAGTGATTGTGCTAAAATACCAGTCTTGATAATCAAAAATGAACGTTTTTGCAGAAATACTACATTTATTTGAGCACATGCTTAATATTCGAACAGATTCGTCGTGAATTTTGAGACTTGATATCAGGATTGATAACAGGATTAAAATCTTACTTCTCCCAAAAATTTCGCATAATTCCGCGATGTTTCATTGCAATCCGTCAGTACCGGTGAGAAGTTAAATAAAGCAATAAATTTCCCGCCGTAGATTTCCCGGCGCATTCACCAAGCATGCACTATGATTTTTAAATTTTATTTATGCAGTCCTTTTCTGCAAATATAAACTGTCAAACAGCCGCGAAAATTAATAAAAAATATTGTTTCTTATCGAACAGCTCATTTGAATTAAAAAATTATAACCCAAAAAGGGCATAAAAAAATTATTTTTGCGATGCCTTCCTGCAAGTATATTTAACAATTACAAACTATCAAATAACCGTGACCGATTTTACTTATTTTTTTTAGCTTTGAACAGAAATCTGGGGCTGGCGCATTATTTGAAAGGGCATTGCAAAAACATATTTTATTTGGCGATGGCAGTCAATGTATTAATTGGTTTGAGAAAATGTTAATTTTAAATTGAATTATTGTATACTTATATTGTAAGGCTGGAAGGCTTAAACTAATGATAAATTCTTCTTATGCTGTAATCTTGATAGACGTGATTTTTCGCGGGGATTAAGAAAATTGAAGCTCTTGTTATGTTCCATGTTTATATCGACAGTTTCCTGACACGTGTTACGTGAATCATCAACTCATGAGTTGTATAAGTCGATAGAGGCATGAGAAACCTGTCAATAAAAATAGGGAACACAACAAAAGCTTTAATTCTCATATACCTGTGAATACACGATTATTATTATATTCACGTTTTTTTTTTATTTTCATCACACAACGTAATACTAAATCACGTGGAAAAAATCGGCGTATGCTTTATTTTCAAATTGAATAAACGCATTTAAAAATCCGGAAACGCGTAAAATGTGGATTATTGTATAAATATAAACAGCCAATTTATCGAACCATAAATTATTCGTACGAAAAATCACACGTTGTTGGTACGCGTGATTTGTTCACGGGCGCGCTTCCAGCGTTTAAAATTCGAATGACAAATGTGTATAAAATCGGCTTATAAAAAAAAAATAAAAAAATCGGATCAGGCCATTAAGTGCGTGATAACCGTTTTAATTCCGTCGACTATCTGCCGCCTAATCCGAAGATAAATGATACGTCAGGTATTTCAATTCATCGCGCATTATCAATTTACCGCCGATCAATAAAAAGAAAATTTGCCAAAAAAAAAACAACCGGCTGTTTACAGATCGGAGCTGGATATCCTCCCGCAGAATGTATCAATCAATAATTTTCAGCGCCGGTAATTGCATTCCTCCATTTTCGTTTTCAGCGCACGTCGATTTAATTAATCGTTTTTACTGAAACCATTATCTCGAACTCATTTACATATAACGTATATCCTTTGTATGTATGTGTGTGTGTGGAAAAAAATCCGGGCGAAACTTGATTGGACATTGCTTGGTCCGTTCCGGATTTTTTTTTATTTGAACTGGCCCGTGTATACGAGTGGAATCGAAATTTGGCACTTTAATATTTCGTATGCATAGAAATGTCGTTGCGTGTAGGGGAAGGCGGGAGGAGATTATTTTAAAATATATATATTTTTTTTTATATGCGAAAATTCCGCTGCCCGGATATGCGGAAAAGGACGCACAACTTTCCTAATGTTTACATTTCTATGTATGGTCTGGACCTGGAAAGGTCGTACACGCGAAGGCGAAGTCCTTTTATTGGATTTTCCATTTTGTATTTAAGTTGAGATGAAATAAACTGAATATCATTTCATTTATGAGATTTATAAACAATTTAAAATACGCAAACGTTATTAAAATTGTAAAGAGTTACGAGCAGTCTATTAAAAATTGATGATGGATAATGGTTAGCACCAAGGCGTAAAAGCCAAAAAAAAAAGAAAAAGTTGATTATTGATATATTCATAAGGTGTGAGCCACTGAATTTTGCTGAGATGGCCATGTGTGAGAGAGAGAGAGAGAGAAACATAGCAGTCATGTCTGAGATTATTTTTTTTTTATCTAATTCAATTGAACGAATAATAATATGCGACATACCTCATTTATTTCACAGCCAACTCTGAAACAAAATTTTGTAGCTCACACGATACTTTTCGCCTTTCATGAAATTATCCGAAAATCTAGTGATGCAGTGTTTGTGTTTTTTCACATAATCTCAAAATTCGATAAATGTTGGGTAATTATAGCAAATTTTTAATTGATGAAAGAAGTTTTTGCATTTTTCTCGCGTCACCAAAATTATACTTTATTTTCTGTTCACACAAAAATTCCCAAAATGTAGTGATACAGCCTTTATAGCTGTTTACAGAATCTTCATATCGTATGCATTTTAAGAAATTTTGGAATGTTTCAAATCAACAGCAATTACTTTCTAGTTCCACAGACGAAGACATTTTTCAAAAAATGGTCTACATCGTCTCAGGGTATCTCAAAATGGTTTTTACTTGAGAAAGGATTTTATGCATTATGTAATATGTGCATAAATTTATGCATCTAAAACCTCGAATAGAGAACGTTTTAAGCCGATGGCATTTTTTATATTTTTTTAATCGTTGAAATTGTTGCCATTTGTCTACAAGTTTAAACTCAAATTTTCTCAAAAATCGGGCTTTGCATGCTTACAACTTTTATACCATAATAATCTAGAATACATTTTAAGTAAATTTTAGGAGTTTTACGGCGATGGAAATTGTTTTTAAATTTTTTTCCAGTCGCCGAAAAGATTACAATTTTTCATAATTTTGTGTTCCGTTCATGTGAGATTTTCTCTAAAATTAGGGAAGAATTTTTTAAATATCAATACAAAACCATAATCTACAATGATTTTTGAATAAATTTAGGAAGTTTTAAGCCGATGGCATTTTTTTATAATTTTCTTCAATCGTTGAATTTGTTACCATTTTTTTTCAATTTTGCTCTGTATTAAACTAAGATTTTCTCAAAAATTAGGCTTTGCATGCTTATAGCTTTTACACCGCCATAATCTAGAATGACGATTAAGCCAATTTTAAGAGGTTTACGGCGATACCAATTGTTTTTTATATTTTTTTCAGTCGCCGAAAAGATTAAAATTTTTCACAATTTTGCGTTTCCTTCATCTGGGATTATCTCCAAAATTAGGGAAGAATTTTTTTAATATTATTACAAAATCGTAATCTACAATTATTTTTGGATAAATTCAAAAAGTTTCAAGCCGATGGCAATTTTTTTAATTTTTTTCCTGTCGCCGAAAAGATTAAAATTTTCCACAGTTTTTCATTTCGTTCATGTAGGATTATCTCGAAACTAGGGAAGGATTTTTTCAATATCATTACAAAATCGTAATCCGCAATTATTTTTGAATAAATTTAGAAAGTTTCAAGCCGATGGCAATTGTTTTTGTATTTTTTTCCAGTCGCCGAAATGATGAAAAATTTTTTCACAAGTTTTCATTTCGTTCATGTGGGATGATCTCTAAAATTAGGGAGGAATTTTTTTAATATTATTACAAAATCGTAATCTACAATGATTTTTCAATAAATTTAGAAAGTTTCAAGCCGATGGCAATTTTTTTAATATTTGTTTCTTGTCGCCGAAAAGATTAAAGTTTTTCACAATTTTTCATTTCGTTCATGTGGAATTTTCTCTAAAATTATGGAGGGATTTTTTTAATAGCATTACAAAATCGTAATCTACAATGATTATCGAATAAATGTAGAAAGTTTCAAGCCGATGGCAATTTTTTTAATATTTTTTTCTTGTCGCCGAAAACATTAAAATTTTTCACAATTTTTCATTTCGTTCATGTGGGATTATCTCCAAAATTAGGGAAGGATTTTTTTAAATATTATTACAAATCGTAATCTACAATGATTTTTGAATAAATTTAGAAAGTGTCAAGCTGATGGCAATTGTTTTTGTATTTTTTTCCAGTCGCCGAAAAGAATTTTTCACAATTTTTCATTTCGTTCATCTGGGATTATCTCCAAAATTAGGGAAGGATTTTTTTAATATTATTGAAAAATCGTAATCTAAAATGATTTTTGAATAAATTTAGAAAGTTTCAAGCCGATGGCAATTGTTTTTGTATTTTTTTTTTCCGGTCGCCGAGAAGATTAAAAATTTTCACAATTTTTCATTTCGTTAATGTGGAATTTTCTCTAAAATTAGGGAGGGATTTTTTAAATTTTATTAAAAAGTAATCTACAATGATTTTTGAATAAATTTAGAAAGTTTTGAGCCGATGGCAATTGTTTTTGTATTTTTTTCCAGTCGCCGAAAAGATTAAAAATTTTCACAAATTGATTTTTTTAATACTATTACAAAATCGCAATCTACAATAATTTTTGAATAAATTTAGAAAGTTTCAAGCCGATGGCAATTTTTTTAATATTTTTTTCTTGTCGCCGAAAAGATTAAAATTTTTCACAATTTTTCATTTCGTTCATGTGGGATTATCTCTAAAATTAGGAAGGGATTTTTTTTATTTTATTAAAACATCGTAATCTACAATGATTTTTGAATAAATTTAGAAAGTTTCAAGCTGATGGAAATTGTTTTCATATTTTTTTCCTGTCGCCGAAAAGATTAAAATGTTTCACAATTTTTTATTTCGTTCATGTGAAATTATCTCTAAAATTAGGGAGGGATTTTTTTAATTTTATTGAAAAATCGTAATCTACAATATTTTTTGAATAAATTTAGAAAGTTTCAAGCCGATTGCAATTGTTTTTCTATTTTTTTCCGGTCGCCGTTCATCTGGGATTAACTGTAAAATTAGGGAGGGATTTTTTTTTAAATATTATTACAAAATCGTAATCTACAATGATTTTTGAATAAATTTAGAAAGTTCCAAGCCGATGGCAATTTTTTAAATATTATTTTCCTGTCGCCGAAAAGATTAAAAATTTTCACAATTTTTCATTTCGTTCACTGGAAAGATCTCATTAAGACGCTTCAGAAAATGTACTTGCGCAATAACAAATGCCAATTTGAAGCCCGTGATGCGTCAGCAAAGAAAACTCGAAAATGGAAAAAATCGAAAAAATCAACTTTCTTAATTATCATCGTAGACCTTTATGTAGTACCTTTTTTTTCATCAGAAGAACGAGGTAAATCGATTGGCGTTAAGAAATTTCATCCAGAAAAAAATGCAAAAAAGTTAGCATGTCACCATTAACTTTATGGGGGATTTTAAGAAAAGTCGATTTTTTGAAACTTTGAACGGCTATAGCGGCCGAACGAAGAATCCAATTTGAACGCGGTTTTAAATTCTGTGGTCCTTGAGCCCATATGAGTCAGATTATACCAAAATTGGTGATTTTTTATTTTTGACGAAAACCTAAAATTCTATCCAAGGGTCCCCCCTTCTTACTTTTGCTCAAAAATTGCACTAAAAATGATTTCCTGGAAAACCCACTGGTTCGAATCTGGATTTCTATACCTCACTGGAAAGATCTCATTAAGACGCTTCCGAAAATGTACTTTTGCAAGAACAAATATCAATTTGAAGCATGGCATGCGTCAGCAAAGAAAACTCGAAAATGGAAAAAATCGAAAAAATCAACTTTCTTAATAATCATCGTAGACCTTTATGTAATACCTTTTTTTTCATCAGAAGAACGAGATAAATCGATTGGCGTTAAGAAATTTCATCCAGAAAAAAATGCAAAAAAATTAGCATGTCACCATGAACTTTATAGAGGATTTTAAGAAAAGTCGATTTTTTGAAACTTTGAACGGCTATAGCGGCCGAACGAAGAATCCAATTTAAACGCGGTTTTAAATTCTGTGGTCCTTGAGCTCATATGAGTCGGATTATACCAAAATTGGCGATTTTTTATTTTTGACGAAAACCTGAAATTCTATCCAAGGGTCCCCCCTTCTTACTTTTGCTCAAAAATTGCACTAAAAATGATTTCTTGAAAAAACCACTGGTTCGAATCGGGATTTCTGTACATCACTGGAAAGATCTCATTAAGACGCTTCAGAAAATGTACTTTCGCAGGAACAAATGTCAATTTGAAGCCCGTGATGCGTCAGCAAAGAAAACTCGAAAATGGAAAAAATCGAAAAAATCAACTTTCTTAATTATCATCGTAGACCTTTATGTAGTACCTTTTTTTTTCATCAGAAGAACGAGATAAATCGATTGGCGTTAAGAAATTTCATTCAGAAAAAAATACAAAAAAGTTAGCATGTCACCGTGAACTTTAAGGAAGATTTTGAGAAAAGTCGAACTTTGAACGGCTGTGGTAGCAGAATTTTTTTTCAAGACACTTTTTGAGATTTCTTTTTTCGGGCAATTTCTTCAGATCTTTTTAAGGACATTTCACAATGTTGTTTTTCAGAAATTTTTATTTGATGTAATTTTCTGGGCAATTTTTCAAGAAAATTTTTTTATGATATTTCATCAGGACTCTTTTACTGAACTTTCTGTAGGACTTATTTTAGGATTTATTTTCAGCACTTTTCAGGACTCTATTTCGGGAGAGTTGTTTCCGGTATTTTATATGAAGGCTATTTTCAGATTATCTCTAAAATTAGGCAGATATTTTTTTAATTTTATTAAAAATTCGTAATCTACAATGATTTTTGAATAAATTTAGAAAGTTTTAAGCCCATGGCTATTTTTTTAATATTTTTTTCCTGTCGTCGAAAAGATTAAAATTTTTCACAATTTTTCATTTCGTTCATGTGGGATTATCTCTAAAATTAGGGAGGGATTTTTTGAATATTATTACAACATCGTAATCTACAATGATTCTTGAATAAATTTAGAAAGGTTCATTGCTGATGGCAATTGTTTTTGTATTTTTTTCTAGTCGCCGAAAAGATGAAAAAAAAATTCACAATTTTTCGTTTCGTTCATGTGGGATTATCTCTAAAATTAGAGGAGCAGTTTTGCAATCTTATTACAAAATCGTAATCTACAATCATTTTTGTATAAATTTAGAAAGTTTCAAGTTGATGGCAATTGTTTTTGTATTTTTTTTCCAGCCGCCAAAAAGATTACAATTTTCACAATTTTTCATTTCCTTCATGTGGGATTATCTCCAAAATTAGCGAGGGATTTTTTAATTTTATTGAAAAATCGTAATCTACAATTATTTTTTAATAAATATAGAAAGTTCCAAGCCGATGGCAATTTTTTTAATATTTTTTTTCAGTCGTCGAAAAGATTTAAATTTTTCACAATTTTTCATTTCGTTCATGTGCGATTATCTCCAAAATTAGGGAGGGATTTTTATAATATTATTATAAAATCGTAATCCGCAATGATTTTTGAACAAATTTAGAAAGTTTCAAGCCGATGGCAATTGTTTTTGTATTTTTTTTCAGTCGCCGAAAAGATGAAAAAAGTTTCATAATTTTTCATTTCGTTCATGTGGGATTATCTCCAAAATTAGGGAAGGATTTTTTTAATATTATTACAAAATCTTAATCTGCAATGATTATTGAATAAATTTGCGTCGTTGCATTTGCCGAATATTATACGAAGTGACTCAGATTAAGCGATTTAAAATTTATTAAAAAGCACAGCGTTGTTCATAAAATTGCATTCTACAGTTGTGTTTGTTGCGCAATATAAAGGTAGATGTTTAAATTAAGTTATTCATTAGGGCGCTAATACAGTGAACGCGGAACGTACACTCATTGTTCAATGACAAAAGAGAAATATCGCCGGAGAAAAGTCTTCTGCTCAGTGCAATTTACAGCGGGGAAATTTATGACTTTAGCAACGGCGGCGGTTGTGTCCCGACGGCGGCCGTAATTGAAAAGCATGACTTTAAATACTCGAGCTTCTTTTAATATTCAAGTCGTGTCGGAGGGCCCGCAGACAGATATAGTCGTCCGGAAGGTAATATTCAAGAAAAATTGCCACTATATTACCCCGATTTTATGGCTCGCGGTGATATACGGAACATGCCAAAGTGATTATGTAACTTCCCGTTACATCGCGGCGAACCTCACTCGCGAAGAATTGTCCGGATAAATCTTACCGTTCCGCGGGAAATTATAGACCCCGAGGCCTATTGCCTAAAAAAAAAGATTGTAAGTTTCACGGAGGGAAATCAGAATCTGTGTTTTATTACCAACAAATTTGTTCGTCACAATTATATCGATATTCCCACATTGCGTTAATGTCCGAGATTGTAATTCCCGCCAGTAGAAACTTAACCTGAAATATAGTGGCGGGAATTTCAAAAATTCACATGTAAGAAACGATTGAAAAGTAATTTAAAATAAAACAACTTTCGACATTTTATACCACTATTTTTTGAGTAATGCCTACAGACACAATAATATAATATGTATTATTAACAATGCTGGCACGACTATAATGTTGTTTGATTCAATTTTATTATTCAATACTCGGCGCGCCGACTCGGTGGTATGATTACGTTACGTTCACCCCGTGTCCTAGTGATAATTCGTCAAGACGTTATGAAAAGTCTGATTCACACCGCCTTGCCACATTTTAGTTTTGTGCCGGAAATATAAATACTAACCATTTACTACTTCCTATTTAATTGTAACTGAAAAAGACTCATTTATGGATATAAAGTAATCACAACATTTAAATAAGACAGAAACACGAGAACACATGACAAACAACGGGACTGATTAAAAATTTCGGCTGCGTAACATATGCTTCACATGCGTTTGCGCTGACCAATCAGTGAATATCACGCGAAGATCACGCAAACCTATTATACCACGAGTTCGGCGCGTCGAGTATAGGATAAAATATCGAAAATTATTCTTTTGAAATTACCACGGTCGCAACAATCATTTTTATAATAAAAGTTTGCTGCTGAAAAAGTAACTACAAATTAGAAAATAATTTTCTGAATCACTCAAGACTTTTTGCGCATAATCTTAAAATTGAATTCGCGACGCAGCCTTGCGTATAAGCCGCCTCCGCAGTTGTAGTACGGTCTTATTACGTTTTCGAGATTATACGAATAATGCAAAGTGTACAGCCGTAAACACGCGCAAAATGTTAAATAATGGATTACGGCGGCGATGCATACGCTAAATCTCGAAACTTCAAAGCGAAAGTCGAATAAATTTGGGAGCGGCGCGCGGATTAAACCGACGCCGGTTCGATGGCGAACGTCTTGAGATCCCATGCAGGTAATGTATTTACTACTCGACTCGAATATTTTAGGAGCGCAATTTTCGTCCAAGGGTGTTTGCCGGAGAATCGACTACCCGGAGTTATTTGCATACATTTGATTCGTTCGAGAATCACTTCGAAGAATCGCATTTATTACGAAGTTTCTCATCCTCGATGCAAAATTATTATAAGCCGACGCGAGATTTGTATTCATTTTTATTATTTTTCTCACCGACTAGTTTCGCTCATATTAGTCAATAGCGTCGTTCACACGTGCGTTCTTGGAACGCCCAGTTCCATCGCGTGTCAGTATGGGAACGTCGCGTTCCAATCGTGTTGAGCAAAAATTGACACAGTTTTATCCCCCGATCTCACTCCAAGTACAAGAGAAGTACGAAGTTAACGCTGGAACTATATTCATATTCGTCCCTCTCCTGAAGCGCGGGACTTCAGGAGCGTAAATGAATATGCGTTCACACGCACGTTCAATCGCGCGGGATTGGAACGGGCCAATCCAATCGTCTCCTGAAACGCGGGACTTCAGGAGCGGGACAAATATGAACATGCATCCACACGCACGTTCAATCGCGTGGGGTTGGAACGTTCCAATCCAATCGTGCGGGATTGCGCGTACGTGTGAACGCCGCTATTCTCAAGGAGAAATATTTTTGAATTGTCGAACGCTTGAATAATTAAAAAAAAATGTGAAATGAGTATAATAATTAAATAAGACGAATAGTCAAAAAAGTATGATACAACTCATCTGATAATTGTTTTCGTTAATTATAATTCAATTACCGTTTCAAAACTTCTTCCGGCCTTTTGCGGAGTTTCAATTTAATTTGAAAACTTTTTCAACGCAATGATGGACAGACTCGATTCGGCGGAGTGGTGGTATCGTGTTGGAGGGTGCGAGGGCGAACGGTTATATCTTTTCCGTCGATGATTTATGAGAACCTTCCGTAAGAATTCTATAAATCAATGCACTGTCCGAGATTATGTTATATTAAGAATGTATTATAACCGCGCTTTTATCTTCTTTTTTTTTCGTTCCTCTCGATGATAATTTATCGCTAACTTAGCGCTGCGCCAGTTTCGAATATGTAAATGGGTCAATGTATATTTTTTTTAAATTTATGTAAATGTATATCCTGATTTATAGTGAGTGTTCAAATGGGTGTATCGTATAAAATTTTAAATGCATACATACAGACCGGCTAATGTAACTTGGACACGCGCAGAGAGGAATCGAAAATCGAGTGAGAGAGAGAGAGAGAGAGAGGTGTACTGCTGACACCGAGTACAGTGTCTGTAATAAGCAAACAACATTTCAAGGTTAGTTTTAGTATACGGGGGGGGGGGGTTGTTATGGGTTGTATTCCCAATTTGCATACATCACGAGATTGACTGACTAGCAAGTGCACGACCACGTGTTAATGTACTTTTTTTTTTCCACATTTCAAAGAAATCAATTTTTGACAGTTAAAAATGCCACTTTTGACAGTTAAAAATACCATTTTTGACAGTCAAAAATACCATTTCAATTCAATTCTTTATTAATGCATTAACATATATAAGTTTTACATACGTCATAATATATAGTGATATGTAATCTTGAATTTAGAGTAAAACTAAAATGAAACATTTGTGTTTAAACACGTACAAGAGGCCTTAGTACTTCGAAAACCCATCGCAATGGATTTTAATTTAAAAACTTGTTAAAAAATGTTTACGTGAAATCATCGCAAAACGTCAATTGCAGTTTTTGCTAAATTCAAAAATTTCGAAATTCCTATTTTGAGTTTTGAAATTGCACAACTGCCATACGCGTTGTCCGATTTTAATGATTCAAACGTCAAAATATGTCAAATTTAGTGCAAAATAATAACTTTTAAAGAAATGTTTTCGTACTGTCAATGCAAACCGTCAAAATTGTACTTTTTTAAAGATCAAAGATTTTGAAATTCCGATGTTGGTTTTCTAAATTGCACAACTGTGGAACCCGTTGTTTGAATTTGATGATTATAACTTCAAAATATTGAGAATTTAGTGTAATTTAAAAAGGGATTACAAAATTATTTCGTGAATTTTATATTTAATGGAAAAATTGCACTTTTTTAAAAATTCGAAGATTTTAAAATTGCTATTTAGATTTTTTTAAACTGCTGAACGCGTTATTCGATTTTGATAATTAAAACATTCAAATATTATAAATTTTTATAAAATTCAGTGTAATTTCAAAACGGATTGCGAAATGCAATAATTGCGCTTTTTAAGAGTTTCAAGATTTTTAATTTTTTTTTAAATTGCAAATCTGGGAACGTGTTGTTCGATTTTAAAAATTATAACGTCAAAGTAGGGAGAATTTAGTGTAATTTAAAAAGGGATTACAAAATTATCTCGTGAAATTAAGATTGAATGGAAAAATTGCACTTTTTTAAATTCGAAGATTTTAAAATCGCCATTTCGATTTTTAAAATTGCACAACGGCTGAACACGTTATTCGATTTTCATGATTAGAACATCAAAATATGGAAAATTTAGTATTATTTTAAAACAGGTTAAACAATATTCTCGTGAAGTTAATACAAAATGCAAAAATTGCACTTTTTAAGAGTTTGAAGATTTTAAATCGCCATTTTGATTTTTGAAATTACACATCTGCCAAAGATTTAAAAAATAATTTAAAAGTATTTATTAAAAAATAATTTAAAAGTATTTTGTGAAATTAAAATAAAATGCAAAAATTGCACTTTTTTAAAGTTCGAAGATTTTAAAATTTCAATTTTGATTTTTAAAATTGTACGCCGAACGCGTTATTAGATTTTGATGATTCAAACGTGAAAATATGGCAAATTTAGTGTAATTTAAAAATAGGTCACGAAATTTTTTTGTGAAATTAATACAAAATGTGAAAATTGTACTTTTTAAAAGTTTGAAGATTTTTAAATCGCGATTTTAATTTTTGAAGTTGCACAACTGCCGATTTTCATGATTTAAACATCAAAATACAGAAAATTTAGTGTAATTTTAAAACAGGTTACAAAATTTTCTCGAGAAATCAATACAGAATTTAGTGTAATTTAAAAGAGGATTCAAAATTATTGATAAAATGCAAAAATTGCACTTTTTTAAAGTTCAAAGATTTTAAAAACGTTATTTTGATTTTTTTAAATGCACAAGTGCTGAACGCGGTACTCGATTTTCGTGACTAAAACATAACAATACGGAAAATTTAATGTAATTTTAAAACGGATTAAAAACATTAATACAAATTGCAAAAATCACACTTTTTAAAAGTTTGAAGATTTTAAAATTGCGATTTTGATTTTTGAAATTGCACATCTGCCGAACGTATTGTTAGATTTTGATTATTCTAACGTGAAAAAAAAAATTGTGTAATTCAATAAAGGATTACAAATTGTGTCATGAAATTAAGATAAAATGCAAAAATTGCACTTTTTAAAGTTCGAAGATTTTAAAATTGCCATTTTGATTTTTAAAACTTCTGAACGCGTTATTCGATTTTGATAATAAAAACATTAAAATATTATATATAAAATTGAGCCCAATTTCAAAACGGGTTGCCAAATTTTCTCGTGAAATTAATTCAAAATGCAAAAATTGCACTTTTTACGAGTTCGAAGATTTTGATTTTTTTTTGAAATTGCACATCTTTCGAACGCGTTGTACGATTTTGATCATTATAAAGTCAAAATGGGGAGAATTTAGTGTAATTTAAAAAGGGATAACAAAATTATTTCGTGAAATTAAGAGGAAAAATTGCACGTTATTTTAAAGTTCGAAGATTTTTAAACCGCCATTTTGATTTTTAAAATTGCACAACTGGCGAACGCTTATTTCGATTTTGATGATTCAAGATGTGGCAAATTTAGTGTTATTTTAAAATAAGTCCCGAAATTTTATATTATGTATAGAAAATTTCACTTCCGGTGGCATAAAATGTTTGAAAGGTTGCATAAATATAGCCTTTGCATCATTTTGAATAAATTTAAAATATGCAAACAATTTAACAAACATAATAAAATTAATACGGAGACTACACTTTTGCTCCCATTTTTTTTTTATTAAGCAAAGAATAACAAACAAAAAAATATTAGTGCGTTATTAGTTCGAGCCCAGTTGCGTCGAATCGACTTCGGCAGTAACATCCTTCGGAAGGAACTAATTAAATATCTAACCCTCGTTATATAAGAATCGGTTGCAGGTTTCGGCAGAAAGGGCGAAATGAAGAGTGAGAGGTGAAGGGGGGAGGAGAGGCATTCCCGATAATTTAATTACAACAAATTCTTACGAAACGGCAGGAAACGAAGGTTTGACTCCTTTGTGGATTGTACTAGAAACTCTTGCATATTCATATCGGGGATTAGGGCGAGCTACAAGCTAATTAATTACACATTCACAGAAAGAAAGGGCACACCGTTTCCCACCGCGGCGGTAACCCATTAAAACCCTAATAAATGCCGTTATTATTTCCGTTGGTATAAATAATTCATGCATTTTCAATATTAATATTATGAAGCTTTCGAATTATGCGGAATACTGATTTTTTTTTTCATTGATTAAGGGGTGAAGGGGAAGGATTAGAGATTATAATTATTCGCAGAATACTGCCATTTTTTTTATTGATTAAGGATTAGGGATTATAAGGTCACAATCTGCAATCGGATTTAAAGTCGCAATTAAAAAAAAAACTAAATTGGGACTTTACAAGACTAAGCACTAAAATAGTCGTCAAGGTTTTCTGAATGACGAGAATGTTGAGCGATTCCGTGGTACACGTCATGGTGATGAATTAAAAAAAGGTAAATAGTATTGTCATTAAAAATGATCAATTAAGCAAATTTAATAAAACTCATTTTTTGGCTGTTGACACTAGCGATTACGATACTGAACCTGTGTTACCAGGTCAGCGGAAAATCCGCTAGATCTGGCGGATTTTTTCGTTTTACCAGCTGACGGATTTTCTAGCGGAATTATTTTGGATTATTAAAAAAAACTAGCGTAATTGAATTTAAATTTAATCTTTATTTTTAATTGGTATTAGAGAATAAAAAGGCAGAAACGTAAAACAGTAGATAATTTATAACTTGCGGAAAAAGTGACACATTTTCAAAAATTAAAGTTAGTTTTAAAGATGAAAATATTAAAAAATAGATATTTTCGTTCAACTTTAAATATTAATTTTTAAAAATTCATAATTCAGGCAAAAATTGACACTTTTAAAAATAGAGGTTAATTCTAAAGGCAGATGTTTTGTGAATACACTAAAATTTTTGTGATCATATCAATATTTATTTTTTTAGAAGTTAAATCTTTTATTTTCAAAAATTCATAAACCCAAAAATAAATACATCTTCAAAAATCAAGGTTAGTTTTAAAGGTAGACGTTCTGTGAATATATAAAAGTATTTGACGAACTCAATTTTGTATTGTTTAAGTGTTCGAAAACATAAAATATTAATTTTCAAAAACTCATAACTCATGCAAAGTTGACTTATTTTCAAAAATCATATTTACTTTAAAGGTGAATGTGCTATTGTTTATAATGAATTCAATCATTTCAGTATTACTTTTTTTCTATTTTTTCTTTGTTCAAATATTCGACAATTAAAAAAAAATAATTTTCAAAAATTTATTACTCACGCAAAAATTCACACATTTAAAAAAATGGTGATGTGGCCATCATGTTACTTTCTCCGAATTGATGGTATCATAGCCATTTATATTTTCGTTTTCATGGTTCATTGAAATGATATTTTAAATGTACATCGAGCGTTGTGTAAACTCGGATGAAACTTACGTTTAAAACGTCAAAATTATGAAAGATGGAAAAATTATACTTCAAATTCAAAAACTCGGTTTACTCAAAAACTAACGATATTTCGAAAAAAAACTTATTCTTTAGAAGTTGTTCATTTTGGCATTCTCTACAATTATTATTCATATAAATTTGCTGTAACTATTATCGTTTCATAATTATAAACCAAAAATGAAAAAAAAAATAATAAATTTTTTCTCGAAAAGCAATGATTTTATGAAAAATATTTACAAGCAAAAGATGTTCATTAATTTTTTGTCTTCAAAGTTTGTTTAAATATTTTTGTGATATTTTTCATATTTAAGAAAATATTGGCAAAAAACAAAAAATCGGACACACACACAGAGACACACACGCAGCCACACACACACACACACACACACAGACACATTTTTTTTTCAGAAATTGTTGAAATGGCATCTAGGGATCCCAAAACGGATATTTCCGTAAAAAAAATTTTGAAGAAAAAATTACGATCACAATACTTTCTCGTACTTCGTAACGGAGAAAGTAAAAATCGTGATTAATTCTAAAGGCAGATGTTTTGTAAATGTATGTACTTAAATTTTTGAGAAATTCTATCATTTCAAATTTATTTTTTAGATTTTGTGCTCGACAACTTAAAACGTTAATATTCAAAAACTCATAACTCGCGCAAAACTAAACAAATTTTTAAAAATCAAAGCTGGTTTGAAAGGTAGTCGTTCTGTTAATGTTTTAAAATAACCGAGGAACTCAATTTTTGTTTTGTTTAAGTGTTTGACAACTTAAAATATTTTTTAGTTTTTTCATTTTCAGAAATCATAGTTCATTTTGAAAATTTATGTATTATGATTGCATTGAAGTTTTTAAGGAATTCAATCATATCAGTATTATTTTTTTCTATTTTTTTTTCAAATATTCGACAACTAAAAAAATAATTTTCAAAAATTCACAAATCACGCAAAAATTGGCTAATGTCTAAAAATAATGGTTAATTTGACAGATAAATGTATTGTGATTGCATTAGAGTTTTTAAGGAATTTTTTCTATTTTTTTCTTTGTTCAAATATTCGATAACTCTAAAAAATAATTTTCAAATATTCATAACTCACGCAAAAATTGACACATTTTCAAAAATCTTGCTTAATTCTAAAAGCAGATATTGTGTGGTGAATATAGTATGTATCTAAATTTTTGAGAAATTCTATCATATCAGTAACTTTAAAAGTTATTTTTTCTAAATTCACACGACCCAAAAACGAACACATTTTCAAAAATCAAAGTTAGTTTTAAAGGTAGTAGTTTTGTAGATGTATTAAAATAATTGAAGTACTTAAATTTTTGTTTTGTTTAAATGTTCGACAACTTAAAATATTCATTTTCAAAAATTCACAACTCGCTCAAAAATTGACTCGTTTTTTAAAATCAAAGTTAATTTAAAAAATTAAATATATAATGATTGCAATTGAGTTTTTAAGGAATTCAATCATATCATTTTTTTTCTATTTTTTCTTTGTTCAAATATTCGAAAACTTAAAAAAAAAATAAAAAATTCATAAATCACGCAAAAATTGGCTCATGTCTAAAAATAATAGTTAATTTGAAAGATAAATGTATCGTAATTATTTTAGAGTTTTAAAGGAATTCAATCATATCAGTATTATTTTTTTCATTTTTTTCTTTTTTCAAATATTCGACAACTTAAAATATTAATTTTCAAAAATTCATAACTCACGCGAAAATTGGCTCATGTTTCAAAATAATAGATAATTTTAAATATAAATGTATCGAGATTGCATTAGTTTTTAAAGAATGGAATCTTAAAAGTATTATTTTTTTCTATGTTTTCTTTGTTCAAATATTCGACAACTTAAAAAAATAATTTTCAAAAATTCATAAATCACGCAAAAATGAACACATTTAAAAAAATAAAAGTTAGTTTTAAAGGTAGTCGTTCTGTGGCTGTATGAAAATATTTTAGGAACTCAATTTTGTTTACGATTTTTGTTTTGTTTAAGTGTTCGACAACTTAAAATATTAATTTTCAAAAGTTCATAACTCCCGCAAAAATTAGCTCATGTTTAAAAATAATAGTTAAATTAAAAGATTGCATTAGAGTTTTTAAGGAAATCAATCACATCAGTATTATATTTATTTTTTATTTTTTGACAACATAAAAAAATCATTTTTAAAAATTTATAACTCATGCAAGTATTTATTTTTTTATTCAATTGTTCGATAATTAAAATTATAATTTTTGAAAATTCAACGTTAAATTTTAACTGCTGAATTTTATGTTAAAATAAGAGATAGCTTATTATATTTCCAATTAGTAAAACAAGGTTCAAGATTTTTAACGTTAAATTACCGTTTGCATGGGAAATAGAGTTGAATATAGATGTTCTAAAAATAATTATACAGTGAGAATTTTTTATCCCTGAACATGCTAATTGCGAGCATGAAAAATTTTATATGTTCAATTAAAAAAAAAACACTTCAATCGCATTGTGCTTTGACGGTTCGCAACGGACCGTACAGTGAAGCTTTGTGTGTTGCCTATAGTGATACTAATTTGATTGAATCGTTACAATCGATGGAATTTGCTGATCAGAATATTTAACAGCAAACAGATTTCTTACATTCCGCAAACTATTTTTGTTAAAATACCAATGTGGAATTTCTAATTTTTTCTTTCTTTGTCTACATTATTATTTTGAAATAAACTTATTTACGAAATAATGCGACTTTCGAATTGTCAAATCCGACACATTTATTTGTTGTTTCAAGGCACCCTGCAATAGAGTTGTGTTTTTTTAAATTGAACATACGAAACCTTACATGCTCGTTCAGAGATAAAAAAAATCGCACTCTATGTCTACAGTGGATAATATTTGGTAAAAATCTGTGGCGGCGGTTTAATTTAAAAATGGATTTAATAAAAAAATAATTCCATAACAGAATTCGCGTTGAAACACGTTAATTTATTGCAATAAGGAAATGATTGAATGGACAAAACATTTGTTAACAGATTTAATTTTAAATGCATTGAAAAATCGAGGCGCATACATGGCTTGAAGCTTGGACTATATAAATATAATCAAAGGTCTGAAGGTAATGAATAATGACAATTCAAGAATGTTAACGAATGTTTGAGTTTTGTAACATCGATATGTGTTTTATTTATTTTCGTATATTTTCTGGGGGAATTAGGTTGGCTACCTGGCGGAAATATTTTGTGATCAGTTGGCAACGCTGCACTGAACCTCTGTGTTTACAGTTTGAGAAACACTGCACTAAACCATCTCAACTCCATTAGATTGTATATTGAATGCAACTTGGAAATCATCAAATTTTCTAAAACGAAAATAATAGCCAACTATTAGCATATTTACGTGAGATTTAACAATGCGATAATAATGTAGAATGTGTACACATTAGTTGGAAATTTGAGTTTGTCATTAACGCGACTTAAACGGATAAACTCAATTACGGATTCAGCCTTTACTCTTCGACTGCCTCCATCAAGCCGGAATATACTTTAAGAGAAGAGGAATTATAATCTCCGCGCGCCTAAGTTCCACCTTAATGTCTATGAAAATGTGATTAGAAAAGCCATTCCAGCGTCTAGGTTCTTCGCCATCCGCGGGGTTGCCAATTTAATAACTAGTCCTCACTATAAAGCTATTTCATTACTTGCGCCTTAATTAACTCGAATGTTATTGCCGCCGGCTGTACTACAATTAAAATCCTTATGTATGGTTTAATTACGTTCTGCTTCAATTTGTAGGTAGAAGTATTTTTTATAAAATCTATCAAACATGTAAGTGACTGATACATTTAAAATACCATATTCAACTTATTCTTTTCACCTGCGTATATAAAATCATCTACATAAAATCCAAGAAGAATCAAGAACTTTGCTGGCAACAATTATCGATCTCCTTATGTAGAAAAAATCAGCGATTCACAGCACACATTTATTCATGGCGGTTGTTCGTCCTCTGGAGTCAAAGTCCTTTTACCTCTAGTTTACTCTCTTGTATCCCTAACCGTCACACCATTGGGTATACCGAGGAGAAACTTTTCCAGCCCCTAATAAAACAACTCGAGCTACAACCAGAGAATGTTGATTACGTCTACAGTTATATTAAAATACAAAACCTGAATTTTATAAGAGAAAATTATTTTGAGTGTATTTATCGCATCACGAACTAAATTAGTCATTAGATTGAGAATAACACTAAAAACTGATATTAATACTACAGACAGAGAGAGGAGACAATACATTTATAGAGACACTTTTACAAATGACCTCAACAGGAAATTGACCAGAGTTCTTTCAGCCTAGAACAGCAGATTAGACAATTTTCGCTTTATCAAAGCATTTTCAAGTGAATTTAAAATTATCAGCAACGTAATTTCCTTTAAGAACTTGTTTAGAATAAACTGCACCCTTACCATATTGACACAAATTCTCTTACAACAATTAGAAATGCATTTCATTAGGAGGCGATTCGAATATTGAACGAACTGAGGAGAGGTCCCCTGCAGCAAATTAATTAGACCACTCTGTTTCTGTTTACAGTTCCAATAAATAAGAGCTTAATTAATTTACTACTTATTCGCGTTACTAATTAAGATTTAATATTGCAATATTTCATCAGCAGATGCAACAACAACAACAACAACATCCAGTAAATTCAGCGCGGAAATATCTCCTTCTTTAATTTATCGTTCCGGATGCGCCCTCCGCGGAATTACAATTTGTGCAATTTATCGCAATCTTCCTCAAGAGGGCGTTAGATGAATTATTGACGTACTCCCGGACGTCACATTCATGGCTGGTGACGATTAACTTTCTTACGTTCGTACAATGCGTCTTTTATTCTATGATAAATCGCGAGCAATCTTGGGGGTAAAGTGCATTGCAGTATTACATGGAAAATTCAATTTTCATCACCAATATGGATTCCGATAGAAAAATGTATTATTACACTCCCATAAAATAATGTTAAATAATATTAATAAAAATTTATTTTTTTGAAAATCACGTCACACATTGTAAAATTTACATAATATGAAAGAAAGATAGAAATATTCCGTTTACTTCTAATGTCAAACCAGGCACGATTCTAGATTTTTTTATTTAAATTAATTGGTACATCCTGATTTTAAAAATCAAAGTGCCAATTTTTCCATTTTATCTTAATTTCACTAGATAATTTTGTAATCACTTTTGCAAATACACAAAATTTTCTATATTTAAACGTCTGAATTATCAAAATCAAAATAAGCGTTCGGCAGAGGTGGAATTTAAAAAATCAAAAATCGCAATGTTAAAATGTTCGAACATTAAAAAAGTGCAATTTTCTATTACTGTAATAATTTCACAAGAAAATTTCGTGTCTTATTTTAAAATTACATTAAATTTTCCATATTTTAACGTTTGAATCATCCAAATGTAACAACGCGTTTGGCAGATGAGCATTTAAAAAAAAATGGCGATTTTAAAATCTTGGAATTTAAAAAAATACAGTTTTACGTTTGAATCATCCAAATCTAACAACGCGTTTGGCAGTTGTGCATTAAAAAAATGGCGATTTTAAATCTTACAACTTAAAAAAAACTTAAATCTAATTTTAATTTGACGAGATAATTTTATTTATTTTGTTAACTAACTATATTTCTCATATTTTGACGTTAGAATCAACAAAATCGAATGATGCGTTCGGCAGTTGTGCAATTTTAAATATCAAAATCGCGAATTTAAAAACTTCGAACTTTAAAAAAATTGCAATTTTTGCAAATTGTAATAATTTCACAAGAAAATTTCGTGACCTATTTTAAAATTACACCATATTTTGACCTTTGAATCATCAAAATCGAAATAAGCGTTCGCCAGTTGTGCAATTTAGAAAATCAAAATGGCTACTTAAAAATCTTCGAACTTTAAAAAAGTGCAATTTTTGCAAATTGTAATAATTTCACAAGAAAATTTCGTGACCTATTTTAAAATTACACCAAATTTGCCACATTTTGACCTTTGAATCATCAAAATCGAATAATGCGTTCGCCAGTTCTGCAATTTTAAAAATCAAAATGACGATTTAAAAATCTTCGAACTTTAAAAAAGTGCAATTTTTGCAAATTGTAATAATTTCACAAGAAAATTTCGTGACCTATTTTAAAATTACACCAAATTTGCCACATTTTGACCTTCGAATCATCAAAATCGAATAATGCGATCGCCAGTTCTGCAATTTTAAAAATCAAAATCGCAAATTTGAAAACTTCAAACTTTAGAAAAGTGCAATTTTTGCAAATTGTAGTAATTTCACAAGAAAATTTCGTGACCTGTTTTAAAATTACACCAAATTTGCCACATTTTGACCTTTGAATCATCAAAATCGAATAATGCGTTCGCCAGTTCTGCAATTTTAAAATAAATCAAAATATTTTAAAAAATGCAATTTTTCCATTTAATCTTAATTTCACGAGATTATTTTGTAATCCCTTTACACTAAATTCTTCCTATTTTGATGTTACAATCATCAAAATCGAACAGCTGGTTCGGCAAATGTGCAATTTCAAACAATTTTTGCATTTTGTGTTAATGTCACGATAAAATTTTGTAATCTATTTTAACATAACATTAAATTCGTCGTATTTTGAGGTTAAAATCATCGAAATTGGAAACGCGTTTGGCAGTTGTGCAATTGAAAAAAAAAAAACGAAATAACTAACTTCCAATTTTTGGACTTTAAAAACGTGCAATGTTGACATTTTGATTTTGAGTTGATTTTACGAAAACATGTCTTACTTAATTTTTAGATTGCATCAAATTCAACTGATTTTGACGTTTGAACCATTTAAATTGAACAACGCGTTCGGCAGTTTCAAAATCGCGAATTTCAAAAATTTGAACTTCGAAAAAAATGCGATTTTTACATTTTGTGTTATGAAAAAAAAATTGTTTTTAGTTCGTTTGAAAAATTATATAATTTTCTTTTGAAACATTTACATTTTGTATTACGAAAAAAATTTTTTTTTTAGTTCCTTTGAAAAATTATATAATTTTTCATACGAAAATTATATAATTTTTCAAACGAAAATTATATAATTTTTTTTTTTAGTTCCTTTGAAAAATTATATAATTTTTCATACGAAAATTATATAATTTTTCAAACGAAAATTATATAATTTTTCAAACGAAAATTATATAATTTTTCAAGCGAAAATTATATAATTTTTCAAACGAACTAAAAAAAAATATTTTTCGTAACACAAAATGTAAAAATATTTTTTTTCTCTGATTTCACGTTCGAATGATTAAAATCGAAAAACGTTTGGGCATTGTGCAATATCAAAATTGCTATTGCAAATCTTCGAACTTTGAAAACGCACAATTTTGATAATTAGCGTTGACTTCACGAAAACATTTCTTGGCCAGTTTTAAATTGCACTAAAACTTCCACACTTTTAAGTTAGAATCATCAAAATCGCACAACGAATTTAAAAGTTGTGCAAATTCAAAAATCAAAATCGCGCGTTGATAATCTTCGAACTAAAGAAGTGCGATTTTTGCATTTTTTTTAATGCGACAACATTTTGTAGTCTGTTTTAAAATAACACAAAATTCAGCATATTTTAATGTTTAAATCATCAAAATTGTAAACGCGTTTGGCAGTTGCGCAATTAGAAAAAACAAAATAACAAATTCAAATATTTGGACTTTAAAAACGTACAATTTCAACCTTATAAGTTGATTTTACAAAAACATTTCTTATATAATTTTTATGCACTAAATTCAACACATTTTCACGTTTGAATCGTCGAAATCGCACAGCGCGTTAGGCGGATATTAAATTTCGAAAAACAAAATCGCGAATTTAAAATCTTCGAACATTGAACAAGTGCATTTTTTTTTAAATTTTGAGTTAATGGCACGAACAAATTTCATTATATGTTTTAAAATTACACTGACTGCAATATTTTGTATAAATCATCAAAATTTAACAATGCTATTTCAAAAATTAAACTTAAGGATTTCAAAACTTTCGATCTTTAAAAAAGTGCAATTTGACGTTTTGCATTATATTACGAAAACATTTCTTTACCAGTTTTTTTTTTTTCACTGAATTGGACATATTTTGATGTTTGAATAATTAAAATCGGACAATGCATTTGGCAGTTGTGCAATTTCAAAAATCAAAATCGCAAATTTTACATCGATTTTTCATAATTTGAACGGCCGTAGCGGCTAAACGAAAACTCCAAATTAAACGCGGTTTTCAAATTTTTGTGCTCCTTGTGTGTGAATTAGTCGGATACAATTAAAATTGGCGATTTAAAATTTTTGACGAAAACCTGAAAAACTACTTACTTTTTCTCAAAAATTGGCTTTAAAATAATTTCCTGAAGAAACCACTGGTTCGATTCCGGGTTTCTACACTTTACTGGAAAGATCCCTTCAAGACGCCTCGGAAAATGTAATTTCGCAAGAACAAATATCAATTTGAAGCCCGTGACGCGTCAGCAAAAAAACTAGAAAATGGAAAAATCAACTTTTTTAAAAATTATCGTAGACAATTGAAGTACACCTTCTTTTTCATCAGAAGAATGAGAGAAATTGATTAGCGGTAAAAAATTCCAGCTATCTTCAATAGTAAAAAAAATATCGTGTTACCATGAACATTTTTGAAATTTAAAAAAAAAATCGATTTTTCATAATTTGAACGACCGTAGCGGCGAAACGAAAACTCCAAATTAAACGCGGTTTTCAAATCTGTGCTGCTCGTGTGCAAATTAGTCGGATTCAATTAAAATTGGCGATTTAAATTTTTTGACGAAAACCTGAAAAACTTCCCGAGGGTCCCCCCTTCTTACTTTTTCTCAAAAATTGGCTTTGAAATAATTTCCTGAAGAAACCACTGGTTCGATTCCGGGTTTCCACACATCACTGGAAAGATCCCTTCAAGACTCCTTGGAAAATATACTTTTGCAAGAACAAATGTCAATTTGAAGCCTGTGACGCGTCAGCAAAAAAAACTCGAAAATGGGAAAAATCGAAAAAATCAACTTTTTTAATAATTATCGTAGACCATTGAAGTACACCTTCTTTTTCATCAGAGAAATTGATTGGCGTTAAAAAAATTTAACCATCTTCAATGGCAAAAAAATTAGGGTGTCACCACTTATAAAGAATAAGTTAAAACGTTAGATTTAGATTTAAAATATGATTTAATCTAAAAATAACTCATAAATAACAACGATTCTATCAAATCGGAGAAAGTAACATGATGACCACATCTTTTTTTTTCGAAATCCCTTTAGTTTTTGAGTAAACAGAGTTTTTGAATCTTTCATAATTTTGACGTTTTAAACGTCAGTTTCATCCGCTCGATGTACATTTAAAATATGATTTAAATTGAAAATAAACCACGAAAGCGTGAATATAAATGATACCATCAAGTCGGAGAATGTAACATGATGGCCACATCATTTTTTTATTACTGAATAGTTCTAATCAAATCAAATCATCGATGTTAATCCAATTAGAATTTGGATAAAATAATTTTCACCGATATGAGTTCCTCGTATCAGTTTCCATATCTGAATAATAATTAAAAGCACACGTCTAGAACGAGCGGTCTGCAATGAAATTAATTTCTGATCAGATATTTGCGGGAATTGGTTTTGTACGAGGGGGAATGATAAACAAGAACTGTAATTGAATTCAAGATAACATCACACTATCAATAGAAAATATTTAAAGCTTTTACGGTATCGTAAATAGTTAGTAATAGTCGATTGAGGATTCAAATGGTGTGTCTGGTTTAAAAAGATATTTCTGCGTAGTTTCTAGATGTTCGGAATTTAAAACAAAATTCTGTCCCTGTGTCGTTTTTATAGAATTATATAAATAAGTAGCTATAAACAATATTGTTAACTTTAAGCTCTTTTTATATATATGTAGCATTTCGTAAATTGTTAATAATAATCGATCAAATGGTGTGTCTGATTTAAAATATATTTTCTACGTAGTTTCTAGATGTTCGGAATTCAAAAAACTTCCTATTCTTGTATCGCTTTTATAGAATTATAGAAATAAGTAGGTAAGGGCAGAACCTACAGGTCGATAGCCCTGATAAAATCGTTTTACTTCTAAAATAAAAATGGAGCTATGAACAGACTGATAACTTTAAATTATTTTTTAGGATTTAATGCAACCTGAATTTTACCTTACAAAAATTACAGTCGCTGGAAAGATGTTATGCAGAAAACTTCTTCTTCTTACTTCTTTGGCTTTAGCACCTATTCGCTATGTGCACTACATTCCTTATCTTTATACAAGGGATTTTCATCACGAAGATGTTTTTCAATTTTGCCAACACGATACGGAAAGTTATGGAGCGCTCAAAATCAGTGGCAGCTCGTAGAACATGTTGATGGTAGAGCCACTTTTACAATTTATTAGATCTGATGAAACTGGCGTTTGAAACGTCAAAATTATGAAAGATGGAAATGACAAATTATACAAATTAAATACCGGCAAAAAATCAATAATTTGCACATAAAAATGAATCACACACGTTCAAAATCTAAAGTATAGACCAATAAAAAACACGCTCTTAATTAATGTAAAATACTAAATTATACGCCCAAAAGATCGAAAATTTAGACAAATTTCGAAAATTCGCGGTTAAAATATGCAGAGAATTCCAACAAAAAAATAAAAAAAAAAAATGGAACGAAGAAATGGAAAATTCAGGCCATAGATCTAGTAAAATATAGGCAAAAAAGCAAAAATGCTGGTCTAAAAATAAAATATTCAAACCAAAAAACATCAAGGAAAACGAAAATAATTCGCCATTTTCAGCCCCCAAAATAGCTTTAGCTCAAAATAAGTTTCCGACCAGAAACTCGAAAACCTCAGTTCCTGGAAGACCCACAACAAAATGTTATGGACAAATAGTGTTCAGAATAATCTCTCTCAAAAAAAAAATTTGAAAAAAAATTAAATTTAATCGATTTTACTCAAAAAGTAACCAAGAAGTAAATAAAAAGCACCCATAAAAAATAATAATTCAAGTTAAAAAATTTAAAATCAAGGGCAAGAAATCAAAAAAACTTGAAAATATCGGCAAAAAATAAAAAAAGTCGCGTAAAAAAATCAATCATTTAGGTTAAAAAAAATCTAAAATATAGAATAAAAAATTCAAAACTTCGATCCTAAAAATCAAAATTGCGGACCAAAAAATCGAAAATTTTAACAAACAAATCGAAAATATAATAAGGCTAAAAGATTAAAAATTTAGACCAAAATATCAAAATCCGGGCTTAAAAAATTAAAACAAGAAGATTGAAAATTCAAATACGAAAATTGCCATATTCAGCACTCGGGGTGATTAGCCCCAGAAAACAAAAAAAAACTCAACATTTGCTCAGTAACGAAGGAAATTTGCACTCGACGATTTGAAAAATTTAAAAAAATTATAACTTGAAGGTTTCCCTTCAAATAAACTTCAATTATTCAAAAATAGTCTACTTTTAATTTCCCGAAAACAACGTCATGCTCCTGCAGAAAACAAGGGAATAAACTCAAAATTTGCTCTGTAGGAAGGAAATTTGCACTCAATGTTTTGAAATATCGTAAAAAATTAATCACTTATAGAATTATCTCCAAAATTACTAAAACTATGCAGAAAGAGTGTACTTTTCATTACTTGTAAAAATATTTGCAATATTGCCACTGAAAACAACAGAAATTGACTCAAAACTGCACTGGATGGAACGGAAATTGCACTAAATGTTTTGCAAAATCGTAAAAAAATAATTACTTGCAGAATTAGCTCTTAATTAAGGTAAAAAACTTAAATACAAGCACAAAAAATCGAAAATTTAGGCAAATATCAAAAATTCGCGGTTAAAAAAATGAAGACCAAAATTCTGAAAATTAAAAAAAAATCAAAAAGTTTAACCAAAACAAAGAAAATTTCGGGCAAAAACTCTAAAATTTGAAAAACGAAGAAATGAAAAATACAAGTCAAATATCTATAATATAGGCAAAAAAAATAAAAAATGCTGGTCAAAAATAAAAAATACAAATCAAAAAAATTGAAAAATCAAGGAAAACAAAATTAATTTGCAATTTTTAGCTCCTAAAATAACTCTTTATCTTAAAATTAGTTGCCGACCAGAAACTCGAAAACGGTAGTCAAAATGTAACCAAAAAGTAAAAAAATTCGCCCATAAAAAATAATAATTTAAGTTGAAAAATCTAAAATGAAGGGCTAGAAATCAGAAACTGTACAAGCAAAAAATAAAAAAGTTTTAGTTAAAAATATCTAAAATATAGGATAAAAAATTAAAAACTTTGACCAAAAATTCGATCCTAAAATCAAAGTTATGGACCAAAAATCCGAAAATTTTAACAAAAAAATCGAAAATTTAGAAGAAAATTATTTTCTTTGGAAATTTGTAAAGATACGTTATTCAAATTTGTTTGACAAAATTTCAACCATCTGTTGCAATAAATGTGGAATTCCCATCCAAATTTCTGAAAAATGCGCCCTATTGGTCATCAAAATTTCCTTTTCTAGTGCAATCATTTCTGTTGTGGTAAACTTGCGATTATTTTCTTTGTAAATTTGTAAAGACACATTATTCCGAATTAGTTTGTCAAAATTTCAACCATCTGTAGCAATAAATGTAGAATTGCCATGTGAATTTCTAAAAAATCCGCTTTTTTTGTTATCAAAATTTGCTTTTCTAATGCAACTATTTTTGTTGTGGTAAACTTGTGATTATTTTTTGAAGAAATTTATAAAAGGGCATTATTCAAAATTGGTCTGTCAAAATTTCAACCATCTGTCGAAAGAAATGTGGAATTTTCAAGTGAATTTCTGAAATGATGAAAATTTGCCTTTTAGCGAAATCATTTTTGTTGTGGTAAACTTGCGATGATTTTCTTTGAAAATTTGTAAAGACGCATTATTCAGAATTAGTCAGTCAAAGTTTAAACCATCTGTAAAGAAATGTGCAATCCCTACTTGTATTTTGAAAAATGCGCCTTTTTGGTCATCAAAATGTTCTTTTTAGTGTTGTGGTAAACTTTCGATTGCCTTCTTTGGAAATTTGTAACAACACATTATTCAGAAATAGTCTCTCAAAATTTTAATCATTTGTTGAAATTAATGTGGAACTTCCACGCGGTGTTACAGGTGATGTTTAACATTTAAAAAGTTTTTTTGAGAATCTGTTTAAAATTCTTGCTGAGCTTGAGTCTACAGGTAGTACCATGGCTCAGTGGCTCTATATAACGAGCCGCCCCTGTACAAAATTACCTTCGGGAAATATACAGCTGATTAAATGATTTATTTGAAGTTGACCGTTGAAGTTAACAATTACGTTTTTAGGCACTTATTCATATAATTCTAGAAAAACCATAACACGATAAGAGTTTCTTTTGAATTCTAAAAATTTACCTAGAAACCTCCCAGAAAATCCCTCTTTAAGGGTACCGTCTGCTTTGTTTGATTTTTTTTTTATTTTGCATTTTTTGAAGCTGTAGGTGTATCCAAACGACAAGGTGATAATTCAAATGGAAATGCTTATAAACGGCATGTACAAAGCAGCACCGCGTGGCGGGGATTTTCAAACGCGTTTTTCTCAGAACTGTGGCAGTGACTGCGCGCAGACAGATGCAGCAATCGATCTGAATTTTTTTCCAAATACTTTAAGAACATACTCGCATGGTTATGTAGAATGAATTTAAAAAAATATATTTATTGATTTTATATTGCAAAAAAAGAGCCGCAAAAAATTCAAAAATGAACTTTTTTACCAAACAAGCGCCATTTTGTTGTTTTTCCGGATTTTTAAATTCCATGCTACATAACACTGGCAAATGCAATAAACTTTAACACGTCGTTTTTTAATTTTACACTATTTTTGCGGACCGGGGAACTTCCACCACTGAGGCATGCCCGTGTGACACCCCAACTTCGACGATGTGACAACATAATTAATTTTTATATAAAACTATCAAAAAAATCATAATTTGTTCTTAAAGGCTTATTACATTCCTGGGAAAAACATTCAAGTTAAAAACTTCATTAGTCGTCTCAAGAAAAATTCCGAAAATCACTTTTTTCCAGGCTTGCAAAGTAGACCACCCTTAAGCAAGTAACTTTATTAATACCACACACTATAATTATAATTAGCGACTATCGTTTCGATAAATTAATCTCGTCATACTCAAAGTAAACGTAACTTTCCAACTTTAATAAAAGTTGCAAAGTTATGATGTAGTATTTATAAAATCCAGCGAGATGAAATTGAACTTTCAGCAAACTACTATTCACCGCCTTCAGGAGAACGCATACTGTCGCAATTGATAGAAAATCCCCGGAAATATTAATACACATCACTACTAAAGCCGTAGAACGCGATGCAGAATGGAACATCCTCATTTGTAAAAGCCCCCACGTTCGTCCCGTTAAAGTTTTCCAGCAGCGCTCCTCGCAGTCTCTCGGTTTATCCATAATTAGCCGAATTGTCCCGCCCAGATACATATCGTGTACATAATTTCCCGGAATTACGTTAATAGTTTACGTGAAATCAACTGGTTTGTGTTCATCCGCAAACCCCCGACGACGAGATCCCATCTATACACAATTAAGCAACTAGTTTAACAAAGATTTAATCAGCTGTATGTAATTTTGTGCGCCCCATAACTTTCCCCATCGTGTTGGCGAAATTGAAAAACGTCTTCGTAATGAAAATCCCCTGCGCGAAGATAAGAGATGTAGTGCACGTAGCGAACAGGTGCTAAAGCCAGAAAGTATAAGAAGAAGAAAAACTGTAATTCTTGTAAATCATGGCGTTTAATGTACAAGGCGAGCGGACAGAAATTGATAATTAAGGACGATTATTTCATTTTCTGGCTGTTACTTGTGCAGCTGGGTTTATCTCTTTCGCTGCATGGAAACTTATGCAACGGCTTTGCCGAGTTTCATTCCTTAGTTGCTGTGAGGGGAAATGTTAAACTTTTACACGGCGATAATTTTTCTTGCGTACCTTGCAAAATTCGACAATATTTCCTATACATAATTTAATAAAACGAAATTCATTTGAATGAACGAAAAAAAATCCAGACTGGGGATGATTTTAGATTTTTGTTGAATCATAGAGAAGAATCTATTGTAAGAATTTTTAAAGAGTTTTAAGTAAATAGCAATTGTTTTTCTATTTTTTTTTTAGTTTAAAAAATCGTTGACTTGAAATTAACAAGTGGTCGTTTCATGTGAAAATATTCGGAAATCCAGACTGGGGATGATTTTAGATTTTTGTTGAATCATAGAGGAGCATCTATTCTAAGCATCTTTAAAGAGTTTTAAGTAAGTAGCAATTGTTTTTCTATTTTTTCCAATTTGAAAAATAGTCGACTTGAAATTAACAAGTGGTCGTTTCAAGTGAAAATATTCGGAAATCCAGACTGGGGATGATTTTAGATTTTTGTTGAATCATAGAGGAGCATCTATTCTAAGCATCTGTAGAAAGTTTTAAGTAAGTTGCAATTGTTTTTCTATTTTTTTTAATTTGAAAAATTGTTGTCTTGAAATTAACAAGTGGTCGTTTCAAGTGAAAATATTCGGAAATGTAGATTGGGGATGATTTTAGATTTTTATTGAATCATGGAGAAACATCTATTCTAAGCATCTTTGGAAAGTTTTAAGTAAGTAGCAATTGTTTTTCTATTTTTTTTTAATTTGAAAAATAGTTGACTTGAAATTAACAAGCAGTCGTTTCAAGTGAAAATATTCGGAAATCCAGACTGGGGATGATTTTAGATTTTTGTTGAATCATAGAGAAGCATCTATTCTAAGCATCTTTAGAAAGTTTTAAGTAAGTAGCAATTGTTTTTCTATTTTTATCCAATTTGAAAAATAGTCGACTTGAAATTAACAAGTGGTCGTTTCAAGTGAAAATATTCGGAAATCCGGACCGGGGATGATTTTAGATTTTTATTGATTCATAGAGAAGCATCTATTCTAAGCATCTGTAGATAGTTTTAAGTAAGTAGCAATTGTTTTTCTATTTTTTTTTAATTTGAAAAATAGTTGACTTGAAATTAACAAGCAGTCGTTTCAAGTGAAAATATTCGGAAATCCAGACTGGGGATGATTTTAGATTTTTGATGAATCATGGAGAAGCATCTATTCTAAGCATCTTTAGAAAGTTTTAAGAAGTAGCAATTGTTTTTCTATTTTTTTCCAATTTGAAAAATAGTCGACTTGAAATTAACAAGTGGTCGTTTCAAGTGAAAATATTCGGAAATCCGGACCGGGGATGATTTTAGATTTTTGTTGAATCATAGAGGAGCATCTATTCTAAGCATCTTTAGAAAGTTTTAAGAAGTAGCAATTGTTTTTCTATTTTTTTCCAATTTGAAAAATAGTCGACTTGAAATTAACAAGTGGTCGTTTCAAGTGAAAATATTCGGAAATCCGGACCGGGGATCATTTTAGATTTTTGTTGAATCATAGAGGAGCATCTATTCTAAGCATCTTTAGAAAGTTTTAAGAAGTAGCAATTGTTTTTCTATTTTTTTCCAATTTAAAAAATAGTCGACTTGAAATTAACAAGTGGTCGTTTCAAGTGAAAATATTCGGAAATCCGGACCGGGGATGATTTTAGATTTTTGTTGAATCATAGAGGAGCATCTATTCTAAGCATCTTTAGAAAGTTTTAAGAAGTAGCAATTGTTTTTCTATTTTTTTCCAATTTGAAAAATAGTCGACTTGAAATTAACAAGTGGTCGTTTCAAGTGAAAATATTCGGAAATCCGGACCGGGGATGATTTTAGATTTTTGTTGAATCATAGAGGAGCATCTATTCTAAGCATCTTTAGAAAGTTTTAAGAAGTAGCAATTGTTTTTCTATTTTTTTCCAATTTAAAAAATAGTCGACTTGAAATTAACAAGTGGTCGTTTCAAGTGAAAATATTCGGAAATCCGGACCGGGGATGATTTTAGATTTTTGTTGAATCATAGAGGAGCATCTATTCTAAGCATCTTTAGAAAGTTTTAAGTAAGTTGCAATTGTTTTTCTATTTTTTTTAATTTGAAAAATAGTTGACGTGAAATTAACGAGTGGTCGTTTCAAGTGAAAATATTCGGAAATCCAGACTGGGGATGATTTTAGATTTTTGTTGAATCATAGAGAAGCATCTATTCTAAGCATCTTTAGAAAGTTTTAAGTAAGTTGCAATTGTTTTTCTATTTTTTTTAATTTGAAAAATAGTTGACTTGAAATTAACAAGTGGTCGTTTCAAGTGAAAATATTCGGAAATCCAAACTGGGGTTGATTTTAGATTTTTGTTGAATCATAGAGGAGCATCTATTCTAAGCATCTGTAGAAAGTTTTAAGAAGTAGCAATTGTATTTCTATTTTTTTTTAATTTTAAAAAATAGTTGACTTGAAATTAACAAGTGGTCGTTTCAAGTGAAAATATTCGGAAATCCAAACTGGGGATGATTTTAGATTTTTGTTGAATCATAGAGAAGCATCTATTCTAAGCATCTTTAGAAAGTTTTAAGTAAGTTGCAATTGTTTTTCTATTTTTTTTTTAATTTTAAAAAATAGTTGACTTGAAATTAACAAGTGGTCGTTTCAAGTGAAAATATTCGGAAATCCAGACTGGGGATGATTTTAGATTTTTGTTGAATCATAGAGAAGCATCTATTCTAAGCATCTTTAGAAAGTTTTAAGTAAGTTGCAATTGTTTTTCTATTTTTTTTAATTTGAAAAATAGTTGACTTGAAATTAACAAGTGGTCGTTTCAAGTGAAAATATTCGGAAATCCAGACTGGGGATGATTTTAGATTTTTGTTGAATCATAGAGAAGCATCTATTCTAAGCATCTTTAGAAAGTTTTAAGTAAGTTGCAATTGTTTTTCTATTTTTTTTAATTTGAAAAATAGTTGACTTGAAATTAACAAGTGGTCGTTTCAAGTGAAAATATTCGGAAATCCAGACTGGGGATGATTTTAGATTTTTGTTGAATCATGGAGAAGCATCTATTCTAAGCATCTTTAGAAAGTTTTAAGAAGTAGCAATTGTTTTTCTATTTTTTTCCAATTTGAAAAATTGTCGACTTGAAATTAACAAGTGGTCGGTCGTTTTAAGTGAAAATATTCGGAAATCCAGACTGGGGATGATTTTAGATTTTTGTTGAATCATGGAGAAGCATTTATTCTAAGCATCTTTAGAAAGTTTTAAGTAAGTAGCAATTGTTTTTCTATTTTTTTTTTAATTTTAAAAAATAGTTGACTTGAAATTAACAAGTGGTCGTTTCAAGTGAAAATATTCGGAAATCCAGACTGGGGATGATTTTAGATTTTTGTTGAATCATAGAGAAGCATCTATTCTAAGCATCTTTAGAAAGTTTTAAGTAAGTTGCAATTGTTTTTCTATTTTTTTTAATTTGAAAAATAGTTGACTTGAAATTAACAAGTGGTCGTTTCAAGTGAAAATATTCGGAAATCCAGACTGGGGATGATTTTAGATTTTTGTTGAATCATAGAGAAGCATCTATTCTAAGCATCTTTAGAAAGTTTTAAGTAAGTTGCAATTGTTTTTCTATTTTTTTTAATTTGAAAAATAGTTGACGTGAAATTAACGAGTGGTCGTTTCAAGTGAAAATATTCGGAAATCCAGACTGGGGATGATTTTAGATTTTTGTTGAATCATGGAGAAGCATCTATTCTAAGCATCTTTAGAAAGTTTTAAGAAGTAGCAATTGTTTTTCTATTTTTTTCCAATTTGAAAAATTGTCGACTTGAAATTAACAAGTGGTCGGTCGTTTTAAGTGAAAATATTCGGAAATCCAGACTGGGGATGATTTTAGATTTTTGTTGAATCATGGAGAAGCATTTATTCTAAGCATCTTTAGAAAGTTTTAAGTAAGTAGCAATTGTTTTTCTATTTTTTTTTAATTTTAAAAAATAGTTGACTTGAAATTAACAAGTGGTCGTTTCAAGTGAAAATATTCGGAAATCCAGACTGGGGATGATTTTAGATTTTTGTTGAATCATAGAGAAGCATCTATTCTAAGCATCTTTAGAAAGTTTTAAGTAAGTTGCAATTGTTTTTCTATTTTTTTTAATTTGAAAAATAGTTGACTTGAAATTAACAAGTGGTCGTTTCAAGTGAAAATATTCGGAAATCCAAACTGGGGTTGATTTTAGATTTTTGTTGAATCATAGAGGAGCATCTATTCTAAGCATCTGTAGAAAGTTTTAAGAAGTAGCAATTGTATTTCTATTTTTTTTTAATTTTAAAAAATAGTTGACTTGAAATTAACAAGTGGTCGTTTCAAGTGAAAATATTCGGAAATCCAAACTGGGGATGATTTTAGATTTTTGTTGAATCATAGAGAAGCATCTATTCTAAGCATCTTTAGAAAGTTTTAAGTAAGTTGCAATTGTTTTTCTATTTTTTTTTTAATTTTAAAAAATAGTTGACTTGAAATTAACAAGTGGTCGTTTCAAGTGAAAATATTCGGAAATCCAGACTGGGGATGATTTTAGATTTTTGTTGAATCATGGAGAAGCATCTATTCTAAGCATCTTTAGAAAGTTTTAAGAAGTAGCAATTGTTTTTCTATTTTTTTCCAATTTGAAAAATTGTCGACTTGAAATTAACAAGTGGTCGGTCGTTTTAAGTGAAAATATTCGGAAATCCAGACTGGGGATGATTTTAGATTTTTGTTGAATCATGGAGAAGCATTTATTCTAAGCATCTTTAGAAAGTTTTAAGTAAGTAGCAATTGTTTTTCTATTTTTTTTTAATTTTAAAAAATAGTTGACTTGAAATTAACAAGTGGTCGTTTCAAGTGAAAATATTCGGAAATCCAGACTGGGGATGATTTTAGATTTTTGTTGAATCATGGAGAAGCATCTATTCTAAGCATCTTTAGAAAGTTTTAAGTAAGTTGCAATTGTTTTTCTATTTTTTTTTTAATTTTAAAAAATAGTTGACTTGAAATTAACAAGTGGTCGTTTCAAGTGAAAATATTCGGAAATCCAGACTGGGGATGATTTTAGATTTTTGTTGAATCATGGAGAAGCATCTATTCTAAGCATCTTTAGAAAGTTTTAAGAAGTAGCAATTGTTTTTCTATTTTTTTCCAATTTGAAAAATTGTCGACTTGAAATTAACAAGTGGTCGGTCGTTTTAAGTGAAAATATTCGGAAATCCAGACTGGGGATGATTTTAGATTTTTGTTGAATCATGGAGAAGCATTTATTCTAAGCATCTTTAGAAAGTTTTAAGTAAGTAGCAATTGTTTTTCTATTTTTTTTTAATTTTAAAAAATAGTTGACTTGAAATTAACAAGTGGTCGTTTCAAGTGAAAATATTCGGAAATCCAGACTGGGGATGATTTTAGATTTTTGTTGAATCATAGAGAAGCATCTATTCTAAGCATCTTTAGAAAGTTTTAAGTAAGTTGCAATTGTTTTTCTATTTTTTTTAATTTGAAAAATAGTTGACTTGAAATTAACAAGTGGTCGTTTCAAGTGAAAATATTCGGAAATCCAAACTGGGGTTGATTTTAGATTTTTGTTGAATCATAGAGGAGCATCTATTCTAAGCATCTGTAGAAAGTTTTAAGAAGTAGCAATTGTATTTCTATTTTTTTTTAATTTTAAAAAATAGTTGACTTGAAATTAACAAGTGGTCGTTTCAAGTGAAAATATTCGGAAATCCAAACTGGGGATGATTTTAGATTTTTGTTGAATCATAGAGAAGCATCTATTCTAAGCATCTTTAGAAAGTTTTAAGTAAGTTGCAATTGTTTTTCTATTTTTTTTTTAATTTTAAAAAATAGTTGACTTGAAATTAACAAGTGGTCGTTTCAAGTGAAAATATTCGGAAATCCAGACTGGGGATGATTTTAGATTTTTGTTGAATCATAGAGAAGCATCTATTCTAAGCATCTTTAGAAAGTTTTAAGTAAGTTGCAATTGTTTTTCTATTTTTTTTAATTTGAAAAATAGTTGACTTGAAATTAACAAGTGGTCGTTTCAAGTGAAAATATTCGGAAATCCAGACTGGGGATGATTTTAGATTTTTGTTGAATCATAGAGAAGCATCTATTCTAAGCATCTTTAGAAAGTTTTAAGTAAGTTGCAATTGTTTTTCTATTTTTTTTAATTTGAAAAATAGTTGACTTGAAATTAACAAGTGGTCGTTTCAAGTGAAAATATTCGGAAATCCAGACTGGGGATGATTTTAGATTTTTGTTGAATCATGGAGAAGCATCTATTCTAAGCATCTTTAGAAAGTTTTAAGAAGTAGCAATTGTTTTTCTATTTTTTTCCAATTTGAAAAATTGTCGACTTGAAATTAACAAGTGGTCGGTCGTTTTAAGTGAAAATATTCGGAAATCCAGACTGGGGATGATTTTAGATTTTTGTTGAATCATGGAGAAGCATTTATTCTAAGCATCTTTAGAAAGTTTTAAGTAAGTAGCAATTGTTTTTCTATTTTTTTTTTAATTTTAAAAAATAGTTGACTTGAAATTAACAAGTGGTCGTTTCAAGTGAAAATATTCGGAAATCCAGACTGGGGATGATTTTAGATTTTTGTTGAATCATAGAGAAGCATCTATTCTAAGCATCTTTAGAAAGTTTTAAGTAAGTTGCAATTGTTTTTCTATTTTTTTTAATTTGAAAAATAGTTGACTTGAAATTAACAAGTGGTCGTTTCAAGTGAAAATATTCGGAAATCCAGACTGGGGATGATTTTAGATTTTTGTTGAATCATAGAGAAGCATCTATTCTAAGCATCTTTAGAAAGTTTTAAGTAAGTTGCAATTGTTTTTCTATTTTTTTTAATTTGAAAAATAGTTGACGTGAAATTAACGAGTGGTCGTTTCAAGTGAAAATATTCGGAAATCCAGACTGGGGATGATTTTAGATTTTTGTTGAATCATGGAGAAGCATCTATTCTAAGCATCTTTAGAAAGTTTTAAGAAGTAGCAATTGTTTTTCTATTTTTTTCCAATTTGAAAAATTGTCGACTTGAAATTAACAAGTGGTCGGTCGTTTTAAGTGAAAATATTCGGAAATCCAGACTGGGGATGATTTTAGATTTTTGTTGAATCATGGAGAAGCATTTATTCTAAGCATCTTTAGAAAGTTTTAAGTAAGTAGCAATTGTTTTTCTATTTTTTTTTAATTTTAAAAAATAGTTGACTTGAAATTAACAAGTGGTCGTTTCAAGTGAAAATATTCGGAAATCCAGACTGGGGATGATTTTAGATTTTTGTTGAATCATAGAGAAGCATCTATTCTAAGCATCTTTAGAAAGTTTTAAGTAAGTTGCAATTGTTTTTCTATTTTTTTTAATTTGAAAAATAGTTGACTTGAAATTAACAAGTGGTCGTTTCAAGTGAAAATATTCGGAAATCCAAACTGGGGTTGATTTTAGATTTCTGTTGAATCATAGAGGAGCATCTATTCTAAGCATCTGTAGAAAGTTTTAAGAAGTAGCAATTGTATTTCTATTTTTTTTTAATTTTAAAAAATAGTTGACTTGAAATTAACAAGTGGTCGTTTCAAGTGAAAATATTCGGAAATCCAAACTGGGGATGATTTTAGATTTTTGTTGAATCATAGAGAAGCATCTATTCTAAGCATCTTTAGAAAGTTTTAAGTAAGTTGCAATTGTTTTTCTATTTTTTTTTAATTTTAAAAAATAGTTGACTTGAAATTAACAAGTGGTCGTTTCAAGTGAAAATATTCGGAAATCCAGACTGGGGATGATTTTAGATTTTTGTTGAATCATAGAGAAGCATCTATTCTAAGCATCTTTAGAAAGTTTTAAGTAAGTTGCAATTGTTTTTCTATTTTTTTTAATTTGAAAAATAGTTGACTTGAAATTAACAAGTGGTCGTTTCAAGTGAAAATATTCGGAAATCCAGACTGGGGATGATTTTAGATTTTTGTTGAATCATAGAGAAGCATCTATTCTAAGCATCTTTAGAAAGTTTTAAGTAAGTTGCAATTGTTTTTCTATTTTTTTTAATTTGAAAAATAGTTGACTTGAAATTAACAAGTGGTCGTTTCAAGTGAAAATATTCGGAAATCCAGACTGGGGATGATTTTAGATTTTTGTTGAATCATGGAGAAGCATCTATTCTAAGCATCTTTAGAAAGTTTTAAGAAGTAGCAATTGTTTTTCTATTTTTTTCCAATTTGAAAAATTGTCGACTTGAAATTAACAAGTGGTCGGTCGTTTTAAGTGAAAATATTCGGAAATCCAGACTGGGGATGATTTTAGATTTTTGTTGAATCATGGAGAAGCATTTATTCTAAGCATCTTTAGAAAGTTTTAAGTAAGTAGCAATTGTTTTTCTATTTTTTTTTAATTTTAAAAAATAGTTGACTTGAAATTAACAAGTGGTCGTTTCAAGTGAAAATATTCGGAAATCCAGACTGGGGATGATTTTAGATTTTTGTTGAATCATAGAGAAGCATCTATTCTAAGCATCTTTAGAAAGTTTTAAGTAAGTTGCAATTGTTTTTCTATTTTTTTTAATTTGAAAAATAGTTGACTTGAAATTAACAAGTGGTCGTTTCAAGTGAAAATATTCGGAAATCCAAACTGGGGTTGATTTTAGATTTTTGTTGAATCATAGAGGAGCATCTATTCTAAGCATCTGTAGAAAGTTTTAAGAAGTAGCAATTGTATTTCTATTTTTTTTTAATTTTAAAAAATAGTTGACTTGAAATTAACAAGTGGTCGTTTCAAGTGAAAATATTCGGAAATCCAAACTGGGGATGATTTTAGATTTTTGTTGAATCATAGAGAAGCATCTATTCTAAGCATCTTTAGAAAGTTTTAAGTAAGTTGCAATTGTTTTTCTATTTTTTTTTAATTTTAAAAAATAGTTGACTTGAAATTAACAAGTGGTCGTTTCAAGTGAAAATATTCGGAAATCCAGACTGGGGATGATTTTAGATTTTTGTTGAATCATAGAGAAGCATCTATTCTAAGCATCTTTAGAAAGTTTTAAGTAAGTTGCAATTGTTTTTCTATTTTTTTTAATTTGAAAAATAGTTGACTTGAAATTAACAAGTGGTCGTTTCAAGTGAAAATATTCGGAAATCCAGACTGGGGATGATTTTAGATTTTTGTTGAATCATAGAGAAGCATCTATTCTAAGCATCTTTAGAAAGTTTTAAGTAAGTTGCAATTGTTTTTCTATTTTTTTTAATTTGAAAAATAGTTGACTTGAAATTAACAAGTGGTCGTTTCAAGTGAAAATATTCGGAAATCCAGACTGGGGATGATTTTAGATTTTTGTTGAATCATGGAGAAGCATCTATTCTAAGCATCTTTAGAAAGTTTTAAGAAGTAGCAATTGTTTTTCTATTTTTTTCCAATTTGAAAAATTGTCGACTTGAAATTAACAAGTGGTCGGTCGTTTTAAGTGAAAATATTCGGAAATCCAGACTGGGGATGATTTTAGATTTTTGTTGAATCATGGAGAAGCATTTATTCTAAGCATCTTTAGAAAGTTTTAAGTAAGTAGCAATTGTTTTTCTATTTTTTTTTAATTTTAAAAAATAGTTGACTTGAAATTAACAAGTGGTCGTTTCAAGTGAAAATATTCGGAAATCCAGACTGGGGATGATTTTAGATTTTTGTTGAATCATAGAGAAGCATCTATTCTAAGCATCTTTAGAAAGTTTTAAGTAAGTTGCAATTGTTTTTCTATTTTTTTTAATTTGAAAAATAGTTGACTTGAAATTAACAAGTGGTCGTTTCAAGTGAAAATATTCGGAAATCCAAACTGGGGTTGATTTTAGATTTCTGTTGAATCATAGAGGAGCATCTATTCTAAGCATCTGTAGAAAGTTTTAAGAAGTAGCAATTGTATTTCTATTTTTTTTTAATTTTAAAAAATAGTTGACTTGAAATTAACAAGTGGTCGTTTCAAGTGAAAATATTCGGAAATCCAAACTGGGGATGATTTTAGATTTTTGTTGAATCATAGAGAAGCATCTATTCTAAGCATCTTTAGAAAGTTTTAAGTAAGTTGCAATTGTTTTTCTATTTTTTTTTAATTTTAAAAAATAGTTGACTTGAAATTAACAAGTGGTCGTTTCAAGTGAAAATATTCGGAAATCCAGACTGGGGATGATTTTAGATTTTTGTTGAATCATAGAGAAGCATCTATTCTAAGCATCTTTAGAAAGTTTTAAGTAAGTTGCAATTGTTTTTCTATTTTTTTTAATTTGAAAAATAGTTGACTTGAAATTAACAAGTGGTCGTTTCAAGTGAAAATATTCGGAAATCCAGACTGGGGATGATTTTAGATTTTTGTTGAATCATAGAGAAGCATCTATTCTAAGCATCTTTAGAAAGTTTTAAGTAAGTTGCAATTGTTTTTCTATTTTTTTTAATTTGAAAAATAGTTGACTTGAAATTAACAAGTGGTCGTTTCAAGTGAAAATATTCGGAAATCCAGACTGGGGATGATTTTAGATTTTTGTTGAATCATGGAGAAGCATCTATTCTAAGCATCTTTAGAAAGTTTTAAGAAGTAGCAATTGTTTTTCTATTTTTTTCCAATTTGAAAAATTGTCGACTTGAAATTAACAAGTGGTCGGTCGTTTTAAGTGAAAATATTCGGAAATCCAGACTGGGGATGATTTTAGATTTTTGTTGAATCATGGAGAAGCATTTATTCTAAGCATCTTTAGAAAGTTTTAAGTAAGTAGCAATTGTTTTTCTATTTTTTTTTAATTTTAAAAAATAGTTGACTTGAAATTAACAAGTGGTCGTTTCAAGTGAAAATATTCGGAAATCCAGACTGGGGATGATTTTAGATTTTTGTTGAATCATAGAGAAGCATCTATTCTAAGCATCTTTAGAAAGTTTTAAGTAAGTTGCAATTGTTTTTCTATTTTTTTTAATTTGAAAAATAGTTGACTTGAAATTAACAAGTGGTCGTTTCAAGTGAAAATATTCGGAAATCCAGACTGGGGATGATTTTAGATTTTTGTTGAATCATAGAGAAGCATCTATTCTAAGCATCTTTAGAAAGTTTTAAGTAAGTTGCAATTGTTTTTCTATTTTTTTTAATTTGAAAAATAGTCGACTTGAAATTAACAAGTGGTCGTTTCAAGTGAAAATATTCGGAAATCCGGACCGGGGATCATTTTAGATTTTTGTTGAATCATAGAGGAGCATCTATTCTAAGCATCTTTAGAAAGTTTTAAGAAGTAGCAATTGTTTTTCTATTTTTTTCCAATTTAAAAAATAGTCGACTTGAAATTAACAAGTGGTCGTTTCAAGTGAAAATATTCGGAAATCCAGACTGGGGATGATTTTAGATTTTTGTTGAATCATAGAGAAGCATCTATTCTAAGCATCTTTAGAAAGTTTTAAGTAAGTTGCAATTGTTTTTCTATTTTTTTTAATTTGAAAAATAGTTGACTTGAAATTAACAAGTGGTCGTTTCAAGTGAAAATATTCGGAAATCCAAACTGGGGTTGATTTTAGATTTTTGTTGAATCATAGAGGAGCATCTATTCTAAGCATCTGTAGAAAGTTTTAAGAAGTAGCAATTGTATTTCTATTTTTTTTTAATTTTAAAAAATAGTTGACTTGAAATTAACAAGTGGTCGTTTCAAGTGAAAATATTCGGAAATCCAAACTGGGGTTGATTTTAGATTTTTGTTGAATCATAGAGGAGCATCTATTCTAAGCATCTGTAGAAAGTTTTAAGTAAGTAGCAATTGTTTTTCTATTTTTTTTTAATTTTAAAAAATAGTTGACTTGAAATTAACAAGTGGTCGTTTCAAGTGAAAATATTCGGAAATCCAGACTGGGGATGATTTTAGATTTTTGTTGAATCATAGAGAAGCATCTATTCTAAGCATCTTTAGAAAGTTTTAAGTAAGTTGCAATTGTTTTTCTATTTTTTTAATTTGAAAAATAGTCGACTTGAAATTAACAAGTGGTCGTTTCAAGTGAAAATATTCGGAAATCCAAACTGGGGTTGATTTTAGATTTTTGTTGAATCATAGAGGAGCATCTATTCTAAGCATCTGTAGAAAGTTTTAAGAAGTAGCAATTGTATTTCTATTTTTTTTTAATTTTAAAAAATAGTTGACTTGAAATTAACAAGTGGTCGTTTCAAGTGAAAATATTCGGAAATCCAAACTGGGGTTGATTTTAGATTTTTGTTGAATCATAGAGGAGCATCTATTCTAAGCATCTGTAGAAAGTTTTAAGTAAGTAGCAATTGTTTTTCTATTTTTTTTTAATTTTAAAAAATAGTTGACTTGAAATTAACAAGTGGTCGTTTCAAGTGAAAATATTCGGAAATCCAGACTGGGGATGATTTTAGATTTTTGTTGAATCATAGAGGAGCATCTATTCTAAGCATCTGTAGAAAGTTTTAAGAAGTAGCAATTGTTTTTCTATTTTTTTCCAATTTGAAAAATAGTCGACTTGAAATTAACAAGTGGTCGTTTCTAGTGAAAATATTCGGAAATCCAGACTGGGGATGATTTTAGATTTTTGTTGATTCATAGAGAAGCATCTATTCTAAGCATCTGTAGAAAGTTTTAAGTAAGTTGCAATTGTTTTTCTATTTTTTTTTTTTAATTTGAAAAATAGTTGACTTGAAATTAACAAGCAGTCGTTTCAAGTGAAAATATTCGGAAATCCAGACCGGGGATGATTTTAGATTTTTATTGATTCATAAGGAAGCATCTATTTTAAGCATCTTTAGAAAATTTTAAGTAAGTTGCAATTGTTTTTCTTTTTTTTTTAATTTTAAAAATAGTTGACTTGAAATTAACAAGTGGTCGTTTCAAGTGAAAATATTCGGAAATCCAGACTGGGGATGATTTTAGATTTTTGTTGAATCATAGAGAAGCATCTATTCTAAGCATCTTTAGAAAGTTTTAAGTAAGTTGCAATTGTTTTTCTATTTTTTTTAATTTGAAAAATAGTTGACTTGAAATTAACAAGTGGTCGTTTCAAGTGAAAATATTCGGAAATCCAGACTGGGGATGATTTTAGATTTTTGTTGATTCATAAAGAAGCATCTATTTTAAGCATCTTTGGAAAATTTTAAGTAAGTTGCAATTGTTTTTTTATTTTTTTTTTATTTGAAAAATAGTTGACTTGAAATTAACGAGTGGTCGTTTCAAGTGAAAATATTCGGAAATCCAGACCGGGGATGATTTTAGATTCTTGTTGATTCATAAAGAAGCATCTATTTTAAGCATCTTTGGAAAATTTTAAGTAAGTTGCAATTGTTTTTCTATTTTTTTTTAATTTGAAAAATAGTTGACTTGAAATTAACAAGTGGTCGCTTCAAGTGAAAATATTCGGATATTCAGACTGGGGATGATTTTGGATTTTTGTTGAATCATAGAGAAGCATCTATTCTAAGCATCTTTAGAAAGTTTTAAGTAAGTAGCAATTGTTTTTCTATTTTTATCCAATTTGAAAAATAGTCGACTTGAAATTAACAAGTGGTCGTTTCAAGTGAAAATATTCGGAAATCCAGACTGGGGATGATTTTAGATTTTTGTTGAATCATAGAGGAGCATCTATTCTAAGCATCTTTAGAAAGTTTTAAGTAAGTTGCAATTGTTTTTCTATTTTTTTTTTAATTTGAAAAATAGTTGACTTGAAATTAACAAGCAGTCGTTTCAAGTGAAAATATTCGGAAATCGAGACTGGGGATGATTTTAGATTTTTGTTGAATCATGGAGAAGCATCTATTCTAAGCATCTTTAGAAAGTTTTAAGTAAGTTGCAATTGTTTTTCTATTTTTTTTCTATTGCTGTCTATTTGTACGCAGCCTTGAATATTTAAGTTCAAAGAATAATTATGCCAATTTGGCGCCCAACGTGGGGCACTTTGGATCGCCAAATATATTATTTCGCAACGACGGCGTACCAAATACTTTTATGGTTGATATTTTTTATGTTTTTAACCAACAAATCCTGTTTTTGGTTGATGGATTATATAATTGAAACTATAGTTATATATCAATAATTAATTCGTAATAAATGTGCACAAACATATTTCATATTCCTCGGCCTCTCAATTAAGTCCACCAATGTGCACATCTGAATACATACAACCGTTTTAATTGTCATGTGCCATGATTACAGGGACCCAACTGTAATCAATAATAATAATGATAATAAATAAAACAGATATTGGACTGGTCAAAATATGATACTACTAAAACACGTTCGCGAGGAACGTTTTCTGCAATTCCTCTCAGAAAGTCAGCATTTTTAAAAGTAATGATTCCAGAAAATGAAATATATAACCCTAAATCTATAGATTGATAAGCAAGCTCTTTAGAGGAAGCAAAGCAGTGCATTATCAGTTTTCATTTCTGATTTTAATATATCGATCATCTCATCATCAGTATTTCTAGTGTAAATAACTAAGGGAATCAAGAGTACGGTGTGAATAAAGTTTTATTAAAAGTTTATACTTACAATTTTATAACCTTAATTAACTTGCTGTATGTGCACACACTTATTAACTAATATTTCTTGTAAGGTATGGAAATGAGGCCGCGAAGTGTTGACGTGTATTACCTGTAAGCTGCGCGACCTTCCATCCGAAATACTAAATTCCCTTCCAAAGTATATAAAACAAGCAGGAGGAGGCGTCGTTCATTTTGCTCCTCGCTCACAAAGGCCTTCTTTATTGCCACTTCCAAACAACCATAAAGTACAATCCGATTGACAAGAATGGAAGAGTGCGGCCTCCGCGCGTAACTGACAACGTATTTTACCCCGTAACCTCGATAAATACATTGACTTACGTCTGAATTTAGTATTGAACTTTAGCTCCAAAAGAAGCTCGAACAATTAGCATAGCAGATGAACTTTAGCTGCAAATTTTAGAGACGGAGGAATAATTATCATTGTACTTAAATTACGTGTTTGCGGTTTGAAAATAATATTGATTGAAAGAAAGAAAACCAACACAGAGTAATTTATCAAAGGCAATCAATTCACTCTCGATGCGCAAGAGAAATCAAGTTTATGGTCATAAGGTTCGGGTGAAGTGAGTGTGAGGTGCGGAAAAGAAACGGTCCGAGGGTAGATAGATCGTCGGTTATCCCATTAATCACACAACACCCCCGAAAAGCCCATAATTCACTCGGACCATCATTAAACATATATGCAGTTTTGATCCGGCCGACAATTTGTTAATTGCTAAACAACTCAAGACAGTGATTTACAGGCGAAATCCTCCGACTTGGAAATTTAAATATTGCACAATTCGTTTCGCCACGCGGAAATAATTAATTTACTTTTCGTCAAAAACAAGTCCGCCTCAATTAATAACTCAATCTGGGCAGCGTGGCCTTTCCGCACAGATAAGGGGGTGAGTAACGTGGAGACATTAATTAATGTTCAAATACAACGTTAGAGTATTTAATTTATGCAGATATAAGTTAAATATGACTACAGAAAAGATTATCTGGATGGTTACCAGGCGATAATCAATATTTAATTTTTACCTCAATTATAATAAATATCAATATTTAGATATTTTTATTATTATTTTCTGGAAAAATCAACTCGCGTAACTTCGATTGATAACTCACAAAATTACGAGATTATTTGGTATTTGAATATTTAAAATTAAAAAAATATTAGGATGAAAGATCTGATATTGTTTGTAATTTTTTTACACAGCTGAGTCAATTTACTATGCCAAGAGTTATTAATTTGTCTCATAAGATACAAAAATAACGAAAATAATTTACAAAGAACACGTTTTGAATTAACAGGCATGAACCGAGAAGCGTGCGCCTCGTATAAGTTGCGGTAACGGGTGTGCATCGTTTCTCATCGACGCATGCGCACTTGCGCTGTTTAAATCTTAAATCTGATGCAATAGTTGAAATTGTTGAGTCGTGTAGCGATCGTATTCTGAGAATGATGTGCATCGTCTCCCATCGACGCATGCGATTATGCGTTATATACATCTTGAGGCTGATGCAATAGTCGGAATTGTTGAGTCATATTGCGATCTTATTCTGAGAATTGCATCATTTGCCAATTTTCAAACTAACTAATTTTCATGTTGGAAACACATTTAATAAAATAATTGCTCAACACTTGCAACTTTCTAAAGTTAATCAAAATAAATGATTTCACATAATTCAGCAGAAATTAGAAAACATCCCTGTCTAGATTTCCAAAAAATCCCACTCGCATCATTCGCCAATTTTCAAGCAAATAATTTTCATGTTGGAAAAACATTTAATAAAATAATTGCTAAACTCTTGAAACTTTCTAAAGTTACTCTTAATAAATGATTTCACATGATTCAGCAGAAATTAGAAAACACCCCTTCTCTAGATTTCCAAAAAATCCCACTCGCATCATTCGCCAATTTTCAAGCAAATAATTTTCATGTTGGAAAAACATTTAATAAAATAATTGCTAAACACTTGAAACTTTCTAAAGTTACTCTTAATAAATGATTTCACATGATTCAGCAGAAATTAGAAAACACCCCTTCTCTAGATTTCCAAAAAATCCCACTCGCATCATTCGCCAATTTTCAAGCAAATAATTTTCATGTTGGAAAAACATTTAATAAAATAATTGCTAAACTCTTGAAACTTTCTAAAGTTACTCTAAATAAATGAATTCACATGATTCAGCAGAAATTAGAAAACACCCCTTCTCTAGATTTCCTAAAAATCCCAACGCATCTTTCGCCAATTTTCAAGCAAATAATTTTCATGTTGGAAACACATTTAATAAAATAATTGCTAAACACTTGAAACTTTCTAAAGTTACTCTTAATAAATGATTTCACATGATTCAGCAGAAATTAGAAAACACCCCTCCTCTAGATTTCCAAAAAATCCCACTCGCATCATTCGCCAATTTTCAAGCAAATAATTTTCATGTTGGAAAAACATTTAATAAAATAATTGCTAAACTCTTGAAACTTTCTAAAGTTACTCTTAATAAATGATTTCACATGATTCAGCAGAAATTAGAAAACACCCCTTCTCTAGATTTCCAAAAAATCCCAACGCATCATTCGCCAATTTTCAAGCAAATAATTTTCACGTTGGAAACACATTTAATAAAATAATTGCTCAACAATTGCAACTTTCTAAAGTTAATCAAAATAAATGATTTCACATAATTCAGCAGAAATTAGAAAACACCCCTTCTCTAGATTTCCAAAAAATCCCACTCGCATCATTCGCCAATTTTCAAGCAAATAATTTTCATGTTGGAAAAACATTTAATAAAATAATTGCTAAACACTTGAAACTTTCTAAAGTTACTCTTAATAAATGATTTCACATGATTCAGCAGAAATTAGAAAACACCCCTTCTCTAGATTTCCAAAAAATCCCACTCGCATCATTCGCCAATTTTCAAGCAAATAATTTTCATGTTGGAAAAACATTTAATAAAATAATTGCTAAACACTTGAAACTTTCTAAAGTTATTCTAAATAAATGATTTCACATGATTCAGCAGAAATTAGAAAACACCCCTTCTCTAGATTTCCAAAAAATCCCACTCGCATCATTCGCCAATTTTCAAGCAAATAATTTTCATGTTGGAAAAACATTCAATAAAATAATTGCTAAACACTTGAAACTTTCTAAAGTTACTCTAAATAAATGAATTCACATGATTCAGCAGAAATTAGAAAATATCCCTCATCTAGATTTCGAAATAATCCCACTCGCATCATTCGCCAATTTTCAAGCAAATAATTTTCATGTTGGAAAAACATTTAATAAAATAATTGCTAAACTCTTGAAACTTTCTAAAGTTACTCTAAATAAATGAATTCACATGATTCAGCAGAAATTAGAAAACACCCCTTCTCTAGATTTCCAAAAAATCCCAACGCATCTTTCGCCAATTTTCAAGCAAATAATTTTCATGTTGGAAACACATTTAATAAAATAATTGCTAAACACTTGAAACTTTCTAAAGTTACTCTTAATAAATGATTTCACATGATTCAGCAGAAATTAGAAAACACCCCTTCTCTAGATTTCCAAATAATCCCACTCGCATCATTCGCCAATTTTCACGCAAATCATTTTCATGTTGGAAAAACATTTAATAAAATAATTGCTAAACACTTGAAACTTTCTAAAGTTAATCTAAATAAATGATTTCACATGATTCAGCAAAAATTAGAAAACACCCCTTGTCTAGATTTCCAAAAAATCCCACTCGCATCATTCGCCAATTTTCAAGCAAATAATTTTCATGTTGGAAAAACATTTAATAAAATAATTGCTAAACTCTTGAAACTTTCTAAAGTTACTCTTAATAAATGATTTCACATGATTCAGCAGAAATTAGAAAACACCCCTTCTCTAGATTTCCTAAAAATCCCAACGCATCTTTCGCCAATTTTCAAGCAAATAATTTTCACGTTGGAAACACATTTAATAAAATAATTGCTCAACACTTGCAACTTTCTAAAGTTAATCAAAATAAATGATTTCACATAATTCAGCAGAAATTAGAAAACATCCCTGTCTAGATTTCCAAAAAATCCCACTCCCATCATTCGCCAATTTTCAAGCAAATAATTTTCATGTTGGAAAAACATTTAATAAAATAATTGCTAAACACTTGAAACTTTCTAAAGTTACTCTTAATAAATGATTTCACATGATTCAGCAGAAATTAGAAAACACCCCTCCTCTAGATTTCCAAAAAATCCCACTCGCATCATTCGCCAATTTTCAAGCAAATAATTTTCATGTTGGAAAAACATTTAATAAAATAATTGCTAAACTCTTGAAACTTTCTAAAGTTACTCTTAATAAATGATTTCACATGATTCAGCAGAAATTAGAAAACACCCCTTCTCTAGATTTCCAAAAAATCCCAACGCATCATTCGCCAATTTTCAAGCAAATAATTTTCACGTTGGAAACACATTTAATAAAATAATTGCTCAACACTTGCAACTTTCTAAAGTTAATCAAAATAAATGATTTCACATAATTCAGCAGAAATTAGAAAACATCCCTGTCTAGATTTCCAAAAAATCCCACTCGCATCATTCGCCAATTTTCAAGCAAATAATTTTCACGTTGGAAAAACATTCAATAAAATAATTGCTAAACTCTTGAAACTTTCTAAAGTTACTCGAAATAAATGAATTCACATAATTCAGCAGAAATTAGAAAACACCCCTCCTCTAGATTTCCAAAAAATCCCACTCGCATCATTCGCCAATTTTCAAGCAAATAATTTTCACGTTGGAAAAACATTTAATAAAATAATTGCTAAACACTTGAAACTTTCTAAAGTTACTCTTAATAAATGATTTCACATGATTCAGCAGAAATTAGAAAACACCCCTTCTCTAGATTTCCAAATAATCCCACTCGCATCATTCGCCAATTTTCAAGCAAATCATTTTCATGTTGGAAAAACATTTAATAAAATAATTGCTAAACACTTGAAACTTTCTAAAGTTACTCGAAATAAATGAATTCACATAATTCAGCAGAAATTAGAAAACACCCCTCCTCTAGATTTCCAAAAAATCCCACTCGCATCATTCGCCAATTTTCAAGCAAATAATTTTCATGTTGGAAAAACATTTAATAAAATAATTGCTAAACTCTTGAAACTTTCTAAAGTTACTCTAAATAAATGAATTCACATGATTCAGCAGAAATTAGAAAACACCCCTTCTCTAGATTTCCAAAAAATCCCAACGCATCTTTCGCCAATTTTCAAGCAAATAATTTTCATGTTGGAAACACATTTAATAAAATAATTGCTAAACACTTGAAACTTTCTAAAGTTACTCTTAATAAATGATTTCACATGATTCAGCAGAAATTAGAAAACACCCCTTCTCTAGATTTCCAAAAAATCCCACTCGCATCATTCGCCAATTTTCAAGCAAATAATTTTCATGTTGGATAAAATAATTTAAAAAACTTGAAACTGTACATAATATTTGCTAAGAAATAAAATTTATTAAGACGAGGAAGAAGTTTCCTTTGATTATTACGCTGGCAGAGTTATATCTAATATTGTGAGGAAGTAATAACTTCTTGGGTCGTAACCTGACCTCATAATTGAACTGTGGTTCATATAAATTAATATGAAATTTATATGAGTGCACCGTTCTGGCATAAACAACCCGAGTTGTAAACACAGAAATGGGAATTCCTGGATGCAAGCCAGGATCATAGGAATTAGTACACATATATACACATACGCAGACACACGAAACGTTTAATTTGTAATTGAATTTGTTTTCCATGTTCCACAAACTAATTTTCTTGCTTGACAAAAGCAAACAAGATCTGGTTTAAATGAAACTAAAACAAAACGAGATTATCTATGACCACTGAGTGGAGTTTAATTATAAAAAAAAATACAATATTCATAAGCAGTCGCTGTAAGTGACGTCGCGGCGCGCATGGAAGAATATTAACGATTATGGTAAACAAAGAGGAAACGGTTAAATCCTTTAATCTAAATATCCGTGGACCGAGGCACGGGAAATAAGCTAAAATTCAATGAAAGCCCTTTCAATTTCTTCAAGTGTATTTGCATAGGGAATGTGCCGAACTTTCACGTTCGGCCGTTTCCATATATTGATTTTAACTTAACCATTCTCATTCATGCACATAAGTGATTCGAAAGATTGCACGGGGCGCCAATGTTAAATTTCAATTAAATCTTCCTTTATTGTCTTTCCGGCTGCGATTCCGTAATTAAGGGGGTAAGGCGTAAAACGCCGTTATGAAAAGGCGAAACGGATTCCTAATGATTCTCAGATGTGAAATGAGATTAATATCATCTTAAAAGTACGTTGAACTTTTCAAAGGAAGGCATTAAGTATCGGTGGATACATTCATTCAACGGATTATTAAACATATTATTAATTGGTCACCAACAATAGATCACCTGATACGGTAATAAAGCCTTTTCGTTAGAACCTTGTTCGGGTCTGGATTGGTAACCGTTTGTATAAAATGTAATGGGTTTCTTTTTAAACTTAAAAATAGCATCTAAACTTCCGCACTTACTACTTATTTCATTAAAAACTTGTTTACACTATTTTAATAAAGCCGTGCAGGTGTTTTTAAAATACCACTCCTGCTGATAATTCCCGGGGGAGAGATTAATTTGAGGAAAGCGCAGAGGAGCGAGTCAACGGAAGCGAGAGCAATATAAAAGGACGAATTGATCGCAAAGTCGGAGAGAATATTGTGAGAAAGTAGACAAAGGAAATGGCTTTTGGCATGCACGCCGGAGCAGAATAAAAACAAAAATCACCAAACGCGGCCCGGAACAGAGAAAAGAAATCCGAAAATCATTTCGCAATCTTCATGCTCCGATGTACCAATACACAATATTACCGCTAATACTTGAAAAATGTACAAATTGGAAAATTCCACTGAAGCGTTAGTATACTAGCTAATAATAAACCATGATTATACAACGAAAATAAATTAAAATTGCATTTTAAACTTTTCCCACATACGAATAAAAATTAAATTGGAATCACGGGGGAAATTTATAATACAGAGAGTTGCAATTCCATTGTGGAAACAAAACTAATTTAGCAGATCATACCGCGGAGTTTCTGGTGCACAGTTCAATAAGTCCGGGTAACATATGCCTATGGCCAAAGTTGGATCAATTTAAAGGGCGAGTAACACCTGGCTTTCAAAGGGATAAGATCTACGCCACGTGCTCGCACACTTCCGCAATTTACAAACTCCAAATATCCGATCCAATACTTCCTGCAGAATTTCCATATAAATACCATGTTGCATATTACAATGAGCAATTTCAATATTTGAGCTTCGTGCTTAAGACAAATATTGCAAAACGTTTAATGAAATTAGTTTCGAGCAGTTCTAAAATTTGTGGTGGTATTGATAATTTCATACAGTTGTAAATACTTTTTCTACACCTATTTAATTACGTTGCAATTATTAGCATATTGTTCGTCAAAAATTATACCTATAATTCACCGTGGTGGATAATGGATTCATAATTCACGGTAATAAAGATTGACTAACTGTAAAATTTAAAAATAATGGTAAAATTACAGTTCGTTCTTTAAAACCATTAAGTTAACCTGATACGGTTTTAAAATCACTGTAACCATTTTCGGGTACGGATTGGGAACCGTGTTCAATGACCAACTTAACCTCGTATGTATGGATTTCTAACCGTTTACACGGCGAGTGGGTAATCTTTGCAACCACTTTCGTGTACGAATTGGGAACATTTTCCTCAATTTCCACGCTGCCCTGATAAAACATTTTCGCCGCCTGCTCCGCGGCCAAGGCGACGCCACATATGTATGTATAGATTTGTAACCGTTTATGGCGAGCAAATAATCTTCACAACAATTTTCGTGTACGGTTATCAATAAATAATCATTACTTCAAATAGATGCTACTACGTGATTTCATAAAAATCCCAACCCCCCCTCCTCATTAACAAGAAAATGACATATAAACTCCATAGTGTTCATTCCAAAGTGACATTTTTTAATTTCCGTTAAGAAAAAATTGAAAAACAATGGCAACAAGCTTAGAACTTTTTATAATAACTTGGAATAGATGCTCCTACAAGATTTCATCAAAATCCCATAATATCCTTTCACGTATTTACAAGATAATCCCACTGGAAGATCCTTGTGTTGAATTTTAAGTTATATTTTTTGAAATTCGCCTAAAAAATTGAAAACTATTCGCTACAAGAATGACACCTCTTGAAGTTACTTCAAATAGATGCTACAATATAATTTCATAAAAATCCCAAAATAATCCCTCCCTCAATTACAATAAAATCCCACTTAAACGCCATAGTGTTCATTCCAAAGTGACATATTTTAATTCCGTTAAGAAAACAAATTGGAAACAACGGCAACATGCTCAAAACTTTTTATAATGACTGAGAATAGATGCTGCTACAAGATTTCATCAAAATCCCAAATTATCCTTTCCCGCATTTATAAGATAATTCCACTGGAGTTTATTTAAGTTATATTTTTTGAAATTCGCCTAAAAAATTGAAAACAATTCGCTACAAGAATGGCACCTCCTGAAGTTACTTCAAATAGATGCTACTACATAATTCCATAAAAATCCCAAAATAACCCCTCTCTTAATTACAAGAAAATCCCACGTAAACGCCTTAGTATTCATTCCAAAACGACATATTTTAATTTCCGTTAAGAAAAAATTGAAAACACCGGCAACAAGCTCAAAACTTTTTATAATGACTTAGAATACATGCTACCACAAGATTTCATCAAAATCCCAAAATATCCTTTCCCGTATTTATAGGATAATCCCACTGGAGTTTATTTAAGTTATATTTTCTGAAATTCGCCTAAAAAATTGAAAACTATTCGCTACAAGAATGACACCTCCTGAAGTTACTTTAAATAGATGCTACTACATAATTCCGTAAAAATCCCAAAATAACCTTTCCCTCAATTACAAGAAAATCCCACGTAATAGTATTAATTCTAAAATGACATATTTTTATTTCCGTTAAGAAAAACTTGAAAAACAACGACAACAAGGTCAAAGCTTTTTATAATGAATTAGAAAAGATGCTACTACAAGATTTCATCAAAATCCCAAATTATCCTGACCTGTATTTACAAAATAATCCCACTGGAACATTTTTGTGTTGAATTTTAAGTTATATTTTTTTAAATTCGCCTAAAAAATTGAAAATTATTCGCTACAAAAATGGCACCTCGTGAAGTTACTTCAAACAGATGGTACTACATAATTCCATAAAAATCCCTAAATAACCTCTTCCTTAATTACAAGAAAATTCCATGTAAACGCCATAGTGTTAATTCCAAAGTAACATATTTTAATTTCCGTTAAAAAAAATTGAAAAACAACGGCAACGCGCTCAAAACTTTTTATGATGACTTAGAATAGATGCTACTGCAAGATTTCATCAAAATCCCAAAATATCATTTCCCGTATTTACAAGATAATCCCACTGGAGTTTAATTAAGTTACATTTTTTAAATTCGTCTAAAAAATTGAAAACTATTTGCTACAAAAATGGCACCTCCTGAAATTACATCAAATAGACGCTACTACATAATTCCATAAAAATCCCAAAATAATCCCTCCCTCAATTACAAGAAAATCCGAAGTAAACGCCATAGTGTTCATTCCAAAGCGACATATTTTAATTTCTGCTAAGAAAAAAATTTAAAAACAATGGCAACAAGCTCAAAAGTTTTTATTATGACTGAGAATAGATGATACTACAAGATTTCATCAAAATAAAAAATTATTCTTTCCCGTATTTACAAGATAATCCCACTGGAAGATCCTTGTGTTGAATTTTCAGTTAAATTTTTTGAAATTCGGCTTAAAAAATTGAAAACTATTCGCTACAAGAAAGGCACCTTCTAAAGTTACTTCAAATAGATGCGACTACATAATTCCATAAAAATCCCAAAATAACCCCTTCCTCAATTACAAGAAAATCTCATGTAAACACTATAGTGTTCATTCCAAAGTGACACATTTTAATTTCCGTTAAGAAAAAATTGAAAAACAACGGCAACAAGCTCAAAACTTATAATGACTTAAAATAGATGCTTCTACAAGATTTTATCAAAATCCCAAAATATCCTTTCCCGTATTTACAGGATAATCCCACTGGAGTTTATTTAAGTTATATTTTTTTAAATTTGCCTAAAAAATTGAAAACTATTCGCTACCAGAATGGTACCTCCTGAAGTTATTTCAAATAGATGCTACTACATAATTCCATAAAAATTCCAAAATAACCCCTCCCTTAATTACAAGAAAATCCCACTTAAACGCCATGGTGTTGATTCCAAAGTGACATATTTTAATTTCCGTTAAGAAAAAAATTTAAAACACCGGCAACAAACTCAAAACTTGTTATAATGACTTAAAATAGATGCTACTACAAGATTTCATCAAAATCCCAAAATATCTTTTCCCGTATTTACAAGATAATCCCACTGGAAGATCCGTGTGTTGAATTTTAAGTTAATTTTTTTGAAATTCGGCTTAAAAAATTACAAACTATTCGCTACAAGAATAGCGCCTCCTAAAGTTACTTCAAATAGACGCCACTACATAATTCCATAAAAATCCCAAAATAACCCCTCCCTCAATTACAAAAAAATCCCATGTAAACGCCATAGTATTCATTCCAAAGTGACATGTTTTAATTCCGTTAAGAAAAAAATTAAAAACAACTTCAACAAGCTCAAAACTTTTTTATAATGACTTGGAATAGATGCCACTATGTTATTCAATAAAAATCCCAAAATTACCCCTGCCTCAATTACAAGAAAATCTCACGTAAACGCAGTGTTCATCCCAAAATAATATGTTTAAATTTCCGTTAAAAAAAAAACGAAAAACAATGACAACAAGCTATAGAATAGATGCTACTATAAGATTTCATCCAAATCCCAAAATTTCCGTACCTGTATTTACAAGATAATTTTACTGGAACATTTTTGTGTTGAATTTATATTGAAGTTACATATTTTTTTTAAATTTGGCTAAAAATATTGAAAACTAATTGCTAGGAAAATGAAACTTCCTGAAGTTACTTCAAATAGATGCTGCCACGCGATTTTGTAAAAATTCCAAAATAACCCATCCCTTAATTACAAAAAAAAATCCACGTAAACGCCATAGTGTTCATTCCGAAATATTTTTTTTAATTCCCTGAAAAAATGGAAAAACAATGACAACAAGACTATAATGTCGCAGAATACATACTACCACGTGATTTCTTTTACTTTCTGTTTCCGACATAATCTACGAGGGATTTATATTTGAAGGAGACACTTTTAAAAATTGCTAAGAACGGTAAAAGAAAATTATTGATTTTCTTTTCGATCTTGAATAAAAAAATTAATTTATTGTAAATATTTCGGTTCATTTCTATATTTCGTTTTCAGTTCTTGATTCTATTGCCTTTTTTTTGACCTCGGTAAGGCCTTTGATTGCATTTTACACGGTGTTCTCGTACGAAAACTTTTACTGCTACAAATATTTTGTCATTCAGTTTTGATTTTCATTTTTCAATTTTATGTCTCACTGATCGATTTCAAATGGTACGGATTAGATATCAGAGCTCATACAGAGTACATATCAAAAAACAATGTAGTTCTCTAAGGTTCCATGCTTGGTCCACTCCCGTTTCTAATTTATATTAAGATCTCTCAAGTATCTGCAATGATTAATCGGTTATAATATATGCCGGAGCGTAGGAATGTGTAAAGGTATTTTGACGTGAAATTATTTTTAACTAAAATTCACCGAAAAATTTTACAAGGAGTAACAAGAGGATAGAAACGTGAAAAGGTATTTTAGCGAGATTTTTTTTAAACTAAGAGGCATCAAAAATTTTTACAAGGAGTAACAGGAGCCTAGGAACGTGAAAAGGTACAGGCCGCGCCTTTTAGGATCGCGAATAGCTCCGAATGCGCCGTTTACCGTCGTTCGGCAGATTTAAAAGTTTCTGCTCGGCGCACACTAGCGTAACGTAGGGGATAAGGGAATCATTTTTTGGTCATTGTGTTGATTCATAAAGAAATGTATATAAATAAAATATATCTTGAACATAAAATTGGTTTACCATTGATTTACTATTTTAATCACGTATGCATGATGTACCTACCACGTAAATGGTTATAATGGTTCGCCGTCACTGAGGCTTTTTTAAATTTAGCGGCAGTACGACATCGCTACGCACACAAGTATCTCGCCATCCTAAAAGGCCCGGCCTGTATTTAGGCAGGAAATTTTTTATTTAATAAAATGAAAAAAAAAACGTAAAAAAAACGTGCTGTTACAATTCATATCACAAATAAAATATCGAAACCAGTGGCAACCATTTCCCAAGCGGAAAACCACGATTACGTGGCAGTTTTTGGAAATAATTCGATTTCGGTTTAACATGCTAAATTCACACTTTACGAGCTTTCGCGCTGCACATTGCAACGTAGTCGTTGCGAAGCGCAAATATCCAAATGCAAACTCACAAATAGCGTTTGTGTAAAACATAAATATATATCGTGAAGTAGTCGAGGGTGTAAATGGCCAATTTTATTGAATAACTTAGCCGGAGGTACGAAACTTTACCTATTAAGAGCGATCGCGTACTTAAATCCAAAAATTGTTATACAAAAAAATTAACAAACATTTATACGAAAGAGCGAAATATATATATATATACAATGTAAGACGTTTTTATAACATTTATATTGAAAGCTGTCGCTTTTCAATATTAAAAAATATTCGCCAGAAGTACTGAAACTTTATAACAACTTGTCAGACGACATTATATTCAAGGAAAAGGACATCTTATTTATTATTTAAAAATAAACTGAAGAAATAAAGTAACGAAAAATGCAAGGAAATCGATACAAAATATTTCAAAACTGCTCGACGTAAACGGTTACAAATCTATATCACGTTATTTATTGGTAACCGAACACGGTTCCCAATTCGTACACGAAAATGGTTACAAAGATTTTAATACCGAATCAGGTTAACTTGGTTTTAAGAACGAACTGTAATATAGTACAATCGCCCAGAGATGACAGTGACTCATCGCTCCATGTTGCTTGAATTAAGTTTCTAGTAAACCTATGTCCATAAAATCATTCGATTCCACTGGATTTTTCTCAAAAACCCTGTAACGATTTTATATAAATTTCATGAAATTTGGTGGATTTGTAGAACGGACCGTATTTTTTGTTTCGGCTAAAAATCATGTGTAGGGGCGAACTCGCCACTCGAAAATCAGCCATATTTTAGTTTTTTTGGCTATAACTTCTGAACAAATCGCGATTGCGTAACTTTGTAAATGCAGAAAATTTCAAAGCCTATCCATTGGTGTAGAAAATGTGTGTCACTTCGTTAAATTTTAAAAACGAAGGGAAATATCTGTTTAACTTACATTTGCATTACACCCATCTCTCGACGCCTTTATCTTCATAATTAATCATCCCCGTGTGCAGCTTCTGCACACATCATGGAAAATTTACAACCGCCGTAATGTGCGGATACTTTCCCGACAAATGGTATTAATACTTTACTTTCAAGCGAACTGTTGCAACAACACTGCATGCTACCCCTTGTTGCGGAATTGATTGTGTGCAATTTTAATTGAGCACCGCCACCACGAAGAAGCAAATTGTTACAAAAGCTGTAAAATTCCGGATACGTGCATGTACGTGAAGTAAGGGGGGAATATGGTTCTGCACACCTTGCAAGGGGATCTATTTCACAACAACTCATGAATAAATCAAGCGGCAAAGGTGACAACTTATTGCTCGCTTTCCTCACCCCTGGGCCACCCTTTATTTCCCTGCTCCGCGCAACCCTATTCGAATATGGATATTCGGGAAAGTACGTGTCGTGTTCCTTTGATGCGAAGATTGCGGCCCGCCAGGAAAGAAACTCGAAGTGCAAATATTTGTAATCGGCCTAAATTGTATTAATGGAACTTTTCCCTTCAGTGACAACACTTGAATATATAAATATCTATTTATATATTGAGTTTTTCGAATATAATACATGTTTGTCTTTCATGTAAGGCTTAGAATACAAACAGAGAGATCGTAAATCAAGGTTATTTTCGAAAACGTTTTTCTTAGCTTCTTTATTAGATATTACAATAACACTTTTTCGAGGACATAATGTTATCCTTATAGAATAGAAAAAAAAATTGTTTGCTTCGTCCAGCGTTTGTTGTCCAATTTTCAGATGGCGCCAAAATCGAGTCCTCAAAAAAAACGTGTTCTCATGGCGGACAACCAATCTCCGGATCGGCACGTCTGAAACATAAATAGGAAACGTCATTTTAAAGAGGAAGCTTTTCCACGTGGTAATTCACCACCGTTTGCCAAAAATCGATAATAGAAAAATAATTACGGCTATTTGAAGATCATGGTACTAAAATCGACCTATTTTTGTAAATGTTTATATTATAAATTGTTTTCTAAAAATGTGGTGAATTACTACGCGGAAAACCTTCCTCTTTAAAATGTCGTGTCCTATTTATGTTTCAGACGTGCCGATCCGGAGATTAGTTGTCCGTTTTTTTTAAGGACTCGATTTTGTGGTCATCTGAAAATTGGACGAAAAACGTTGGACGAAGCAAACAATTTTTTTTTATTCTATAAGGATAACATTATGTCCTCGAAAAAGTTTTATTGTAATAATCTAATAAAGAAGCTAAGAAAAACGCTTTCGAAAATAAGCTTGATTTTCGCTCTCTACAATAGACACCCACCTTAAGAATTAAAATCTGTCCACTTTTTTTGGATCTCGAGTTTCAAACTTTTTTATGCCAGAAAATACTATATGATAGAACAATAATTTTAAGATGAGCATAAGATTAATTTTACGATTCCAGAGACAATGAGGTGAAAGTAAGAAAAGAAACGGGGATTTTCCCAATGCCTGAGAGGAGCTTAGCATTTACTAAATTAACTTCAAATAGATGCTACTACATGATTCCATGAAAAATCTAAAATATCCTCTCCCTCAATTAATGGACAACCTTACTTAAACGCCATAATTTTCATTACAAGGTTACTTTTTTTTATAAATCTGGTTAAAACAAAATTGAAAACCATACCGACAAAAATTAAACTTTACAATAAAATTGAAAACCATGCCGACAAAAATTAAACTTTACAATAGATGTTACTACATGGTTTAATAAAAGCCTGAGAAAGTGTCTCCTACCTTTTGTATAGATCTGTAGCCGTTTACGGCCAGAAGTTTTAAAATCATTTTCATCTTCGAATACGTGCATTTTGTTACTTTGCATCAGTGCTAAACCAATTTCCACCTATACAATGTAAAAAATGGGTTCGCGTAAGCGTAGGTATTCAATTTAAAAACCTGTTATCGCAATCGCAATGATACATCGTCACACCTTACGCATAGAAAACTGATTCGATATGCATACGATGTGAGTCATGTGTAAACTGGCAGCTCTATGCACGTAAAGTGCTCGATCTTATCTGGAAAACTTGATTCTATTACACGGCGCTAGCATCGCCGAAAAACTACATAGCTTAAACACACACACACACACACACACACACACACACAACACACACACACACACACATATGAAAGGTTAATAATCCCTCCAACAGTCTCATAATAATAATAATCTCTTTATTCCATAAACTGTACAGTGTATACAATATGTATTGACAGTATAGGACGTGTTGAAGAAAATATACTAAGTTAAAGTATATACGTAACCTCGAGAGCTGTCGTATGATTAATTTTAAAAGAAAATATTACCCACGAAAAAATGCAATTTTAAACATATCCGTGTCTCTTTATTTTATTAGAATGCCTGGGTGAAAGAATGGAGTAAACTCCTTTGTTATAAAATGCCATACCAGTAAAAATGTTACCCTAACACGGCCGTATTAAAAGTTTATAAAAAATAAAGGCATTTCGCTAGCAAAATTTTGCGTTTTGACAGTTCGCATTTAATTTTCCGCGTAAATATTAGAAATTTTTATTTAAAAAATAAAAGAGTATACAGTTCTAAAGTAATTTTGACAGTTGGAAATTGGTACAATGACAGATAACAGTTTGACAATGAATTATCAAGAAGAATGCACATTTTTACATTCTGCCAGCAAAAATTTGAGTTTTCACAGTTCTCATTCAATTTTCCACATAAACATCAGAGATTTTCTTTTGAAAAATAAAAGAGCATATACTTCTGAATTAATTTTGACAATTGGAGATAGGTACAATGACATAACAGTTTGACAATGGATTTCCAAGAAGAATGCACATTTTTACATTCTGCCAGCAAAACTTTGCGTTTTGACAGTTCTCATTTAATTTTCCGCGTAAACATCAGATATTTTCTTTTGAAAAATAAAAGAGCATATAGTTCTGAGGTAATTTTGACAATTGGAAATTGGTACAAGGGCAGATAACAGTTTGACAATAGATTATTTAGAAGAATGCACATTTTTACATTCTTTCAACAAAAATTTGCGTTTTGACAGTTCTCATTTAATTTTACGCGTAAACATTAGAAATTTTCTTTTGAAAAATAAAAGAGTATATAGTTCTGAAGTCATTTTGACAATTAGAGATTGGTACAATGACAGATAACAGTTTGACAATGGATTATCAAGAAGAATGCACATTTTTACATTCTGCCAGCAAAAATTTGCGTTTTGGCAGTTCTCATTTAATTTTCCGCGTAAACATTAGAAATTTTCTTTTGAAAAATAAAAGAGTATATACTTCTGAAGTAATTTTGACAATTGGAGATTGGTACAATGACAGATAACAGTTTGACAATGGATTATCAAGAAGAATGCACATTTTTACATTCTGCCAGCAAAAATTTACGTTTCGACAGTTCTCATTTAATTTTTCGCGTGAACATTAGAGATTTTCTTTTCAAAAATAAAAGAGTATACAGTTCTGAAGTAATTTTGACAATTGGAAATTGGTATAAGGGCAGATAACAGTTTGACAATGGATTATTAAGAAGAATGCACATTTTTACATTCTGCCTGAAAAAGTTTGCGTTTTGACAGTTCTTATTTAATTTTCCGCCTGAATATTAGAGATTTTCTTTTCAAAAATAAAAGAGTATATAGTTCTGAAGTAATTTTGACAGTTGGAGATTGGTACAATGACAGATAACAGTTTGACAATAGATTATTTAGTAGAATGCACATTTTTACATTTTAGCAGCAAAAATTTGCTTTTTGACAGATCTCATTTAATTTTCCGCGTAAACATCAAAGGTTTTCTTTTCAAAAATAAAAAGGGTATATAGTTCTGAAGTCATTTTGACAGTTGCAAATTGGTACAATGACAGGTGACAGTTTGATAGTGGATTATTTAGAAGAATGCACATTTTCTACATTTTGCCACCAAAAATTTGAGTTTTAACAGTTCCCATTCAATTTTCGAAATAAACATCAAAAAGTTTCTTTTGGAAAATTATAGAGTGTATAGTTTTGGAGCAATTTTGAAAGTTGGACATTAGTACAATGGCGGATAACACTTTGGCAGTGGATTATTTAAAGGAATATACATTTTCTTATCAAAAATTTAAGTTTTGATAGTCCCTATTTAATTCTCCGAGTAAACATTTAAAGCTTTTTTTTGAGAAAATCAAAGATTGTTTAGTTTTGAGATAATTTTGTGAATTTCCATATTGATACAATGACAGATACCAGTTTGACAGTAGTTAATCTACAGGAGAGTTAATTTTCTTAATTTTTTTCCAAACCAAAAATTCAGTTTTGAAAATATCTGATACATTTCCCGCGGTAATATTAAATTTTTTTTTCGGAAACCGAAACAGCAATTTTGAAAGTTGGACACTATTACAATGACAGAAAACATATTGGCGGTGGATTATTTGGAGGAATATACATTTTCACATCAAAAATTTGAGTTTTGACAGTTCCCATGTAATTTTTCGCGTAAACACTTGAATTTTTCTTTGAGAAAATCAAAGATTATCTAGTTTTAAGATAATTTTGTGAATGTGTGATGATGATACACTGACAGATAACAGTTTGACTGCAGTTAATCTACAGGAAAGTAAAATTTTTGCATTTTAACCAACAAAGAATTTGATTTTAAAATATCCGATACATTTCCGGCAGTAATATTTTAAGTTTTTTTTTATAATCGAAGTGTGTATAATTCTGCAGCAATTTTGACATTAGTACAATGACAGATGCCACTTTGGCAGTGAATTAATTAGAGGAATATACATTTTCCCATCAAAATTTTGAGTTTTGACAGTTCCCATTTAATTTTCCGCGTAAACATTTGAAGTTTTTCTTGCGGAAATCAAAGATTGTCTAGTTCTGAGATAATTTTGTAAATTTGATGTTGATACAATGACAGATAACAGTTTGACAGCAGTTAAACTATCGGAGAGTTATTTTATTTTTGCATTTTATCAAACCAAAAATTCAGTTTTGAAAATACCTGATACATTTTTCGCGGTAATATTTTAACTTTTTTTTGTAGAAAATCGAAGTGTTTATAGTTCTGAAGCAATTTTTAAAGTTGGACTTTAGTACAAAGGCCGATAACAGTTTGACAGTGGGTTATTTAAAGGAATGTACATTTTCCACATTGCGTTAGCAAAAGTTTCAGTTTTGACCATGGGCGGCTCGTTATATAAAACCAAAGAGCCATGGCACTACCTGTAGTTTCAAGCTAAGCAAGAATTTTTAGCCGTTGAGAACGGATAACGCGGCACACGTTTGTATGCGAATCATGGGAATCGCGCCTCACTCTTAGACCATTTAAAAAATATACATGTTTATTTATTTATTTATTTATCCATTTACGGGAATCCCTATTTTACATAAATTCGTCTATACAAATATTACTATTTTTTTTACTTAAATGTTTATATTGTATAAGTGGCTCTACCATCAACATGTTCGACGAGCCGCCACTGTTCATAGGTATTAAACAAATTAAAACAAATTAAATTTGTTGCGACCGTTATTACGTGTAAGTTATGATTAAACTGATGTTTTAGCCACACAATTTAAGAGTCTCTAAAATAATAAACAAATCATCTGCTGAAACAACTACTTTCCTGGCTAATACCACGACGAATATTGAATGATGCAATAGATAATAATTTACGTGTTAAAACCAATAAATGAGTTTGATTAAAATTTAGTGAATATTTTGATGATTTTATATTTTATTATATTTTTAACTTTCTACACTCATAACTGGAGATCCGTGATAACGATCTTTCCCTCTTTATTTATGGTACCACCGACAGAATTCAAGAATGTACAGCACGTATAGGAAATATTTTTCCTTTACGACTTCCACACCCTTCCGCCACTTTAATAAATCTTATTGCGAATAAATTTTAATTACTTGCGCACACAGGCATAACAATAAATATGACTACCGAAGTGTATATAAAGAGGATGCGATAAAAAATGTTATATAAATAATAAATTAATATGAGATCCAGCAAGCTGCGCCGCAAGAAATGTTCTGAAAATATTAATAATTACTTCAGCAACTCAGTTTGAAAATTTAAGAAAAAAAAATTGATTTGTCCGATTTTGAACGGCAGTAGCGGCTAAGCGAAAACTCCAAATCGAACGCGGTTTTCAAATATGTGCTCGTTGTGTGTAAATTAGTCGGATAGAATTAAAATGGGCGATTTTTAATTTTCATTTAATATATTGCGATTCGTGATTTTATAAGTAGCTCCTAAGATCCCTTTATAAGTAAGTAAATTCCGAACTATTTCCAAGTCGCAAAAAATAGAAAAACAATTGCTACTAACTTCAAACTTTTCAAATACTACTCAGGATAGATGGTGCTTTATGATTTTATAAAAATCTGCTAAGATCCGTTCGCTGAATTTCGGAATAACCACACTTGAACATCCCGCGGATCAATTCTGACTTCATACTATTTCCAAGTCGCAAAAAATAGAAAAACAATTTCTACTAACTTCAAACTTTTAAAATCTACTCCTGATAGATGGCGCTTTATGATTCTATAAATATCTGCTAAGATCCTTTCGCTGAATTTCGGAATAACCACACTTGAACATCCCGCTGATCAATTCTGACTTCGTACCATTTCCAAGTCGCAAAAAAATAGAAAAACAATTGCTGCTAACTTCAAACTTTTAAAATCTTCTCCTGATAGATGGCGCTTTATGATTTTATAAAAATCTGCTAAGATCCGTTCGCTGAATTTCGGAATAACCACACTTGAACATCCCGTGTACCAATTCTGATTTCATACTATTTCCAAGTCGCAAAAAATAGAAAAACAATTGCTACTAACTTCAAACTTTTAAAATCTACTCAGGATAGATGGCGCTTAATGATTTTATAGAAATCTGCTAAGATCCTTTCGCTGAATTTCGAAATAACCTTACTTGCATTTAAAATGATTTCCTGAAGAAACCACAGGTCCGATTCGGGGTTTCTATACGTCACCGTAAAGATACTTTCAAGACCCTTCAGAAAATATACTCGCGCAAAAACAAATATTCATTTAAAGTCCGTGACACGTCAGCAAAGAAAACGCGAAAATAGAAAAATCGGAAAAATCTATTTTCTTAATAATCATTGTAGACTTTTATGTAATACCTTTTTTTTCATCAGTAGAACGAGATAAATCGATTAGTGTTAAAAAATGTCATCTAGAAAAAAATGCAAAAAAGTTGGCAAGTCACAATGCAATTTATGTAAAATTTTGAAAAAAGTCAATTTTTTTAGATTTTGAACGGCTGTAGCGGCTGAACGAAGACTCCAATTCGAACGCGGTTTTCAAATATGTGTTCCTTGTGTGCTTATTAGTCGGATTTAATTAAAATTGGCGATTTTTTATTTTTGACGAAAACCTGAAAAACTATAGAAGGGTCCCCCCATCTTACTTTTGCCAAAAAATTACAATTGAAAAGATTTCCTGAAGAAACCACTGGTTCGATTCGAAGTTTCTACACTTCACTGTAAAGATCTCATCAAGATCCATCAGAAAATGTACTTTCGCAAGAATAAATGTCAGTTTCAAGCCCGTGGTGCGTTCGCAAAGAAAACTCGAAAATGGAAAAAATCGAGAAAATCAACTTTCTTTATGTAATACCTTTTTTTCATCAAAATAACGAGATAAATCTATTAAAGTTAAAAAAATTCATCTAGAAAAAATTGTAAAAAAGTTAGCATGTCACCATGCACTTTATAGAAATTTTTTTAAAAAGTCAATTTTTTCAGACTTTGAGTGGCCGTAGCGGCTGAACGAAGACTCCAATTTGAACGCGAATTTCAAATCTGTGTTCCTTGTGTGCCAGTTAGTCAGATTTAATTAAAATTGGCGATTTTTTATTTTGGACGAAAACCTGAAAAACTATAGAAGGGTCCCCCCTTCTTACTTTTGCTCAAAAATTGGCTTTGAAATGATTTCCTAAAGAAACCACTGGTTCGATTCGGAGTTTCTACACTTCACTGTAAAGATCTCATCAAGATCCATCAGAAAATGTACTTTCGCAAAAATAAATGTCAAATGGAAAAAATCGAAAAATCAACTTTTTTAATAATCATCGTAGAAATAGAGAAATCGATTGGTGTTAAAAAATTAAATAGCAAGAAAGTTGATTTAGACAAAAAAATTCTCGCCGATAGCGAAACCCTACTATCGTATTTTTTTCGAAGATAAACGGATTTCGATTATAAAATTCAACGTTTTAATCGATTTCAAAAGAATTTAATTCAAAAACTTATCGGCGGCATTACACTTTAATATCTGAAAATAACGACTTCAGAATGCGGACGCTCTTTACTTTCCCGCGAGGGTCTCATCTTCGATTCAATCCTAGTCATAAAAGTAAATTGAGATTTTTCTAGTTTCATTCGAGCGATCAAATCGAGGAGCACCAGAGACGAAACAATTTTACACGCTACTTCCGATGAGGTAAAGTAATCTTTTACGTTCAGCTGCGGTAATTATAAACCATTCAGTATAATAGATCTGAGCCCTTAACCCTTCTGGAGATGTTCACTGTGTGACGACATTTGATTATCTAATTAACCGCACTAACGCGGCCTCTAGTGGTTATATAAGGTTGTGTAATTAGCGTCATTTAGTTGTTGAGGGTTTGCCCATACTAAATGATGTTAATTAGAGCCGGACAGAAGATACTGTTCTTATGGGCGAGGGGCGCGATAAGAAAGGGAATCTTTGAAGTGTACGGAGCGTAATTGTGGCGTGTGAATTTGCTATTCATGGAACGTCCAGGAAAGTAATGTTCATTCTGTGTAATGAATACATTATATAGAAAAGGTGAATATTGGGCGCAGATGTGCAGATTACATGTGTAAATTCGAAGGGCGAGTGGATGCGTACACAAACATCAGAACGCTGACCGCACAGCGTAAATCTGTTGCGATTCTCGAAGGGCTGAGGCGCTGCTGGGAGTTGGTTGTTGCCTCAAGGGCGTACTTTACGGATGCTGCTGTTACATCCGAAAACCATTTATAACTGTGGCAGCTGTAATTAAACACACATTTGCTATTTTGCGTAGGTGGATGCTTATTTGAAAACTCCTCATGCACATCCATTCACACTAAGTGTAAGCGTTATCTACATGTACCCTAAGCTTCAGCGACGACTCGTGGAAGATGGAGATTCCCTTTACTTGTACCTTTAAGTTATTTTGAGTTTTTTCAAGATCGTGTGTAAATTTGAGCGCAAAGTGCGTTTGCCGATTTCGATAGATTGCCACGCCACGCGACAACTGTCCATCTCAATCTCATACTTTGCGCACTTAATACACAAATACCTATTAAAGTCAAAATTTAGATGTGAATATTTATTAGGAAGGCGCTAGTTATTTCCACACAATTTTTTTTTTAAAGGAAGATTGGTTGACTGCAATTCGGGTTGAGGAAGTGCGGATGATTTGGAATTGGCATAAGCATCTAGGCTATTCTACCACTAACGATAATTAAGTTTTTGAGATTCCATTTTTAATAATCAATCGGACATACACTAAACATCCATGGACCCGCACGGACACTTCTTCGTTCCGAAAAACGCACGGATGAGATTCGAACCCGCGACCAGGAGGCCCGTGAGCATGAGCTCTACTCACTAGGCCACACGATTCGAGTAAAAAAATATGAAATCAGGAAGCTGAAACCAATTTTCCAAGAAATAAATATTAATAACATCTATGAAAACCGAAAAAAAAGAAAACCTGAAAAATCCAATCACGTTCAGATCTCCACCCTGAAACACTGGCAATTGAAATCCATTTTGATAAACCGTACAATTAACCCAGACACTGCGGCTTGTTAAATCATTCGCTTTAAGCGATAAAATCTGCGGTCATCAGGAAGAAGTGGAGGAGGAACTCGGGGGCAAGACGGTGTAATGAGGGAATTTTATTGCGGAAGTCCATATACGTCCCGGACGAGAGGAGAGAAGAACGATTTATCAGACACGAGTTCCCGATGATATATTAGTGGAGATCGTTAATCCTTTAACTGCCGGGCGAGGAGAGAATGGTTTTCTTAGTGGGGTTTTTCGTTTTGTTGGATTTAATTAATTGCGGATTAAGGAAAAGATGGGCGAAGTGTTTGCGTTAGTCGAGTATATCGGATGTCTCGGATCTACTTATATTTACTCGATGGGATTATAATCTCGTTAAGTGAAATGCTCGATCAAACAAAGGGACTTTTTTTTTAATATCAGTTAAGATACAGACACAATTAAACTAAAATGGATTTTTACCACAATTAATTTCATTATGAATTACTACGTAATTTGCTTTTGTTTTCTGCATGCAGTAAAATGTCTGCGAAGGAAACTTATAGTTTGATCTGCATGTGTGTCAAAGTGAATGTAATTCTTTTTAGCATAAGCAGATGGCTATAAAAAAATTCAGATCCCTTTTTGATTATTTTACCTTTGACAGCAAATCTCCAAACGGAATAACTAATCGTGTAAGTTATGTAGATGACGTCTTATTGTTTCGACCCGTTCGAAAAATGAAGCGTTTCTGGCAATCGACTCGTACAAAATAACTGGTTATTTAAACGGTTATTTAGTAACCGTTATTTGAAGTAACCTCAAAAAAATTTACTCAGTAACAGTTTGTAAAAAGTCAATGTTGTTTTCTAATTGAATTGTTCCCAAATCCACATTAATCTTTAATCTTTAATTCAGAAAAATCGAGTGTGAGGAGATTACGGTATGTAGGCTCTTACATCGGCATTATATAATAATAATAATAAACTTTTATTGCCCAGCAGATTAAAAACAATCTTATTACAGGGAAAATTTACAACTTGTAATCTAGAATTAGTGTAAAATACATAAATAAATCATAAACATGCAAATTTCTTTTGTATCATTCAATATCCGTGCCGAGTGGCACTAGCCAGGGAAGTAGTTGTTTCAATAAGTTATTTGTTTATAGTCTTAGTAAGACTTGATTTTTTGCTTGCAGATTAACGAACAGGTTGAATATTCATATATTCAGGCTACATTTGTTTTCTTGTATTTATAAATAAATAAAATATATAATCAAGATTTTACAACGTTATTTATTATTATTATTATACACCTCCACGCGTTGTCTGATATTGATGATTGTGGCAAATTAAGTGCAATTTACAATCTTTTTCACGAAATTCACGCGAAATGTCAAAAATCGCACGTTTTTTAAGTCCGAAAATAGAAAATCGCAATAATTATTTTTTAAATTGCACAACGGCCGAACGCTTTCTTTCGATTTTAATGATTCTAACGCCAAAATTTAAAAAAAAATCGGCGTGACTTTTAAAACGGATTACGAAATTTTCTCTTGAAAAGAAAAAAAAAACGATTTTTTTAAAGTTTTTAAAATCGTAACTTTGATTTCGATATAAAGAAAACACTTAACTTTTTTATACCACTTTTATTTTACTTTACGTGACTAATTTGATAATGATTACCGTGTAATTGAAACTAGTCACGTAAAGTAAAATAAAAGTGGTATAAAAAAGTTAAGTGTTTTCTTTATATCGAAATTGAAAATGTACCACGAAGTGAACGCCTCCAAGATTCAAGAAGTAACTTTGATTTTTGAAATTGCACAACTGCTAAACGCGTCGTCCGATTTTGATGATTCTAACGTCAAGAATTTGGTGCAATTTAGACACCGATTTTTATTTTTTTGTGGAATTCGTAAACTTCAAAATTGCACGATTTTAAAGTCCGAAGATTTAAAATTGTAATTTTGATTTTTTTTAAATAGCACAGCTGCCAAACAAGTTGTCCCATATTGATGATTCTTGCGTCAAAATGTGGCAAATTTAATGCAATTTCAAAACTGGTTATTAAATATTATTTGAAATTAACGCAAATCTTCAAAATTGCACGATTTCGAAATCCGAAGATTAAAATTGTGATTTTGATTTTTTTAAATAGCACAACTCTCAAACCAGTGGTCCCATACTAATGATTCTTATTTTAAAATGTGGCCAATTTAATGCAATTTAAAAGCTGTATTTTTTGTGAAATCAAATTGCACGATTTCAAACTGCAAAAATTTCAAATTGTGATTTTGACTTTTTTTAATTGTACACCGGCCAATCACGTGTTCTGATATTGATGATTTTAACGTCAAGATGTGACAAATTTGGTCCAATTTAAAATCTGGTTTCATGTTCTTTTTCATCAAATGTAAGCAAAATGTCAAAATCGCAAGTTTTGAAAGTCCGAAACGCCGAACGCTTTGCTCGATTTTGATGACTCCAACGTCAAAATATAGAAAATTCAGCGTAATTTTGAAACGGGTTATAAAAATTTCTGCAATTTTTAAAACGGCGATTTTGGCTTTTGAAATTGTCTCGTCTGATTTTAATGATTTTTGAACGGATCACGACATTTTCTCGCAAAACTCAAAACGTCAAAATTGCACAATTTCGAAATCCGAAGATTTAAAATTGTGATTTTGATTTTTTTTTAATAGCACAACTACCAAAGAAGTTGTCTCATACTGATGATTCTTATATCAAAATGTGTCAACTTTAATGCAATTTAAAAACTGGTTATTAAATGTTTTTTGAAATTAACGCAAAATGTGAAAATTGCACGATTTCGAAGTCCGAAGAATAAAATTGTCATTTTGATTTTTTTAAATAGCAGAACTGCCAAACAAGTGGTCCCATATTAATATTTCTTACTTCAAAATTTGTCAAATTTAATGCAATTTAAAATCTGGCTATTAAATGTTTCGTGAAATTAACGCAAAACTTCAAAATTGCACAATTTCGAAATCCGAAAATTTAAAATTGTGATTTTGATTTTTTTTAAATAGCACAACTGCCAAAAAAGTTGTCTCCTGCTGATGATTCTTACATCAATATGTGAAAAATTTTATGTAATTTAAAAAGTGGTTATTGAATGTTTTGTGAAATTAACGCAAAATGTCAAAATTACACGATTTCGAAATCCGAAGATTTGAAATTGTGATTTTGATTTTTTTTATAGCACAACTGCTAAAAAGTTGTCTCATACTGATGATTCTTACATCAATATGTGGAAAATGTAATGTAATTTAAAAAGTGGTTATTGAATGTTTTGTGAAATTAACGCAAAACGTCAAAATTACACGATTTCGAAATCCGAAGATTTGAAATTGTGATTTTAATTTTTTTTTTAATAGCACAACTGCTAAAAAAGTTGTCTCATACTGATGATTCTCACATCAAAATATGGAAAATTTAATGCAATTTAAAAACTCGTTATCACATGATTTATCAAATTTATCAAAACTGTGATTTTGATCACGTGTTCTGATATTCGTCAAAATATGACAAATTTTGTGCAATTTAAAATCCGGTTTCACGTTCTTTTTCATCAAATGCAACCAAAACGCCAAAATCGCGCGTTTTGAAAGTCCGAAACGCGGAATGCTCTGCTCGATTTTGATGATTCTAACGTGAAAATGTAGAAAATTTAGCGTAATTTTCAAACGGGTTATAAAAATTTCTGCATTTTTTAAAGTTTCGAGATTTTCAAAAGCGCAAAATTTTTTTAAATGTAATTTTCGAATACTTACACTTCCTCATAGAAACCTTCTGAATATAAGCGAGTCACCCCTGGATGGGATTCTGAATCAGAACGTCCGATACGCCATTATTTTTACGTGTTTATATCATCAAATCACAACCGCACCGCCATTTGCATTTTATGATGGTAACCGACGTTATTAAACTGCTGCAATAGTTCCGATGCATCAGAGATTTTCTCCCTATCGGCTGTTATTGTTATTATGAATAACTGCTTATTAAATCGATTACCGTTACTAAGAAGCGATTCGTTACTGTCACAAAGAAGTTATTCGTTACTAAATCGTTTTTTTATGATATAACCTTTGACGAAAATCACCATTCAATAACGGTTATTATGACTAGGAAGTTATTCGTTACCTAATCGTTCTTTCTGTTATCATTTCAGAATAACGGTTACAAAGTAGCAGTTAGTGAAAATATCGCTTATCACTTGCTTAAACTGGCAAGTGTTTCATTTGCTTCTGCTATTCGCATCATATGTAATTGCGTCCTTATTTTTCAGGTAAAACTAATTTGGCTTAATGGATTTTATCACTAAAGAATCAATCTGTGCCTCTATAATAAAACATTTTAGATTTTCAGCGTTTATTTAAATTTTATTTAATTTTGAAAATACCTATTTTTTAACACTAAATTATACATTATTAGAAATACTTATAAAAAATATAATTCTTTAGAAACCAACTAGCATCCTTCATGTAACCCTGTGTAAAATATTACTACCTAATTTCTATCGATCACGCCACAATCTGATACGAGCCGAGTGCCAAAAACGCTCCATTTATCGAACGGGTCGCAGCAAGTTTTTACAATTAATATCATTGTCTAAAAAATTACATATCTACGTATTAATTAACATCAGTAGACATTTTTGTAAATAGCATTCGCTGGGGGAACGGCGAATTAAAGTCCCCCCCCCCCGAACGAAATTTCCCGGCGAAGAGAAATCAACAAATATATATTTCAAACAACTATTTAGTGCCGTATTGACTGTGGAGTTTCAGTTTACTTTGATTTGTGCTGTTGGAATTTTCTTTTACGACGACGATAAAGCCCATTCTTTCGGAAAGTTTGCTACATCGTCGCGGTATATAAGGGAGAGAGCGCGAGTGCACTGTTTGGTAGATGAAAACTAAACAGATAATGGAATTTCAAATTGCCATTGCAAGAGATGGAACTTTAATGTTATAGGAAAATGATTAAGGTGTGGATGGTGCAGTATTTGAAAATGCACTTGGTACAGGGATGTAGAAGGATATCACAAGCTGTTATTAATTTATTTCAAAGGCCAGTCAGGTAAGAGGACGATACGCGAAATTATTATTTTCCAGATTTGTAATTATAACTTATAAATAAAAACTGCAAACGAAATATAGTCACATCTTAAATTCATTCGTTCTTGAGATAAAGCACCCATTTATGTGTTATGTTAAATTTACTGTAGATTAATAGATAATAGAACACCATGTTTGTAATTTATAAATTGTACATTAATTTGGTTAAATAACTATTATTATTATTATTGCAAAAATTGTGTATGTTTTTTCAGTACTCAAAGACAGTCAAAAATTAAATAACCTTGAATAAAAGCTTGTTTGTGTTTGAACATAAAATATGAAAACCCAAACCCAAAGACTACTAAGATTTTTTTTAATATTCAAAATGTTGTATTTATCTTATCTTTAGTATTTTATGTAATCTGATTTGTATCAATATCATATGACCTTCCGTAAATAAATAATTATTATTATTATTAAAAAAAAATCTAAATTTGATAATTTGCAAAAGCAAACACACAGTTGGCGTGGAAATGTATACTCAATTTAAACATAATTTAAATATTTTATCCACAAAAATTTTAAAACCCCACTTTCAGGAGAAACAGTGTAGGCAGAGATTAAAAGCTTTTTCAAAATACTCAAAATAATCAAAAATTCAATAAACTGAAAAGCTAAAGGTTTACTTAAATATCGTTTCTAATTTTTAGCTCAGAAATTTCAAAACCCGTTTTTTTGCAAGATCCATAAAAAATCATCCTCAATGGCCGAAGTATCGCTTATTCAGAATCAATTTGGTTTTTGTAAATTTAACAATTTTCAATAGAGATATGGATTTTTGAAAATTTTTATTTCAATTTTTGAACACCTGAATAAAAACATCGCAGAAAAAAATATAAAAGCGCGGGAAAAATTCCATAAAAAATCATCCTCAATGTACGAAGTATCGCTCATTCAAAATAACTTAAGTTTTTGCAAATTCAACAATTTTCAATAGAGATATGAAATTTAAAAAAAAATTATTTTAATTTTTAAGCACCTGAACAAAAACCGCAGAAAAAATTCCATAAAAAATCTTTCTCAAAGGCCGAAATACCGGTTATTCAAAATTAGTTTGGTTTTTGTAAATTCAACCAATTTTAATAGAGATATGGATTTTTGAAAATTGCTGTATTAATTTTTTGAGCACTTTAACAAAAGCATCGCAGAAAAAAATATAAAAAGAGCAGGAAAAATTCCATAAAAAATCATCCTTAATGGCCGAAGTATCGCTTATTTAAAATACATTTGTTTTTTGTAAATTTAACAATTTTCCATAGAGATATGGATTTTTGAAAATTTTTATTTCAATTTTTGAACACCTGAATAAAAACATCGCAGAAAAAAATATAAAAGCGCAGGAAAAATTCCATAAAAAAATCATCCTCAATGGTCAAAGTAACGCTTATTCAAAATCAATCCTTAGATCCTAAGTTTCGAAATACATAAAATGGTCCAAAACTTGATAATCGGCAAAAAACGAAAGCTAGTTTTAGTTAATTTAAACATTGTCTAAATTATTTGCAGAAAAGTTTAAAAACCCGACTTTTACAATAATTAAAACAGGCAGTGACTAGAAAGTTTTTTGGACATACAATTGTCTGTAGGAAATAAAAACATTTACCAACTAGATTTTCTGAAAATTAGACAATGTCTAAATTTGTTGCAGAAAAATTTCGCAACGCAATTATTGAAAGAATAAAAGTCGGCAGAGACAGGAAAGTATTTTAGACATACTCAGAATAGTCAAAAATGTTATAATCTGTAATAAACAAAAGCATTTACAAACTAGATTTTCTGAAAATTTGAGTTCAACTTAAACAATGTCTAAATTTGTTGCAGAAAAATTTCAAAACACAATTTTTGCAAGAATAAAAGTGGCCAGAGACCAGAAAGTATTTTGGACATACTTAAAATAGTCGAAAATTTTATAATCTGTAATAAACATAAGCATTCAGCAACTAGATTTTCTAAAAAATTGAGTTCAACTTAAACAATGTCCAAATTTGTTGCAGAAAAATTTCAAAACGCAATTTTTGCAAAAATAAACGTGGACAGAGACTGGAATGTTTTTTGGACGTACTCAAAATATTCCAAAATTTTATAATCTGTAATAAACAAAAGCATTCACCAACTAGATTTTCTGAAAATTTGAGTTCGACTTAAACAATGTCTAAATTTGTTATGGAAAAATTTCAAAACGCAATTTTACCACGAGTAAAAAGTTGGCAGAGACTGGAATTTATTTTGGACATATTCAAAATAGTCCAAAATTTTATAATCTGTAATAAACAAAAGCAATTACAAACTAGATTTTCTGAACATTTGAGTTCAACTTAAACAATGCCTAAATTTGTTGCGGAAAAATTTTAAAGCGCAATTTTTGCAAGAATAAAAGTGGGCGGAGACTGAAACGTATTTTTGATATACTCAAAATAGTTCAAAATTTTATAATCAGTAATAAACAAAAGCATTTACCAACTAGATTTTCTGGAAATTTGAGTTCAATTTAAACAATATCCAAATTTGTTGCAGAAAAATTTCAAAACGCGATTTTTACAATAATTAAAACAGGCAGAGACTGGAAAGTATTTTGGACATACTCAAAATAGTCCAAAATTTTATAATCTGTAATAAATAAAAGCATTTATTAACTAGATTTTCTGGAAATTTGAGTTTAACGTAAGTATCGTCTAAATTTGTTGCAGAAAAATTTCAAAACGCAATTTCAGCTAGAATAAAAAGTTGGCAGAGACTGGAAAGTATTTTGGACATACTCAAAACAGTTCAAAATTTTATAATCTGTAGGAAACAAAAACATTTACCAACTACATTTTCTGAAAATTTGAGTTCAACATAAACAATGTCTAAATTAGTTGCAGAAAAATTTCCGACCGAAATTTTTGCAAGAATAAATAGTGGGCAGAGACCGGAAAGTATTTTGGACATACTGAAAATAGTCCAAAATTTTATAATCTGTAATAAACAAAAGCATTTACCAACTAGATTTTCTGAAAATTTGAGTTCAACTTAAACAATGTCTAAATTAGTTGCAGAAAAATTGAAAACCGCAAATTTTTCAAGAATAAAAGTGGGCAGAGACTGAAAAGTATTTTGGACATACTCAAAATAGTCCAAAATTTTATAATCTGTAATAAATAAAAGCATTTAGCAACTAGATTTTCTATAAATTTAAGTTTAACTTAAACAATGTTTAAATTTGTTGCAGAAAAATTTCAAAACGCAATTTTTGCAAGAATAAAGGTGGCCAGAGACCGGAAAGTATTTTGGACATACTCAAAATAGTCCAAAATTGTATAATCTGTAATAAACAAAAGCATTCACTAATTAGATTTATTTTCTGAAAATTTGAGTTTAACTTAAACAATTTCTAAATTTATTGCAGAAAAATTACAAAAAGCAATTTTTGCAAGAATAAAAGTGGGTAGAGACTGGAATATTTTGTACATACTCAAAATAGTCCAAAATTTTATAATCTGTAATAAACAAAAGCATTTACCAACTAGATTTTCTAGAAAGTTGAGTTTAACTTAAGTATCGTCAAAATTTGTTGCAGAAAAATTTCAAAACTCAATTTTTGCAATAACTAAAACAGGCAGAGACAAGAAAGTTTTGTGGATATACTCAAAATAGTCCTAAATTTTATAATCGGTAGGAAACACAAACATTTACCAACTGGATTTTCCGGAAAAATAATATTAAACATATTCAGAAAAAAATATTTTCAGAGAAAATATGTTTACTTCTTTGTTGTCTTTAATTTACTTTTTCATATCTAAGATATTATTGGAAAAAAACAAAAACCAGTTAAGGTGTACGAAATTTTATCAAACGCTTTTAAGTTCTTCGGATTATCAAATAAGGTTTATTTATTTATTTATTTATTTGTTACAAAAACCCAACAGACATTATGTCCAATTAAAGGGTCTACAAATATATACAATGTAATTTATAATATAAAACTAAAACTAAACGTATTAATACTAATAACAATAACTATGATAATGATGATTATGTTATCATAAAACTAACACAAATTTATTCTACTATAATTAATGATTTTAATTTTTTCAAAAGATCGCTTTTAAATTTAGGGATAATTTGTATTATAATAATAATAATAATATATATATTTCCAAAAGTAAATGTGTACATTCCTGGGTGAGTCAATATAAAATAGAGTGACATAATATCTTAAGCCTAAATTAAAATTATTCATAGTTTTATATTAATTCCTGCAGTAGTTTTTGAGATACAGGGCGTGCAGACACACAAACATTTTTTGTTTCAGAAATCGTTGACATCGCCTTTAGGGACTTCGAAAAGGATATTTCCGTTTAGAAAAATACTTCCTCGAATTACGTAACAAGGAAAACAACTTCAGTGTACCTGCTAATTAGAGCTACCATTTTAAAATTTTTCATTCAACAATATTAAGTAAATAAATTTAAATACAAATACAAATAAATTTAAGAGCTGGTGCATTATAAATTTCAAGCAGTATAGAAAGCAGGTATTTTCAATATTTTAATATTAAAATCCGTGTGCGGGAGTAATGGCTTCCATATTTTTCACGAAGGAGCACGCCCCGAAAATTTACAATATATATGCGGAATATAATCAACCTGCTGCCTCTTGACAGTCGCCGACAAATGTGTGATACAAAGTATGCTCGTATATAATACTTCAATGTTCGTCCACCCTCCCCCGAAACGAAAATGTTTGTCACAGAAACACATTAAAAGTTCCAAAATAACAGCAGGTTGAGCAACTGAGCCCCTGTTTCTGGGTTATTATACACGGACCATCTGATCAACTTTCGGATAATTTATTACATAATATTTTTGAAAGTATCCAACGTAATAATTCAACATTTCGTAATCGGAATTGAATGTTGTTTTTATGTAAAATACAGCGGATGGTACTGTCAAGGGAACCTAAATAATGTCGTAATGATTAGACGGGAGGGGGTGTACATAGATCCATCATAAATAATTAAATTATGCACGTGTCTAAAGATAACTGGTAGTGTTCCGCCGTTCCGAAAGTCCCAGCTGTGCTCCGCTATCCGAGCATCAGTAAATTTTCGAACCGACAATGCCTTATCACCGCACACCACCACCGCGAAGATGAGGACCGAGTTAATTTTGGGCCGTGCGTCTCTTCCTTCGTCTGAGAAGGCCCTTAATTGAAACTAAGAATGACACGGCGTGTTTAGGCCTCCTCCTGTCCCGATGAATTATAACCCCATGAATTTTCCGCCAGTCTCTCGCTATCTCCCCAACTTCATCCCGGATATTTCGCCATTAATTAACCATTTAATATTAATGCTCATAGTGGAAACATGTGTGTTACTTTTTCATTAAAGTTATCAGCATGTACAAAACTAAAATATGATTTATTTCATTAGAGGGATACACCGTTACGTTTTAAATTATATATACTAAATCAATAAGTCTGTCGAAGACTGAAGACCTCTAGTTCACACGGCACCGAATCGGTCGTTTTACCGATTCGGTTATTTTGCCGTCTTCTATAGTGGCGCATATATTTCACACGATACTGCCGTTGACCGTATACGGTATCGTGTGAACACGCACATTAAAATATATGCAACACTACAGAAGACGGCAAAATAACCGAATCGGTAAAACGACCGATTCGGTGCCGTGTGAACGGGCCGTTAGGCTCTGTAAAAGTTTGTTAACAAGTGCATTTTCTCTGGTTGATGGTGGAAGCCATTACTCTGTGATACATTTTGATTCAGTATCTTTTCAATAAAATGCAGTTTATTGGTATTATCTCTCTTTCTTTCTGGATAAGTCTAATGTACTTTCAGAAATCGATGATATATGAAATTTTTGCATTACGCAGGAAATGTCAATTTAAATTTTTGCGACCTTGAGATACCCCCAACGCCATCTGGAAGGTGTTAAAATTAAACGATTTCTAAAATTTCTCTCTCTCTCTCTCTCTCTTTCTCTCTCTCTCTCTCTCTCTAGGAAGAAATTTTGAAAAACAAAATTATGTGGGAAAACACAGGACGACACTATTTATCATTTAGGAAACGTTATGTTTCTCCGTATGTTCATCATTTTTCCTGAAAATATTCTTGCCTGAAATCGCCGTGTTGCTGCTGTGGTATTCTTCGAATCCATACGCAGCTCGTGCTGTTGGTTAAATTTGCGATTTCATCCCCCGAACCACGTTACATTTTTCTTAAAACGCAATGATATAAAAAATTTGTGAATATTTTCAAGAAGAAACTGTCAGCCCTACTTCAATGAAAATTACACGAAATATAAAGCAACCAAATCTCAAATAATTTTAATAATTCAGTCATCCTCAAGCCGTAGGGGTGGAGCGGCCAGACATTTCTTTACCTCAAGAACTATCTTTTTTATTGTATTTGGTTCTCGTTTAACAAATATTTAAAAATTCATAAGTTTTGCCACAGTCGGAATTTTGTATATAAAATAAACTTTCTTAACTTGCAAATAGATCCAAAAGTATTTGTTAAAATTTGCATAATAATTACACAACGATTTCAATTTTTTACGTTTTTTTTTAAATTCAAACTAAATTTGTATCTTACTGCAGGCACAATTTTGAAAATTCATAACTTTTGCTTCAGTCGGAATTTTTAAACGAAATAACCTTTCTCAGCTTGCAAATGGATGCAGAAGTATCCGTTAAAATTAGTATAATAATTACCGACGATTTCAATTTTTTACAGTTTTTATTAATTCAAACTAAATTTGTATCTTACAGCAGGCACAATTTTGAAAATTCATAACTTTTGCTTCAGTCGGAATTTTTAGACGAAATAAACTTTCTTAACTTGCAAATAGATGCAAAAATATCTGTTAAAATTTGCATAATAATTACACAACAATTTCAATTTTTTCAGTTTTTTTTTTATTCAAATTAAATTTGTGTCTTACTGCAGGCACCATTTTGAAAATTCATAACTTTTGCTTCAGTCGGAATTTTTATACGAAATAAACTTTCTTAGCTTGCAAATAGATGCAAAAGTATTTGTTAAAATTTGCATAATAATTACACAACGATTTAAATTTTTTACGTTTTTTTTTAATTCAAACTAAATTTGTATCTTCCTGCAGGCACAATTTTGAAAATTCATAACTTTTGCCTCAGTCCGAATTTTTATACAAAATAAACTTTCCTAACTTGCAAATAGATGCAAAAGTATCTGTTAAAATTTGCATAATAATTACACAACGATTTCAATTTTTTTCAGTTTTTTTTTTAATTCGAACTAAATTTGTATCTTCCTGCAGGCACAATTTTGAAAATTCATAACTTTTGCTTCATTTGGAATTTTTAAACGAAATAAACTTTCTTAGCTTGCAAATAGATGCAAAAATATCTGTTAAAATTTGCATAATAATTACACAACGATTTCATTTTTTTTTCAGTTTTTTTTAATTCAAACTAAATTTTTGTCTTACTGCTGGCACAATTTTGAAAATTCATAACTTTTGCCTCAGTCGGAATTTTTAAACGAAATCAACTTTCTTACCTTGCAAATAGATGCAAAAGTATCTGTTAAAATTTTCATAATAATTACACAACGATTTCATTTTTTTTCAGTTTTTTTTAAATTCAAACTAAATTTTTGTCTTACTGCAGGCACAATTTTGAAAATTCATAACTTTTGCCTCAGTCGGAATTTTTAAACGAAATAAACTTTCTTAGCTTGCAAATAGATGCAAAAGTATTTGTTAAAATTTGCATAATAATTACACAACGATTTAAATTTTTTACGTTTTTTTTTAATTCAAACTAAATTTGTATCTTCCTGCAGGCACAATTTTGAAAATTCATAACTTTTGCCTCAGTCCGAATTTTTATACAAAATAAACTTTCCTAACTTGCAAATAGATGCAAAAGTATCTGTTAAAATTTGCATAATAATTACACAACGATTTCAATTTTTTTCAGTTTTTTTTTTAATTCGAACTAAATTTGTATCTTCCTGCAGGCACAATTTTGAAAATTCATAACTTTTGCTTCATTTGGAATTTTTAAACGAAATCAACTTTCTTAGCTTGCAAATAGATGCAAAAATATCTGTTAAAATTTGCATAATAATTACACAACGATTTCATTTTTTTTCAGTTTTTTTTAAATTCAAACTAAATTTTTGTCTTACTGCAGGCACAATTTTGAAAATTCATAACTTTTGCTTAGTCGGAATTTTTAAACGAAATAACCTTTCTTAGCTTGCAAATGGATGCAGAAGTATCCGTTAAAATTAGTATAATAATTACCGACGATTTCAATTTTTTACAGTTTTTATTAATTCAAACTAAATTTGTATCTTACAGCAGGCACAATTTTGAAAATTCATAACTTTTGCTTCAGTCGGAATTTTTAGACGAAATAAACTTTCTTAACTTGCAAATAGATGCAAAAATATCTGTTAAAATTTGCATAATAATTACACAACAATTTCAATTTTTTCAGTTTTTTTTTTATTCAAATTAAATTTGTGTCTTACTGCAGGCACCATTTTGAAAATTCATAACTTTTGCTTCAGTCGGAATTTTTATACGAAATAAACTTTCTTAGCTTGCAAATAGATGCAAAAGTATGTGTTAAAATTTGCATAATAATTACACAACGATTTAAATGTTTTACGTTTTTTTTTAATTCAAACTAAATTTGTATCTTTCTGCAGGCACAATTTTGAAAATTCATAACTTTTGCCTCAGTCCGAATTTTTATACAAAATAAACTTTCCTAACTTGCAAATAGATGCAAAAGTATCTGTTAAAATTTGCATAATAATTACACAACGATTTCAATTTTTTTCAGTTTTTTTTTTTAATTCGAACTAAATTTGTATCTTCCTGCAGGCACAATTTTGAAAATTCATAACTTTTGCTTCATTTGGAATTTTTAAACGAAATAAACTTTCTTAGCTTGCAAATAGATGCAAAAATATCTGTTAAAATTTGCATAATAATTACACAACAATTTCAATTTTTTCAGTTTTTTTTTTATTCAAATTAAATTTGTGTCTTACTGCAGGCACCATTTTGAAAATTCATAACTTTTGCTTCAGTCGGAATTTTTATACGAAATAAACTTTCTTAGCTTGCAAATAGATGCAAAAGTATGTGTTAAAATTTGCATAATAATTACACAACGATTTAAATGTTTTACGTTTTTTTTTAATTCAAACTAAATTTGTATCTTCCTGCAGGCACAATTTTGAAAATTCATAACTTTTGCTTCATTTGGAATTTTTAAACGAAATAAACTTTCTTAGCTTGCAAATAGATGCAAAAATATCTGTTAAAATTTGCATAATAATTACACAACAATTTCAATTTTTTCAGTTTTTTTTTTATTCAAATTAAATTTGTGTCTTACTGCAGGCACCATTTTGAAAATTCATAACTTTTGCTTCAGTCGGAATTTTTATACGAAATAAACTTTCTTAGCTTGCAAATAGATGCAAAAGTATTTGTTAAAATTTGCATAATAATTACACAACGATTTAAATTTTTTACGTTTTTTTTTAATTCAAACTAAATTTGTATCTTCCTGCAGGCACAATTTTGAAAATTCATAACTTTTGCCTCAGTCCGAATTTTTATACAAAATAAACTTTCCTAACTTGCAAATAGATGCAAAAGTATCTGTTAAAATTTGCATAATAATTACACAACGATTTCAATTTTTTTCAGTTTTTTTTTTAATTCGAACTAAATTTGTATCTTCCTGCAGGCACAATTTTGAAAATTCATAACTTTTGCTTCATTTGGAATTTTTAAACGAAATAAACTTTCTTAGCTTGCAAATAGATGCAAAAATATCTGTTAAAATTTGCATAATAATTACACAACGATTTCATTTTTTTTTCAGTTTTTTTTAATTCAAACTAAATTTTTGTCTTACTGCTGGCACAATTTTGAAAATTCATAACTTTTGCCTCAGTCGGAATTTTTAAACGAAATCAACTTTCTTACCTTGCAAATAGATGCAAAAGTATCTGTTAAAATTTTCATAATAATTACACAACGATTTCATTTTTTTTCAGTTTTTTTTAAATTCAAACTAAATTTTTGTCTTACTGCAGGCACAATTTTGAAAATTCATAACTTTTGCCTCAGTCGGAATTTTTAAACGAAATAAACTTTCTTAGCTTGCAAATAGATGCAAAAGTATTTGTTAAAATTTGCATAATAATTACACAACGATTTAAATTTTTTACGTTTTTTTTTAATTCAAACTAAATTTGTATCTTCCTGCAGGCACAATTTTGAAAATTCATAACTTTTGCCTCAGTCCGAATTTTTATACAAAATAAACTTTCCTAACTTGCAAATAGATGCAAAAGTATCTGTTAAAATTTGCATAATAATTACACAACGATTTCAATTTTTTTCAGTTTTTTTTTTAATTCGAACTAAATTTGTATCTTCCTGCAGGCACAATTTTGAAAATTCATAACTTTTGCTTCATTTGGAATTTTTAAACGAAATCAACTTTCTTAGCTTGCAAATAGATGCAAAAATATCTGTTAAAATTTGCATAATAATTACACAACGATTTCATTTTTTTTCAGTTTTTTTTAAATTCAAACTAAATTTTTGTCTTACTGCAGGCACAATTTTGAAAATTCATAACTTTTGCTTAGTCGGAATTTTTAAACGAAATAACCTTTCTTAGCTTGCAAATGGATGCAGAAGTATCCGTTAAAATTAGTATAATAATTACCGACGATTTCAATTTTTTACAGTTTTTATTAATTCAAACTAAATTTGTATCTTACAGCAGGCACAATTTTGAAAATTCATAACTTTTGCTTCAGTCGGAATTTTTAGACGAAATAAACTTTCTTAACTTGCAAATAGATGCAAAAATATCTGTTAAAATTTGCATAATAATTACACAACAATTTCAATTTTTTCAGTTTTTTTTTTATTCAAATTAAATTTGTGTCTTACTGCAGGCACCATTTTGAAAATTCATAACTTTTGCTTCAGTCGGAATTTTTATACGAAATAAACTTTCTTAGCTTGCAAATAGATGCAAAAGTATGTGTTAAAATTTGCATAATAATTACACAACGATTTAAATGTTTTACGTTTTTTTTTAATTCAAACTAAATTTGTATCTTTCTGCAGGCACAATTTTGAAAATTCATAACTTTTGCCTCAGTCCGAATTTTTATACAAAATAAACTTTCCTAACTTGCAAATAGATGCAAAAGTATCTGTTAAAATTTGCATAATAATTACACAACGATTTCAATTTTTTTCAGTTTTTTTTTTTAATTCGAACTAAATTTGTATCTTCCTGCAGGCACAATTTTGAAAATTCATAACTTTTGCTTCATTTGGAATTTTTAAACGAAATAAACTTTCTTAGCTTGCAAATAGATGCAAAAATATCTGTTAAAATTTGCATAATAATTACACAACGATTTCATTTTTTTTTCAGTTTTTTTTAATTCAAACTAAATTTTTGTCTAACTGCAGGCACAATTTTGAAAATTCATAACTTTTGCCTCAGTCGGAATTTTTAAACGAAATCAACTTTCTTACCTTGCAAATAGATGCAAAAGTATCTGTTAAAATTTGCATAATAATTACACAACGATTTCATTTTTTTTCAGTTTTTTTTAAATTCAAACTAAATTTTTGTCTTACTGCAGGCACAATTTTGAAAACTCATAACTTTTGCCTCAGTCGGAATTTTTAAACGAAATAAACTTTCTTAACTTCCAAATAGATGCATAAGTATCTGTTAAAATTTGCATAATAATTACACAACGATTTCAATTTTTTACAGTTTTTTTTTTATTCAAACTAAATTTGTATCTTCCTGCAGGCACAATTTTGAAAATTCATAATTTTCGCTTCAGTCGGAATTTTTAGACGAAATAAACTTTCCTAACTTGCAAATAGATGCAAAAGTATCTGTTAAAATTTGCAAAATTATTACACAACGATTTCAATTTTTTACAGTTTTTTTAAATTCAAACTAAATTTTTGTCTTACTGCAGGCACAATTTTGAAAATTCATAACTTTTGCTTCAGTCGGAATTTTTAAACGAAATAAACTTTCTTAACTTGCAAATAGATGCAAAAGTATTTGTTAAAATTTGCATAACAATTACACAACGATTTCATTTTTTTTTCAGTTTTTTTAAATTCAAACTAAATTTTGGTCTTATTGCGGGCACAATTTTGAAAATTCGTAACTTTTGTTTCAGTCGGAATTTTTATACAAAATAAACTGTTATTATTATTCGTTTTATTTATTGATATATTTGTACTGATTAAATGGTCTCCGTCAATAAAGTTTTATGATTATATAATTATAATGTACTGTTGTAGTTTCCAACTAAAGTATAATCACTTATTATCGTTTACGTCCGCCAATCATCCAACCTTTCAAAAATTGCGAAAATACTCGATTACACAAAATTGTAAAGAATAACACCCCCTTCCGCACTTGACGCCGAAGAAAAAAAAAACAAACGTTTTAAAACAACTCTACTTCTATTTTTATCTTTTATCCTCCCACGACTACGAGCCCAAAAATTTACGATATAAGTAACTGCGGTGGTATTTTAAGTAAATTACGACGGCCCCAAGTGTTTCCTTAGCAAAACTCCACCCTCATATTTAACGAGGTAGCCCCGCATTTAATAAACTAAACGTTCGGCCTAATATAAAAATAACACTCGAGACCCGTCCCCTTTCTATCAGATAACACGTGAAACGGTATTTTCCAATTGTACCCTTATCTTTTTGTATAAATTTCCAATCGAGTCCGACCGAAAGATAAAACTAGCAAATTAAAATCAATATTTAATTACCGTTCACCGCCTGGTCGGACATTCTGCAATTTTTTTTACGTTCATTCTTCCGCATTTTATTGTCATCCTGCTGGAACCACACACACACACACGCACATAAATACATTTTCCCCGGGGCAATAAATTCTAGTTTTTACAGGAAAAAATCAAACTGCCTACAAAGATTTAACTGCCCCTGATTCAGCAAGTTTACGGTCCATCCTTAAATGCCCGATTACGTTTTTCGTGTCGCATCCATGCAAATGCCCTGGTGCTTAGTTCCTAATAAAGTTGACGAATAAAAGTTCGGTTTTTATTGTTGGGATCCGGATCATGGAGTTCTGTTCGTGTTTTACTGTGTTTTGCTAATTTAAATTGCACCCATAAAAGTATTTGATTGATTAAGTAGTTTCTTGAGGAATTTCAGCAAATCTAGTCGTTTGAATGTAATTGTTTTATTCCTTTTTAGTAATTTACATTGTTTGTGCGCTCAAAGATGTAAAATGAGATCCATACTCCAATTTTCCGCTGCTCCTTTTATTTTTAAACGTAATATCAATTCAATAATAAAAGATAAATCAAAAATGAACACTTGGTATGTTTCACAAATTTGTTGTTTATATATAATAATAATAACAAAGAACTTTATTCCAAGTAAGGATTACAAAGTTAGAAAGGGCCATCGACAATGTCCTTCAGCCCTTTTGTTGTTTATTTACTCGACTAGTTTCGCTTGTTACAGCATTGCTGCAACAAGCAAAACTAGTCGAGTAAATAAACAACAAATTTGTAAAACAAACCAAATGTTCATTTTTTATTTATCTTTTATTATTGAATTGATATTATGTTTTAAAATAAAAGAAGCAGCGGAAAAATTGGAGTATGGATTAAACATCTCATTTAAAATTAAAGTGTTAATGTTTGATTTATCTTTTATTATTTTTAAAATGTTTCACCAAGTGATAAGTGAGAAAGTTATTTATGAAATATCAATTCAAAATCGAGATTGTAATATTACTGATCAGGCTAAATTTTTGTTTAAATTGTAAGTAAATAATGGAGGAAAGCTGCTGTATTAAATCTTACATATCGACAGAATCCCTTCATAGTACTTATATTGTGACCTAGTATTATTATAAACTAAATTAGATAAATACAAGAAAACGAAAGCAGAGTAACGAACAGGTTGAATATTCATATATTCAGGCTACATTTCGTTTTCTTGTATTTATCTAATGCTTTCTGCAACAAGTAAAGTTGTTTCTAACTTGTATAAACTAAATTAGTATTTTATTTGTAATTGACGTATACATCCACAAATTGTGGCTAAGTATTTAATAAATAAACTAATTAAAGGCGGTAAGCTGTAAGTTCCCGGCGCATCCACCACAAATGAGTTCATTTTTAGTTGTCTGTAAAGTGATGATTGTGACATTTTTATAAAGTTGCTCGTTAGCTAAGGGTTAAAAAATCATTTCACCATGGGTTTCGCGAATATTGCATTTCACATATCAACATTTTTAATACTCGAAATTATAAGATGTTACATTCAGGTAATAAAGGACGGAATCTAATGGAATGTTTAAAAATAAAGAAAGCCCTTAAGCCGGGAAAACACGTCATTAACGAGAACGATGTTATCTGAAACTCACCGATCAAGACCGCCATTATTTTCTGAATGTACAATTTTAATAGAACATAAGCAAAATTATTTTCTCCTTAAAAAATGACGTAAAAGCAAAAACAAAGTACTTTACTTTATTTATACCGAATGTAAAGAAATTGGTTCAAACATTTAAATTCATTAAGAAATAATGTATATATAGAATTTTTCTGTTAAAAACAATTGTCAAATTTTAGGAGGAAAGCAAATTGCCAGAATCCTGATTTCAACTGAGAAAACGAAAATTGCAATCGACGATTTGAGAATTTATTAATAAAAATAATTTATTAAGTTTGTATTTGTTATGTAGGAAGCTTCTACTTCGTTATACATGCTTTTTATATAGAATAAAACACTTTTTTGCTTTGTTTGTATAACACTTATTTGTTTTGATAATGGCAAGCTGAGTTGCCGAAACTGCAGTCAAACAAAAATAAACAAATAAGTGTTATACAAACAAAGTAAAAAAGTGTTTTATTCTATATTATTAAGTTTGCAAAGCTTAAAATCTAATACTGCATTCATGTTTCCCATAAAAATAATTACCATATCCTATGGGGAAATAAAATGGTGGTCTTCTGATGAAGAAAAAGTGCACCTGAACGATTTGGGATGATTATTAAAAAAGTTTTTTTTTTGCGAGCGCCTCACGTGCTTGAAATTGACATATGTTCTTGTGCAAGTACTTTTTTTAATGCGTCTTAATGAGCTCTTTCGAATGACGTATAGAAACCCCGAATCGAACCAGTGGTTCTTCCAGTAAATCATTTTTAATGCAATTTTTGAGCAAAAGAATTTTAAATTTCTAACTTTTTTATTATTGTAGCTAGCTGAAATTTGTTAACTACAATCGATTTCTCTCGTTCTTCTGATAAAGAAAAAGTGCACTTTAACGATCTGGGATGATTATTAAAAAAAGTTTTATTTTTTTCATTTTCAAGTTTTCTTTCCGAGCGCCTCACGCGCTTCAAAATGACATTTGTTCTTCCGATTGTATATTTTCTGATGCGTCTTAATGAGCTCTTTCGAATGACGTATAGAAACCCCGAATCGAACCAGTGGTTCTTCCAGGAAATCATTTTTAATGCAATTTTTGAGCAAAAGTAAGAATTTTAAATTTCTAACTTTTTTATTATTGTAGCTGGCTGAAATTTGTTAACTACAATCAGTTTCTCTCGTTCTTACGACGAAGAAAAAGTACACTTGAACGATCTGGCATGATTATTAAAAAAGTTGTTTTTTTTTTCATTTTCAAGTTTTTTTTGCGAGCGCCTCACGTGCTTGAAATTGACATTTGTTCTTGTGCAAGTACTTTTTTTAATGCGTCTTAATGAGCTCTTTCGAGTGACGTATAGAAACCCCGAATCGAACCAGTGGTTCTTCCAGGAAATCATTTTTAATGCAATTTTTGAGCAAAAGTAAGAATTTTAAATTTCTAACTTTTTTATTGTAGCTGGCTGAAATGTGTTAACTACAATCGATTTCTCTCATTCTTCTGATGAAGAAAAAGGACACTTTAACGATCTGGAATGATTATTAAAAAAGTTGTTTTTTTTTTTCATTTTCAAAGTTTCTTTCCGAGCGCCTCACGCGCTTCAGATTGACATTTGTTCTTCCGATTGTATATTTTCTAATGCGTCTTAATGAGCTCTTTCGAATGACGAATAGAAACCCCGAATTGAACCAGTGGTTTTTCCAGGAAATCATTTTTAATGTAATTTTTCAACAAAAGAAAGAACGAGGGATAGAATTTCAAATTTCCAACTTTTTTATTAGTATAGCTAGCTGCAATTTGTTAACTACAATCAGTTTCTATCGTTCTTCGGATAAAGAAAAAGTGCACCTAAACGATTTTTGATTTTTTTTCATTTTCAAGTTTTTTTTTTGCGAGCGCCTCACGTGCTTGAAATTGCCATATGTTCTTGTTCAAGTACTTTTTCTAATGCGTTTTAATGAGCTCTTTCGAATGAAGTATAGAAACCCCCAACCTAACCAGTAGTTTTTCCAGGAAATTGTTTCAATGCAATTCCCGACACGAATTTTGGTTTATTACAACCAAGAGATTTCGCAATGAATCTGTTCGGTCTTAAATTATCACTATATGTGCACTTACACCTAATAATAAACTTAATCTAACGATATTTCTGGGTCTTCGCCAATGTTCAAGTTAACAATTTCAAAAGTCTGTAGAGTTTTAATACAGGCAACCCAATAAACGCAGGTAGGCATCGGTGGTGGATTGGAAAAATACTAGAACTCAGTGAAGATCATCGAGGTGTGAAGATTCAATTTAATATAAAAATATATTAATGAATACCTACCCCACGCAAAAATATTTGAAAAAAATTTCACGATCGCAATATTTTCCCGTACTCAGGATGTAATAGAAAAAAATACAAATCTTGATTTTTTGCAAACTAGTTAAGAATTAGCCTACGTTTTTGCATTTTCCTTGTTTTTTTTTAATTGTCCAACCACAAAAAAAATACCCTCCTGATTTTTTATGGTGAAAACAATTAATTATAAGCATTATAAGAAATAAATTTGAAGGTGGTGAAAATTGTGATTTTGCTGTAATAAATTCCTGAAATTTGCATACATTTGGAATAAAAAAAAGCACATTTATATAGGTTACGTGTAAGTTTTCAGCATTTTACAAATTCCATTTTGTAGCTTACACTTTTGTCTTTCAAATGACACCAAATTGAACAAAATTGGTTCATAAATAACAAAGTTCTAGTTATTACAAACTTAAACGCCACCTAAGGCGTTGATGCCATTTTGTTAAATTGGATCGAATTTCAAAATGACGTACTGACACCAGTTTTGACAGAAATTCTGAAAAAAAAAAAACTTAACCATTTCTCAATATGTACTTTAACAATTTTTTTACAAAAATAGTTTCGATTTTTTCATCATTATCTAGAAATTTCTCACAGTAGTGTTAAGTTGTAATATATGCAACCTAACATACGCGTTCCGTTCCAGACGTCGAGGTGCATCAAAATCTTAATATGGCAATAAGAATTTATATTTCTTGAATAACCATTTCATTTATCACTAATGAGCAATTCTTAGATTTTTCTAGTTATTTAACGTTGCAGATAATCATCCTTCGTAGTCTCTGTTGCGATGAAATCGATAATTGCAAAATGCTGTGGAGTTGTAATATAGGCAACCTAATTTACCGATACCTTTGCCGGGCGCTTTAAATTTACAAGTTTAATTACGTTATGTACATTTAACTATGAGATTTTGTAGTGTTACATATCTACACATATCTACACATTTCTAAATTCTAATATATTGATCAACCAGCACAAAATGTGCGTCTTTAACAGTAGTACATTTTTAAATTTAAAAATAAAATTTTAACAATGAAAACTTACAGTAAAACTACACAGATAAGTCCTGTCAGTACAGAAAAAAAAATGGTGATGTGGCCATCATGTTACTTTCTCCGACTTGATGGTATCATTTATATTTACGCTTCCATGGTTTATTTTCAATTTAAATCATATTTTAAGTGTGCATCGAACGTTTCGTAGACTCGGATAAAACTGACGTTTAAAACGTCAAAATTATGAAAGATGGAAAAATGTACTTCAAATTAAAAAACTCAGTTTACTCAAAAACTAAAGAGATTTCGAAAAAAACTTATTCTTCATAAATTGTTCATTTTGGCATTCTCTACAATTATTATTCACTTAAATTTGCTGTAACTATTAGCGTTTCATAATTGTATACCAAAAATGAAAAAAAAAAGATAATTTTTTTTCTCGAATAACAATGATTTTATGAAAAATGTTTTCAAACAAAATAATTGAATTTCTTTATTGTCTTCAATATTTGTTAAAATGTTTTTGTGATATTTTTCATATTTAAGAAAATATAGGCAAAAAACAAAAAACAGTTAAGGTAAACACCCACTTCGGGTGTACGAAATTTTACCAAAAGCTTTTCTGTTCTTCAGATTGTCAAATAAAACTTATGTTCAAAGTTTCATTTCAATTGGTCTATTAGTTTTTGAGATACAGCGCGCACAGACAGACACACACACACACACACACACACACACACACACACACAGACACACACACACACACACCCAGACACATTTTTTTTTTTTCTCCAGAAATTGTTGAAATGGCATGTAGGGACCCCAAAACGGATATTTCTGTAAAAAAAAATTTTGAAAAAAAAATCACGATCACAATACTTTCTCGTACTTCGTAACGGAGAAAGTAAAAACGATGGTCCCAGACTTACTAACGCCGTGAATTTTGTTCGTTTTATTACAAAATGAAATGTTAATTTTAATGAACAAAGTAAGAAAGAGTTTTTTTCGTTTTATTATGGAATGAAATAAGAGTTCTATTTTTGCTTTTAAGGGACGATCCTTGTTTGGCCAGAGTATCCACATAGATATACAGGGTATAAATGAACAAAACGAAACTTTGGATTTTCAAGGTTAATTTCTTTATATTGGAATATTATCTTCCCTGATCATTTTACAGGAAACATGGTGGAAGAAAAATGAAACACTTTTATGACCATTTTGAAACCGCCATAACTCGGCGTATTTTCAAACGATTTTTATGAATCTTTAAGGGCGAAAAACCTTGAAGTGTCTTCTTTGAAGTCATGCATGCGAACTTAAGCGTAACCCCTTCCGCCCCCCTCTAACACCCCTGTGAAAAAAATGTTTCTTCAGGAAACCATGTCCAACTTTGACGATGTCTACGGAGTTGGAGAAAATTTATAGACTCGATCCACCATAAAGGCATTAAAATATAATCAATTACCTATGCAGGATTCAAAGAACGAAGTTCCCCCTACGACGATTTGGTACCAAGTTATAGGTATTTGAAAAAAAAGGTTTTCGCAGATAACTCAGCGACTTGTCAACCGAATTTGATGATTCTTTCGGAAAAAATCTCATTTTAGCTCTACTTTAAGGGAGTAAACTCAAATTGGCATGATCCCTTTTCGAACCATTAAACCCCCAAACAAACAAAAAACACGTTTTTGAGCCAAAAAAACACGTTTTTGAGCGAAAAAACGTCCAACTTTGGCAACGTGTACCGAGTTGAAAAAGTGCAAATTCTGAAGTGGTGGCAGTTTTCGTGAAGTGCGGGATATATTTTCTATCAAATGTTCTGCATGGATTCATGCTATTATTTCTATTATTATTCATAAAAACCAAACAGACCAACTACTCACCATTTTTTTTTATTTCATGGCAACCTTTATTTTCATAAAAATTACTGTTTTTATTTTCTCCGTTACGAAGTACGAGAAAGTATTGTGATCGTGATTTTTTTTCAAATTTTTTTTACGGAAATGTCCGTTTTTGGGGTCCCTAGATGCCATTTCAACAATTTCTGGAAGAAAAAAAAATATTGTCTGTCTGTGTGTGTGTGTGTGTGTGTGTGTGTGTGTGTGTGTGTGTTTTGTGTGTGTGTCTGTCTGTGCGCGCTGTATCTCAAAAATTAATAGAGCAGTTGATATGAAACTTTGAACAACTGTCTTATTTGTTAATCTGAAGAACTGAAAAGCTTTTCGTAAAATTTCGTACACCGGAAGTGGTCGTTTACCTTAACTGTTTTTTGTTTTTTGCCAATATTTTCTTAAATATGAAAAATATCACATAAACATTTAAACAAACTTTAAAGACAACAAAGAAATGAACATCTTTTGCTTGAAAACATTTTTCATTAAATCATTTTTATTCGAGAAGAAAATTTATTATTATTTTTTAATTTTTGGTTTATAATTATAAAACGATAATAATTACAGCAAATTTATGATAATAATTATAGAGAATGCTAAAATGAACAATTTATAAAGAATAAGTTTTTTTCGAAATCCCTTTACTTTTTGAGTGAACTGAGTTTTTGAATTTGAAGTATAATTTTCCCATCTTTTATAATTTTGACATTTTAAACGTCAGTTTCATCCGAGTTTACGCAACGCTCGATGTATATTTAAAATATGATTTAAATTGAAAATAAACCATGAAAGCGTATACATAAATGATATCATCAAGTCGGAGAAAGTAACATGATGGCCACATCACCATTTTTTTCATTATTTTTTCGGGTTATGAATGCAAAAAAATAAATAACAGCATGACAGCATGCAGAAATTTTTACTCTACAAAAAAAGTCAGGGAAGATAATATTCCAATATAAAAAAATTAATATTGAAAATTATATGTTCCGTTTTGTTCATCTACAATCTGTATACCGGGTGAATATTTCAAAACCGAACATAGGCATTTAATATGGGAAACATGTTTTTGGAAGATTCTTGCTCCCCATTGTAACTAACAGGATTTATAATGATACCAATGGAAAGAAGATTTTTTGCCTCATCTAATGATATCTGAACTAGTTAATTTTCAGTTGTAATTCTCTATTATTTTACCAAAATATTCGCAATAAATACAATTCGGAAAATCGTATTGTGCCATGACTCGCAAGACAATAAACCGATTCAAACGTCATTCGAGTGACAAACTCATTATGCCGTTGGCGACTATGATTTTGGGATTTCCAATTTTATTCACTGATATCAATTGTAATTTTCTAAAGAATTGAAAAAACTCTGGTAGAATTTCTGGTAAATGTAAAATCAGTAAACTTCAGTAGCATCAATCGCAACGTGTTTATGAAAAAATACAAAAATAACATAAATACATTTTAATAAATGAAATAAATGGAAAAAGTTACATTACAACATTTATTATTGCTGTAGCGCAGTATCAAATTTGTAACAATTATAATTAGAAATCAATAATTAAAGCAAGTGTTTAAATAAACCTCCATTCTGAATTAAACAATTCCCCATCCTATTGTAAAACGAATTTCTGACATTTGCCAACTGTCTATTCGTTATTAACCCGCACTCTTCAAATATTGCATTCCTCCAAGAATTAATGTTTGGATGACGGGTTTTGTAAATTTGGCTTTTCAGGTGACCCCACAAGAAGAAATCCACGGTGTCAAATCAGGAGATCTAGCAGGCCAGTTGGAAATTGACATTTATTCCGAAATGTGCTAGACATCCGTCATGTTGGAACCAGATATCCTGGTTTGGACTTGCCACTTCTTCTATTGCAGGGCCAACCTGAGTAATTAACAATTCTAAATCATTTTCTGAATCTAAATTTCCTATAATTTCGAAAGGACCTATAACATGAGAATTAAAAATGCCTGTCTAAATATTATTTTTTTAAGGATATTGCGTTCTAAGATTTAAATTCAGATGGCATTCTCATGTGCCCAGTATCTATCGTTTTGAACGTTTGGTTCATTATTTAATGTAAAGGTACATTCATCCGTAAAGCAAATCGACGAGAGAAAATTGCGATTAGCATTAGCATCTAGATCTTGAATAATTTCACAAAAGGTTTGTCTAGGTTCTCCATGAAACGGCAATAGTTCTTGATGGCATTGAAACTGGTACGGACGGTAGCCGTACTTTCTTAAAATTTTGCAGACCGTTCCTTGCGATTTACCACATTTTAAAGCAATAGATCTTGTACTTAGTCGAGGATTCCCGGATACCAGCCCAATAACAACTTCTTCGTGAATGTTTTCCCGTCTGTTGCCATTTATTCTGCGATGTTCTAATAAACAGCCATAATGAGATAATTTTGAAACTATCAATTAAAATGAATAATATTTACCTGAATTTAAAAAAAACAGAATTTTCGAATTGAAAGACTTTATTGTATTGCCGACACTGACGGTATGGAGCTCTCGTTAAACTGCACTGAGAATAAATCTCGCACCCTACGGTAACTATTTCCGCTGTAAACGTTTATGACTATAAATAGTTTTTCCTCGATGGAATACATTTTACAAAGAAAAATTAATGACAGTTATCATAAACTGATCATCGGTTTTCAGGCAAGCCATGACACACCATGAATCTGTTTATTATCTTACGAGTCCAATTGGCTCAATACGATTTTCCCAATTGGATTTTTTGCGAATATTTTGATAAAATAATAGATAATTACAACTGAAAATTAACTAGTTCGGATATCATTAGACGAGGAAAAAAATCTTCTTTCGATTGGTGTCATTATAAATCCTTTTAGTTAAAATGGGGAGCAGGAATCTGCAAAAAACATGTTTCCCATGTTAAATGCCTATGTTCGGTTGTGAAATATTCACCCGGTATATGACCTTAATGGTTATTTTTTTAACCTGTTTAACCTGTTCCACCGGGAAATCATAGATTCCAAGATTTTGGATAATTTTATGAGATCCCAATTAATACTGGATGGATTATTTTTCAAGTATTTAATCAAATCTATCAACATCGTATATTGAGATTTTTTGATAATCCCATTCCAAAGTTAAAAAATATAAAAATAATTGCTAAAATTTACACAATTTCAGTTTAATAAAAAAATCAAATTCCCACATATGATATAGATAGATAACTTTTATTATAACATAACTCCTTAAACACACCGTGAAACACTCAAACACAAACAATATCTACATCAGTTCAATAATAAAAATTATCCTACACTTATATACAATCAATTCAATTAAAAATAAATGTTCATCACATGTTCTCATCATTACAAAAAAAATAACTAACCTGACTACAATATATTAAAGCAAACGTGCCTCGAACCGCATTCTCCAAGGATTGTTTAGACTCTCAACCGTGTCTCCGTTTAAAAGAATTGTTCCAAAACGTGTCTCTGTGTCAGATAAATATTTACATTTTACAACGAGTATAAATATTTAAAAAAATATAAATATTTACAACTATGACGTTATGAAGGGTTTCGAACCGTTGAATTCCAAACTCACGGGATTCGTCAGGTTGTTTTCTTTATAGTTCAAATTCGTCAGTTTTAGATTAGAGAATGCGTCTTCGGGCAACGAGCTGATTTTATTCCACGATATATCCAAATCGGCCAGATTATCCAGCGAATTGAACGTCGTGTTGGTGATTATCTTAAGCTTATTATTTTGCAGGTACAAAAATTCGAGTTTCGGACAATTAAAATCCCCCTCGATCGTCTCGATCGTGTTGAAGGAAAGGTACAGATGCGAGAGCTGCGACAGCTCGAACATCTCGGCCTTGATCAACTTGATTCGGTTGTAAGTCAAATCCAAAACCCGCAACGAGTTCAATCCGGAAAGACAGTCCGGTTCGAGCGTTTCGATGTTGCTGTGGTAGAGAAAGAGCGAGTCGAGGTTCTTCAGCGAGGAAAACATGAAATCCCGGCAGATTTTAAAATTGTTATGCGTCAACTCGAGCGTCTTGAGCTCCCCTAGACGATTAAAGGCACCCGTTTCAATAACTTCAATGCTGTTATTGTTCAAACTCAGCACTTCCAATTCGCTCAGGCCGAAAAACGTGTTGTTCTGGATCGTCTTGAAGGTGTTGTCGATTATTTTCACGTGTTTCAGATTCACCAGTTTCTGAAACGTGAACGGGCTTATTTCCAAACTCTTGATGCCGGTGATGTGGTAGGTGTCGAGGTCTTCGAACGGCAGGGTGTGGAAGGCGGGTCCTATCTTGAGCGTGTCGGTGTTTTTCAGCATCAGGAGTTTCGTCGTGTTGGCCATCATGTTCTCGATGAAGGCGTTCTTCGGGTTGACGTTCTCGCAGGTCAGTATTTGCTTGTTGAGGGCGAACGTGCACAGGTTTTGTTCGGTCGATGTTGTCTGATGGGTGATGCAGAACACTGATGCGAGGATGATGATTGATTTCGCCTGAAATTTAAAAAAAATATAAATATTCGAACTACAGTAATTATTGAAATTAATTGTGGAATTGCAGATAATTAAAATTGTGTTCTATGAATTCACACAACTTCAGATAATTACATTTTTTTTAAATAAATGTAATTGTACAAGAATACACAAAATAATGAATGTTTGGTTACAGAAACTGATGAGGCTGTTACGTGTTAAAACTCTATATCTGTGACGGTTCGCGGGGTTTTTTCTGGTACGGCCGAGGAACAGGTGGCAGGTAGGGTCAGTTGCAGAGATGGCTGGCTGCGTGACCACACCCATCTGTATTACCACCTCTTGTTCCTCGGCCCTACCAGAAAAAACCCCGCGAACCGTCACTGCTCCATATCACTTACTAAAACAATGACGCAGTATAAGATTTCAAAATGTTTTCTTATTGTTTTACAACAATTATTTACAATGAAAAACATTTTGAAACCTTATACTGCGTCAGTGTTATATTAAGTGATTACAATAACTGCTCATTTTAAAAATGGAACTGTTGCTGATAAATTAATTATAAATTTTAAATCGATTTTCGGTCGATGTCGCAGTGCCTTTTTGAACACGAAAGCTGAACTCTCCATTTCTTCTCGAAGTACATTATTTTATACAGGGTGTAGAATTGGTTCACGCACCATAGGGGTGGATTTCCATGTTAAATTCTTAATGTTCAAATATTGACTCCCTAAATTATTTTAGAGAAAAAGTTTCTTGTAGAAAAAAAAAATACTCTACACAACCGTCTCCTTACTTATTTTTTTACTTTCCACAAAAGGAAAATCGGGGAAATTTAAACTACTATTTTAGCAAAAATAGGTGGTGCCTTGGAATTGCTGAAATAATAAGCCGTTGAACGTTAGCTGTTACGTTAATGTTTTAATCACAAATTTAGGCGTATTTTAAGTAATTCTGAGTTATTGTTATGGATTTGTTGAATGAAACGATCCTAATGGTAAAATCGAACTATTCTGCTAATAGCGCACGTGCAGTAAACCACACTACTGTTAACAGAATGGTCCGCAAATTTCAGATTTTTGTTCCAACAATTCCAAGACACCACATATTTTTCCCTAAAATAGTAGTTTTAATTTCCTCGATTTCCCCTTTTATTATTATTATTTATTATTATTTTATTATTTATTTATTAATCAGGTTACAAGAGTTACAAAAGAGGTAACTATTTGACAAGTCAATTTCACTAAAAACTAATTACATACACGAATTACAATTTAAAATACTTAAATCTAGCAAATCAGTTTAGTACAATTAAAATTAAAGTTAAGTAGTCATAGTATTAAAATAATCTTTGATCTCATTGAGACTGTAAAACGCATTCTGAATTAGAATTTCTTTAATGCGTGCTTTAAATTGGTTGAACTTTAATTTAGTTAATGACGATGGTAATAAATTAAATAGTTGAATGCCGGCGTATTCGGGTGATTTCATGTAAAAAGAATTCCTATGTTTGTATGGAAAGTAAAAAAAATAAGTAAGGAGACGGTTGTGTAGAGTATTTTTTTCCCCCACACGAAACATATTTACACTTTTGCTCTTAAATAATTTGGGAGCCAATATTTGAACATTAAGAATTTAACATGGAAATCCCTATATTGCGTGAACCAATTCCACGCCCTGTATAATATTTTTTTCTCAACAAATATTGCAATCCAATAACAGAGAAATATCAATAACAAAGACACAAATTATATAAAAAATTACAAAAATAAATTAAATAAAGTAGCTAAAATTTTAAGTTTTTCAAGTCCAAAAATAGCGAATATACCGAATTGACTATGTTTAAAAAAAAACATTAAGAAAATTTTATTTAAAATGAAAGCAAGTTTCTAAAATTTCAAGTTTTTCAAGTCCACAATGACAAAATCAAGATTTTGATTTTTTTCAATTGCTTAACTGTCGAACACGTTATGTGATTTTAAAAACTTGATCACGAGAATGAAGTAAATTTAGTATATTTTAGGAAAATATCAAGAAATATGTATCTAAAATGGACGCAAATGGCAAAAATTGCAAGTTGTGAAGTTCAAAACCTTAAAAATCAAAATTTGTTTTTTTTTATTTGCATAACTTTCGACAGCGTCGCTATATTTGAATAATTTAAACGTCAGAATGTAGGAAATTTAGTATATTATAAACAAGATTTAGGAAAGTTTTATCTAAAATGAACGCAATTGTCCAAAGTCTGAAAATCACAGTTTCTGATTTTTTTGACTGTCGAACGTGTTGTTGCTGTTGCAATTTTATTATTTAGAAGCAAAAATGTGCCGAATTTAATATATTACAATGTGTTACATTAGAAGGCAACAATAAAAAATTCTTATCTAGAATTAAATTGTCAAAAGTTTCAAAACCCATAAAATCATGAATTGGTGAATTTTAATTATTTGGACGTTGAAATTTAGTGAATTCAGTGTATTTTGAAAAGACATTAGACATTTTTATTTAAAATAAGCGCAAGTTGCCAAAATTACAATTTTCCGAGTTCAAGATCCACCAATTTTTTTTTTATTTGTTCAACTATTTTTTATTAGATTTTGATAATTTAAACGTTAGAATGTAGATAATGTAATATATTTTATTAAGAAAATACCAAGAAATATTTATTTGAAACGGGCGCAAATTGGAAAAATTGTAGGTTTTTCAAGTTCAAAACCTATAAAATCGTGAAATGGTAAATTTTGTAATAAATAAATAAATGTAATAAAACAAGGAAATAATATTACATAACGATAAAACCAACACTTTAACAGCTATTTAAAATGTCAATACTTCATTATTTATTTGACTCTGAATACAATTAAATATATCAATATCAAGGCTGTTGGCGATTCTCAGCATACGAATAAAAGGCGAGTGGCGTAAGTTGTTAGCATTGGAAGCCGACAGTAAAATAATATTTATTGCATGTAACCATTTTTGTTTGAGGAAATGAAGACTATTAATATTATTATTGTAATCATATTTGTGCAGTTTCGTGTATATTAATTTCACCAGTTTTTTTTTTATAAATATACCTTATGTATAATAAATTAATTTCAAGGTAGAAACGCGGAATCTATTGCCTGAATGCTGTACTGAACCAAATCCATCAGCAACTAACTACACTGATGAGACCTGAAAGGTCGAAACCGGTCTGTAGGTGTTCTGATAGACAAACAATATTTAAATTTATTTCATTGTTTATTAGATACGGGGAAACAATAATTCATATGTACTAATATTATGGGTGTTACAATTGTTGACTATTCCACGTAATTCTCTGTGGATAATTTCACTCAATTAGGAAAATTGGTGTAACGTTTTAGATTGTAGATGTCGCCAGATTCGTATTTCAACCCCAATGGGAAACTTTATCTTTTATATACAGAATTTCATCATCAATTCAATGTGCCCCCCTGCGGTTGACCTTGGTCAAGGTTCGGTCTCCTTCCGCTCTACTCTGAGGAGAGTTTTTAGTTGGTATACACTCGCCCGTGAAGAGGAGGACTCCAACACTGCCCCACTATAGGGGCGTCTATAAAAGATCTTCTCTCCTCTCTTCAAAAAAAAAATTCAATTTGCAGTTCAAACTTTAACATCTCCAACCATTCTGACAGTGACTGAATTTACGTGCCGATATTTGATTGACAAAAAGTATCAGAAACTGCAAGTCGATACCTAATGATATATCGGTTGATGAGTAGAAGGGCATTATGAACAGATCGCGCTCTACCGCCCTGCAAGTTCACGAGATAAATTATGCCTTAGCCTTTTGAGGCTCCAGAAAAAAACTGCTTGCAACACACTTTCAATATAATCAAATCGTATGATCCATATTGATCGATCTTATGACCAAAGGAACAAGTGAGATTAATAAAAAAAGAAACAGTAAGTAAACCTTATGCGGAAAAACTTTAGTTTTCGGCAGGATGAGTAAAGAAAATAAAAAAACAAAACACCGTTGTAAATATAAAATGTGAATTGGATTATAAACGAGCAAAACTCAACGAAACAAAATTATACAGTTATTTAGCGCTTTGCACGTACTAATTACATACAGTCTGTTGGTTATACCGTGATAAATTATCGTAAACTCAGCGATGCGCCGTGGCTAAATAGGCTCCACTTTCTTAACAGCGAATGGTTGGAGGGGTAATTATTTTGTAATAAAAAAAATTTCACGGAATTTAGAGCATTCATTGTGAACGCCACTGAGCTGATCCGTCAAATATTAAGGTTTATACCTTAATTCATTCAATCTGTTCGTAACTCTGCAAGCAAAATTAAATCTTACTAAGACTATAAACAAATAACTTATTGAAACAACTACTTTCCTGGCTAGTGCCACTCGGCACGGATATTGAATGATACAAAAGAAATTTACATGTTATTACTAGTACTACTAGCGAAATAATATTGGTTTAAGATCGTTTATTCTACCCACATGACTAACTTGAAAATTAAACTAAATTGAATTTGAAAACTTTAAACCATAAAACTGAACCCTAAAATTTTTATTTATTTATTTATTTAAATATTAAGGTATTTTTCACTTTTTCACGGTATAACGAACAGACTGTACCTAACTTAAAAAAATAATATTTTCTACACCCTATACTTCGTATCTCGAAAACGAACGTGCAGAACTCAACAAAGCTACACAGTGTTCCATTCATAACTTACAGTACAGTGCAGGGCGCAGAAAATATTTATTTCAAGTTAAGGGTGGAGCACTAAAATCGTAGATTTTGTACATAATTAATGCATGCTAAGCCTGTAAGTTTTGTTAAGTTCTGCTTTATCGTTTTTGAGATACGAGATACGAAGATAGGAAGTGAAGCCTATTTAGCCACGGCGCATCGCTGAGTTTACGATAAATTTATCACGGTATAACGAACAGACTGTAATTAGTACGTGCAAAGCCCAAATTTTATTTTAATTCAAATTTTATATTTACAACGGTGTTTTGTATTATTACATATAGGTACGCTATTTTCTTTACTCAAGTTTTTCCGCATAAGGTTTACTTACTATTTCTTTCTTTATCAACCTCACTTGTCCCTTTGATCATAAGATGGATCAATATGGATCATACGCTTTGATTATATTGAAAGTGTGTTGCAAGGAGTTTTTTTTTTGAGAGCCTCAAAAGGCTTAGGCATAATTTATCTCGTAGGGATAACATGAGCAACTTCTGCATTTTAAGAGATAGAGAGATGGTCAAATTAGCAAAAAGGTGCGAGTTCGAGGGCTCATTGAGAAACTACCCCCAAATCCCACTTGTCATGGCCTCCACAATAAAAATTAAAAGAAAATCTAAAATTGGAAAAATTCGGAGATTTTGTTTTAATTTTTATTTTGAACAAGTGAGCCATGACAAGTGGATTTAGGGGGTGGATTCTCAATGAGCCCTCGAACCTACACCTTTTTTCTAATTTCACCATCTCTCTCCCATGTTGTCCCTACGAAATCCGGGCACCCTGTATACTGAAAGAAAAAAAAAAGGAACACTTGAAATTCGTGAAATTTCGACCATTTTCAAACCGCCCTAACTCGGCGTATTTTCAATCGATTTTGATGAATCTTTAAGGGCAAAAAACTTTGAAGTGTCTTCTTTAAAGTTATGCATGCGAAATTAAGCATAACCCCTCCCCTCCCTCTAACACCCCTGTGAAAAAAAAAAGTTTTTTTCTGGAAACCATGTCCAATTTTGACGATGTCTACGGAGTTGTAAAAATTTAGTCGACTCGATCGGCTATGAAGGCATTAAAATTTGATCAATTCCCTTTGCAGGACTTAAAGAACAAAGTTCCTACGACGATTTGTCACAAAGTTATGGGTGTTTGAAAAAAAGGTGCATTTTGAGGTTTTTCGCACATAACTCAGTGACTTTTCAACCAAATTTGATGATTCTTTCGGGAAAAAATCCCATTTTGGCTCTACTTTAAGGGAGTAAACTCAGATTAGAATGATCCCTTTTGGAACCCTTCAACCCCCGATCAAAAAAAACACGTTTTTTGGCAAAAAAACGCCCAACTTTGGCAAAAAGTTGGGCGTTTAGTTGGAAAAAATGTGTCGACTCGATCCACCAAAAGGGCATTGAAATGTGTTCAATTACCTGCGCAGGAGTCAAATAACGAAGTTCCTACGACGATTTGGCACAAAGTTATGGGCGAATTTTGTGGTTTTTTGACTCATAAGTCCGAAGTTTTTCGACGAAATTGTTATCGCTTTCACGAATGAAATTTTCTTTGCATGTTCTTTGAGGTACGCACGAAAATTCATTGTTTGCGCGAAATCATGAATATCGCATTTTGTACCTTAGAACTCCATTAACAAAAAAAATTATTTTAGTTCAAAAAAGGCTTACTTTAACGATCTCTGTAGGGTCAGAATAAAATGTGGGCCTAACTCACCACCATCCCTCCATTTTTCCATTCGTCTAATAAAAACAAACAAATTGCACTGACGGAAAAAAAATAAACACGAGATTTGTGAAAATTTAGGTAATTTTCAAATGGCCATAACTCAGCTTCTATTCAACCGATTTCGACGATCTTTTGAGAAATAAAAAGCAAAATGTGTCCTCTTTGAGAGGGTTTATCCTCCAATCAAAGAGAGGGCTCTACGCCCCTCCAAACAAAAAAATAAAAAGACCACAAAATGCACTTTTTTAAACACCCTTAACTTTGTGCCAAATTGCCATAGGAACTTCGTTTTTGAGTCCTGCACAGGTAATTGAACACATTTCAATGCCCTTTTGGTGGATCGAGTCGACACATTTTATCCAACTTGGTACACGTTGCCAAAGTTGGACGTTTTTTTGCCCAAAAACGTGTTTTTTTGTTCGGGGGTTTAAGGGTTCGAAAACGGATCATTCCAATCTGAATTTACCCTCTTAAATTAGGGCCAAAATGGGATTTTTTCCTGAAAGAATCATCAAATTTGGTTGAAAAGTCACTGAGTTATTTGCGAAAACCCTCAAAATGCATTTTTTTTCAAACACTCATAACTTGGTACCAAATCGTCGTTAAAACTTCGTTCTTTGAATCCTGTGTAGGGAGTCGATCAAATTTTAATGCCTTTATGGTGGAACGAGTCGACAAAATTTTTCCAACTACATAGACAAACGTCTGTCAAAGTTGGACATGGTTTTCTGAAAAAAACATTTTTTTTTCACAGGGGTGCTAGAGGGGGCGGAAGGGGTTACGCTTAATATCGCATGCATGACTTTAAAGAAGACACTTCAAAGTTTTTTGCTCTTAAAGATTCATCAAAATCGATAGAAAATACGCCGAGTTATGGCGGTTTGAAAATGGTCGAAATTTCACGAATTTCAAGTGTTTAATTTTTTCTTTTCCTTCAGTATATTTAACTTTTAGCGTCTGTTAAAATGAGAAGAAGTCATAACAGAATTAAAGCCTCTTTACGGGCTAATTTAGTGCCCTTACGCCGATTGTAGTACTCCACCCCTAACGCTGAAAATCACAATACCTCCCTCTTAATGTTAAGCTGGCAAAACAACATCCACAATTCAAGGATAAAAAATGCACTTCTGTATCACACAACTAAGGGGTAATTAAGTGCCCCTTTCCACAGTTTAAGTTTGGAGTATCGGTATTTTGCTTTCATCCAATATATGGCAATTGTTTTTACGAGAAATCGGAAATATATTTTACACAAATTCCTCGATTCGTTGGCTTTTTACAATTTTTCATACCGTTTAATGCGAATTTTCGTTTACCTAGTTCAAGTTTGGAGTGTTGGCGTTCTGTTTCCAAATAGATTGTTTTTTTTTGTAGATCTTAAGCTTTCAAACTAATTCCATTATTGATTACTACTAAATGATCTTTATTCTTTGTTACATTTATGTAGATAATAATTTGTACAAATTGAATTAACTTAAAAGGCTGTCGATCAGCTGTCTTTCGGCCAAATTATTGATTAATTGTTTGCAATTTTTCAAATCGTTAATTTTCGCTTTCCCAGTTCATTTAGCTTCCTAACAGGGTTTATTTTTTTTAGTAGAATTCGAAAATATATTATTTTTAACGAACCTTAAGCTTAAGCTTTTGAAGTTTTGAAGAAGAGCTTACACTATCACAATTTTCATGTATAAAACAATTTTTTTGTTTTGTTTTTTTTTTCTTTGGCATATGCTCTGATCATTCAGCCACTAACAATGATAACAATTAACAAACAAAATTAAAAACCAAAATTAACAGCAATATATAATTTCAATTGAAAACCCTCAGTTTTCGTCTTCATTGAATTTAATTTTAGAAATACAATGTAATCAATCGAATTCCCACATATCAATCTAATCAAGAGTAAGTTTTATTTTCGTAACACGGATTACGGCGATGAATAACGTGCTGATTAAACTGTTCTATACAGAAAAAATGGTTATGTGGCCATCATGTTACTTTCTCCGACTTATGGTATCATTTATATTTACGCTTTGATGGTTTATTTTCAATTGAAAACATATTTTAAATGTACATCGAGCGTTGTGTAAACTCGGATGAAAGTGACGTTTAAAACGTCAAAATTATAAAAGATGGAAAAATTATACTTCCAATTCAAAAACTCGGTTCACTCAAAAACTAACGAATATTTGAAAAGAACTTATTCTATAGAAGTTGTTCATTTTAACATTCTCTACAATTATTATGAACATAAATTTGCTGTAACTACTATCGTTTCATAATTATAAACCAAAAACTAAAAAAAAAAAAATATTTTTTTTCTCGAATAACAATAATTTTATGAAAAATATTTTCAAGTAAACGATGTTCATTTCTTAGACGTTTTCAATATTTGTATAAATATTTTTGTAATATTATTCATATTTAAAAAAATATTGGAAAAAAACAAAAAACAGTTAAGGTAAACATCCACTTCCGGTGTACGAAATTTTACCAAAAGCTTTTCAGTTCTTCGGATTATTAAATAAGACTTATGTTAAAAGTTTCGTATCAATTGCTCAATTACACGGACACACACACACACACACACACAACCAGAAATTTATTATTATTTTTTAATTTTTGGTTTATAATTATGAAACGATAATAGTTACAGCAAATTTATGTTAATAATAATTGTAGAAAATTCCAAAATGAACAACTAATATGGAATAAGTTTTTTTCGAAATCTCTTTAGTTTTGGAGTAAACTGAATTTTTCCATCTTTCATAATTTTGACGTTTTAAACGTCAGTTTCATCCGAGTCTACAAAATGTTCAGTGTACATTTAAAATATGATTTAAATTTAAAATAAACCATCAAAGCGTAAATATAAATGATACCATCAAGTCGGAGAGAGTTACATGATGGCCACATCACCATTTTTTAAATTTATTAATTAATTTAATATCTAACAATTTATTTTCGATATAAAGAAAACACTTAACTTTTTTATACCACTTTTATAAAAGTGGTATAAAAAAGTTAAGTGTTTTCTTTATATCGAAATTGAAAATGTACCACGAAGTGAACGCCTCCAAGATTCAAGAATTTATTTTCATTTCACAAAAATTGGTATTATTAAGCTTTATTTAAATAAAACACTGGCCACATTCACCGTTTCACCTTAAAGACGTGAAAAATCATAATCGAATTTGTGTTTTTATTAAATTACAACATCTTCACGTGACTCGTACAATTAATTATAGCTTTATTTGTACGCATAAGCTTATCTTCCGATAAATTATGAGGATATAAATAACTAATCCACGAAATTTATCGAGCGCCGTATTTGTAATGTATTGCCAAATTGGGCATTATTTTGATCATTCGAAACATTTGACCAGAAATAAATTACCTTATTAGTGTCATTTTGGTTTTTTTTTTTACTCGCTACATTTACAAAATATTTTTGTTTTGAGTAATTTTGTAAAGAGAGATTTTTCGTTAATAAATCTATAAATCTAATTCAAAAAAAAATGCCAAATTGGGCATTATTTTGATCATTTGAAACATTTGACCAGAAATAAATTACCTTATTAGTGTCATTTTGGTTTTTTTTTTACTCGCTACATTTACAAAATATTTTTGTTTTAAGTAATTTTGTAAAAAGAGATTTTCCGTTAATAAATCTATAAATCTAATTTAAAAAAAAATGCCAAATTTGGCATTATTTTGATCATTAGAAACATTTGACCAGAAATAAATTACCTTATTAGTGTCATTTTGGTTTTTTTTTACTCGCGACATTTACAAAATATTTTTGTTTTAAGTAATTTTGTAAAAAGAGATTTTCCGTTAATAAATCTATAAATCTAATTTTTAAAAAATGCCAAATTGGGCATTATTTTGATCATTTGAAACATTTGACCAGAAATAAATTACCTTATTAGTGTCATTTTGGTTTTTTTTACTCGCGACTTTTACAAAATATTTTTGTTTTAAGTAATTTTGTAAAAAGAGATTTTCCGTTAATAAATCTATAAATCTAATTTTAAAAAAATGTCAAATTGGGCATTATTTTGATCATTTCAAACATTTGACCAGAAATAAATTAACTTATTAGTGTCATTTTGGTTTTTTTTACTCGCTACCTTTACAAAATATTTTTGTTATGAGTAATTTTGTAAAAAGAGGTTTTCCGTTAATAAATCTATAAATCTAAATCTAAAAAAAAAAACCTTTTGGAATATCATTATCGATCAAGAATACTTTAAACAACAAAAAGGAGCTAAAACCGCAATCAAAGCCTACTAGAGCAGGTGCATTACTTAAAATACAAAATAAGTTTATAGATTCATGATTGATTTACCAAATATAACAATTACCTCCTGAATTAACCTCATCATCGATATCACAAATCTAACCGTTCATTCTGGAGGTAATAAAAAATTTTGTAACAAAGCCAATCAATCACTTAAATCACTTGAATTATTCATCTCTTAACTCGATCAAAATCATAAACGTCACAAAACTAACCTTTGATTTTGGAGGTAATAAAATTTGTCTTAAAAATATTCGTAACAAAGCCAAACAATCACTTAAATCACTTAAATTATTCATCCCTTAACTCGATCAAAATCATAAACATCACAAATTTAACTTTTCATTTCGGAGGTAATAAAATTCGATTTAAAAATGTTCGTAACAAAGCCAATCAATCACTTAAATCACTTAAATTATTCATCCTTTAACTCGATCAAAATCATAAACTTCACAAAACTAACCTTTAATTCTGGAGGTAATAAAATTCGTCTTAAAAATTTTCGTAATAAAGCCAATCAATCACTTAAATCACTTAAATTATTGATCCCTTAACTCGATCAAAATCATAAACATCACAAATTTAACTTTTCATTCCGGAGTTAATAAAATTCGATTTAAAAATGTTCGTAACAAAGCCAATCAATCACTTAAATTATTCATCTCTTAACTCGATCAAAATCATAAACGTCACAAAACTAACCTTTGATTTTGGAGGTAATAAAATTTGTCTTAAAAATATTCGTAACAAAGCCAATCAATCACTTAAATCACTTAAATTATTGATCCCTTAACTCGATCAAAATCATAAACATCGCAAATCTAAGCGTTCATTCTGGAGGTAATAAAATTCGATTTAAAAATTTTCGTAATAAAGCCAATCAATGACTTAAGTCTCTTAAATTATTCATACCTTAACTCGATCAAAATCATAAACGTCACAAATCTAAATTTTTATTCTGGAGATAATAAAATTCGATTCAAATATTTTTAATAAAGCCAATCAAAAAAATAAAAAATAGAATACGTTTACGAAATTCCAGATTTTTCCGATGGCTGAAAAATGCTCGAATTCTGCTAGATTTTTACCAATATCCTAACCTATCAAATAATTTGCACAAACCAAACACTTGACAATTGAATTCCGCCTTTCAAAAAATTTAGAGCAATGCAAAAATCGTATCAAACAAATAAAGAGCTTACCATTTTAGTTGTTGAGGATAACAGGATGACACACAAACTAATATTAAATCAATATTCCGCAGCCAGGTCACACAGTACACATAATCATTATATTAAGATCAATAGGCTATCTGCCAAAACAGTTAACTCCGTTCAAGTGTACAAGTGTAGATTTGTTTATTTTAACGCTTAAACATTTTCAAATCGCGTCACTACATGAATCACGTACGCGACGGCCACCGTTTCTACACCGTGACAATATTTTATGGCCTTTATATCTTTATCGTTTTTTTTTTTTTCGGTTTTTTTTTTAATATTGATAACGGAGCGTTCTATTCGGAAATTTCAGTGAGCGTAACCGCAATTACGAATACTGGTCATTGGCGTGTAATAATAAAAATAGAACAATCGGCCCAAACAAAAAATTTTTGGTGACTCGCGCGTTCAAGACCGACGTTTCATCGCGACGCGCTTCTAAAAACTGATCGTGTTCCGTTTTAAATTCAGTCCAAGGCTGTCGGAAGAATGAATTAAGAGGAAATCGATGCGATAAAAATGAACAAAGAAAATACGCAAATTACGCGATAACGTATCAGCCGCATTATAAAACCTACGTTAATTATTTTTTATCGCGAACAGATTTTCATTTATGGCCGAAATTAATAAGATATTCGGCTTTCTTATGAAAGTGTGGAAATGGCCTTTTCCAAACTCGGTTTGATTGAAATGCGTTAAATGTTTTGGGCGATGAGCAATGAATAAAAAGCGAGTCAAGAAGAAGGAAGGAATTCCACGCGACGAGTTACAATTTCCAGTGATCGATTTCAATTTATCGTCGGATCGTATTTACCGTAAAATTACGATTTTAAAAGGTCTATCGAAACGTCGTTTCGGTTATTGAACGGTTGACATTTACAATTCACAATTGATTTTTTTTGCGAGAGTTTTTTTTTTTAACGGATCGTCTAATGGTTCTCGCCAGATTTTTAGAAAGTTGACATTCGATTCAACGTTTCGGTTTCCTAAAACGTTTACGATTTTTATTGTAATGATGCCCCGATCGTAAAACTCGATTGTTAAAATTCCCAATAAAGGAAGTGATTTCAGAAAAAAATTGTATAATTTCGTTGTTTTTTTTTATTGTCACTATGAACTCCATCATAAAAATGGTGATGTGGCCATCATGTTACTTTCTCCGACTGGATGGTATCATGGCCATTTATATTTACGTTTTCATGGTTTATTTTCAATTAAAATCATATTTTAAATGTACATCGAGCGTTGCGTAAACTCGGATGGAACTGACGTTTAAAACGTCAAAATTATGAAAGATGGAAAAATTATACTTTAAATTCAAAACCACGGGTTTACTCAAAAACTAACGAGATTTCGACAAAAACTTATTCTTTAGAATTTGTTCATTTTGGCATTCTCTACAATTATTATTCACATAAATTTGCTGTAACTATTATCGTTTTATAATTATAAACCAAAAATTAAAAAAAAATAATAAAATTTTTTCAATTTAAATCATATTTTAAATGTACATTGAACGTGTTGCAGTCCTGGATGATTCTGACGTTTAAAACGTCAAAATTATGAAAGTTAGAAAAATTATACTTTAAATTCATAAACTCAGTTTACTCAAAAACTAAAGAGATTTCGAAAAAAACTTATTCTTTATAAGTTGTTTACTTTAGCATTCTCTATAATTATTATTAACATAAATTTGCTGTAACTATTATTGTTTTATAATTATAAACTAAAAATTAAAAAAATAATAATACATTTTTTTTGAATAAAAATGATTTTATGAAAAATGTTTTCAAGCAAAAGATATTCATTTCTTTGTTGTCTTCAAAGTTTGTTTAAATGTTTTTGTGATATTTTTCATATTCAAGAAAATATTGGCAAAAAACCAAAAACAGTTAAGGTAAACGCCCACTTCCGGTGTACGAAATTTTACCAAAAGCTTTTCAGTTCTTCGTATTATCAAATAAGACTTATGTTCAAAGTTTCATATCAATTGCTCTATTAGTTTTTGAGATACAGCGCACACAGACAGACAGACACACACACACACACACAGCCACACAGACACAAAAAAATTTTTTCCAGAAATTGTTGAAATGGCATCTAGGGACCCCAAAACGGATATTTCCGTAAAAAAAATTTTTGAAAAAAAATCACGATCACAATACTTTCTCGTACTTCGTAACGGAGAAAGTAAAAATGTATAATTTAGTTTTTTATTATCAAAATGAACTATATCATAAAAATCGTTTTTGTTTTATACAATAGAGCATTTGATTTCAGAAAAAAATTGTATATATCATTTTTACTTTATTATCAATATGAACTCCATAAATTGTTTTTTGATTCAATAGAGCATTTTATTCCAGAAAAATGGTGATGTGGCCATCATGTTACTTTCTCCGACTTGATGGTATTATTTATATTTACGCTTTCATGGTTTATTTTCAATTTAAATCATATTTTAAATGTACATCGAGAGGATGACACTGACGTTTAAAACGTCCAAATTATAAAAGATGGAAAAATTATACTTCAAATTCAAAAACTCAGTTTACTCAAAAACTAAAGGCATTTCGAAAAAAACTTATTCTTTAGAAATTGTTCATTTTGTAATTTTCTACAATTATTATTCACATAAATTTGCTGTAACTATTATCGTTTCATAATTATAAACCAAAAATTTAAAAAAAATTAATAAATTTTTTTCTCGAATAGCAATGATTTTATGAAAAATATTTTCAAGCAAAAGATATTCATTTCTTTGTTGTCTTCAATGTTTGTTTATAAATGTTTGTGATATTTTTCATATTTAAGAAAATATTGGCAAAAAACAAAAAACAGTTAAGGTAAACACCCACTTCCGGTGTACGAAATTTTACCAAAAGCTTTTCAGTTCTTCAGATTATCAAATAAGACGTATGTTCAAAGTTTCATATCAATTGCTCTGTTAGTTTTTGAGATACAGCGCACACAGACAGACACACACACACACACACACACACACACACACACAGACAGACACACACACAGACACAAAATTTTTTTTTCCAGAAATTGTTGAAATGGTATCTAGGGACCCCAAAACGGATATTTCCGCAAAAAAAATTTTTGAAAAAAAAATCACGATCACAATACTTTCTCGTACTTCGTAACGGAGAAAGTATTGTGATCGTGATTTTTTTTTCAAAAATTTTTTTTACGGAAATATCCGTTTTGGGGTCCCTAGATGCCATTTCAACAATTTCTGGAAAAAAATTTTTTGTGTCTGTGTGGCTGTGTGCGTGTGTGTGTGTGTCTGTCTGTCTGTGTGCGCTGTATCTCAAAAATTAATAGAGCAATTGATATGAAACTTTGAACATAAGTCTTATTTGATAATACGAAGAACTGAAAAGCTTTTGGTAAAATTTCGTACACCGGAAGTGGGTGTTTACCTTAACTGTTTTTTGTTTTTTGCCAATATTTTCTTAAATATGAAAAATATCAGAAAAATATTTAAACAAACATCAAAGACAACAAAGAAATGAACATCTTTTGCTTGAAAATATTTTTCATAAAATCATTGCTATTCGAGAAAAAAAAAATAATTTTTTTAAATTTTTGGTCTATAATTATGAAACGATAATAGTTACAGCAAATTTATGTGAATAATAATTGTAGAGAATACCAAAATAAACAACTTCTAAAGAATAAGTTTTTTTCGAAATCTCGTTAGTTTTTGAGTAAACCGAGTTTTTGAATTTGAAGTATAATTTTTCCATATTTCATGATTTTGACGTTTTAAACGTCAGTTTCATCCAAATTTACGCAACGACATCGAGCGTTGCGTAAACACATTTAAAATATGATTTCAATTGAAAATAAACCCATGAAAACGTAAATATAAAGTCGGAGAAAGTAACATGATGGCCATATCACCATTTTTTATTATCAATATGAACTCTATCATAAAAATCGTTTTTTTTTTAATTCAATAGAAAAAAAAATTGTATGCTTTCTTTTTTTTATTATCGATGTGAACTCCATCACAATTTTTTTACTTTCTCCGTTACGAAGTACGAGAAAGTATTGTGATCGTGATTTTTTTTTTCAAACATTTTTTTTACGGAAATATCCGTTTAGGGGTCCTTAGATGCCATTTCAACAATTTCTGTAAAAAAATGGTGATGTGGCCATCATGTTACTTTCTCCGACTTGGTATCGTAGCCATTTATATTCACGTTTTTGTGGTTTATTTTCAATTGAAATCATATTTTAAATGTACGTCGAGCGTTTCGTAGACTCGGATAAAACTGACGTTATAAACGTCAAAATTATGAAAGATGGTAAAATTATACTTCAAATTCACAAACTCAGTTTACTCAAAAATTAAAGGGATTTCGAAAAAAACGTATTCTTTATAAGTTGTCCATTTTGGCATTCTCTACAATTATTATTCACATAAATTTGCTGTAACTATTATCGTTTTATAATTATAAACGAAAAATTAAGAAATAATAATAAATTTTTTTCTCGAAGAAAAATGATTTTATGAAAAATGTTTTCAAGCAAAAGATGTTTATTTATTTGTTGTCTTCAAAGTTTGTTTAAATGTTTTTGTGATATTTTTCATATTTAAGAAAATATTGGCAAAAAACAAAAAACAGTTAAGGTAAACACCCACTTCCGGTGTACGAAATTTTACCAAAAGCTTTTTAGTTCTTCAGATTATCAAATAAGACGTATGTTCAAAGTTTCACATCAATTGCTCTATTAGTTTTTGAGATACAGCGCACACAGACAGACACACACACAGACACAAAAAAAAAAATTCCAGAAATTGTTGAAATGGCGTCTAGGGACCCCAAAACGGATATTTCCGTAAAAAAAATTTTTGAAAAAAAAATCACGATCACAATACTTTCTCGTACTTCGTAACGGAGAAAGTAAAAACGGAATTATACATTTTTTTTACTTTCTCCGTTACGAAGTACGAGAAAGTATTGTGATCGTGATTTTTTTTTCAAAAATTTTTTTTGCGGAAATATCCGTTTTGGGGTCCCTAGATACCATTTCAACAATTTCTGGAAAAAAAAATTTTGTGTCTGTGTGTGTGTCTGTCTGTGTGTGTGTGTGTGTGTGTGTGTGTGTGTCTGTCTGTGTGCGCTGTATCTCAAAAACTAACAGAGCAATTGATATGAAACTTTGAACATACGTCTTATTTGATAATCTGAAGAACTGAAAAGCTTTTGGTAAAATTTCGTACACCGGAAGTGGGCATTTACCTTAACTATTTTTTGTTTTTGTCAATATTTTCTTAAATATGAAAAATATCACAAAAATATTTAAACAAACTTTGAAGACAACAAAGAAATGAACATCTTTTGCTTGAAAACATTTATCATAAAATCATTTTTATTCAAAAAAAATGTATTATTATTTTTTTAATTTTTAGTTTATAATTATAAAACGATAATAGTTACAGCAAATTTATGTTAATAATAATTGTAGAGAATGTTAAAATGAACAACTTATAAAGAATAAGTTTTCTTTCGAAATCCCTTTAGTTTTTGAGTAAACCGAGTTTATGATTTCATAATTTTGACGTTTTAAACGTCAGAATCATCCAGTACTGCAACACGTTCAATGTACATTTAAAATATGATTTAAATTAAAAAAATATCATGAAAGTATAAATCAAAATTTCAGCACTTTTTTCACGACTTTTTTTCAGGATTGATTTTTCAGATCTTTTTTGTAAGACAAATTTTCAGGAATATTTTCATTTCTTCTTTTAGGTCTTTTTTAAGAACTTTTCTCTAGGACTTCTTTTGCAGGACTTTTCTTCAAGACTATATTTTCAGGACTCTTCTTTAACGATGTTTTTTCAGGACTTTTATTTTCAGAATTTTTTTCGAGGACTCTTTTTCTAAAAACTTTTTGTTCAGGACCTTTTTGAGACTTTTTTCAGGATTATTTTTCAAGCGTTTTCTAATGACTTTTCCAGGACTCCTTTTGGGATTTTTCTTGCAGGATAATTTTTTCAAAACTTTTGTTAAGAGTTTTTCAGAACTTTTTTCAAGACTTTATTTCCAGGGCTCTTTCTTAACGACGTTTTTTAAGAACTTTTCTTTTGCAGAATTTTTTTCCAGGGCTCTTTTTACAAGACTTTATTTTAAAAAGTTTTTGTTTGGGGCCTTTCTTGGGACTTTTTTTTCAGGATTTTTAATATGGATTTTTTTTTTGATCTATTTTAATGCATTATTTCAGGACTTTTCTTAGGCGTTTTGCAAGACTCTTTTTGGGATTTTTTTTTTGCAGGACAATGTTTTCAAAACTTTTGTTACAGCTTTTTCAAGACTTTTTGAGGCCTTTTTTCCGGACTTTTGTTGCAGAACCTTTCTTTGTCGAATTTTTTTCGGGGCCCTTTTTTTCAAGACTATTTAAAAACTATTATGTTCAGGACCTTTTTAGGCATTTTTTATCAGGGTTATTTTTTCAAGACTTTTTAACGCCTTTTTTTAACGACTATTTTCTGAAATTTTTTCAGGTCTTTTTAGGACCTTCTTAAGGATTCTTTGCAGGACATTTTTCAGAAATCTCTTTCAGGACTCTTTTTTGTGACTTTTTTTCTGGACTATTTCACAGACTTTGTACAGGACTTTTTAAGGTCTTTATTCAAACTTTTTTTGTAGGCTTCTTCAGTACTTTTCTTCTGGCCTTTTTATCAGGACTTTTCCTAGGACCTCATGTTCAAGAATTTTTCATCATGATTATTTTTTCAAGACGTCTTCCACGATTATTTCTTCAAGATTTTTTTAATACCTTTTATCAAGGCTTTTTTCATGACTTCTGCTAACACTATTTTCTCGACTTTTTTCGGGTCTTTCTAAGACCTTTGTAAGGACTCTTTGCAGGCTTTTTTCAGGACTTTTTTCTAGACTGTTCTTCAAGCTTTCTTTCAGTACTTTTTAAGGCCTTTTTTCGAACTTTTTTTGAAGCCTATTTTCAGTACTTTTCTACAGGTTTTTTTTCAGGACCTCTTTTTTGTGACGACTCTGTTTTCTGGACTTTTTCAATCACCTGTTTTTCAAGACATTTCTTTGCAAGAGCACTTTTTTCCAGACTCTTTTTTCTGGACTTTTTATATCGACTTTTTTTTATCAGGTTTTTTCAGGACTGTTTTATTCAAGAAGTTTTTCGGGTATTCTCTTTAGAACTTTATAACCAGGACTCTTCCAGGGCTTTTTCAGAAATCTTTTTCAGGACTTTTTTCAGGATTTATCAAGACTCATTTTTAGGACTTTTTTCAAAAATTTATTAGTTTTTTTTTAGGTTTCGAATATACTTATTTAAGAGTATTTGAATTGGAAGTATAATTTGTTATTCATAACTTTGACGTTTTAAACGTCAGTATCATCTGATCTATGAAAATAAACCATGGTAGTATAAATATAAATAACTATTATGCAATCAAAATCGGAGAAAGTAACATGATGACCACATCACCATTTTTTAAAATCATATAACTGTTAAACGCGTTGTTGGATTTTGATTTTTTAAATTTGAAATTATAGCGAATTTATCACTTTTTGAAAAGTTACGCGTTGTTGGATTTTGATTTTTTAAATTTGAAATTATAGCGAATTTATCACTTTTTGAAAAGTTATTGGAAAATTTCCCCCTTAAATCAATGCAAATTGCCAAAATCGTAAATTTTTAAATCAAAACAAGAAATCTTATTTAAAAAAAATTATATAACTGTTGAAGGCGTTGTTAGATTTTGATGATTTAATCGTGAAAATGTAGCGAATTTAATACGTTTTGAAAAATCATTGTAAAATTTCCATCTTAAATCAACGCAAATTGCCAAAAATTCAGATTGTCAAAAAACGCAAATTCTCAAGTTAAAACAATTTTTTTTTAATTACGTAACTGCTGAACGCGTTCTTAGATTTGATGATTTAAACGTGAACATGTAGCGAATTTAACACATTTTTAAAAATCATTGGAAAATTTCCACCTTAAATCAACGCAAATTGCCAAAATCTCATTTTTTTTAAATCAAAACATAAAATCGTATTTTTTTATAAATAAATAAAGTAATAAAAGTAAATAAATAATTAAATAAAGGAACTTCGTAAGCGTTCTAATCGGTAATTGGGTGGACTATTTTCATGAAATTTTTCAGAATTTTTCATCAACTTGTTCGTCAGTGTAAAAAAAGTGTTTAAAAAATCGATTAAAAAACTTTTTGAATTTTTTTAGGGTTTAAATGACCTTGGAAAAAAGGATCACATATGTGATTATATGGACTATTTTCATGATTTTTTTCAGAATTTTTCATCTGCTGGTTCGTCAGTAAAAAAAATAATATTTAAAAAATCGATTTCACAAATTTTTGGAATATTTTAGTATCTAAATGGGCTAGAATGACCTTGAAAAAATTCGTCAAATGGGTAATTAGGTAGACTATTTCCATGATTTTTTTTCAGAATTTTTCATCTACTGGTTCGTCAGTAAAAAAATAATATTGAAAAAATCGATTTCAAAAACTTTTGGAATATTTTAGTATCTAAATGGCCTAGAATGACCTTGAAAAAATTCGTCAAATGGGTAATTGGGTAGACTATTTTCATGATTTTTTTCAGAATTTTTCATCAACTCCTTCGTCAGTAAAAAAATTTTAATAATTTAAAAAAAATCGATTTACAAACTTTTGGAATTTTTCCAGTAACTAAATGACCTTGAATGACTGGAAAAAATTGGTCAAATAGTTAATTGGGTGGACTATTTTCATAAATTTTTTTCAGAATTTTTCATCCACTCCTTCGTCAGAAAAAAAAATGTTTATAAAACCAATTTTTGGATTTCATTTTCATTATGGTCGGTCTATATGACCTTGAATTACTTTGGAAAAAACTGAGCAATTCATATGAGACTTTGAACATAAGTCTTATTTGATAATCGGAAGAACTGAAAAGCTTTCGGTAAAATTTCGTACGCCGGAAATGGGCTTTTTGTTTTCCTCCAATATATTTTAAATATGAAAAATATCACAAAAACATTTAAACAAATATTGAACACAACAAAAAAAATGAACAAGTCTTGTTTGAAAATATTTTTCGTAAAATCATTCCTATTCGGGAAATTTGTTTTTTTCATTTCTGGTTTATAATTATGAAACGGTAACAGTTACAGCAAATTTATGTTAATAATAATTGTAGAGCATACCAAAATGAACAACTTATAAAGAATAAGTTTCTTTCTAAATCCCTTTGGTTTTTGAGTAAACTGACCATTTTCATCTTTAATAATTTTGACGTTTTAAACGTCAGTTTACACAACGCTCGATGTACATTTAAAATATGATTTAAATTGAAAATTAACCATGAAAGCGTAAATATAAATGATACCATCAAGTCGGAGAAGTAACATGATGGCCACATCACCATTTTTTTTAATTCAATAGAAAAAAATTGTATGATTTATTTTTTATTATCAATGTGAACTCCGTCAGAAAAATCGTTTTTTTTTTTTAATTTAATAGACCATTTGATTTTAGAAAAATCGTATGGACATTTCGTCAAGAAAATTACCATATCCGCCTTGGTAGATAAAGCATAACTTTCTTGATTTTTTGGTAAATAACTATTATGTTTGTAACGCAATTAATTATAGATTATTAAAATTCCCGTTTTAAGATAATTAGATAATCGTTAATGGCTCACCAAAATTCCCAAAATTTCAACTAAAAACGTTCGTTCGCGTTATAATTTTAATGAGTGCTTAGCGTTTACAGACACGTTATCAAAATTCCACAAATCATGATAATGAAAGGTGATGGCCGTTAATGACACACAGACGAGCACGTGCTCCGGGTTTCCAAAATACTGCGAAGAATTTGATAAAAATAAATTCTTCGATGTATCATGGTTTCAATTGAAATTTATTTTCCACATGGATTGCCGTAATATACAGGATGTAACAAACAACACTTTTCCTTCTATGAATAATGTAAGAACTCAAAATAAGAAGAAGGGAGAAGATAGGAATTTGTGGTAGACCAGAGAAATCTTCGGGTTTCATCAAAACATTTTCCTTTTGACCCCCTCTTACTGTAACGGTCTTTTTTTGTAATCTGTAAATTGTGTTATTGTAAATTTGAGTGGTCAATAAATATAATTATTATTATTATTCACCAATAGAAAATTTAAAAACACTAATTATTTATTTTAACTATAAAATTCATGATTAAACAGGTAACTAATAAAAAATAAATCTAAGCCAGTATAGTGGCTTAAACAAAGGCAAAATTGCGTATTTTAATTCTGAATAGTTTGTTTAAAAAAATTAAAATATTCCGACTACTTCCGGAGATTTTCGATAAAAATCGAAAAAGTGAATTTTAGTTTTTATTTTTTTACGACTTTATTATTGGTTACTGTGAAAAACAAAGAGCACTTTCTTGCGATATCTTCCAAAAAATAATTCTGTTTTGTATAAATACGATGTTTCATTATTTAGATAACCACATCAACTTTTTTTTTGAAATACGGACTCGATTTTTTATTTATATATATTCGAGAAAACAAAATCATAAAAAAGGTATATAATTTTACTCATAATACAATCAATAAATATTGTTATTTCTTTACAGTTATTTTATAAAGAGAGATGGATATTTTTGTATGTGTACTTTCAAAATACCTCTCATGTATATTATTTCAGTTCGTTGTAACGTAAAAAAAATACATTGAGGTTTTTAGTTCAATGCAATTCATAGGTAATATGTTATTTATTCATATTCTGACCAATCTATGTAAATAAGAAACGTTACACTTATGAATAATAGATAAACCTGCAGCAAATTTTACGATTGTAGTTTTCTAAAAAAAAACTAAAATCTTTTAATAATCATCGTAGACCCTTATGCAATACCCTTTTCTTTATCAGAAGAACGAGCCATATCGATTGGCGTTAAAAATTTTCATCCAGGAAAAAATGCAAAAAAATTGGCACGTCACCATGGACAAGTTAGAAAATTTAAAAAAAAGTCGATTTTTTTTGAGACTTTGAACGGCCGCTACGGCTAAACTAAGAATCCAAATCGAACGAGGATTTCAAATTTGTGCTTATGGGGTGGAAGTTAGATTCGATTAAAATTGCCGATTTTTAATTTTTGTCGAAAACGTGAAATTCGATAGAAGGGTCCCCCCTTCTTACTTTTGTTCAAAAATGGGTTTTGAAATGATTTGCTAAAGAAACCTCTGGTTCGATTCCGGGTTTCTACACCTCACTGAGAAGATCCCCTCAAGACGCTTCAGAAAATGTACTTTTGCAAGAACAAATGTCAATTTGAAGCCCGTGACGCGTCAGCAAAGAAAACTCGAAAATGGAAAAAATCGAAAAAATCAACTTTCTTAATAATCATCGTAGACCCTTCTGTAATAACTTTTTTTTTCATCAGAAGAACGAGTTAAATCGATTGGCATTAAAAAATTTAATCTAGCAAAAAATAGTGATTTTTAACCGGCAGAAATAGTGATTTTAAGCAGTCATTTTTAATTTTTGCCAAAAGCAGTGATTTTCAACTGTTAAAAAGTAATAATAATAATTTCATTTATGGCACAATAATACAGTGTTGCACAAGTCAGGTACATGGTGTACAAATAAATTAATAAAGAATAATGAAGTAAATTAAAATCAATTACTTGGAATTAGGAAGTCTTTTTAATGTGATATTCAATCACATTTTTTTGGTAAAAATTGTGATTTAAGGGTCGGAAATAGTGATTTTTAACTGTCAAAAATAGTGATTCTCAACGGTTAAAATGATCATTTTTAACTGTCTAGAGTATTTTTAATTGTAAAAATGGTGATAATTAACTGTCAAAATAAGTGAATTTAACTGGCAAAATGGTGATTTTAAGCTGTAAAGAACAGTGATTTCAACTGCGAGAAATAGTGATTTTTCAACTGTCAAAAATAGTAATTTTTAACTGGCATAAATGGTGATTTCAAGTTGTCAAAAACATTGATTTCAACTGCCAGAAATTGTGATTTGAAACTGTCAAAAATAGTAATTTTTAACTGGCAGAAATGGTGAATTCATGTTGTCAAAAACATTGATTTCAACTGCCGGAAATTGTGATTTTAAACTGTCAAAAATGGTGATTTTTAACTGTCAGAAATAATTGTTTCAGCTGCCAAAAATCGTGATATTTAATATTAGAAATGAGGATTTTTAACTGTTAGAAATAGTGATTTTCAACTGTTAAAAAATAGTGATTTGTAACTGGCAAAAATTAGTGATTGTACGCTGACAACAACGGTGATTTCAACTGCCATAAATAGTGATTTTCATCTGTTAAAAGATAGTGATCTTTAACTGGTAGAAATAGTTATTTCAAGCTGTCAAAAACAGTGATTTCAACTGCGAGAAATAGTGATTTTTCAACTGCCAAAAAATAGTCATTTTTAACTGGCAGAAATGATGATTTTAAGCTGTCAAAAATATTGATTTCAACTACCTGAAATTGTAATTTGAAATTGTCAAAAATGATGATTTTTAACTGTCAGAAATAATTGTTTTCAGCTGCCAAAATCATGATATTTAATATAAAAAATGAGGATTTTTAACTGTTAGAAATATTGATTTTTAACTGTGAAAAAACTCAAATATTGATTTGTAACTGGCTGAAATGAGTGATTGTAAGCTGACAATAACGGTGATTTCAACTGCTATAAATGGTGATTTTCAGCTGTCAGAAGATAGTGATCTTCAACTGGCAGAAATAGTTATTTCAAGCTGTCAAAAACAGTGATTTCAACTGCGAGAAATAGTAATTTTTTAACTGTCAAAAATAGTAATTTTTAACTGGCAGAAATGGTGATTTCAAGTTGTTAAAAACATTGATTTCAACTGCCAGAAATTGTGATTTTAAACTGTCAAAAATGGTGATTTTTACCTTTCAGAAATAATTGTTTTCAGCTGCCAAAATCATGATATTTAATATTAGAAATGAGGATTTTTAACTGTTAGAAATAGTGATTTTCAACTGTTAAAAAATAGTGATTTGTAACTGGCAGAAATTAGTGATTGTAAGCCGACAACAACGGTGATTTCAACTGCCATAAATAGTGATTTTCAGCTGTCAAAAAAAGTGATCTTTAACTGGTAGATATTTATTTCAAGCTGTTAAAAAACAGTGATTTCAACTGCGAGAAATAGTGATTTTTCAACTGTCAAAAATAGTAATTTTTAACTGGCAGAAATGGTGATTTCAAGTTGTCAAAAACATTGATTTCAACTGCCAGAAATTGTGATTTTAAACTGTAAAAAATAGTGATTTTTAACTGTCAGAAGTAATTGTTTTCAGCTGCCAAAATCATGATATTTAATATAAAAAATGAGGATTTGTAACTGTTAGAAATAGTGATTTTTAACTGTTAAAAAATAGTTAGTTGTAACTGGCAGAAATTAGTGATTGTACGCTGACAACAACGGTGATTTCAACTGCCATAAATAGTAATTTTCAGCTGTCAAAAGATAGTGATCTTTAACTAGTGGAAATAGTTATTTCAAGCTGACAAAAAACAGTAATTTCAACTACGAGAAATAGTGATTTTTCAACTGTCAAAAAATAGTAATTTTTAACTGGCAGAAATAGTGATTTCAAGTTGTCAAAAACACTGATTTCAACTGTCAGAAATTGTGATTTGAAACTGTCAACAATGGTGATTTTTAACTGTCAGAAATAATTGTTTTCAGCTGCCAAAATCATGATATTTAATATAAAAAATGAAGATTTTTAACTGTTAGAAATAGTGATTTTTAACTGTTAAAAAATAGTGAGTCGTAACTGGCAGAAATTAGTGATTGTACGCTGACAACAGTAAAATTAGTGATTGTACGCTGACAACAACGGTGATTTCAACTGCCATAAATGATGATTTTCAGCTGTCAAAAGATAGTTATCTTTAACTGGTAGAAATAGTTATTTCAAGCTGTCAAAAACAGTGATTTCAACTGCGAGAAATAGTGATTTTTCAACTGTCAAAAATAGTAATTTTTAACTGGCAGAAATGGTGATTTCAAGTAGTCAAAAACATTGGATTCAACTGCCAGAAATTGTGATTTTACACTGTCAAAAATGGTGATTTTTAACTGTCAGAAATAATTGTTTTCAACTGCCAAAATCATGATATTTAATGTTAAAAATGAGGATTTTTAACTGTTAGAAATAGTGATTTTCAACTGTTAAAAAATAGTGATTTGTAACTGGCAGAAATTAGTGAATGTACGCTGACAATGACGGTGATTTCAACTGCCATAAATGGTGATTTTCAGCTGTCAAAAGATAGTGATCTTTAACTGGTAGAAATAGGTATTTCAAGCTGTCAAAAAACAGTGATTTCAACTGCGAGAAATAGTGATTTTTCAACTGTCAAAAATGGTAAGTTTTAACCGGCAGAAATGGTGATTTCAAGTTGTCAAAAATATTGATCTCAACTGCCAGAAATTGTGGTTTTAAACTGTCAAAAATGGTGATTTTTAACCGTCAGCAATAATTGTTTTCAGCTGCAAAAATCATGGTATTTAATATAAAAAATGAGGATTTTAACTGTTAGAAATGGTGATTTTTAACTGTTAAAAAATAGTGAGTTGTAACTGGCAGAAATTAGTGATTGTACGCTGACAACAACGGTGATTTCAACTGCCATAAACAGTTATTTTCAGCTGTCAGAAGATAGTTATCTTTAGCTGCTAGAAATAGTTATTTCAAGCTGTCAAAAATATTGATTTCAACTGCAAAAAATAGTGATTTTAAACTGTCACAAATGATAATTTTTATCTGTGAGAAATGATGGTTTTCAACCTGTGAAAAATAATGATATTTAACTAAAATAATGATTTTCAACTGCCAGATATGTCGACTTTCAACTGTACCTAGTAGTGATTTTGAACTATCAAAAATGGTGATTTTCAACTGTCAAAAATAATGGTTTTCAACTGTCAAAAATAATGATATTTAAATATCAAAAATGAGGATTTTTAAATGTCAGAAATGTCGATTTTTAACTGTCAGAAATAGTGACTTTTAACTCTAAAAAAATGACTTTTAACTGACATAAATGGTGTCGAAAACAGTGATTTCAACTGCCAGAAATAGTGATTGTAAACAGAAAAAAGTGGTGATTTCTACCTAGCGCAAAAAAAATTGGCAAGTCACCATAACAAAGTTAGAAAATTTTGAAATAAGTCGATTTTTCAGACTTTGAACGGCCATAGCGGCTAAACGAAAAATCCCAATCGAACGCGGATTTAAAATCAGTGCTCCTCGAGTGTAAGTTAGTCGGATTCAATTAAAATTGGCGATTTTTAATTTTTGTCGAAAACGTGAAATTCGATGGAAGGGTCCCCCCTTCTTACTTTTGCTCAAAAATAGGCTTTGAAACGATTTCCTGAAGAAACCTCCGGTTCGATTAGGGGTTTCTATACATCACTGGATAGATCTCATTAAGCCGCTTCAAAAAATGTACTTTCGCAAGAACAAATGTCAATTCGAAGCTCCTGGCGCGCCAGCAAAGAAAACTCGAAAATGGAAAAAAACCGAAAAAATCAACTTGGATGCATTTGGTAGTGCACAAACCTTGTATGTCCTAACTCTTAAAGAGTATGTCAGACATAGTTAGGACCAGTGGCGGCTCGTGGATTTCCGTAGGTGAGGCAAAGACAAAGATGTCGCTCGTGCCGCACTACTTACTCTAATAGAGGAAGCAAATATTTAGTTGATGTTTCGGTCAACAGCAAATATCCACGAGCCGCCACTGGTTAGGACGTACAAGGTTAGTGCACTACGAAGTATATCCGAAGACGTACACTTTAAGCTACATAACAAAAGTTTTCAAAAAGTGGGCATACAATACATTTACGCTTTAAACCATCGATATAATACATTTCGTAAAATCACAATTTTTTTTTTATATATAAAGATTAGGCTTACCAGTTTCAATTCCATTCGAATGAATCCATCAATCGTCATCCAACAGCGTTTTCTTCCAATATCTGAACAGCACATTTCAGCAAACTTCAAAACTACGTTTGACAGCACCTGTCATCAAGGATTACTATATAAATTGAACACATTAAAAACCCTATAACACGGATGGATCTGGGGAACGATAGCCAGCTTATAAAACCATTCACGATCAACTTTTAGTAAAGCAAGCCGTGATTTATTTTTGTTACGTTTGAAGCAGGAAATTTTGACCAGCATCAAAACGAAGCTTGATATATTTTTTTAAAACAAGAAACAGCGTTCACTACTGCTTCTGATAAATACGGCCCACATTAATAATAAATAGCTATAGTTTGATCAATGGATCTTTGCGTGTGAGTCATTACCGAAAACTGAGTTTTCTCGCCTTGGACGACATACGTTCACACGTGATTGCGTCTACTTTAGCTTATCATATTGATAGTAAACCCATGAGAATGTTGTCAGAACTAGGTTCAGCTATCTATGACGTGCACGCAAAGATCCATAGATCAAAGTATATTAAATAACAAAACTCTTTGCATAGTTTTTATTTCAGGAATGATGGCATTCACGTCATCAATTCCAAAGTCCCGAATCAATCCGTTCAAGGTCATAATAGTGCACATTGGCGTAACGTTAAATGGGATGGGTTTTTTTACTGAATTCTACATTTAAACATCCCCACGATTTTTGTCTGACATTCCAACACTCTTGTTAACGAATCATGCCGATGAATAACTTATTGGAAAGCACTAAATTATATTATAATATATTATATTACATTGGCGCCATTCAGAGTTTTCAGGTTCACCAACTTACACAAATCAACGATCCACGGAACTCGGCTTCATTTCTATTTATGCAACGGTATTGATTTTGATCATAATTCACTTTTCGATCTTGGTTCATATGAACTCTGGTTCATTTCAGTTTTATGCAACCGGCCCTAACTCGGATGAAACTGACGTTTAAAACGTCAAAATTATGAACAAATTATACTTCAAATTATAATAATCTTTACCGTCAGTTTACTTAAAAACTAAAGGGATTTCCAAAAAAAAAAATTTATACCACTATATTTTATTTACGTGGCTATAATTTCGACCATTAACTGGTCATTTTCAAACATAAGTTATGTTTGATCATGGCCAGTGAATAGTACGTAAATAAATTATAGTGGTATAAAAAAGTTAGTGTTTTATTCCAATTGATGAATGTGGTTTTCGCGTCTTGAAATTATTTGACGCGATACCAGGACTGCAATTCAACGATTTAATATAAATAAAATACATAACTCTTGCTTTTAGTAAGTTTATTTACACGAATTGTCTTCCATATTTACACTAACACATGGATACCGAATTTATACAATTTTACATAGAATTAAGACATCGATTAGTAAATGTGTGAAGTTGACAATTTCAAAATTCGTCCTCCAAAAATATATGTATACGTATATATCAACTTGTTTAACGCAGTCTTCGTAGGGCATAGAGAGCAACACTGGAATATAGTTTCGACGGTATAGAAGAAGAAGAAGTGTTTAAGTACATTTTGGCGACTTGAAAAAGTTTCAGCTTAAAATTAGTCAGTTCACGTTTCGGGTAACTATTTAACATTTATAGTACATCAAAGCAGGTCTATTATTTAACAAAATAAATACATTTCTATAAATATCTCTATATATATATAAATATAATACAGTATGTCTAAACAAATTTATGATTAAAATTACATTTGGATAATTAAAAATGTTTGTGCTTTAAAACGTTGTGTTTAAGATTTCGATAAACACAGAGACTAAGTTTTTACCACAAATTATTATATTCTGGGTGTAAATACAGATTACCACTTTGTAACGGTCGCAACCATCCTGATGGTAGATAAATTTAGATTACAAATAAATTGGAAACAACCTTATTTGTTGCAGAAAGCATTAAATAGATTCAATAATATTTCGTTCCGTTTTATTAAATTTAGATTAATATGAGTTACTGTATCAAATGAAAAAAACGTTCATGTACTTTTGCAAAAACAAATGTCAATTTGAAGCACGTGATGCGTCAGCAAAGAAAACTCGAAAATGAAAAAAATCGAAAAAATCAAATTTCTTCATAATCATCGTAGACCTTTATGTAGTGCGTTTTTTCATCAGAAGAATGAGCTAAATCGATTGGCGTTAAAAAATTTCATCCAGAAAAAAGTTAGCATGTAACCATGAACTTTAAAGGACTACAATAAACACGCCGTCTTGCGGCAGCAGCAAAATGTGCGCGCCAGTCTATCAGAAAATATACGTGGTGCGTGCGTAATGCTGCAGTAGATCGCGCTAAATAATCGTAGTGGTTTTTCTTGAAATCACGAATAGTATTCGATCTGCTGAGACCATTCATCCACACTCAAGTTATCATTTTTAAAGATGTCCTTCTATTAAAATCTATTAAACCTTTCCAAACTTTAACAATTTCTGTGTATTAACCCTTTGCACACGTATTGTGTCGACAATAAGTCGACATACGAGTGCAAAGGGTTAAAATCCAATTGAGCGAACTATTGAAACTCTTTGCTTCGAAGAATTATTTAGACACATTTGTATTGATTCTTCGTGTTTCTTAAGACAATCTCTACTTTATCCAAAGGTAACTAATAATAAACCAATTTACACATACCAAATAGCCGCACATTTATAATACATCATGTTCCTTTCTTAAGATTGTGTAAATATGGACGTTATTTATAACCGTTGCAAGTTCAGTTCGGGCTTCTCCACTCTTCGTTCGCTCGTAAGTCTAGATTACGCTAATATCAATAAAAATAATACTTTGCGATATAAACAAGTTCTAGTTTTTCCCTCTTCGTCGTATAAATTAAAGCTATTTGTACGGTCGCCTGGCTTGAACTTAAGTGATTACGCAACCAAATACGCTTTAAGTCGTGGTAACACGATTGAATAAATAAGCTGATCGTTCGGAAGATTACACGTCCAACTAAAAAGTCACTGGGCTTTGGTATAGCGCGATTATTGAATTGAATTAAATTTGAAAACAACAAAAAAATCCCTAATCCGTGTCGTCATGCCGCCTTTTATTTTTTAACTTGTCCCGTTTCTTCTTCATATTGGGCGTGACCACACAGCTGCAACCACTCCTCACCCTGATATAGTCTAACGTCCATCTGGTATCGTTGGGGCCTGAGGAGAGGGTCGGGAAGTAGGTGGGCCGTTGGTGGTGCCCCCCGGGGTCTTTCACGAGGGCGTAGGTGTAGCTGTACTTTTGCACGCACCGGGAATGACTGTGTAGTTTTTTGTCCATGAACCTGCACGGTTTGTTGAGGATGTCCTGGTGGCAGGAGAGCTCGTAGAAGCGCTGCCTGTTGTTGCCGTCGCGGTACAGCTCGACGTACTGGTCGTCCTGGTTTTTGCCGCCTTCCGGCTCGACCATCTCCAGGACCGAGGGGCAACAGTCGACGCCCGTCCGGTTCTTGATCTCCTGCTTGAGGAGCATCTGGTTTTCGCGCGGGGTTAGCAGCCGACCCGCGTCCTCTAGCTGTATCTCGTGCCTGTAGTACAGATTGTACCTGCAAGAAGAGAAAAATTAATTCGCTGGAGCGATCCTGAAGTGTAATAAGACATTTGCAAAATTGTAGATTCAAAGTTATTCTTAACAACCAACCCAACCCAACAACCTATCCAAACATAATCATTTTTTAGATGAGCGTTGACAGCCCGAATGCGGTTCAACTGGCTCTTCTGAAAGAACACCAAAATGACCTTCGATAGACACCAATTATTATTAGTCTATTTACATTCAACCCATATGTATTTTTTTACAATATGTACATGTTAAGTTCTAACTGATGGAAGCTCCTGCGGGCTGTCCCTGAGTCTGTCACTTCGTCCTCATCATTAGGCTGACAACGCAATCAACCAGCGCTTCCTCCCCCAAGCTGGTAGCCTGTGTTTGCAAATGTGGGCCCCTCTAGGAGCAGTATAGAAAAGTGTGTCGTCACGTGCAACGTAGTTACCTTGCCCACAGTACAAGTACGTAAGCTTTCTCTTTTTGCTTGTGAGTTGCCAGAAAGGCTGTTTTAAATAATGAATAAGCCTTGAGGTCACTTCGATCTGTCTCCTTTCTACACATCCCTCGTAGTAAGTGTACATGTCCACCTCGCTTGTTCCAAGATTATGTATTCCAAAGACATGGAACCATAATTGCAGCGGCGGCTCGTGGATGTTCGGCGGTGAGGCAACGGAAAAAAAATTGACCAAAAAAGCAACGGAATATTTGCTTCCTCTATTAGAGTAAGTAGTGCAGCACGAGCGGCATCTTTGTCTTTGCCTCATCAGGTAGGTTGCCTTGGTAGGTTTCGTAGATCATTAAATGCACCCTCTTCTATCAGAAAAACAAGACAAATCGATTGGCGCTAAAAAAAATTCAGCTATTCTAAATATCAAAAAAAATGGGTTTGAAAATTTAGAAAAAAGTCGATTTTTCAGACTCTGAACGATCGTAGCGGCTAAACGAATAATCCAAATTGAACGCGGTTTGCAAATCCGTGTTTCTGTGTGCAAATTAGTCGGATTCAATTAAAATTGGCGATCTTAAATTTTTGACGAAAATCTAAAATTTAGCCCTTCTCACGTTTGCTAAAAAAATGCATTTGAAATGATTTCCTAAAGAAACCACAGGTCTGATTCGGGTTTTCTATCCGTCGCCGTAAAGATCCCATCAAGACCCATCAGAAAATGAACTTGCGCAAGAACAAAAGTCAATTTGAAGCCAGTGGTGCGTTCTCAAAGAAAACTCAAAAATGGAAAAAGTCGTAAAAATCAACTTTTTTCATAATCATGTATCTTTTTTCAGACCAGAAGGTAATTTTAAACTCATCGAAAATTTTTTTATATGTAAACCAATAAAGTACTTACAACTCCATCCAAAAATTATATAAGGTGCAACAGGATACTAAGAAACAAGAGGTATTTGTGACCGTCACGGGAAACCGCCTCCCAAGAAAAGGTAGTTGACCACACCATCATGTTCTGGAGATATGACGACAATGAATGATCGGCAACCTACTCCCAAAAACGGCTCTTTTAAGGGCCATAAAAACTAATTAATTCTATTGATTGTTCTACATTGTCAACGCCGAATGAATGAATGAATGAATGAATGCATGTGGAATTAGAATTTTTAGAATTAAAATAAGAAGAGTATCAGAAGACTAGGATCGAAAAGAGGTATTTTATTCCTTAGTTTTCTGTTCAAAAATTCGATCGAAAATTTGTGGTTCAGAATGTCTACCCGAAATTACTTTCGAAATTTTTTTACGATTTGTAATAGAAAACTAGGAATGAAAAGAGGTATTTTGTTCCTAATTTTCCACTTAAAAAATTCGATCGAAAATTTGCGGCGAGTAAAAACAGTCCGGGTACAGAGTCCTGGTACAAAGTCCGAGTACAAAGTCCAGGTAAGAAGTCCGGGTACAAATTCAAGTTAATTTTCACCCCATAAAAGGGGTTGAAAAAAAAATCATTATTATAAAAATCACCCACATTTTGGATAAAAATTGTTATAAAAAAACAACCGAAAGATGTCTGTTGTTTAAACTTTTTCTCATAACAGACAACAAAATTCTGCATTGTTTGATGTACCACAAGTTAATTTCCACCCCATAGAAGGGGTTGAGAAAAAATCATTATTATAAAAATCACCCACATTTTGGATAAAAATTGTTATAAAACAACAACCGAAAGATGTTTGTTGTTTAAACTTTTTCTCATAACAGACAACAACATTCTGCACTGTTTGATGTACCACAAGTTAATTTCCACCCCATGGAAGGGGTTGAAAAAAAAATCATTATTATAAAAATCACCTCCATTTTGGATAAAAATTGTTATAAAACGATAACGGAATGATGTTTGTGGGTTAAACCTTTTCACATAACAGAGGACAAAATTCTGCATTGTTTGATATACCACAAGTTGATTTCCACCCCATGGAAGGGGTTGTAAAAAAATCATTATTATAAAAATCACCCACATTTCGGATAAAAATTGTTATAAAACAATACCGGATAGATGTTTGCGGTTTAAACTTTTTCTCATAATAGACGATAAAATTCTGCATTGTTTTATGTACCATAAGTTAATTTCCACCCCATGGAAAAGGTTGAAAAAAAATCATTATTATAAAAATCACCCACATTTTGGATTAAAATTGTTATAAAACAACAACGAAAAGATGTTTGTGGTTTAAACTTTTTCTCATAACAGACGACAAGATTCTGCTTTGTTTGATGCACCACAAGTTAATTCCCACTCCCTGGAAGGGGTTGAAAAAAAATCATTATTATAAAAATCACCCACATTTTGGATAAAAATTGTTATAAAACAATAACGGAAAGATGTTTGTGATTTAAACTTCTTCTCATAATAGATGACAAAATTCTGCTTTGTTTTATGCACCATAAGTTAATTTCCACCCCATGGAAGGGGTTGAAAAAAATCATTATTATAAAAATCAACCACATTTTGGATAAAAATTTTAATAAAACAACAACGGAAAGATGTTTGTGGTTTAAACTTTTTCTCATAACAGACGACAAAATTCTGCATTGTTTGATGTACCACAAGTTAATTTACACCCCATGGAACGGGTTGAAAAAAAATCATTATTGTAAAAATCAACCACATTTTGGATAAAAAATTTTAATAAAACAACAACGGAAAGATGTTTGTGGCTTAAACTTTTTCTCATAACAGACGACAAAATTATGCATTGTTTGATGCACCACAAATTAATTTCTACCCCTTGGAAAGGGTTGAAAAAAATCATTATTATAAAAGTCACCCACATTTTGGATAAAAATTGTTATAAAACAATAACGGAAAGATGTTTGTGATTTAAACTTCTTCTCATAATAGATGACAAAATTCTGCTTTGTTTTATGCACCATAAGTTAATTTCCACCCCATGGAAGGGGTTGAAAAAAATCATTATTATAAAAATCAACCACATTTTGGATAAAAATTTTAATAAAACAACAACGGAAAGATGTTTGTGGTTTAAACTTTTTCTCATAACAGACGACAAAATTATGCATTGTTTGATGCACCACAAATTAATTTCTACCCCTTGGAAAGGGTTGAAAAAAATCATTATTATAAAAGTCACCCACATTTTGGATAAAAATTGTTATAAAACAATAACGGAGACATGTCTGTAGTTTAAACTTTCTCTAATAATAGACAACAAAATTCTGCACTGTTTGGTGTACCACAAGTTAATTTCCACCCCATGGAAAAGGTTGAAGAAAATCATTATTATAAAAATCACCTACATTTTGGATAAAAAATTGTTATAAAACAACAACGGAAAGATGTCTGTTGTTTAAACTTTTTCTCATAACAGACAATAATATTCTGCATTGTTTGATGTACCACAAGTTAACTTCCACCTCTTGGAAGAGGTTGAAAAAAAATCATTATTATAAAAATCACCCACATTTTGGATAAAAATTGTTATTAAACAAAACCGGATAGATGTTTGTAGTTTAAACTTTTTCTCGTAATAAACGACAAAATTCTACATTGTTTGATGTACCACAAGTTAATTTACACCCCATAGAAGGGGTTGAAAAAAAATCATTAATATAAAAATCACCCACATTTTGGATAAAAATTGTTATAAAACAATAACTGAAAGATGCCTGTTGTTTAAACTTTTTCTTAAAATAGACAACAAAATTCGGCATTGTTTGATGTACCAGAAGTTAATTTCCACACCGTGGAAGAGGTTGAAAAAAAATCATTATTATAAAAATCACCCACATTTTGGATAAAAATTGTTATAAAACAACAACGGAAAGATGTCTGTTGTTTAAACTTTTTCTCATAATCGACGACAATATTCTGCATTGTTTGATGTACCACAAGTTAATTTCCACCGCCTGAAAAGGGTTGAAAAAAAATCATTATTATAAAAGTCACCCACATTTTGGATAAAAATTGTTATAAAACAACAACGGAAAGATGTCTGTTGTTTAAACTTTTTCTCATAATCGACGACAATATTCTGCATTGTTTGATGTACCACAAGTTAATTTCCACCGCCTGAAAAGGGTTGAAAAAAAATCATTATTATAAAAGTCACCCACATTTTGGATAAAAATTGTTATAAAACAACAACCGAAAGATGTCTGTTGTTTAAACTTTTTCTCGTAATAGACAACAAAATTCTGCATTGTTTGATGTACTATAAGTTAATTTCCACCCCATGGAAGAGGTTGAAAAAAATCATTATTATAAAAATCACCCACATTTTGGATAAAATATGTTATAAAACAATAACGGAAAGATGTCTGTTATTTAAACTTTTTCTTACAACAGACAACAAAATTCTGCATTGTTTGATGTACCACAAGTTAATTTCCACCCCATGGAAGGGGTTGAAAAAAAAATCATTATTATAAAAATAACCCACATTTTAGATAAAAATTGTTATAAAATAACAACGGAAAGTAGTTTGTGGTTTAAACATTTTCTCATAATAGACAACAAAATTCTGCATTGTTTGGTGTACCACAAGTTAATTTCCACCTCATGGAAGAGGTTGATAAAAAATCATTATTACAAAAATCACCCACATTTTGGATAAAAGTTGTTATAAAACAATAACGGAAAGATGTCTGTTGTTTAAACTTTTTCTCATAACAAACAACAATATTCTGCATTGGTTTATGTACCACAAATTATTTTTACCTCTTGGAAGGGGTTGAAAAAAAATTATTATTATAAAAATCACCCACATTTTGGATAATAATTGTTATAAAACAATAACGGAAAGATTTTTGTGGTTTAAACTTTTTTTTATAATAAACGACAAAATTCTGAATTGTTTGGTGTACCACAAGTGAATTTCCACCCCATGGAAGGTGTTGAAAAAAAATCATTATTATAAAAATCACCCACATTTTGGATAAAAATTGTTATAAAACAACAACCGAAAGATGTCTTTTGTTTAAACTTTTTCTCATAACAGACAACAATATTCTGCATTGTTTGATGTACCACAAGTTAATTTCCACCCCATGTAAGGGGTTGAATAAAAATCATTATTATAAAAATCGTCCACATTTTGGATAAAAATTGTTATAAAACAATAACGTCAAGACGCTTGTGGTTTAAACTTTTTTTCATAATGGACGACAACATTCTGCACTGTTTGATGCACCACAAATTAATTTCCACCGCATGGAAGGGGTTGAAAAAAAATCATTATAATAAAAATCACCCACATTTTGGATAAAAATTGTTATAAAACAACAACCGAAAAATGTCTGTTGTTTAAACTTTTTCTCATAACAGACAACAATATTCTGCATTGTTCGTTGTACCACAAGTTGATTTCCACCCCATGGAAGGGGCAAAAAAAACATTATTATAAAAATCACCCATATTTTGGATAAATTATGTTATAAAACAACAACTGAAAGATGTTTGTTGTTTAAACTTTTTCTCATAATAGACAATAAAATTCTGCATTGTTTGATGTACCATAAGTTAATTAACACGCCATGTAAGGGGTTGAAAAAAAATCATTATTATAAAAATCACCTACATTTTGGATGAAAATTGTTATAAAACAACAACTGAAAGATGTTTGTTGTTTAAACTTTTTCTCATAATAGACAACAACATTCTACATTGTTTGGTGTACCACAAGTTAATTTCCACCCCATGGAAGGCGTAGAAAAAAAATCATTATTCTGAAAATCACCTACATTTTGGATAAAAATTGTTATAAAACAATAACGGAAAGATGTCTGTTGTTTAGATTTTTTCTCGTAATAGGCGACGAAATTCTGCATTGTTTGATGTACCACAAGTTAATTTCCACCCCTTGGAAGGGGTTGAAAAAAAATCATTATTATAAAAATCACCCACATTTTGGATAAAAATTGTTATAAAACAATAACGTAGATATGTCTGTAGTTTAAACTTTTTCTCATAACAAACAACAATATTCTGCATTGTTTGGTGTACCACAAGTTAATTTCCATCTCTAGAAGGGGTTGAAACAAGGTATTACTTTTATTACTAACAGGTTGAATATTTATATGTTCAAACCATTTTTCGTCTTGATTTAATTATATTTCAATTCCAAAATTTATATATACGTATCATTGACGTTAAATAAATGTTGTAAGTAATATATCTGTTTACTAACAAATAACATTTATACCATTTCGTAAAATTATGCTCGTTTTAACAACTTACCATTCATGCATTCTGTGGTGTTTCCTGATGCTGTGTTTGGAATCGGAAAATATGGAGTCGTTTAAGTGTTCGTAGGATGTAACGGGGTAAAAAACAGCGGCTAAGCTAAGCACCTGCAAGAGAAAAACAATAAATCAACTCGATTGTTTGACGTGTGTGTGTGCATTTTGGAAAATGCGCCCCAGAGAGAAACGACGAACGCGCAAAACCCAAACATTTCGCGACAATTGCGCCGAAACGACCGAAATCGTACCTGAAACGTGATGGCCGGCATGAAGAAAAAAAAAGTGTTAAATCTTTACAAACTTGTACTTTTGTTACGGTATTCGTAGTTTGATTTTGTGTTTTAAGTGTTTTAAGCTTTAGTTGTGGTTAAACCATAGCGAATCTTTCAATGCAGTTTAATTATGGATTACTACGTAGTAACGGTAGCAACCATCCCCTTCATGTTTTAAACTGCATTAAAAGATTCAGTACGTTCTAACCGGAAATACTTTCTATGGTAATGGCTGTGGCCTCTTGATTAACAGCATTTTAATATGCATTTCCCAGAAAATTTAATTTTGGGGATTAATCGGAAACTTTGCGCACAGTTAGAGCAACATTATTTTTATATTTCAGTATAAATGGGAATCAAATAGCAGAAAGACCTCAGGTCGATAGCCCGGACAGACTAACCCCTACAAATGCATATTGTTAATTTAAAGATGTAATGTAAGTGTCTGAATAAAGATGTTTTCTCCGACTCTCACTCTTTCTCTGGGAATCAAATTTAATTTAAAATTATTAAACATGCACATGTATTTAACAAATCTACAGCATAATAATAATAAAAGGTGTTTCTTTATTCCCCATTATACTCCGAATATACTACAAGTTTATTAAAGGTACAGGTGTGAAGAAAATATACTACAAGTTTATTAAAAGTACAGGTGTGAAGAAAAAAAATATCTTGTTTACTGTTGGAATACAGGATTTATTTATTATTTAAACAAGTTTATTCATCTGCAGCAACTGAAATGTTTTCATTTTCGATTATTTATTGTTTATTATGCATAAATAATAGTTTAATTTGATGTTGTTTTTCTTCTACGAGTAATACCTTCTCTACATTTAAATTCACTGCGGCAATTGTACAACTCGTCGTGTATATACAGTTGCCTATCACATTATACCGCAATCCATTAATAGTATCAAGTGTGTGGTTCGTTTGACCGTGTTGTTCCTGTAATTAACTGAAATTAATCGTTCAATAAAATTAATGTATTTTACGTTGAAAAATTGGAAAATATAAAAATAAAGTGGATGCAGAGAAGTTAACTTTAGCTCAAATTAAAAATCAATTTTAAACAGTGGGTAAGGTAAACCCAACGGCAAAATTAAGGAGCTTCTTCGGTCCTCGAAGATTTGGGGACTTTAAAATTATTTAGATAAAAACTAATTTAAAAGAATCATAATGTTAAAGGCTGAAAGATCTCTGGTCAATTGCCTGTTGGGGTCATTTGTGAAAGAGTCTCGAACGGTTTGTTGAAATGGAACAAAATTCAGACTTTCAAAGATAAAATTTTCGTCGAGAAAAAAAACTATGCGTCGAAGAAAAAAAATCCTTCGTTTAATCACTGGCCTATTATATCTCAAATAAACGTGCCAGGTTTGAAAAAAAATCGGTGCAGTAGATTTTGAGATGTGGACACCGCGACTTTGACTTAAAAAAAATGCGGTTTGCGCAGTTGAACGGAGCGTGCTTTGAACTTCTGTAACTCCGTCAATTTTTAATCGGACTAATTCCAAATTTTCAGAGAATATTCTCGTAATGTTGTACCACTGAAAATGTCAAAATCAAATATCGTTCTTTTGAAATTTCTGACTAGACATTATCCCTTAACCCTTTGGCCTACTTTACTTACGTCCGAATGCAGCAGCAGAAACCAGTCCGACTGAGGCACGCCTGGCGTACCCAATTGTTCGCGCACAAATTCATGCCTTTTCATGGCACAACTGAAAACGTAAAATATGGACTTCAAAAAATTCTGTTTCGCAAGAAAATGCATTCATTGTGCAGCACTACTAACGCAAGCACTGTGCCAAGAGTTGAGCTCGTCCTCGATTTGATTGGCCCAAGCGGCTCGCCACGAGTTGAGCTCGTGCTCGAATTGATTGGCCCAAGCGGCGCGCCACGAGATATGCTCGTGGTCGTTGTGTTTGGCCCGAACATTTAAACACGAGGAGTACTCGTGGTTGTAGGTCAAAGGGTTAAATAATAACTAAGTTGGCAAGCCCGATAAATTTTTTTTAACAAATCCAATTTTTAGATTTTAAAATTCACCCCTTAACCAAGACATAAATTCACACAATCAATAGCGTTGTAATAAGACATCCCGACCTTGTTGCAAAAAGCCGAACCTTGCGGCAATTACTGAGCAATTATAACGTCTTCGCGGCCACATTTATCTCCGGGTAAGTTACGACCGGGAAATGCATGACATTCTTTCCTCCGGTCGCCTCGAGATGTTTGCACGAATCCTACCATATCGTACACCTACTTAAGTCACTTGCTGCATCGCAATAGCTCAGGTTTCCCTCGCCATCATCCATAGAGCAACCCATCGCTGTTCACACGCGGTAATCTGATGCAAATTACCGCCAATTGCAAGAGATTATCTTTTTTATCCAACACCAATTCGGTGGTGTTTTTTTTTTATGGAACTGCAGGTTAAGAAGAGTGAATGATTTGGGAAATTGGTGTTACAAGGATATTCTGCCACCACCATAGTTTATAATTTTAAACTTGTAATTTGATTAAACAAACAATGTAACTTTTAATTAATAAAAGCAGGTAAATTAAAAATTTTACTACACTTTATTCCTAACTCTAACTGTAACCAGGGGCGGCTCGTTATGTAGAGCCAAGGAGCACTACCTAATTTCAAACGAAACAAGATTTTTTTATTAACTCTAAAAACACTGATTTGTCATTTTAAATGTTAAAACGATGCCTGCGAAAGTTTCATGAGACGACAAAAATGGCAATGCATTTATTTGAGAATATAATCTCTTGAACAAATTAGCAGATTTGAAAAATTCTTTCCTGAATTGTGTTTTGTGTTGTTACCAGTGGTGGGGTTTAGTTTTTTTGAGGTTTATTAAGATCAATGTATTTTGAAGTGTGTTACAGTTGTTTTCGTATTTATTTTTTTTCACTCCGAAGAAGTTAAACTTAAAAAATCTGAAGGGCTATTCTCGGTCGGTTATCTTGAAAACTTGTGATGGGTTTTTTAGAGGCTTATTATGATTAATGTATTTTAAGTAAATTTGGAGAATTTCAAGTGTGTTGTACTTGTTTTTATATTTATTTTTTCACTCGTGCAAATTAAAAAAATCTGAAGCGCTGTTCTCGGTCGGTTATCGAAAACCTGTGATGGAGTTTTTTGAGTTTTTGAAGTATTATTAAGATTATTATATTTTAAGTAAATTTAGAAAGTTTCAAGTATTTTACAGCTGTTTTTATATTTTTTTCGCGTCAACAAAAAATGATTATAATTTTTCATAAATTTACACGAAAAATCGCAAAAGCAATGTTTTTAATTTTGTACGAAATCACTCTTGAAGTAATATTGAGTGATTTTGTAAAGTTTCAAATGGATGGCAATTGTTTTTATATTTTTTTCGCGTCGACAAATTTATTGCATTTTTTTTCTAAATTTTATCTGCGTTCACATTGAAATATTTTAAAATTTAGAAACAATGCAATTATAATTTTTACGGAAATGTAGAATCACATGTGTTGTGAGATGTTTTGGAAAGTATCAAGTCGATGGCAATTGTTTTTATATTTTTTTCGCGTCGACGAATTTATTGCAATTTTTTTCTAAATTTTATCTGCGTTCACATTAAAATATTCTAAAATTTAGAAACAATGCATTTCTAATTATTACGGAAATGTAGAATCACATGTGTTGTCAGTAGTTTTGGAAAGTTTCAAGTCGATGGCAATTGTTTTTATATTTTTTTTTCGCGTCGGCGAATTTATTGCAATTTTTTTCTAAATTTTATTTGCGTTCACATTGAAATATTTTAAAATTTATAAACAATGCATTTCTAATTTTTACGGAAATGTAAAATTATATGTGTTGTCAGTTGTTTTGGAAAGTTTCAAGTCGATGGCAATTGTTTTTATATTTTTTTCGCGTCGACGAATTTATTGCAATTTTTTTCTAAATTTTATTTGCGATCACATTGAAATATTTTAAAATTTAGAAACAATGCAATTCTAATTTTTACGGAAATGTAGAATCACATGTGTTATCAGTTGTTTTGGAAAGTTTCAAGTCAATGGCAATTGTTTTTATATTTTTTTCGCGTCGACGAATTTATTGCAATTTTTTTCTAAATTTTATTTGCGTTCACATTGAAATATTCTAAAATTTAGAAACAATGCATTTCTAATTATTACGGAAATGTAGAATCACATGTGTTGTCAGTTGTTTTGGAAAGTTTCAAGTCGATGGCAATTGTTATTATTTTTTTTTTCGCGTCGGCGAATTTATTGCAATTTTTTTCTAAATTTGATTTGCGTTCACATTGAAATATTTTAAAATTTAGAAACAATGCATTTCTAATTTTTACGGAAATGTAGAATTATATGTGTTGTCAGTTGTTTTGGAAAGTTTCAAGTCGATGGCAATTGTTTTTAAATTTTTTTCGTGTTGATGAATTTATTGCAATTTTTTTCTAAATTTTATTTGCGTTCACATTGAAATATTTTAAAATTTAGAAACAATGCATTTCTAATTTTTACGGAAATGTAGAATCACATGTGTTGTCAGTTGTTTTGGAAAGTTTCAAGTCGATGGCAATTGTTATTATTTTTTTTTTTCGCGTCGGCGAATTTATTGCAATTTTTTTCTAAATTTTATTTGCGTTCACATTGAAATATTTTAAAATTTAGAAACAATGCATTTCTAATTTTTACGGAAATGTAGAATTATATGTGTTGTCAGTTGTTTTGGAAAGTTTTAAGTCGATGGCAATTGTTTTTATATTTTTTTCGCGTCGACGAATTTATTGCAATTTTTTTTCTAAATTTTATTTGCGTTCACAATGAAATATTCTAAAAGTTAGAAACAATGCAATTCTAATTTTTACGGAAGTGTAGAATCACATGTGTTGTCAGTTGTTTTAGGAAGTTTCAAGTCGATGGCAATTGTTTTTATATTTCTTTTGCGTCGACGAATTTATTGCAATTTTTTTCTAAATTTTATTTGCGTTCACAATGAAATATTCTAAAAGTTAGAAACAATGCATTTCTAATTTTTACGGAAGTGTAGAATCACATGTGTTGTCAGTTGTTTTGGAAAGTTTCAAGTCGATGGCAATTGTTTTTATATTTTTTTCGCGTCGGCGAATTTATTGCAATTTTTTTCTAAATTTTATTTGCGTTCACATTGAAATATTCTAAAATTTAGAAACAATGCATTTCTAATTTGTACGGAAATGTAGAATCACATGTGTTGTCAGTTGTTTTGGAAAGTTTCAAGTCGATGGCAATTGTTTTTATATTTTTTTCGCGTCGGCGAATTTATTGCATTTTTTTTCTAAATTTTATTTGCGTTCACAATGAAATATTCTAAAAGTTAGAAACAATGCAATTCTAATTTTTACGGAAGTGTAGAATCACATGTGTTGTCAGTTGTTTTAGGAAGTTTCAAGTCGATGGCAATTGTTTTTATATTTCTTTTGCGTCGACGAATTTATTGCAATTTTTTTCTAAATTTTATTTGCGTTCACAATGAAATATTCTAAAAGTTAGAAACAATGCATTTCTAATTTTTACGGAAGTGTAGAATCACATGTGTTGTCAGTTGTTTTGGAAAGTTTCAAGTCGATGGCAATTGTTTTTATATTTTTTTCGCGTCGGCGAATTTATTGCAATTTTTTTCTAAATTTTATTTGCGTTCACATTGAAATATTCTAAAATTTAGAAACAATGCATTTCTAATTTGTACGGAAATGTAGAATCACATGTGTTGTCAGTTGTTTTGGAAAGTTTCAAGTCGATGGCAATTGTTTTTATATTTTTTTCGCGTCGGCGAATTTATTGCATTTTTTTTCTAAATTTTATTTGCGTTCACAATGAAATATTCTAAAAGTTAGAAACAATGCAATTCTAATTTTTACGGAAGTGTAGAATCACATGTGTTGTCAGTTGTTTTAGGAAGTTTCAAGTCGATGGCAATTGTTTTTATATTTCTTTTGCGTCGACGAATTTATTGCAATTTTTTTCTAAATTTATTTGCGTTCACATTGAAATATTTTAAAATTTACAAACAATGCAATTCTATTTCTTACGGAAATGTAGAATCACATGTGTTGTGAGATGTTTTGGAAAGTTTCAAGTCGATGGCAATTGTTTTTATATTTTTTTCGCGTCGACGAATTTATTGCAATTTTTTTCTAAATTTTTTTTTTGCGTTCACATTGAAATATTCTAAAATTTAGAAACAATGCAATTCTAATTTTTACGGAAATGTAGAATCACATGTGTTGTGAGATGTTTTGGAAAGTTTCAAGTCGATGGCAATTGTTTTTATATTTTTTTCGCGTCGACGAATTTATTGCAATTTTTTTCTAAATTTTTTTTTTGCGTTCACATTGAAATATTTTAAAATTTAGAAACAATGCAATTCTAATTTTTACGGAGAAATCGTAGAATCGCATGTGTTGTCAGTTGTTTTGGAAAGTTTAAAGTCGATGACAATTGTTTTTATATTTTTTTGGCGTCGACGAATTTATTGCAATTTTTTTCTAAATTTTATTTGCGTTCACATTGAAATATTCTAAAATTTAGAAACAATGCATTTCTAATTTGTACGGAAATGTAGAATCACATGTGTTGTCAGTTGTTTTGGAAAGTTTCAAGTCGATGGCAATTGTTTTTATATTTTTTTCGCGTCGGCGAATTTATTGCATTTTTTTTCTAAATTTTATTTGCGTTCACAATGAAATATTCTAAAAGTTAGAAACAATGCAATTCTAATTTTTACGGAAGTGTAGAATCACATGTGTTGTCAGTTGTTTTAGGAAGTTTCAAGTCGATGGCAATTGTTTTTATATTTCTTTTGCGTCGACGAATTTATTGCAATTTTTTTCTAAATTTTATTTGCGTTCACAATGAAATATTCTAAAAGTTAGAAACAATGCATTTCTAATTTTTACGGAAGTGTAGAATCACATGTGTTGTCAGTTGTTTTGGAAAGTTTCAAGTCGATGGCAATTGTTTTTATATTTTTTTCGCGTCGGCGAATTTATTGCAATTTTTTTCTAAATTTTATTTGCGTTCACATTGAAATATTCTAAAATTTAGAAACAATGCATTTCTAATTTGTACGGAAATGTAGAATCACATGTGTTGTCAGTTGTTTTGGAAAGTTTCAAGTCGATGGCAATTGTTTTTATATTTTTTTCGCGTCGGCGAATTTATTGCATTTTTTTTCTAAATTTTATTTGCGTTCACAATGAAATATTCTAAAAGTTAGAAACAATGCAATTCTAATTTTTACGGAAGTGTAGAATCACATGTGTTGTCAGTTGTTTTAGGAAGTTTCAAGTCGATGGCAATTGTTTTTATATTTCTTTTGCGTCGACGAATTTATTGCAATTTTTTTCTAAATTTTATTTGCGTTCACAATGAAATATTCTAAAAGTTAGAAACAATGCATTTCTAATTTTTACGGAAGTGTAGAATCACATGTGTTGTCAGTTGTTTTGGAAAGTTTCAAGTCGATGGCAATTGTTTTTATATTTTTTTCGCGTCGGCGAATTTATTGCAATTTTTTTCTAAATTTTATTTGCGTTCACATTGAAATATTCTAAAATTTAGAAACAATGCATTTCTAATTTGTACGGAAATGTAGAATCACATGTGTTGTCAGTTGTTTTGGAAAGTTTCAAGTCGATGGCAATTGTTTTTATATTTTTTTCGCGTCGGCGAATTTATTGCATTTTTTTTCTAAATTTTATTTGCGTTCACAATGAAATATTCTAAAAGTTAGAAACAATGCAATTCTAATTTTTACGGAAGTGTAGAATCACATGTGTTGTCAGTTGTTTTAGGAAGTTTCAAGTCGATGGCAATTGTTTTTATATTTCTTTTGCGTCGACGAATTTATTGCAATTTTTTTCTAAATTTATTTGCGTTCACATTGAAATATTTTAAAATTTACAAACAATGCAATTCTATTTCTTACGGAAATGTAGAATCACATGTGTTGTGAGATGTTTTGGAAAGTTTCAAGTCGATGGCAATTGTTTTTATATTTTTTTCGCGTCGACGAATTTATTGCAATTTTTTTCTAAATTTTTTTTTTGCGTTCACATTGAAATATTCTAAAATTTAGAAACAATGCAATTCTAATTTTTACGGAAATGTAGAATCACATGTGTTGTGAGATGTTTTGGAAAGTTTCAAGTCGATGGCAATTGTTTTTATATTTTTTTCGCGTCGACGAATTTATTGCAATTTTTTTCTAAATTTTTTTTTTGCGTTCACATTGAAATATTTTAAAATTTAGAAACAATGCAATTCTAATTTTTACGGAGAAATCGTAGAATCGCATGTGTTGTCAGTTGTTTTGGAAAGTTTAAAGTCGATGACAATTGTTTTTATATTTTTTTGGCGTCGACGAATTTATTGCAATTTTTTTCTAAATTTTATTTGCGTTCACATTGAAATATTCTAAAATTTAGAAACAATGCATTTCTAATTTGTACGGAAATGTAGAATCACATGTGTTGTCAGTTGTTTTGGAAAGTTTCAAGTCGATGGCAATTGTTTTTATATTTTTTTCGCGTCGGCGAATTTATTGCATTTTTTTTCTAAATTTTATTTGCGTTCACAATGAAATATTCTAAAAGTTAGAAACAATGCAATTCTAATTTTTACGGAAGTGTAGAATCACATGTGTTGTCAGTTGTTTTAGGAAGTTTCAAGTCGATGGCAATTGTTTTTATATTTCTTTTGCGTCGACGAATTTATTGCAATTTTTTTCTAAATTTTATTTGCGTTCACAATGAAATATTCTAAAAGTTAGAAACAATGCATTTCTAATTTTTACGGAAGTGTAGAATCACATGTGTTGTCAGTTGTTTTGGAAAGTTTCAAGTCGATGGCAATTGTTTTTATATTTTTTTCGCGTCGGCGAATTTATTGCAATTTTTTTCTAAATTTTATTTGCGTTCACATTGAAATATTCTAAAATTTAGAAACAATGCATTTCTAATTTGTACGGAAATGTAGAATCACATGTGTTGTCAGTTGTTTTGGAAAGTTTCAAGTCGATGGCAATTGTTTTTATATTTTTTTCGCGACGGCGAATTTATTGCATTTTTTTTCTAAATTTTATTTGCGTTCACAATGAAATATTCTAAAAGTTAGAAACAATGCAATTCTAATTTTTACGGAAGTGTAGAATCACATGTGTTGTCAGTTGTTTTAGGAAGTTTCAAGTCGATGGCAATTGTTTTTATATTTCTTTTGCGTCGACGAATTTATTGCAATTTTTTTCTAAATTTTATTTGCGTTCACATTGAAATATTCTAAAATTTAGAAACAATGCATTTCTAATTATTACGGAAATGTAGAATCACATGTGTTGTCAGTTGTTTTGGAAAGTTTCAAGTCGATGGCAATTGTTTTTATATTTTTTTCGCGTCGACGAATTTATTGAATTTTTTTTCTAAATTTTATTTGCGTTCACATAGAAATATTCTAAAATTTAGAAACAATGCATTTCTAATTATTACGGAAATGTAGAATCACATGTGTTGTTAGTTGTTTTGGAAAGTTTCAAGTCGATGGCAATTGTTTTTATATTTTTTTCGCGTCGACGAATTTATTGCAATTTTTTTTTAAACTTTATTTGCGTTCACATTGAAATATTCTAAAGTTTAGAAACAATGCATTTCTAATTTTTACGGAGATGTAGAATCACATGTGTTGTCAGTTGTTTTGGAAAGTTTCAAGTCGATGGCAATTGTTTTTATATTTTTTTCCTGTCGACGAATTTATTGAATTTTTTTTCTAAATTTTATTTGCGTTCACATTGAAATATTTTAAAATTTAGAAACAACGCATTTCTAATTTTTAGGGAAATGTAGAATCACATGTGTTGTCAGTTGTTTTGGAAAGTTTGAAGTCGATGACAATTGTTTTTATATTTTTTTCGCGTCGACGAATTTATTGCAATTTTTTTTCTAAATTTTATTTGCGTTCACATTGAAATATTCTAAAGTTTAGAAACAATGCATTTCTAATTTTTACGGAAGTGTAGAATCACATGTGTTGTGAGATGTTTTGGAAAGTTTCAAGTCGATGGCAATTGTTTTTATATTTTTTTCGCGTCGGCGAATTTATTGAAATTTTTTTCTAAATTTTATTTGCGTTTACAAATTTAGAATTATGAATTTAGAATTTATGTTCTTTTATATACACATTCGATTGCATGATGAAGAGGATCAAGGAGTGACAAGTGAAAAACAAAAGCGCTCCAATCTAGAATTATAATCTCGTTCAGGAAGTTTCACCAAGTGTAAGATGTCATAAAAATGTATAATAGTCTCAGATAAAGCATCAATTTTAACGTACTGTAAAATGTCCCGCGGCGTGCACTTGTGCTTGAAATACGTGCGAAATACAACCGGGACAATGCGTGTTCTATAAAGAGAAGAAAAAAACGACTACAATACCGGATTGCAGATAAATTACTCAATAACGAGAAATCCGATTCGGGATTGACACGCGAAATTTCGCGGCGCGGCCGCGCATTTTTCAAATTTCGCTCGAAACGAGTTTTCGCATGGGAAAAGAGAATTGCAACGAATTGTTGAAATTGTTTTGCAAGCACGCCCACTCCTTGTTTACTTTCGACTAATTAGTAACCCTTCGATTCCAATTGATACCTTTATTTATATATTTTGTTTAAAGGAATACATTTTCGTTAATTAACTCTGTTGTGTTGTGTCTTGGGAATTTAATGGCTAATTAAGGATTTTGGATTAAATTTAAACTGAGCGCTATTTTTACTTAAACTGGGCGTTGAATAAACATTATAAGTTTATAAATTGGATTTTCTGCAGCTGTTTAAATCTGTACGAATGGAAAGGGATAATACCGTAGTTATAATTGATTTTGTCTCATGCACTGGCAGTGGCGTAACTTTATATCGTTGTAGTTCAATTACAAGACAGTCTGGGACAGTGGTGGCAAACCTATGACCAGCGGGTCTATACAAACATCTCATTGAATTTCCTTTACGTCATTAAGTAACTTCAGTTTTTTTAACCTATATTTTTTTCTTCATTTTTCTTCTTCATTTTTTTAAATCAACAGGCTTCTTCTCTATATGACAGCATATATGGTCAACTACTTAATATAAGTTATAAATGTTACTAGAACCAAATTCGATCCCCGTGGGATACCACCAGTATCGAAATATTGATATAACCTTCTTATTTTAAAGTTTACCGAAAAATGTTTCAAATCAAATTTCTTAAGTTAGAAGTGCTTTATACAAACAACACATTAAATTTCTCCTATATCATCACGTGTAAATGATACAACTTCAGTTTTTTTTTCTTATTACAAATTTACACAACTTTCACCTCTATTTGCATGGAATTATCCCAATATTTAGAGATCGAGTGTATGCAAATTTTAACTGAGAATAATCTCGAATGTATTTTGTGTAAGTTTGGAAATTTTCAAAACGACAGCAATTGTTTTTATATTTTCTTTAAATCGCCAAAACTATTACAAATTTACAAAACTTTCCGCTCTGTTTCCGTGAAATTATCCCAATTTTTAATAGCCAAAGATGACAATTTTTAACTACCAAAAATGACAGTTTCAAATGTCAATAATGTCAATTTTCAACTGCCTAAAATAAACATTTTTTACTGCCTAAGAAAAATTTCAGCTACCAAACATTGAAATTTTCAACTGATAAACTCTACAATTTTCAACTGTCAAAAATGACAATTTTTAACATTTTCAACTGCCTTACATAGTAATTTACAGCTACCTAAAAATGAGAATTTTTAACTGCCAAAAACCACAATTTTCAACTGTCAAAAATGACAATTTTGAACTGCCAACAATGACTATTTCAACTGCCAAAAATGACAATTCTCGACACCCAAAAAAAAGCCATTTTTTTATCTGTCAACGCTTGCCATTTTCAACTGTCAAAACTCGGAATTTTTAATAGCCAAAAATAACAGTTTCCAACTGTCAAAAATTACAATTTCCTACTGCCAACGATAGCAATTTTCAACTACCAAAAATAACAATTTACAGCCAAAAATGACAATTTTCAACTGCTAAAAATAACAATTTTCAACAGCCAACAATGACCATTTACAACTGTCAAAAATGACAAGTTTCAATTGCCAACGATGACTTACCAACGATGACAATTTTCAACTGCTAAAAATGACAATTTTCAACTGCTGGAAATAACAATTTTCAAAAGCCAACAATGACCATTTACAACTGCCAAAAATGACAATTTTCAATTGCCAACGATAACAATTTTCAACTACTAAAAATGACAATTTTTAACAGCCAACGATGACCATTTTCAACAGTCAAAAATGTCAATTTTCAACTACCAAAAATGGCCGTTTTCAACTGCGAACGATGGCCCTTTTTAACTACCAAAAATAACAATTTGCAGCCAAAAGCTACATTTTTCAACTGCCAAAAATGACAATTTTCAATTGTCAACGATGACAATTTTTAACTTCTAAAAATGGAAATTTTCAACTGCTAAAAGTGACAATTTTCAACAGACAACGATGACCATTTTCAACAGACAACGATGACCATTTTCAACTGTCAAAAATGACAACTTTTAACTGCCAATGCTGACAATTTTCAACTGCAAAAATGACAATTTACAGCCAAAAGCTACACTTTTCAACTGCCAAAAATGATAACTTTTAATTGTCAACGATGACAATTTTCAACTGCTAAAACTGGCAATTTTCAACTGCTAAAAAATTACAATTTTCAACAGACAACGATGACCATTTTCAACTGTCAAAAATGACAACTTTCAACTGCCAATGCTGACAATTTTCAACTGCAAAAATGACAATTTTCAATTACCAACGATGACAATTTTCAACTGCAAAAAATATCAATTTTCAACAGACAACGATGACCATTTACAACTGTCAAAAATGACAATTTTCAATTGCCAACGATGACAATTTTCAACTACTAAAAATGACAATTTTTAACTCCTGTTACAAATTTATAAAACTTTCCGCTCTATTTGCATGAAATTATCTCAATTTTCAACTGCCAAAACTGGCAATTCTTAATAGCCAAAGATAACAATTTGTAACTACCAAAAATAACAGTTTCCTACTCTGAAAAATGTCAATTTTAAACTGCCTAAAATTAAAATGTTTAACTGCCTAAAAGAAAATTTTTCAGCTACCAAAAATTGCAATTTTTAACTTGTAAACACTACAATTTTCAACTGTCAAAAATGATCATTTTCAACAGTCAAATTGGCCATTTTCACCTACCTTACATTGTAAAATTAAATCTACCTAAAAATGACAAATTTTAAATGTCAAAAATGACAAATTTCAACTGCCAATGATGACCAATTTCAACTGCCAAAAATGACAATTCTCGACACCCAAAAATGCCAATTTTTATCTGTCAACGCTTACCATTTCCAACTGCCAAAACTGGGATTTTTTAATAGCCAAAAATGACCGTTTTCAGCTACCAAAAATGACAGTTTCCAACTGTCAAAAATTAAAATTTCCTACTGCCAACGATAGCCATTTTCAACTATCAAAAATAACTATTTACAGCTAAAAATGACAATTTTCAATTCCCAACGATGACCATTTTCAACTGTCAAAAATGAACATTTTTAACTGCCAATGCTGACCATTTTCGGTTGCGGAAAATGACAATTTTGACAGCCAACAATGACCATTATCAACTGTCAAAAATGACAATTTTCAATTACCAACTATGACAATTTTTAACAGCTAAAAATGACAATTTTCAACTGTTAAAAATAACAATTTTCAACAGCCAACAATGGCCATTTACACCTGCGAAAAATGACAATTATCAATTGCCAACGATGACAATTTTTAACTGCTAAAAATGACACTTTTCAACAGGCAACAATGACCATTTACAATTGTCAAAAATGACGATTTTCAATTACCAAGGATGGCAATTTTCAACTGCTAAAAATAACAATTTTCAACAGCCAACAATGACCATTTATAACTGCAAAAAACGATAATTTTCAATTGTCAACTATCATCATGTTCAACTGTCAAAAATGACAATTTTCAACAACCAACTACGACCATTTTCAACTGCAAAAAATGACAATTTTCAATTACTAACCATGACAATTTTCAACTGCTAAGAACGACAATTTACAACAGCCATCGATGACCATTTTCAACTGTCAAAAATTACAATTTTTAATTGCCAACGATGACAATTTTTAACTACCAAAAATGACAATTTTCATTTGCCAACAATGACAATTTTCAACTGTCAAAAAAGACAATTTTCAACAACCAACTACGACCATTTTCAACTGCAAAAAATGACAATTTTCAATTGCCAAGGATGACAATTTTCAACTGCTAAAAATTACAATCTTCAACTGCTAAAAATAACAATTTTCATTTACCAACAATGACAATTTTCAACTGTCAAAAAAGATAATTTTCCACAACCAACCACGACCATTTTCAACTGCAAAAAATGACAATTTTCAATTGCCAAGGATGCCAATTTTCAACTGCTAAAAATTACAATCTTCAACTGCTAAAAATAACAATTTTCATTTGCCAACAATGACCATTTACAACTGCCAAAAACGACAATTTTCAATTGTCAACTATTATGACTATTTTCAACTGTCAAAAATGACAATTTTCAACAACCAACTACAACCATTTTCAACTGCAAAAAATGACAATTTTCAATTACTAACCATGACAATTTTCAACTGCTAAAAACGACAATTTACAACAGCCATCGATGACCATTTTCAACTGTCAAAAATTACAATTTTTAATTGCCAACGATGACAATTTTCAACTACCAAAAATGACAATTTTCATTTGCCAACAATGACAATTTTCAACTGTCAAAAAAGACAATTTTCAACAACCAACTACGACCATTTTCAACTGCAAAAAATGACAATTTTCAATTGCCAAGGATGACAATTTTCAACTGCTAAAAATTACAATCTTCAACTGCTAAAAATTACAATTTTCAACAGCCAACAATGACCATTTACAACTGCCAAAAAAGACAATTTTCAATTGTCAACTATGACCATTTTCAACTGTCAAAAATGACAATTTTCAACAGTCATCGATGACAATTTTCAACTGCTAAGAATGACAATTTACAACAGCCATCGATGACCATTTTCAACTGTCAAAATTAACAATTTTTAACTGCCAATGCTGACCATTTTCAACTGCAAAAAATGAAAATTTTCAATTACCAATGATGATAATTTTCAACTTCAAAAAATAACAATTTACAGCCAAAAGCTACACTTTTCAACTGCCAAAAATGACCATTTTCAATTGCCAAAGATGGCAATTTTCAACGGCTAAAAATGACAATTTTCAACAGCCATCGATGACCATTTTCAACTGTCAAAATTAACAATTTTTAACTGCCAATGCTGACCATTTTCAACTGCAAAAAATGACAATTGTCAATTGCCAACGATGACAATTTTCCACTACTAAAAACGACAATTTAATGTAAATTTTAACGTGGTAATAATCTCGAATGTATTTTACGTAAGTTTGGAAATTTTCAAGTCGATAGCTATTGTTTTTATATTTTTTTCGAATCGTCAAAATTACTACAAATTTACACAACTTTACGCTCTATTCGAATAAGATTATCCCATAATTTAAAGCTACCAGTGTACAGTTTTTTTTACGAAATAATAATCTCGAATTAGTTTAAAGTACGTTTGAAAAATTTCAAGTTAATAGCAATTGTTTTCATATTTTTTTAAATCGTTAAAATTATTGCAAATTTACACAACTTTCCGCTCTATTCGCATGAAATTATCTCATAATTTAGAGCTACGAGTATTTAGATTTTTACGGAATAATAAACTCAAATGAGTTTTAAGTACGTTTGAACAATTTTAAGTCGATAGCAATTGATTTTATATTTTTTTCTAAGCGCTAAAATTATTACAATTTTCATAACTTTCCGCTCTATTCGCATGGAATTATCCCGATATTTAGAGTTCGAGTGTATACAAATTTTAACTTGGTATTAATCTCGAATGCATTTTGCGTAAGTTTGGAAATTTTCAAGCCGATGGCAATTGTTTTTACATTTCTTTCGAATCGCCAAGTTAATCACAAATTAACACAATTTTACTCTCATAATTTAGAGCTACTAGTATATGGGATTTTACGGAGTAATAATCTGAGGCCTTTTAGAACAACTTATATGGTCAACTATATTGTTAATATAAATTATAAATATTAGCGCGCCCAAATTTGATCCCTGTGGGATACCACACAATTTCTATAATCTATAGCCCTTTTCTTAATTGCATAAGCAACAGCAACTATTCACTATTCGAACTATTCAATCACATGGGAATATCAAAATCACACGATAATTTTAAGGTAAAGTCTAACGAATACATTTTTTTCATATTTCCACAATTCTCGCATTATGGCTTAATCGAGTTGAAAACTCGCGCAGTCGTCGGTGCGATTGAGAATATAACGAATAGCCGAGATGCTGTCGAAGATATCGAGCCCGTACCTTAATTATTAAACTGTATTTTAGAGATTAATACGTTACAATCGGAGACAAGGTATAATAATGCACCTTGTTCTTAGATGGTATCGTTTATCGCGATATTTATTACGTTTGTTACGCTATCCATTCCGCCATGAGACCGTATAATAATAGATTCTAACATGTGTACAACGTGCATTTAACTGGAAAGAGAGTTCCCACTTTCGGAGTGCGTGCTTTCCTCTTCCTTTTCTTCCTTTCTTGCTGCTGCTGCTGCTGCTCCGTTCTTCTCGGATGAACGCCGCAAATGCATGCAAATTTGTTCGCGCGAAAAACTGATCGAGAGGTAAAAAATGCTTCGTAGCACCATTTATTTTTGAGCCATTCAGTACACGGCTAGGAAAAACATGTCTTAACAAGACAAACGAATGAGTTCGATATAAATTCCCAATTAATCTTGAAGATTTAAAACGGATCAAATCATCGCAACCTTACAAGCCGTGATTTATGGTTAATTAAATTTAAGGTGCACCTCGTGAGAATTGATCAACAGTAGGTGGCCGGTGGTCCCCGTACAAAGCGGCCTAAACAAGGGTTGCTGAGATTACTATTCACGATTACATTCAGTTTCTGGTTTTATTGACCCCAAAATACCGCAGGTGTTTTTTTTTCCATTAGTGAAATCGAACATATAATTACCTAATTAATACGAGTTAACACTTGATAAGAAATGTTTTCGTAAATTTCGTAAGTATTATTTGTTGAAAGGATTGTCGAACCCTTATTATTAAATAATTAATTTACATTAATTATTACAATTGAAAAGTGAACACTATTTTCGTAAGTTTCATAACTATAATTTGTTGACAGGATTGTCGAACCCACCAGTAATTTAATTTCTAAATAATGGGCGCTTCTCTGCGGGCAGCATGGTATTGTCGTGGAGTTGGTACGTGTAACTATTAATCAGTTAACCTGTTAATTAGATTAGACAGGTAATTCTCCCACCCACACCATTCGCTACTACAAGATAAAATCTGCATAATTAGACCCACACATATCGGCGCGATTGTAGCGATTAAATGTTACATAAACAAAATTCATGTCTTGCGGAATCATTCTTAACGTGTTACGAATGTAATAGAAATTCAAACGAAACTAAATACCGTTTAGATTCCTTTATTTCACAAATTCAAAACTAATATCGATGGTTTCTTGTATCAATAACAAGCTATACAAATATCACACGTCTTCACCAAATAAATTTTCATTTCATTTCTGTTGCTGATTTTGCAAAGTATTTTCTTCTTCTCCATTAAGCCTTCGACAGACTTCGCCATCATTGTTGCTAGAGAACGCGATGGCCAAGATCTTGCACTTACAGTTTATAATAAAGAATCATTGTGGACGTGAATACTAAGCTCAATTGATTTATCACTTCAGCTTCCAATTTGTATCGTTGATTTTTGCTTGTGTTGTTCTTTGTGCGATTTTTAGTTAATGTGGTTAAGAACTTCTCTTATTTTCTGCTCGCACACCTCCAGGAAACCATTTTTTGAAAACTTTTTGGCACTACCTTCGACATCTCGACGAGTCAGATATTTTACAGACGGCCTATGCACGTATTATTTGTTAGATGTTGAAAAATTTATTTATTTATTAAAGTCTTTATTTTCAAAAATTAGTATACAAAGGGTATAGCCGAATAAGATGGTCAAAAGTGCCTCCAAAGCAAATCAATAATCGCGATGACTGGATGAAAGATACTTAAAAATGCCGTTGATTGCTCGAAATTTCAACCTCTTGAAGCAATTCGTTGTCGAGATATGACTGAAAACGTGAATTTTACGTTTTATTTTTTTTCTCGTTTTCTATGGCACGAATCAAGCTGAAACCACATCTACCCAAAACAAAAAAAAGTACTTCTCGCAGTATTTTTTTCAATTTTTTTGGCGCCAAATTCAAATAAAAAAATTAAGTTAAAGTTTTCAAAATTCATTTTTGCAGTGAAGGTATTCGAGGACTGTCTCAGTTTTTTTTTTCTGTAAATGTGTTTTACCAAATTCTATAACATACATTTTTTTCAGAATTTTAGACAGTGTGGAAGATAGTTAAAATAATTAAAAACTACTTTTACCACCTTAAAAATTTGAATTTCGCGCCAATATTGTGACAAAAAAGTTATTTTTGTGAAATGATTATCTTTTTTTTTTTAATTAGAGAGATGCACTTTACAAAAATAACTTTTGTAATCGCAATTTTGGCGCGAATTTTAAATTTTTAAGGGGCTAAAAGTGGTTTTTAATTATTTTAACTATCTTCCACATTGTTTAAAATTCTGAAAAAAGGTATGTTATAGAATTTGGTAAAACACATTTACAGAAAAAAAAATGAGACAGTCCTCGAATGCCTTCACAGTAAAAATGAATTTTGAAAACTTTAACTTAATTTTTCTATTTGAATTTGGCGCCAAAAAAATTTAAAAAAAATACTGCGAGATGTATTTTTTGTTTGTTTTGGGTAGACGTGGTTTCAGCTTGATTTGTGCCATAGAAAACCAGAAAAAAAAATAAAACGTAAAATTCACGTTTTCGATCATATCTCGACAACAAATTGCTTCAGGAGGCTAAAATTTCGAGCAATCAACGGCATTTTTAAATATCTTTCATCCAGTCATAGCGATTATTGATTTGATTTGGGAGCACTTTTGACTATACCCTTTGCAATACAAATTGAAATAGTGTACTATCAGTACTATCAGTATTGGTACAATACATTTAACATTTTAACATTTAACAAATCGCATTTGTTTACTTTTAAAGACCCTGTATCCGCATGACCCGAATCGGAAGGCGGAAACATTTACAACCTAGAATTAAACAATCGAACCGCAGCAGTCTCTGAATTGTCCACGCTTTCTATAAACAGAAATTACAATTTATGAATGCAACAATTAGCTGAAACCCGACGCGCGCGCGCGCGCACCTATCATTTGCAACAATTAAATCCGCAATCAATTCGCAATTGCGCAATCGAGCGGAATTTCAGATAAACGTTCCGCTTAGCGCGAGTGCAAAATGGTTTATTATCTAAATTCTATAACCGTAATTAATAACACCGAACGATTGTGATATTAATTGCGCTATTTGTTAAACGGACAGTGGCAGTGTGTTTTACTTACTTGTTAAGCAACAGTTGCTTACTCGAAAGCGTGCAAAATTAACAAAAATTTCATTTGTAATGATTTCCTGAAGAAACCGCTGGTTCGATTTGGGGTTTCTATACGTCACTCGAAAGATTTTTTCAAAACGCTTCATACAATGTACTTGCCCAACCACAAATGTTTATTTGAAGTCCGTGACGCGCCAGCAAAAAAAACTTGAAAATTGAAAAAAATCGAAAAAATCAACTATTTTGATAATCATCGTAGACCTTCATGTAATACCTTTTTTTTCATCAGAAAAACGATCTAAATCTATTGGTGTTAAAAAATTTCATCCAGAAATAATTGCAAAAAAGTTGGCAAGTCACTTGACGGAAAATTTTGAAAAAAGTCGATTTTTTCAGACTTTGAACGGCCCTAGCGGCTAAACGAAAAATCCAAATCGAACGCGATTTTCAAATCTGTAATCCTTGGGTGCAAATTAGTCGGTTTCGATTAAAATCGTTGATTTTTAATTTTTGACGAATACTTGAAAAACTACCCAAGGGTCCCCCCTTCTTACTTTTGCCTAAAAAATGCATTTAAAATGATTTCCTGAAGAAACCACTGGTTCGATTCGGTATTTCTGTACGTCACTGGGAAGAACCCTTCAAGACGCTTCATATAATGTACTTGCCCAACCACAAATGTTTGTTTGAAGTTCGTGACGCGTCAGCAAAGAAAACTCGAAAATGGAAAAAATCGAAAAAATTAACTTTTTTAATAATCATCGTGGACCTTCATGTAATACCTTTGTTTTCATCAGAAAAACGAGCTAAATCGATTGGCGTTAAAAAATTTCATCTAGAAAAAATTGCACAAAAGTTGGCAAATCACCATGAACATTATAGTGATGAGATAACCAGTTATTTTCCAGTAACGGTTATAACAGTTACTGTTACCACAAAGTAACGGTTATTTAGTAACCGTTATTTAAAGTAGAAGATGTATATTTTTTGAATATATTTAAAGGTTAAATAAAATAAGAAAATTGTAACTAAGAAATATTTGAGTTATCTAAGTAACAAATTTGACTATGTTACATTCTAATTTTTTATAATTGTTATTGAAAATAAGAAGCGTATCCTGCTTTAAAGGCTCTGACACTAATTGGCGAGCTTTGGAAAAGAGTCGTTCGCGTGGAACTGACGAACTTAAAATACACAATTTATCTCTTGCCAAACGTGAAGGGGAAATATTTGGAAATTTTCTCCCCACCATTTTATCGGATCCTCGGCCTGTGGTAAAATATCATGTAATATCAAAATGTACTTTCGCAAGAATAAATGACAATTTGAAACCCGTGACGCGGCAGCAAAGAAATCTCAAAAATGGAAAAAATCGAAAAAATCAACTTTTTTAATAGTTATCGTAGACCTTTATGTAATACCATTTTCTTCGTCAAAAGAACGAGATAAGTTGATTCGCGTTAAAAAAATTCATCTTGAAAAAAATGCAAAAAAGTTGGCAAGTCACTTGATGGAAAATTTTGAAAAAGTTGATTTTTTAAGATTTTGAACGGCCGAAGCGGCTAAACGGAGAATCCAGTTTGAACGCGGATTTCAAATATGCGTTCCTTCTGTGTCAATTAGTCGGATTTAATTAAAATTGGCGATTTAAAATTTTTGACGAAATCCTGAAAAATCATCCAAGGGTCATCATTCTTACTTTTTCGCAAAAATTGCATTTAAAATGATTTCCTGAAGAAACCACTGGTTCGATTCGAGGTTTCTACACAATACAGGAAATATCCCTTCAAGACGCTTCAGAAAATGTACTTTCGCAAGAACAAATGTCAATTTTAAGTCCGTGACGCGTAAGCAAAGAAATCTCGAAAATGGAAAAAATCGAAAAAATCAACTTTTTTTAATAATCATGGTAGACTTTTATGTAATACCATTTTCTTCATCAGAAGAACGAGATAAATTGATTGGCGTTAAAAAATTTCACCTGGAAAAAATTGCAAAAAAGTTAGCAAGTCACCATTAACTTTATGGAATATTTTGAAAAAAGTTGATTTTTTTCAGACTTTGAACGGCCGTAGCGGCTGAACGGAGAATCCAATTTGAACGCGGATTTCAAATATGCGTTCCTGGTGTTTCAATTAATCGGATTTAATTGAAATTGGCGATTTAAAATTTTTGACGAAAACCTGAAAAATCATCCAAGGGACCCCCCTTCTTACTTTTTCCCAAAAATTGCATTTGAAATGATTTTCTGAAGAAACCAGTGGTTCGATTCGGGGTTTCTACACATCACCGTAAAGATCCCTTCAAGACCCTTCAGAAAATGTACTTTCTCAAGAACAAATTTCAATTTTAAGTCCGTGACGCGTCAGCAAAGAAATCTCGAAAATGGAAAAAATTGAAAAAATCAACTTTCTTAATAATCATCGTAGATCTTTATGTAATACCATTTTCTACATGAGAAGAGCACAATAATTTGATGGGCGTTAAAAAATTTCATCTAGAAAAAATTGTAAAAAAGTTAGCAAGTCACCATGAACTTTATGGAAAATTTTAAAAAAGTCGATTTTTTCAGACTTTGAACGGCCGTAGCGGCTAAACGAAGAATCCAATTTGAAAGCGGATTTTAAATCTTTGTTCTTTGTGTGTCAATTAGTCGGATTTAATTAAAATTGGCAATTTAAATTTTTTGACGAAAACCTGAAAAATCATCCAAGGGTCCCCCATTGTTACTTTTTCCCAAAAATTGCATTTGAAATGATTTCCTGAAGAAACCACTGGTTCGATTCGGGGTTTCTATACATAACAGAAAATATCCCTTCAAGACGCTTCAGAAAATGTACTTTCGCAAGAACAAATTTCAATTTGAAGTGCGTGACGCGTCAGCAAAGAAAACTCCAAAATGGAAAAAATCGAAAAAATCAACTTTTTTAATAATAATCGTAGACCTCTATGTAATACCATTTTCTTCATCAGAAGAACGAAATAAATTGATTGGCGTTAAAAAAATTTACCTGGAAAAAATTGCAAAAAAGTTAGCAAGTCACCATGAACTTTATTGAAAATTTTGAAAAAAGTCGATTTTTTCAGACTTTCAACGGCCGTAGCGGCTGAACGGAGAATCCAATTTGAATGCGGATTTAAAATATGTGTTCCTTGTGTTTCAATTAATCGGATTTAATTGAAATTGGAGATTTAAATTTTTTGACGAGAAATCATCCAAAATTGCATTTGAAATGATTTCCTGAAGAAACCACTGGTTCAATTTGGGGTTCGTATACATCACTGGAAAGATCCCTTCAAGACGCTTCAGAAGATGTATTTGCGCGAGTATAAAAGGTAATTTAAAGCCCGTGACGCGTTCGCACAGAAAATTTTGGCGTAATAACAATTGTACCCAGCCTCGTGATTACAAATGAAATTGTTGTTGCAAACAAATGACGCTTAGGAATTCGTGTTTAATTCAGTTATTAATAGCAACGTCGAAGGGGAAATCTTCGAACAAATCATCCTGTCATCGTGGCGTATACAAAGGCATCACAACGCATAGAAAAAGGAATGATTTCAGCAAGTGGGCGCAATGTTGCATAAATAATGTGATATGTTTACCGCTCCCCTAATTACATTTGTCATTCTTGTAATGTAGCCGTGACCCTTGCACAAAATGAACCAATAAATATCTTCTAACCACTTCCTAATTGTATCGACCGGCGAGAGAGCCTGCGTAGGTTCTGGTAAATAATAAATACGCGCTTAATGTGACTGTAACTTTATAACATTCATTCATACCGTTAATGTAGACGAAATTGGTAAACACATAATGTATTTTAAATATGTACGTAATAATAGTTTTGTCAAAATTTTTTTATCAAATATTTGTCGAAAACCTATTTAGGATCTTAAAACGAATACTTGAAAAATGCGTTGAAAAATACGTTGAAAAATAATTTTGAAAAATTTTCACGATCACAATACTTTCCCGTGCGGATGGGGCTCATAAGACTTTACGACTTTAGATCAGATTCTTCGGCAATATCCCTCTCGAATGTACAATCCACCACAGCGAACACTTCTTATATTTCAATAAATCCAAAGTTGGCAAGAGTTACGTTCGTACGTGGTGTATAACACTGCAAAGTAACTGCCCACCACAAAGCAATTTTATTTTGAACATTAACACCACTCGACCCGAGCGTAAATATCGCCGCGGCCGAAGAGCCGTTTTCCTTGTTTCGCATTCCCATTTCTATTTTCACGTCGCATCGAACGCGCATTCAAATCTCCGGACAATGTAATCAAATATTATGTGTATTCGCGCCTATTTTAAGGCCGCCCGTAAAAGCTCCGGCAAGAGTATGGCATTACCGTGCGGAAAAATCCTCCTCGGCTCGCTCATAAAGCCCACGCTAGTCTAGTATTAGACGTGTAATGAGAATGTGTCAAAGATGTTAAAGTCGGGCCGCACAGAACGAACGAGAAAAGGGTATTGCGAATATCGAATGTCGATACGTTGCGAAATTGCAATTATTGAGCGGTATAAGGACGTGGTTATTACAAATGGAGTTTGAATCGGTGTTTTTTTTTTATTGAAGATAATAAACAACTCTAGCGAAATAATATCGTGTGAGCCACAAAATTTTCTTTCAGAGTTGGCTGTGAGATAAATGAGGTATGTCGCATATTATTACGTCATGAGGCTTAATTATTTAATTAATCTCGGACATGACTGCTCCTGATACAGAGTCAAGGAGCCCTTTAATTGCGTTCAAAATTTAGCATTTTCTAAAATAAATAAAATATAGTGGAAATTGTTTAAAAATTCTGAAATAATTCCATACAGCTCTCACATTATTATATTTGAAGGCAATAATCAACTTCTTAAAATCCAACATTTTTTTAATGGGTAATAACTGTTCGTTGTTAAACATGCATTTTTTAATTGCGTTCAAAATTGAGCATTTTCTAAAATTAATAAAAAATAGTAGAAATTGTTTAAAAATTCTGAAATAATTCTACACAGCTCCCACATTATTATGTTTTAAGAATATAATCAACTTCTTAAATTCCAACAATTTTTTAACGGGTAATAACTGTTCGTTGTTAAACATGCATTTTTAATTGCGTTCAAAATTGAGCATTTTCTAAAATTAATAAAAAATAGTAGAAATTGTTTAAAAATTCTGAAATAATTCTACTCAACTCCCACATTATTATATTTTAAGAATATCATCAACTTCTTAAATTCCAACAATTTTTTAATGGGTAATAACTGTTCGTTGTTAAGCATGCATTTTTTAATTGCGTTCAAAATTGAGCATTTTCTAAAATAAATAAAAAATAGTAGAAATTGTTTAAAAACTCTGAAATAATTCCACTAAACTTCCACATTATTATATTTTAAGAATATAATCAACTTCTTAAAATCCAACAATTTTTTAATGGGTAATAACTGTTCGTTGTTAAGCATGCATTTTTTAATTGCGTTCAAAATTGAGCATTTTCTAAAATTAATAAAAATAGTAGAAATTGTTTAAAAATTCTAAAATAATTCTACACAGCTCCCACATGATTATATTTTAAGAATATAATCAACTTCTTAAATTCCAACAAATTTTTTAGTGAGTAATAACTGTTCGTTGTTAAACATGCATTTTTTAATTGCGTTCAAAATTGAGCATTTTCTAAAATAAATAAAAAATAGTAGAAATTGTTTAAAAATTCTGAAATAATTCTACACACCTCCCACATTATTATATTTTAAGAATATAATAAACTTCTTAAATTCAAACAATTTTTTAATAGGTAATAACTGTTCGTTGTTAAACATGCATTTTATAACTGCGTTCAAAATTAAGCATTTTCTAAAATTAATAAAAAATAGTAGAAATTATTTAAAAATTCTGAAATATTTCTACACAGCTCCCACATTATTATATTTTAAGAATATAATCAACTTCTTAAATTCCAACAATTTTTTAATGGGTAATAGTGCATTTTTTAATTGCGTTCAAAATTGAGCATTTTCTAAAATAAATAAAAAATAGTAGAAATTGTTTAAAAATTCTGAAATAATTCCACACAACTCCCACATTATTATATTTTAAGAATACAATCAACTTCTTAAACTCCAACAATTTTTTAATGGTTAATAACTGCTCGTTGTCAAACATGCATTTTTTAATTGCGTTGAAAATTGAGCATTTTCTAAAATTAATAAAAAATAGTAAAAATTGTTTAAAAATTCTGAAATAATTCCACACAACTCCCAAATTATTATATTTTAAGAATACAATCAACTTCTTAAACTCCAACAATTTTTTAATGGGTAATAACTGTTCGTTGTTAAACATGCATATTTTTAATTGCGTTCAAAATGAAGCATTTTCTAAAATTAATAAAAAATATTAAAAATAGTTTAAAAATTCTGAAATAATTCCACACAGCTTGCACATTATTATATTTTAAGAAAATAATCAACTTCTTAAATTCTAACAATTTTTTAATGGGTAATAACTGTTCGTTCTTAAACATGCATTTTTTAATTGCGTTCAAAATGGAGCATTTTCTAAAATTAATAAAAAATAGTAAAAATTGTTTAAAAATTCTGAAATAATTCTACACAGCTCCCACATTATTATATTTTGAGAATATAATCAACTTCTTAAATTCCAATAATTTTTTAATGGGTAATAACTGTTCGTTGTTAAACATGCATTTTTTAATTGCATTGAAAATTGAGCATTTTCTAAAATAAATAAAAAATAGTAGAAATTGCTTAAAAATTCTGAAATAATTCTACACAACTCCCACATTATTATATTTTAAGAAAATAATCAACTTCTTAAATTCTAACAATTTTTTAACGGGTAATAACTGTTCGTTGTTAAGCATGCATTTTTTATTTGCGTTGAAAATTGAGCATTTTCTAAAATTAATAAAAAACAGTGGAAATTGTTTAAAAATTCTGAAATAATTTTACACAGCTCCCACATTATTATATTTTAAGAATATAATCAACTTTTTAAATTCCAACAATTTTTTAATGGGTAATAACTGATCGTTGTTAAACATGCATTTTTTTATTGCGTTCAAAATTGAGCATTTTCTAAAATTAATAAAAAATAGTAGAAACTGTTTAAAAATTCTGAAATAATTCTACACAGCTCCACATTATTATATTTTAAGAATATAATAAACTTCTTAAATTCAAACAATTTTTTAATAGGTAATAACTGTTCGTTGTTAAACATGCATTTTTAAATTCCGTTCAAAATTTAGCATTTTCTAAAATAAATCAAAAATAGTAAAAATTGTTCAACAATTCTGAAATAATTCTTCACAGCTCCCATATTATTATATTTTGAGAAAACAATCAACTTCTTAAATTCCAACAATTGTTTAATGGGTAATAACTGTTCGTTGTTAAACATGCATTTTTCAATTGCGTTGAAAATTGCGCATTTTCTAAAATTAATAAAAAATAGTAGAAATTGTTTAAAAATTCTGAAATAATTCTACACAGCTCCCACATTATTATATTTGAAGAAAATAATCAACTTCTTAAATTCCAACACTTTTTTAATGGGTAATAACTGTTCGTTGTTAAGCATGCATTTTTTAATTGCGTTCAAAATTGAGCATTTTCTAAAATAAATAAAAAATAGTAAAACTTGTTTAAAAATTCTGAAATAATTCCACACAGCTCCCACATTATTATATTTGAAGAAAATAATCAACTTCTTAAATTCCAACAATTTTTTAATGGGTAATAACTGTTCGTTGTTAAACATGCATTTTTCAATTGCGTTGAAAATTGCGCATTTTCTAAAATTAATAAAAAATAGTAGAAATTGTTTAAAAATTCTGAAATAATTCTACCAACTCCCACATTATTATATTTTAAGAATTTAATCAACTTCTTAAATTCCAACAATTTTTTAATGGGTAATAACTGTTCGTTTTTAAACATGCATTTTTTAATTGCGTTGAAAATTGAGCATTTTCTAAAATTAATAAAAAATAGTAGAAATTGTTTAAAAATTCTGAAATAATTCTACTTAACTCCCACATTATTATATTTTAAGAATATAATCAACTTCTTAAATTCCAACATTTTTTTTATGGGTAATAACTATTCGTTGTTAAACGTGCATTTTTTAATTGCGTTGAAAATTGAGCATTTTCTAAAATAAATAAAAAATAGTGGAAACTGTTTAAAAATTCTGAAATAATTCTACACAGCTCCCACATTATTATGTTTTGAGAATACAATCAACTTCTTAAATTCCAACAATTTTTTAATGGGTAATAACTGTTCGTAATTAAATATGCATTTTTAATTGCGTTCAAAATTTAGCATTTTCTAAAATTAATAAAAAATAGTAGAAATTGCTTAAAAATTCTGAAATAATTTTACACAGCTCCAACATTATTAAATTTTAAGAATATAATCAACTTCTTAAATTTCAACAATTTTTTAATTAGTAATAACTGTTCGTTGTTAAACATGCATTTTTAAATTGCGTTCAAAATTGAGCATTTTCTAAAATAAATAAAAAATAGTAGAAATTGTTTAAAAATTCTGAAATAATTCCACTCAACTCCCACATTATTCTATTTTAAGAATATAATCAACTTCTTAAATTCAAACAATTTTTTAATATGTTATAACTGTTCGTAGTTAAATATGCATTTTTTAATTGCGTTCAAAATTGAGCATTTTCTAAAATAAATAAAAAATAGTAGAAATTGTTTAAAAATTCTGAAATAATTCTACACAGCTCCCACATTATTATATTTTAAGAATATAATCAACTTCTTAAATTCCAACAATTTTTTAATAGGTAATAACTGTTCGTTGTTAAACATGCATTTTTTAACTGCGTTCAAAATCTAGCATTTTCTAAAATTAATTAAAAAAATAGTAGAAATTGTTTAAAAATTCTGAAATAATTCCACTCAACTCCCACATTATTCTATTTTAAGAATATAATCAACTTCTTAAATTCAAACAATTTTTTAATATGTTATAACTGTTCGTTGTTAAACATGCATTTTTTAATTGCGTTCAAAATTGAGCATTTTATAAAATAAATAAAAAATTGTAGAAATTGTTTAAAAATTCTGAAATAATTCTACACAGCTCCCACATTATTATATTTTAAGAAAATAATCAACTTCTTATATTCCAACAATTTTTTAATAGGTAATAACTGTTCGTTGTTAAACATGCATTTTTTAACTGCGTTCAAAATCTAGCATTTTCTAAAATTAATTAAAAAAATAGTAGAAATTGTTTTAAAATTCTGAAATAATTCTACACAGCTCCCACATTATTATATTTTAAGAATATAATCAACTTCTTAAACTCCAATATTTTTTTAATGGGTTATAACCTGTTGAGGTTATAGCCCTTTAACGCATACCATCGGCCTACATTTTGTACCCAAAACTAAATAAATCGGAGAAATAATAAGGCCTCAATAAATGTATTGTTTCTTTCGATAAATAAAAAAAAATCTTACTTACCGCGATGAGGGCTCGGAGAAAATGTGCAATTCGCATAGTAGCCAGTGCAGGCGGATTGAAGGTTGTGCGAGGGGTAAGGGCCTATTAACCCTCGCACCTCGGCCTCCCGGAGCTTACCGCGCTGCAGAAGTCCTTCCGCTCTGGCTCCGACCTCGCCGCATGGTTCCAAACCGACGGGGCTCCTTCTCCCTTCCTCTCTATCTGCAAGCGAACGGAAATTTCAGAATTCGCGACTAATTAAAATCGAACACAAAAATAATCTTATATAACGAGATCGCGTCCACCCACGCCCTCGCCAGGTCGACGGTTATTCGTTGCAGTGATTCGGATTTAATCCCTTATTGGCTGTCGCTAATTAATTGAAGAAAAGAGGTGATCCTTGCTAAAGGTCAGAATTGTTTTATCATCGGGGAATTTACGGCCAATCGAAACGGGCACGAAATGTGCAATTTAAAATCGATAAAATTTGTGCGAGCGCCGAAGAAGGTGGGACACGATTTCATATTCTATTTACGAGCCAACGGGAATTAAGGACGTAAAGATATGCGCTAATTAAATGTGCGAGATATTCGCGCCTTGTCATATCTTTATTACGCTGGGACGCCTGAAAGCTTTTCAAAAGTGTACGCGCGATGAAGTCATAAGATGCTGACGTATAGGTAAATGGGTTGTTTTTTTTTTATATTCAACACCTATCAAGGATATCATGTTTTTTTAAGATTTGAACACAGCTGTCAGTGATTTTTTTAAATTGCGTATGTAAAATGTTAATTGTTAATGTTAATAAATATCAAGGTAGGTACAAGAGGTGTAAACAACAACGAATACGGACATTTTGTGGTTATTATTTTTTTTTGTCAATTGGTTAATTTGTAATAACACTCTGCAATTGTAGGATAGGACCCCCCCACCATTCTTCAATTTACCTTAGCTACAAACACAACTTTTGGTGTTTGTTTAACCTCCAACATCAAGAATGAATTTTGTAATTAATCTATTTTGTAAGTTGGTTTGTATTGTAGGATAGGGCCCACCCACCGTCCTTCAAATTATTGTGTACCATAGCTACAAATCCAGTTTTAACCTCCAACATCAACAGTGGTGGAACTTCAGATTTCAACCAATACGTAATTATTTCAATTTACATGTTATGAGTTCGCACCTTCTAATTCGTTTTTTTTAGTTTTGCAACTTTTCGAAAACCCTTAATTCTTTGTACTTATTTTTTTGCAAAGTACAAGGTGGACAAACCAAAACGGGCGTTTTTGTAATGGATTATACATTGAAGGGTGGGGTCCGACACTTTACTTTATAATAATAATAATATTAATAAAATCACTCAATTTTAATTCAAGAGTGATTTGGTAGAAAATTTCAATACATTCCGTCGATTGATTTGGCAATTTTTCATGTGAATTTATGAAAAATATTAATCTTTTTTTTGACGCGAAAAAAATATAAAAACAATTGCCATCCACTTGAAACTTCGCAAAATCACTCAATATTAATTCAAGAGTGATTTGGTAGAAAATTCCAATACATTCCGTCGATTGCTTTAGCAATTTTTCATGTGAATTTATGAAAAATATTAATCTTTTTTTTGACGCGAAAAAAATATAAAAACAATTGCAATCCACTTGAAACTTTGCAAAATCACTCACAATTAATTCAAGAGTGATTTGGTAGAAAATTTCAATACATTCCATCGATTGCTTTGGCAATTTTTCATGTGAATTTATGAAAAATATTAATCTTTTTTTTGACGCGAAAAAAATATAAAAACAATTGCAATCCACTTGAAACTTTGCAAAATCACTCAATATTAATTCAAGAGTGATTTGGTAGAAAATTTCAATACATTCCGTCGATTGCTTTAGCAATTTTTCATGTACATTTATAAAAAATATTAATCTGTTTTTTGACGCGAAAAAAATATAAAAACAATTGCAATCCACTTGAAACTTCGCAAAATCACTCAATATTAATTCAAGAGTGATTTGGTAGAAAATTCCAATACATGCCGTCGATTACTTTAGCAATTTTTCATGTAAATTTATAAAAAATATTAATCTTTTTTTTGACGCGAAAAAAATATAAAAACAATTGCCATCCACTTGAAACTTTGCAAAATCACTCAATATTAATTCAAGAGTGATTTGGTAGAAAATTCTAATACATTCCGTCGATTGCTTCGGCGATTTTTCATGTGAATTTATGAAAAATTTTTATAATTTTTTGTTGACGCGAGAAAAAATATAAAAACAGCTGTAAAATACTTGAAACTTTCTAAATTTACTTAAAATACAATAATCTTAATAATCTTCCAAAAATTCAAAAAAACTCTATCACTGGTTTTCAAGATAACCGACCGAGAACACCCCTTAAGATTTTTTAAGTTTCACTTCTTCGGAGTGGAAAAAAATTTATAAAAACAATGGCAACACACTTGAAATTTTCTAAATTTACTTAAAATACACTAATTTTAACAATCCTTAAAAAACGTAAAAAACCCCATCACAGGTTTTCAAGATTTTAAGTTTTCAGTGAAAAAAAAATATATGAAAACAACTGCAACACACTTGAAACTTTTCAAATTCACTCAAAATACATGAATATTAATAAACCTCCAAAAAACTCAAAATATCCCATCACTGGTTTTCAAGATAACAGCACAAAACCCGATTCTGGAAGAATTTTTCAAATCTGCTAATTTGTTCAAGAGATATATTTTCAAATAAATGCATTGCCATTTTTCTCGTCTCATGAAACTTTCGAAGGCATCGTTTTTAACATTTAAAATGATAAATCAGTGTGTTTAGAATTAATAAAAAAAGTCTTGTTTCGTTTAATTATAGGTAGTGCCATGGCTCCTTGGCTCTACATAACGAACCGCCCCTGAATTCAGCACTATAAAAAAAATGGATTTGCCTTTTATAAAATGAAAGGCTCAATTTTCATTTCCGCATAAATTAGCGCCGATGCATTAAATCATGTGATTTATATTTGTGCGATTGTTTATTTATGTTTTTGCAGATAAACGAGAAAAATCGCGCCAATAGAATGCGGACTTTAATTGCGTGGCGCCAATGAAATGCTAATGATTGCACTTAAGTGAATAAAATGAATAAAACTCTTGTGTGTTTATATCGCTGAATAAATTAACGAACAATTTTATACTTACCTTTTAAGTGGACAATTATTGATAAAATAATAATAATAAAATGTTGAGCGTGAACACAATCGCGGAAAAGGTGTTTCGTACGGTTATGTTAATGGCTGTAAATGATTTTAAGTTGAAGTCAATTTTTTCCCTCTGTATATGCACACTGATTATAAAAAGAAAATATATGAAGTATGTGGATGTGTGTATCTTCAACATTGCTAAACCATTCATAATCGTTCAGTCATAGTTATGTGTGCAATTTAACATAAAATAATCAAGTAATGGTGTAAATTTGTTATAAGGACGATAAAAAAATTTGATATGTATAAATTAATTAGGTATCCTAGGGCCACATAATTCATGAGTTAACTTTTTAAATTCTATATACTGGAGACAAGTTTTCTTAGCTTTGCTATTAGAAAATGGTTTAAGGCAAACTAAAGAAAAAACGTTAGGCTACTTACGATAAATTTATTAAGGAAGTTCCTGATCACTCAGTTGTCTTTGAACGTACAAAGGTCGGCGAATCATCGAATTGCAACCAAAGGGTTTAAGCTGACAGGTTGATAAACATAGCGCACAACACCAGGATGACAGGGTGATGATGCTGCCGTATAATTGTAATGGAATGTAATTCTGTAAATTAAAACTAATTCCGATTATCCGCGGAACTGAGTGTCCCGAAACCGTGGATAAGCGAATTCCGCATACAATTCGCAAAATGGCCGAAAATGAACATAAATTATCGTCGAATTCGTTGAATTTTAATGGCAATTACACTTATTTTAATAATTTATAGAAGTCCATCATACAATTTGCATGTTCCCGTGGATTATATAATAGTAATACTAAGTAAAGAAATAATCCACCCTTCCAAATAAAAAAAAAAATGGTGATGTGCCATCATGTTACTTTCTCCGACTTGATGGTATCATAGTCATTTATATTTACGCTTGCATGGTTTATTTTCTATTTAAATAATATTTTAAATGTATATCGAGCGATGTGTAAACTCGGATGAAACTGACGTTTAAAACGTCAAAATTATGAAACATGGAAAAATTATACTTCAAATTCAAAAACTCAGTTTACTCAAAAACTAAAGGGATTTCGAAAAAAACTTATTCTTTATAAGTTGTTCATTTTAGCATCATTCTCTACAATTATTATTAATAGAAATTTGCTGTAACTATTATCGTTTTATAATTATAAACCAAAAATTAAAAAAATTATAATACATTTATTTCTTGAACAAAAATGATTTTATGAAAAATGTTTTCAAGCAAAAGATGTTCATTTCTTTGTTGTCTTCAAAGTTTGTTTAATGTTCTTGTGATATTTTTCATATTTAAGAAAATATTGGCAGAAAAACAAAAAACGGTTAAGGTAAACACCCACTTTCGATGTACGAAATTTTACCAAAAGCTTTTCAGTTCTTCAGATTATTAAATAAGACGGATGTTCAAAGTTTCATATCAATTGCTCTATTAGTTTTTGAGATACAGCGCGCACAGACAGACACACACACACACACAGACACACACACACACACACACACACACACACACACAAACACAATTTTTTTTTTACAGAAATTGTTGAAATGGCATCTAAGAACCCCAAAACGGATATTTCCGTAAAAAAAAATTTTGAAAAAAAAATCACGATCACAATACTTTCTCGTACTTCGTAGCGGAGAAAGTAAAAAAGTGGATAACTTATTCTAAAAACATTATTAATATGTTACTAATTAATTTTAACTGTTTTATAATGTTTGAATATTATTGCAGATTTTTAATAGTTTGATTTACGACGTAAAAATGATTTGATATTTAGATTGATTTAATATTTTCTTCTTGAATTCTGCGGAATGGCGATCGGGAAAACTGGTCGTGTGCAATGTGTAAAAAAAGGATGTGAACATCGTGAAATTGGAATCAAGTCGCTTTAATGAGGTGGTTTAATCGGATTAAACGATTATATTAATAACTGTTAATGCACTTATAAATAAACCAGCATTTTACAATTATCGCAAGGTTATCAAGACATCAAATCCACATTTCAACGGCAAGGTTACGTAATTCGGTTTAAAGCTGTAAAATAATCATACTGTTGCATTTAAAGATAACTTTAAATTTTTCATATTTTTTTGTTCACGAAAATGTTATAATGTGCGCATTATTTAATTGTATGGGCAGCATTAATGGGGTACGTTTAACACTCAGTTTTATTAAACACGCTCTTGCGTGTTTAATATGGTCATTAAACACGCTAATTCGCGCTTTAATTCACAGAACGCGATTTATAATAATAAATTTTAAATATTTTTCAATAGTAATTGTAATTATCAGGGGCGGCTTGTAATATAGAGCCAAGGAGCCATGGCACTACCTGTTGTTTCAAGCTCTGCAAGAATTTTTAATTAATTTTCAAAACACTTTTACGCCAATTAGTCTGGTCTAGGAAGATAAATCGTTCTTTTTTTTCTTCAAAAAAGGATGGGGTGGGGGGGACTATATTGTACCGGGTGACCCAGGGTTCTGTAATAGCCCCATAACTTATATGGTATTTGAGATATCGACTTCAAGTTTTCTTGAACTGGTACCCACATTTATTCTACATATTTTAAAAATATGTATGTTTTTGTACAGGGTGTCCCAATATACTTAACAGAACAAAGTTATGTTTTTTTAAATGGAACACCCTATATTTTATACTTGATTTTCAACCCTCTTGAGAAGCTGATACAAATAGGATCAGATAGTATGGGTCTATTATGGACGGTTGGTTAGTTATGGGCAAATTTTTGGCAAAAACAAGGACACATTGAAAAAGTTGCAGAAGCGCTCCTAGCAATGCTAGCGTCGTTTTTTATACACTAAAAAAATTTCCACATCATGAAGAATAATACAAATTGGCTTTGGTTCTTTTTTGTTCATACTGCTATACAGGGTGTCAACATACGCAAAATAATGGATAACTATTTTTTTTCAAATGGAACACCCTATATATCTTGCCACTAATGCATGGAATTTTTAATAAGCTTTCCAATTATGTACAATTTGTATAATGAAATATTAAGGATTCTTGAGATTTATCCATAAAAACCTTTTTCTTTTGTCACCTCCTGCTCATTTTTGGATTTTCAGCCAAAACTATGCATTTTCTGAGAAAATAACAAAAGACCAAAGTTGTAGAACGGAAAATTTTCGATCGATATAGGTCTTTCGACTTTTACAATAATGCGTACATTGCCCGCCAGAGTGCGCAAAATCGTCACCGTATATACATTTCAGCGTTTTTCTCAATTTTTTTGTTAATTAATTGCACTATATTTTATTTTCCACGTCCTCTAGCAGAAAAACGGGTAATTATAGAATTATTCAAATGACCTACATCGATTGAAAATATTCCGCTCTACAACTCTTAAAAGAAGCAATTTTTGCCCAAAATGCATAGTTTTCGCTAAAAATGCAAAAAACCATTGAGAAACGCAAAAATTGATATATACATTTTCAATTTGCATTTTTAGGGAAAACTATGCATTTTTGGCAAAAATTGCTTCTATTAAGAGTTGTACAGCGGAACATTTTCAATCGATATGGGCCATTTTAATTTCCCTATAATTTTCCGTTTTTCCGCTAGAGGGTGTGGAAAATAGAAGTATAGTGCAATTTAATAATAAAAAATTCGAAAAGAAAACGCTAAAATGCATATACGATCACGATTTTGCGCGCTCTGGCAGGCAATGCACGCATTATCTTAAAAGTTGAAAGAGCTATATCGATCAAAAATTTTTCGCTCTCCAACTTTGGTCTCTTATAATTTTTCCAGAAAATGCATAGTTTTCGCTAAAAATCCAAAAATCAGCAGAAGGTGACAAAACAAATATGTTTTTATTGATAAATCTCAAGAACCCTTAATATTTTGTTATACAAACTGTATATCATTGGAAAGCTTATTAAAAATGCCATAGATTGGTGGAAACTTATATAGGGTGTTCGATTTGAAAAAAAATAGTTATCCATTGTTTTGCGTATGTTGACACCCTGTATAACACTATGAATAAAAGAGAACCAAAGCCGATGCGTATTATTCTTTATGATGTGGAAAATTTTCTAGTGTATAAAAAATGAATCTGTCTTTGCTAGAAACGCTTCTGCAATGTTTTAAATGTGTACATGTTTTTTCCACAAATTTGCCCATAACTAACCAACCGTCCATAATAGACCCATACGATCTTATACTATTTTTATCAGCTTCTCGAGAGGGTTGAAAATAAAGTATAAAATATAGGGTGTTCCATTTAAAAAAACATAACTTTGTTCTGTTATGTGTATTGGGACACCCTGTAAAAAAACATACATATTTTTAGAATATGTAGAATAAGCGTGGGTACCAGTTCAAGAAAACTAGAAGTCGATATCTGAATTAGCAAATAAGTTATGGGGCTTTTACAGATCCCTGGGTCACCCGGTATAAGTGGCGCTACCATCAACATGTTCCACGAGCCGCCATTGAAATTAAGTACAGTTTTTGAAAATCCACGAGTTGTGAGTTTTTGAAAATTTTAATTTTCGAATTGTGTAATACTCGAGCAAAACATATAAAACGTGTTATATATTCTTTATTTACGGAGACCACTTTACATTAAATTAATAATTGCCTAAAACTAACACTTTAAAAACTATTAATTAAACAATACACAAGTATATACAATGGATATATCTAAATAATTAAACAATACAAACAATTTAAAATGGTGTTATCCCCAATACGACACTAGAATAAAATTCTTCGTAGATTATGTTTGAAGCGCCGAATAGACGAGTCGATAAAATCAATATTTACATGTAGGGCATTGGTGTTTAAAATTACTCTGTTTAGGGAGCTGTTGACAGTTGCATTTGTGCGTCTCCACCTGGATACTAAAAGAGATTTCTCCCTAGTGTAGTACTGGGGCACATGGATATTTAAAAGTAAATTGGCTAAATCTGTACAATCTACATTACTATTAAGTACTTTAAAGCAGAAGCACATTTCAAAATATATTCGTCTTTTAACCAACGGTTGTAGGCCGAAGTAATTCAGTAAGTGACTGTAGTTATCGCTGGAGAATAAAATATTGCACTTATAACATAAATACTTAATAAATAATCGTTGTACGCGTTCCAGGCGTTCACATTGATACTTTTGATAGGGAGACCAAATAATGCAACAATAATCAAGAATACTTCTGATTAGTGATGCATATAAACGCACGAAACATCTAGCTTCGGAAAAATCTGTTGTTTGTTGACAAAATTCTGCAAAAAATAAAATACATTTGCAAATCACCGGTTTATCAAATTAAGTGCAGTTTTTGAAAATCCATCAATTATTTAGCGAGTTGTTAATTTTTGAAAATTTTAAATTTCCAATAGTGCAATACTCGAGAAAAAAAATTGTAAAAAATATAAAATATCGACAAAATTCTATAAAAATTAAATTGTATTTGCAAACCATCGTTTTATCAAATTAAAAAAATAAAATTAAAGCAGGGACAGTTATATAGAGCCAAGGAGCCATGGCACTAACTGTAGTTTCAAGCTCATCAAGAATTTTTAAAACCCTTTCGCCAGTTACTTTGGTCTACGAAGATAAATCGTTCTTTCTTTCTTAAAAAAAAGGGGGGGAGGGTGAGGGGTATATTGTATAAGTGGCTCTCCCATCAACATGTTCCACGAGCCGCCACTGGTTGAATTTGCTGTTATTAAAGTATGATTGATGCAAATTACCGTTTTATTGATTGATTGATTAATTAATCAATTAAGTCAGTGATTAGTCAATTAATTAATTCGTGAATTTATTAATAAGCGGTGTAGGTGTCACAAATTTCAAATTAGTATTACTAATAGCACTTCAGAGTGAGTACAACGATCCGTACTGGAACGTGAGAGGTGCCGACATCAAAATGTAAAATTGCCGTTAATTCATGGGATAATTGGAACCCTCCAATGCGTTGCAGACTGAAAATATTCGATAATGCATATTGAGGAGTTCGCCACCAGTACCACTAAGGGCAGAAAAACGGAGACGTAATATTCTTCAATTTTTACCGGCGCGGAAAACGTAGGAACTCGGCGACAATCGAACGGGCGCGCGCATGAATTCACCAAAGCTATCGGCGACGTTTGGAGCACCATTGAAGCATTCCTTGCTGCGATAGTCATGCCACAATATATCCTCTCATTAAACTTGTATAATAATGTACCATTTTAATTAAGAAATTAATCCGAGCATTACTTTGTGTCCGTCTTGTCAAAACATGCCAAAATAACCGCATAAATGCAATAATTTCTACGACTTGGGGAAAGATGTCAACATCAACAGAATTAGGCAACACATGATTTAATTGAAGGTTTTTATTTGACAATTAATCATATTGTTTTCCACTAATTAATTCCTAATTAACACCATACCAGTTGATTGATAATAGAATCCTTCAATTATTCTTCTCGAATACCATTACAACTTTATAATTTATCACCGTGTAAACATTACACACGACTAAGTAGCGATAACTTAAAAACCCAGTGACATTTAAGGTGCTAATTCAGCGTGGCGCCATTTCGCGCAAATTATGCACACCCGCAATGATGATTGCAATGGCAATTAATAAAATTACGGAAAATTCAATAAATAATCAGCAGCGTACGAGCGGGTCGTATATTTATGGCGATTTGAGTTTTGTTATGCAAGTTTATTGAGTGAGCGCGCAATTAATTATGCGCTACCACCCCCGGGCTCGGATATTTCTATAAAATGGCGCCGCCGCGAGATGCTCAATGATATATTGTTGTTATTAATGCACATCGGACCTTGAAATGTTATTGCAAAAAAAATTGCACATATGGGCATAAACAACCTCCTTTGAAGGAGGTGTGTGCGTGTAGTAGCATGAATATTGCATCGAGCGGCCGTTGGTTAATTATTTATTCATTTATTTAAATCGCCGCGGCGGCGCGGCGGTGGTTTCGACTTTATTCAATTGCGCCGGTTAATTTTTGAATGAACTTATACCATTTGAAATTTTATTGATATCGTTCACCTGTTCTGAATTCCTATGCGAAATCACACGTGCTTTCGGATAAGAAATTCTACTTAATTGCGGCATTAATACGGTGATAAATCGTCGGTTATATATAAATATTCTTGTGAAACCGACCGACGGTATGGTGAAGCACCCCGCTGGTTTTATGGCACTGGAACGTTCCCTTTACCTGATGTCTTATATCAATATTGATTGGTCATTATGTCATGTTGGATAACCGTCCGGTTTCCAGATAGAAGCTGCAGAATTATGTCCACTACTCCGAATATAAATTAAGGTGATTAACAATCTTTTAAAATAATTCGATTTTTTCCTGCTGGGAATAAAATGGCAACACTCAAAACATGATTTTAATTAATTTAAAAGTGCGTTCGAGATTTTGGAAAATTGTAAAAAATTAATCCGCGGTGGAATTAGCTTGAAAATTTTCAAATACGTCAAGAATGAAACCATTCTTGATATTCTGTTGAAACAATTGATTTATTCCAGCTGGGAATAAAATGGCAACACTCAAAACATGAATTTGATTAATTTAAAAATGCGTTCGAGATTTTGTAAAATTGTAAAAAATTAATCCGCGGTGGAATTAGCTTGAAAATTTTCAAATACGTCAAGAATGAAACCATTCTTGGTATTCTGTTGAAACTATTGATTTATTACAGCTGGGAATAAAATGGCAACACTCAAAACATGAATTTGATTAATTTAAAAATGCGTTCGAGATTTTGTAAAATTGTAAAAAATTAATCCGCGGTGGAATTAGCTTGAAAATTTTCAAATACGTCAAGAATGAAACCATTCTTGGTATTCTGTTGAAACTATTGATTTATTACAGCTGGGAATAAAATGGCAACACTCAAAACATGAATTTGATTAATTTAAAAATGCGTTCGAGATTTTGTAAAATTGTAAAAAATTAATCCGCGGTGGAATTAGCTTGAAAATCTTCAAATACGTCAAGAATGAAACCATTCTTGGTATTCTGTTGAAACTATTGATTTATTACAGCTGGGAATAAAATGGCAACACTCAAAACATGATTTTAATTAATTTAAAAGTGCGTTCGAGATTTTGGAAAATTGTAAAAAATTAATCCGCGGTGGAATTAGCTTGAAAATCTTCAAATACGTCAAGAATGAAACCATTCTTGGTATTCTGTTGAAACTATTGATTTATTACAGCTGGGAATAAAATGGCAACACTCAAAACTTGAATTTAATTAATTTAAAAATGCGTTCGAGATTTTGTAAAATTGTAAAAAATTAATCCTCAGTGGAATTAGCTTCAAAATATCACAAACGCAGAAATTAACAATGATTGCAGATCTTGACAAAACGCATTTACGGAAGTAACAGGGAAATATTTGAGGCAGGTCACGAGAAATAAAAAAAAATTATACTTTAAATAGTTCTTTAGTTTTTGCAGACTACACGTATTCACTGGTAGATATGTAAATAAGGTGTACCATTTTAAAATTATGAGATAATTAAATAAATCAAATTACTTAATTAAGCAGTTAATGCCGCCATAGCGACCAGACACGTAATTATCAGGATTTTTCAACTTTAAATATTAATGTGTTTATTTTGTAATTGCGCGGCTTGAAAGTTGCCATTAATATGGAATCGATGTGTCTATGAATGTGTGTGTGTGCGGCAGTATGGAAAATGTGCAGACTTATGGACATAAATTTGCATAGTTAATAAACTGTAACGCAACATTATATTTATACATTACGCTTCTAATTTGTCACACGTTATTTTTCCACCGTATAGGCTACTGGTAACTGTATCTAAGACGATGAGGAAGTTATTAATTAATGAATTACGTCGACCTGTTCATAATTTATGTACACATTTTCATTGATGGATCGGTAATATTGATATTGTTATAATATTTCAATTATTTTTTATTTATTTTAGAAAATGCTCAATTTTGGACGCAATTAAAAAATGCATGTTTAACAACGAACAGTTATTACCCATTAAAAAATTGTTGGAATTTACGAAGTTGATTATATTCTTAAAATACAATAATGTGGGGGCTGTGTAGAATTATTTCAGAATTTTTAAAAAATTTCTACTATTTTTTATTTATTTTAAAAAATGCTCAATTTTGAACGCAATTGAAAAATGCATGTTTAACAACGAACAGTTATTACCCATTAAAAAATTGTTGGAATTTAAGAAGTTGATTATATTCTTAAAATATAATAATGTGGGGGCTGTGTAGAATTATTTCAGAATTTTTACACAATTTCTACTATTTTTTATTTATTTTAAAAAATGCTCAATTTTGAACGCAATTAAAAAATGCATGTTTAACAACGAACAGTTATTACCAATTAAAAAATTGTTGGAATTTAAGAAGTTGATTATATTCTTAAAATATAATAATGTGGAGGCTGTGTAGAATTATTTCAGAATTTTTAAACAATTTCTACTATTTTTTATTTATTTAAAAAAATGCTCAATTTAGAACGCAATTAAAAAATGCATGTTTAACAACGAACAGTTATTACCCATTAAAAAATTGTTGGAATTTAAGAAGTTGATTATATTCTTGAAATATAATAATGTGGGAGCTGTGTGGAATTATTTCAGAATTTTTAAACAATTTATACTATTTTTTATTTATTTTAGAAAATGCTCAATTTTGAACGCAATTAAAAAATGCATGTTTAACAACGAACAGTTATTACCCATTAAAAAATTGTTGGAATTTAAGAAGTTGATTATATTCTTGAAATATAATAATGTGGGAGCTGTGTGGAATTATTTCAGAATTTTTAAACAATTTATACTATTTTTTATTTATTTTAGAAAATGCTCAATTTTGAACGCAATTAAAAAATGCATGTTTAACAACGAACAGTTATTACCCATTAAAAAATTGTTGGAATTTAAGAAGTTAATTATATTCTTAAAATATAATAATGTGGGAGTTGTGTTGAATTATTTTAGAATTTTTAAACAATTTCTACTATTTTTTATTAATTTTAGAAAATGCTCAATTTTCGACGCAATTAAAAAATGCATGCATAACAACGAATAGTTATTATTAATTTAAGAAGTTTTATCTTTAATTTTTTTACAGTAATAAGATTCTTGTAGAACACTGATAACTGCTTTACAATCTTCTTTAAATTGATAGAAAGCTATTTTTATTCAAACATAATAATAATAATAATAATAGTTTATTGGTGCGAATGATATAAAATCTTACATAAGTCAATCCAACATTCATATCTTAATTCGTGATTTTTCCGCCCGTAATCACGCGGCATCAATTTTCCTATTTTTTTATCAATTCAAAAATTATTGTAGAATTCCTTTTGTTTAATTTTTTAGAATTTATTTGACAGTAAAGATGATTTAATGTTATTTTTTATAACACATTCAGTGTCACTTGATCACCTATTGTTGTCATTGGATCGTTTAATCTTTGAACGTACATCGAAGTAATTATAAATTTATTCGAACTTTAATTTCGCCTCTTTCATTATTTCGCAATAAATGGATAATCCGGGCTATAAATTAAGTATATATGTGTGCAAATCGCGACCTCACTGTCATAACGTCATGGTACATAAATCATTACATTATGTAGACCTAAATGGACCCGATGCTGATAAATCAGTGTCCAGACATTAAGTCGCACATTTTTATAGTAATAGTAATAATACAAAAATGTAGTTTATAAATTACGTGAAACCCGCATTTCTATTAATATTAACGATTATTTATTAACCTGTTGATACAAGGCATTCATGGAGATTATAATAATTATCGTAGCCCTTAAGATCGTAATAATAGTTCATATCGTTCCAGAATGAGTCATTTTTAAGTTGTAGTCAAATTTATTTTTTTACGAAATATGCAACTCGCGATTAAAAAATTCTAAAAAATTTATCGCTTGCATAACTAGCTTAAAAATTTCCAAATCTATTCAGAAATGATGTATTTATAATATACTGTAAAATATTTGATATACAACAGCAGAAAAAAAAATAGAAACACTCTGAATTGGAAATAACGAAATTTGCAATTCGCAATTTAAAAAATTCTAAAAAAATTATCTCTTGCAGAATTAGCTTCAAAATTTCTAAATTCATTCAAAAGTGATGTATTTTTTAATTTACTGCAAAATATTTGATGTACACCAGCACAAAACAAAGTAAAAATACTTTAACATTTAATTTGAGGAAACGGAATTTGTAGCTCTTGATTTGAAAAATTCTAAAAAATTAACCACTCACAGAATTAGTTTCAAAATGTACAAATCCATCCAGAAATAACATATTTTTAATATACCACAAAACAATTGACCCACCCTAGGTGTAAACAAAATGGCAACAGTTAAAACTTGAATTTGAGAGAACGAAATTTACATCTCGCGATTTGAAAAATTCTAAAAAATTAACCACTCGCAGAATTAGTTTCAAAATTTACAAACCCATCCAGAAATAACATGTTTTTAATATACCACAAAACAATTGACCTACCCTAGGTGTAAACAAAATGGCGACAGTTAAAACTTGAATTTGAGAGAATGAAATTTACATCTCGCGGTTTGAAAAATTCTAAAAAAATTAACCACTCGCAGAATTAGTTTCAAAATTTACAAACCCATCCAGAAATAACATGTTTTTAATATACCACAAAACAATTGACCTACCCTAGGTGTAAACAAAATGGCGACAGTTAAAACTTGAATTTGAGAGAATGAAATTTACATCTCGCGGTTTGAAAAATTCTAAAAAAATTAACCACTCGCAGAATTAGTTTCAAAATTTACAAACCCATCCAGAAATAACATGTTTTTAATATACCACAAAACAATTGACCTACCCTAGGTGTAAACAAAATGGCGACAGTTAAAACTTGAATTTGAGAGAATGAAATTTACATCTCACGATTTGAAAAATTCTAAAAAATTAACCACTCACAGAATTAGTTTCAAAATTTACAAATCCATCAGAAATAACATATTTTTAATATACCACAAAACAATTGACCCACCCTAGGTGTAAACAAAATGGCAACAGTTAAAACTTGAATTTGAGAGAAGAAATTTACATCTCGCGATTTGAAAAATTCAAAAAAATTAACCACTCACAGAATTAGTTTCAAAATTTACAAATATATCCAGAAATAACATATATAACGAAAAATTCGGTTTGAAAATTTTTAAATTCACTCAGAAATAACTTGTTTGTGGTTGACGTTTATTATAATTATTATTTCTCACCATCATAAAAAAATCGAATAGCCTGATTGGACAGCTCCGTGTACTAATGAAGCAATCATGAATGCGTGCTTAGCACAAAATATTCAAGAAAACTCTTGTTAATATGCCATAAATTTCAGTTAACCGAGCGCATTACCAGAAACTTCAATTACGGCACGGTTCATTAGATAAAAATCTTTTTTTCTTTTAATTTTTATTTTACCTGCTTATCTCATCTTTTCTCAGCAGAACTGGCCGCACATTGACGTCACAAATTGTTATCTGGTTGGAAAGATATTACATCTCGGAGTAATTTCGTGCATGCTTCATTAAGTCGAGGGTAGAACTAGTTTGCATTAATTTTTTTTTAAGAAATAATTAATGTATACCCTCTTACATTATCAGATTGTGTTCATCGATTGCTAATTGGTAGCTTTTAAGATGTTAGATAATGGTAATGAGAAATAGTTATATGATATTCCTGGGAAACAGTAAAAATTGTTTTTTTTTCTTCTTAAAATTAAATTTTATATGCCATAAGTCAGTTTGTTCCTTTTCCTCCAGCTGCAACCGTTTTTGAGTGATAGAATATTAAAACAAAAAATAAATATTACCTTCATAATAACTTTGGTGAATGACCTTAGACGTCGTTGCGCCTTAAACCCAAAATGTATTTATAATAACTTTGATGTAAATAAATAATTAAATAAACATTTTCCCAATAGCAACGTGTAATTAATTAAGATTAGCCTCGTAAATGTGGAAGCTGATTCATATTATCCCCACGCCCTTTTAATTACGAAAGAAGTGCCATCAAGGATGTTTGCAATTAAAAAAAAAAACATCTAATAACCCATCCCCAAGAATATAAATTAGCAGAGAATCAACTAGAATAATCCTTGCCAGAGGATTAGCATATTAACAGCAACAACTTTCACGCCAGTGTCAACTTTTGTGCCGTATTTGTAATGTAAACATTACAGAAATTCCGTACAAGGCAGGCGTTAAATATTTTCCACCACTTGACACACGAAAAAAAGAACCATAAGACATTCGTGGGTATCAATTAAAATGCCTTGCTCGCATGGGTAGGCCATAGATATGTGCTCCAATTAACAGGCAGGTGTTTACACTTTTTTTTTCTTCAATCAGGTACGTTGGTGGTATTTGTGTCGAATTCGGTGTGAGTTTGACAGGATTTGGAATTAATTCTAATGAATTTATAAGGGATTATGGGTGTCAACACTGATTATATTTGTATTTTTATGGGGGATTTAATTTGAATGAAAATTTTGAAGTCTAAGCTTGACGTGAGCCTAATTACTTTTAGGATGAGTAGGTGTGAGTAATATCACGGATTAATATAATCCTGTTATTCGATTAGATTTTCTTAAGAAGGATATGTTGTATAAATATGGGTATTACAGGCTAGTTATATCTTTAGTAAGATGTTGATGCTAAATAAAAAATTTGTTTGTTGAAGATTCGAAAATTCAAAATTAAGAATTTAAAAAAATTCGCAACTCGCAAGAAAATTGTTGGATTTTTAAAAACCAAAATCATTTTGAAACAATAATCTTTCCTAAACTTATCAACAATTCAAAATTTCGAATTTTAAAAAATTTGCAACTCGCAAGAAAATTGTTGGATTTTTAAAAACCAAAATGATTTCGAAAGAATGATGTTTCCTAAACTAAATAAAAAATTTGTAGAATTTTACCTGCATGATTTATATTTTTTTTTTCGTAGTAGAGTCAGCAATTCAAAATTTAGAATTTTAAAAAATTCGCAACTCGCAAGAAAATTGTTGGATTTTTAAAAACCAAAATTATTTTGAAAAATGATGTTTCCTAGACTAAATTTTAAAAAATCCTGCACAATTTACATTTATTTGATTTTTTTTTCGTTGAAGATTCGACAATTCAAAATTTAGAATTTTAAAAAATTCGCAACTCGCAAGAAAATTGTTGGATTTTTAAAAACCAAAATTATTTTGAAAGAATGATGTTTCCTAGACTAAATTAAAAAAAAATCCTGCACGATTTACATTTATTTGAATTTTTTTCGTTCGACAATTCAAAATTTAGAATTTTAAAAAATTCGCAACTCGCAAGAGAATTATTGGATTTTTAAAAACCAAAATTATTTTGAAAGAATGATGTTCCCTAGACTAAATTTAAAAAAATTCCTGCACGATTTACATTTATTTGATTTTTTTCTGTTGAAGATTCGACAATTCAAAATTTAGAATTTTAAAAAATTCACAACTCGCAGGAAAATTGTTGGATTTTTAAAAACCAAAATTATTTTGAAAGAATGATGTTTTCTAGATTAAATTTAAAAAAAAATTCTGCACGATTTACATTTATTTAAATTTTTTTCGTTATAGAATCAACAATTCAAAATTAACAATTTTAAGAAATTCGCAACTCGCAGGAAAATTGTTGGATTTTTAAAAACCAAAATAATTTTGAAAGAATGATCTTTCCTAAACGCAATGAAAAAATTGTAGAATTTTACCTGCACGATTTATATTTATTTAATTTTTTTTCACAGTAGAATCAACAATTCAAAATTTAGAATTTTAAAAAATTCGCAACTCGCAGGAAATTTGTTGGATTTTTAAAAAGCAATATTATTTTGAAAGAATGATGTTTCCTAAACTAAATGAAAAAATTGTAGAATTTTACCTGCACGATTTATATTTATTTAATTTTTTTTCATAGTAGAATCAACAATTCAAAATTTAGAATTTTAAAAAATTCGCAACTCGCAGGAAAATTGTTGGATTTTTAAAAAGCAATATAATTTTGAAAGAATGATGTTTCCTAAACTAAATGAAAAAATTGTAGAATTTTACCTGCACGATTTATATTTATTTAAAAAAAAATTCGTAGTAGAATCAACAATTAAAAATTTAGAATTTTAAAAAATTCACAACTCGCAGAAAAATTGTTGGATTTTTAAAAACCAAAATTATTTTGAAAGAATGATCTTTCCTGAACTAAATGAAAATTTTGTAGAATTTTACCTGCACGATTTATATTTATTTAAAATTTTTTCGTTGACAATTCAAAATTTAGAATTTTAAAAAATTCGCAACTCGCAAGAAAATTGTAGGATTTTTAAAAACCGAAATTGTTTTGAAAGAATGATGTTTCCTAAACTAAATAAAAAAATTGTAGAATTTACCTGCACGATTTATATTTATTTAATTTTTTTTCGTAGTAGAATCAACAATTAAAAATTTAGAATTTTAAAAAATTCACAACTCGCAAGAAAATTGTTGGATTTTTAAAAACCAAAATTATTTTGAAAGAATGATGTTTCCTAAACTAAATAAAAAAATTGTAGAATTTTACCTACACGATTTATATTTATTTAATTTTTTTTTTCGTAGTAGAATCAACAATTAAAAATTTAGAATTTAAAAAAAATCGCAACTCGCAAGAAAATTGTTGGATGTTTCCTAAACTAAATAAAAAAATTGTAGAATTTACCTGCACGATTTATATTTATTTAATTTTTTTTTCGTAGTAGAATCAACAATTCAAAATTTAGAATTTTAAAAAATTCACAACTCGCAAGAAAATTGTTGGATTTTTAAAAACCAAAATTATTTTGAAAGAATGATGTTTCCTAAACTAAATAAAAAAATTGTAGAATTTTACCTACACGATTTATATTTATTTAATTTTTTTTTTCGTAGTAGAATCAACAATTAAAAATTTAGAATTTAAAAAAAATCGCAACTCGCAAGAAAATTGTTGGATGTTTCCTAAACTAAATAAAAAAATTGTAGAATTTACCTGCACGATTTATATTTATTTAATTTTTTTTTCGTAGTAGAATCAACAATTCAAAATTTAGAATTTTAAAAAATTCACAACTCGCAGGAAAATTGTTGGATTTTTAAAAACCAAAATTATTTTGAAAGAATGATGTTTCCTAAACTAAAAAAAAAAATTGTAGAATTTTACCTACACGATTTATATTTATTTAATTTTTTTTTTCGTAGTAGAATCAACAATTAAAAATTTAGAATTTAAAAAAAATCGCAACTCGCAAGAAAATTGTTGGATGTTTCCTAAACTAAATAAAAAAATTGTAGAATTTACCTGCACGATTTATATTTATTTAATTTTTTTTCGTAGTAGAATCAACAATTAAAAATTTAGAATTTTAAAAAATTCACAACTCGCAAGAAAATTGTTGGATTTTTAAAAACCAAAATTATTTTGAAAGAATGATGTTTCCTAAACTAAATAAAAAAATTGTAGAATTTTACCTGCACGATTTATATTTATTTAATTTTTTTTCGTAGTAGAATCAACAATTAAAAATTTAGAATTTAAAAAAATTCACAACTCGCAGGAAAATTGTTGGATTTTTTAAAATCAAAATAATTTCGAAAGAATGATCTTTCCTAAATTAAATGAAAATTTTGTAGAATTTTACCTACACGATTTATATTTATTTAAATTTTTTTTCGTAGTAGAATTAACAATTCAAAATTTAGAATTTTAAAAAATTCGCATCTCGCAGGAAAATTGTTGGATTTTTAAAAAACTAAATTATTTTGAAAGAATGATCTTTTCTAAACCAAATAAAAAATTTGTAGAATTTTATGCGCACGATTTATATTTATTTAATGTTTTTTCGTAGTAGAATCAACAATTCAAAATTTAGAATTTAAAAAAATTCACAACTCGCAGGAAAATTGTTGGATTTTCAAAAAACAAAATTATTTTAAAAGAATGATCTTTCCTAAACTAAATAAAAAAATTGTAGAATTTTACCTGCACGATTTATATTTATTTAAATTTTTCTTTCGTAGTAGAATCAACAATTCAAAATTTGGAATTTTAAAAAATTCGCAACTCGCATAAAAATTGTTGGATTTTTAAAAACCAAAATTATTTTGAAAGAATGATCTTTCCTAAACTAAATAAAAAAATTGTAGAATTTTACCTGCACGATTTATCTTTATTTAAATTTTCTTCCTAGTAGGGTCAACAATTCAAAATTTAGAATTAAAAAAAATTCACAACTCGTAGAAAAATTGTTGCATTTTTAAAAGCCAAAATTATTTTGAAAGAATGATCTTTCCTAAACTAAATGAATTTTTTTTAGAATTTTACCTGTACGATTTATATTTATTTCAATTTTTTTCATTGCAGATACCATCAATTTTTAAACAGAGAAAGTAATTATTATACAATTTATAATTCCCTGTAAATGAATAATTTTCCAACTGATTTATACGAGAGACGTTTTAATAGTAGGAAATCCCGTGATTCGATTGGCTCTTACGCAAATACCAAAGCAACGATCACAATTATTCGTGATGGTTCTTGTGCAATATCAAGCGGCGCGATAAAATTCAAATGAGCTGATTAAATTATAATTATTTCGGTGTCAACATCCAGATAATCGGCCGAAGCCGTATCTGATTATATTCGCACTTATCTGCCATCGATTCACTTAATGGCGCTGACGACTTCGCCAGTTATTCAGCAATTTCCTCAACAATTTGCATCGGAATAATGCCAATAACAATGATTAGGTAAGTTGGCTGGTAAAAAAAAATAATCAAAACTGATAAGCCGTTCTCGATTTCAATTACTTTCTACAATGCGGTAATGTTATGTAACAAGAATTACATTGACAACATTTTGTTTTCATTATCAATACTATAATATCGAAAGGCTAATAATATATTCTCTCGTAAATTTTGAATACATACAATTTTTGATCTCTACATCTAATTTTTAAAACTTACAATTTTTGATCTTTACATCAAATTTTGAATACATACAATTTTTGATCTCTACATCTAATTTTTAAAACTTACAATTGTTGATCTCCACGTCTAATTTTGAATACTTACAATATTCGAATATATTTCTCGGAATTTCCTATTCTTTTCTTATGGGCGGTAACTGATCCATCCACTGTCTGTATACCAGATAATCCGAGTACTTGTTACTCTGAGAAAAGGTGAAGATGTGCACCCCACTAAGTACCTAACGCTACTGCTGTAAAACCTCTTGAATATTCAAAAATTTACGTCGCCAAAAAAGGTCGTTATTGTTTAGCCCTAAAGGAAGTGATAAACCGATAGATAGGGTTTTCGAATTTCTAAACAGAATAAATATTTACAGTCGAAATAGAAATATTGGTGTGACCATTTTACAGCCCGGGAGGAATTTTTGGAATTCAATTAGATTTAATTCTTATGTGTAGTATAGGCAATTTAATAACCAGGCGGACTAAAAGCGAAAGTCATATTTACACTAAAAAACGTTAAATATAAAAAAAAAATTATGTCAACGAAAATTGCAAAAATCCGCAATTTAAAAGTCAAAAAAAATCGCAGTTTTGATTTTTAAAAATTGCTTAACTTCCGGAGGACTTACTTGATTTTCTTGATTTAAATGCGAGAGCGTAGTGAACTAAGTGAGTATTAGAAACGTGGAAAGAAATATTTATATCAAGTAAACGAAAATTGCCAAAATTTCCAAGTTGAAAATCAACAAAGTCGCGTTTTTGATTTTTAAAAATTGTTTAACTTCTGGAGGCCTGACTTGATTTTGATGATTTAAATTCCATATTGTAGTGAATTTAGTAGGTATTAGAAACATGTAAAAAATAATTCTGTCAAATCAACAAAAATTGTCAAAATCCGCTATTTTCGAAGTTCAAAGTCAACAAAATCGCGTTTTGGATTTTTAAAAATTGCTTAACTTCCGGATGCTTTACTTGATTTTGATGATTTAAATGCCAGATTGTAGTGAATTTAGTGCATATTGAAAATGTATAAAAAATAATTAAGTCAAGTCAACGATAATTGCCAAAAGACGCAATTTTTTTTTTTGAATAGTCAACTTAATCGTGTTTTTTGGTTTTAAAAAATTGCTTAATTTTCGAAAACATTATTTGATATTCATGATCTAAATACCAAAATGTAGGTAATTTGAAGTATTTTAAAAAATATAAAAAAATAATTATGTCAAGTTAACGAAAATTGCAAAAAAACGCAATTTTTCAAGTGAAAAGTCAACAAAATCGCGTTTTTGGTTTTGTAAAATTGCTTTATTTTCAAAGGCATTCGTTGATTTTGATGATTTAAATACCAAAACGTAGCGAATTTGAAGTATTTTAAAAAACATAAAAAAATACATTTGTCACATTGCCGAAAATTGCAAAAAACGCAAATTTTTTCAAGTGAAAAGTCAATAAAATCGCGTTTTTGATTTTGAAAAATTGCTTTATTTGGGAAGGCGTTATTTGATTTTGATGATTTAAGTACCAAATTGTAGTGTTTTAAAAAAATATAAAAAAATACATTTGTCACGTCAACGAAAATTGCAAAAAACGCAATTTTTCAAGTGAAAAGTCAACAAAATCGCGTTTTTGGTTTTGAAAAATTGCTTAATTTGCGAAGGCGTTATTTGATTTTGATGATTTAATTACCAAAACGTAGCGAATTTGAAGGATTTTGAAAAATATAACAAAATAAATTTGTCAAATCAACGAAAATTGCCAAAAAAAAACTTAATTTTCCAAGTGAAAAATCAACAAAATCGGGTTATTCGTTTTGAAAAATTGCTGAATTTCCGAATGCATTAATTGATTTTGATGATTTAATTACCACAACGTAGCGCATTTGTAGTATTTTCAAAATTTAAAAAAAATTAATTTGTCAAATCAACGAAAATTGCCAAAAAACGCAATTTTTTTTAATGAAAAGTCAACAAAATCGCGTTTTTGGTTTTGTAAAATTGCTTAATTTCCGAAGGCGATTTTTTATTTTGATGATTTAAATACCAAAACGTAACAAATTTGTAGTATTTTAAAAATTATAAAAAATAAATTTGTCAAGTCAACGAAAATTGCAAAAAAACGCATTTTTTTAAATGAACAGTCAACAAAATCGCGTTTTTGATTTTGAAAAATTGCTAAATTTGCGAAGGCGTTATTTGATTTTGATGATTTAAATACCAAACCGTAGCGAATTTGTAGTATTTTCAAAATTAAAAAAAATAAATTTGTCAAATCAACGAAAATTGCCAAAAAACGCAATTTTTTAAATGAAAAGTCAACAAAATCGCGTTTTTGATTTTGAAAAATTGCTTAACTTTTGAAGGTTTTACTTGATTTTAATGATTTAATTCCAGATTGTAGTGAATTAAGTAGATATTAGTGACGTGTAAAAAAATTATTATGTCAAGTCAAGAAAAAAAAAACCAAAATCCGCAATTTTTCACGTTGTAAGTCGACAAAATCGCGTTATTGATTTAGAAAAATTGTCTAACTTCTAACTTTCCTGTACTTGATTTTGATCATTTGAATACCAGAGTGTAGCGAATTTAGTGTATATTAGAAACATATAAAGAAATATTGATGTTAAGTAAACAAAAAATTGACAAAATTCGGAATTTCGACAAATTTGCGTTTTCGTTTTTAAGAAATCGCTGAGGTGTTGAACGCGCTTTGTGATTATGATCATTTATACGTTAAAAAGTAGATAATTTATTGTTTTTAAAAATCTATCAAGAAATTCTCATGTTGCGGCGATGAAAATAGCCAAAATGGGTTTCATTTTCTTATAATAACATCAAGTGTAATAAATATTGTAATGGGGAATGTTACCGTTAACCACGCACCTATAAATAATTCATGTACACGCTTAATTTTTAAAGAGCCGCACGAAGTTTTCAATGAATTCCGCATTTTTTTTATGAATAAATAAACAATATTTCATTTTAGTTAATAGATGCAAAATGGTGCTATAATGCGCACGATTGAATTAAATAAACTCGCCAGGCATCTTTATGTAAGAGAGACTGGAAGTGATTATTTCCAATGGATGACTTGATCATTTAAATGTTCGATGGATATAATATTAAGGAGGAAGAAATTTAATTTATTTTAAAATCCTCTTGAAAATTCTCTAAGGGGAACTGGTCGAAAATTTTAAACGTCCATAGTTTCTGTATAGTAGAATTAATATCCATTTTTATATTAATATCCTTAATTTTTGAAAAATAAACGTTTTTAAGTGTTTAATTAAATTTGAACAATATTACGCCTCATTTTTTTTAACTTTTGGGATACGGGCAGCAAACGTGTACCAACACGTATTATCGATTTTTTTTAGAATGTAACGCATTGGAGTGTTCCAGTTATCCTATGAATTATTGTTAACGGCAATTTTACATTTCAATGTCGACACCAGTCATGTTACTGCCAATCGTGACAACTGAAATTTCACCAAAAACACTTTAACAATAAGCAACAACGGTTTAACAATAACCCTCATTGTTAAACTATTTTTGATGTATCCATAACTCTGATTGTCAAACTATTTCTGATGTAACAATAACTCTCATTGTTAAACTATTTTTGATGTAACAATAACTCTCATTGTCAAACTATTTCTGATGTAACAATAACTCGCATTGTTCAACTATTTTTTATGTAACAATAACTCTCATTGTTACAATATTATTGAGGTAACTATAACTCTCCTTTTTAACTTTTTTTCATGTAACAATAACTCTCATTGTTAAACTATTTTTGATGTAACAATAACTCTTATTGTTAAACTATTTTTGATGTAACAATAACTCTCATTGTTAAACTATTTTTGATGTAACTGTAACTCTAATTGTTTTAAATAGTTTTTCTATGTAACAATAAGTCCATTGTTAAACCAGAGTAGGAAAAATACATTGCTTATACGTATATGTTTTTCCGCTGTTTAGAGAAACAATTTGCCGGTCTCGTTGGGTGGTCACCCACTAAACTGTTCACGCGAGTATCATTAACTCTTCCCGTTCGTTTTTTATCTGACAGTCCGCTTTAAATGTACCATAATTATATGCAAAACTGAAAATGAAGATATTTAAGTCCTACCTGCGCCAAACCAGAGGTGTTACGTGCAATCACGGATTCCTCCGGAGCAGCTTTTTAAGGCCGGAGAGCCCACACGCACACTCCGGCCACAATAGGGGAAAATTAATTAAAATATCACTTGAACTGACAAATTTACGAAATAATTACGGTGATCGAGTCTTGACTTAATGACCGCGTGCGATTATTAAGAAATTGTGTTGTTGGATTTTTGAATGAAACATGCTACACAGGATGTACTAGGAGGTGTGGAAAAAGCTTGCAACTGATTTGTTGTGATTTTTTTTTCATCAGAAGAAACAGAGCAATGGATTGCCGTTATAAAAATTGAGTTAGCTGAAATAGCAACAAAGTTTGAAAATTTTAGAAAATAATCGATTTTTCAAATTTTGAACGGCTATAGCGGCTAAACGAAAACTCAAAATCGAACGCGGTTTGCAAATCTGTGCTTCTTGTGTACAAATAAGTCGGATTCAGTTAAAATTGGCGATTTTTAATTTTTGACGAAAACTTGCAAAATCATCCAAGGGTCCCCCCTTCTTACTTTTTGCTAAAAATTGGCTTTGAAACAATTTCCTGAAGAAACCACTCATTCTATTCGAGGTTTCTATACGTCACTGGAAAAGTCCTTTCAAGACCCTTCAGAAAATGTACTTGCACAACCACAAATGTCAATTTGAAGCCCGTGATGCGTCAGCAAAGAAAAAATCAATAATTCTTAATAATCACCGTAGAACTTTATGTAATACCTTTTTTCTCATCAGAAGAACGAGAGAAATCGATTGGGGTTAAAAAATTTCATCCAGCAAAAATTGTAAAAAAGTTGGCAAGTTACCATGAACCTTATGGGAAGTTTTGAAAAAAAGTTGATCTTTTCAGGCTTTGAATAGCCGTAGCGGTACAACGAAAAATCCAAACTGAACGCGGATTTCAAATCTGTGCTCCTTCGGTGCCAATTAGTCGGATTCAGTTAAAATTGGGGATTTTTAATTTTTGACAAAAACTTGAAAAATCATCCAAGGGTCCTTTTTACTTTTTGCCAAAAACAGGCTTTGAAACGATTTTCTAAAAAAACCACTGATTCGATTCGGGGTTTCTACAAGTAACTGGAAAGATCCTTTCAAGACTCTTCAGAAAATGCACCTGCCCAACCACAAATGTCAATTTTAAGCCCGTGAGGCGTCAGCAAAGAAAACTCGAAAATGGAAAAAATCGAAAAAAATCAACTTTCTTAATAATCATAATAATCCTTTATGTAATACCTTTTTTGCATCAGAAGAACGAGAGAAATCGATTGGCGTTAAAAAATTTCATCAAGAAAACATTGCAAAAAAGTTGGCAAGTCACCATGAACGATTTTTTCAGACTTTGAAAGGTCGCAGCGGCAAAACGAAAACTCCAAATCGAAAGCGGTTTTCAAACGTATTTTATGGCGCTTGAAAGCAACACAAAACCTCCGCGTTCTGCAAGATGAACCACCAACGTTGTTAGAAGATGTGCCTCTAAATATCAGAGCAAATGCGTAGATGCAGCAAGATGGAGCACCTCCACATTTTGGCATTTTTAAACGAAAAATTTACCACTTTCTCGGGGCCGCATGAAGTCATTGGCTATGCGATAGAGTCAAATGAACCATCTTTGAAAAGTCGAAATTCGAGTTGTCCGAAAATTATTTTTCAATCAATAACGAGTAGCGAAGTAACACCGATTCAGAATGGCGCCAGCTGCCACGTACTCATAATTTGTAAAATGACACGACTCGACTGCTTCGAGAGTTAAGAATTTTCAAATTTTTGTGTTTCACAGTATTTTTTAACTGTTTATAATAAAAGGAAAAATTATACTTTGCCTTATATACAATGATACTTCCCAAATTGTATATAACCCTCCGTCACACATCAAGGTCTTCTAAGACCCAGGCGAAATTTGCTTTTCGTTTTTCCTTCCGCAAATTTTGTTCTGTATAAATAATTACGTTTAATATTTCACTTGAACATGTATTGGGTATTATAGCAGGGATGTTGATTAGTAATTCGGATGATTTTGGATTTTTTTTTAAAGTCGAAAACATGAATAATAATTATATAATTTATAAGGCGTATTATAATATATTTTTTGAATTCTAAAGGGAATAATCCCGTAAATGAGTAAATAAATAAATAAATAAATACTGAATGTAATTCAAAGATAAAACATGTGTGACGGAAAGATAATATTAAAGTCCCAATCAGAGAGGATTTTAGTGTTCGTTATACATTTTACCGCATTTAAATGAAAACAAATTTAAATGTTTTAAAATGCCAAACTTTGCAGACTTCGAATCCGCAACATTGTTTTATTCAATTTTGTTCTACAGATAATCACCAACATTTCAAGCTAAGAAACTTAACATGGGTCGACTCGGATGATCTTCGAAAGTTTGTCAAATTGATTTTAGCTCGTACAAGTTCTAGCGGAAATATGTATTCGTACTTGTGTTTAGTCATTGACTTATCTTAATAATTTTTAATTTGTGTTTGAAGATTTTTATTGAATCGAAAAGTAGAAGCATTTTTAAGTAAATTTAGAAAAATTCAAATTTGTGGCAATTGTTTTTATATTTTTTTGAGCGCTCGTGAAAATGCGCAACTTCAGATTTACAGAAGCCTCGGTTCTCGTGCGATTATCCTGAAATCTAGTGACATGATGTTTGAAGATTTTTATCGAATCGTGAAGTAGAAGCAATTTTGAGTAAATTTGGAAAAATTCAAGTTGGTGGCAGACTTCGTACAGTTTAGCATACACATTGAGAGATTATAATATTCGCTATTAATTTTATAATCACTGGTATTAGGCAATACTCCTATACTTTTACTTTTACAAATATGGAAACACTGAGTAAATATTTTATTATGCTCGTAAAAATTAATTGACAGTTACTCGTTTTCTCACATCTTATTTACTGCGACCGGGATCAATTTAGGAATATGATACATTCATGTTCTACACGAATTTCTAATAAACGCGGGAAACACATGTCTTCTAAAGCGTAACATCATTAAGCCATGAAAGAATGATTATTTATTTGACGTAACTAAACAAACGCTTACGATTATATTAAATCTAAAAAACGAATGATGGATTTTTGTTCAAATTTGATCCCTGCGGGATACCAGAAGTTTCAAAATATTGATATAACTTTTTTATTTTAGAGTTTACCGAAAAATGTTTCAAATAAAATGTATTGGGTAAGAGGTGCTTTATACAAATATCACATTGAATTTCTCCTACGTCATCAAGTATAAGCGCAATTATGTACAACTTCAGTTTTTTTAGCGGCGACCCATGTTTTTTCTTCAATTTTGAAATAAGCAAGTATTTTACAACAACTCATAAAGAATAAGTTTTTTTCGAAATCCCAGTAATTGTTAAAAAAAATCGATAAATATGTAAAATTTCCACATTAGTAACGTCACAATATTTTTGAGCCCGTCAAAAAGTGCGATTAAAAAAATTAATAGAGCAATTATGAATTTATACAACACTCTGTGTAGCAATAAACACAAAAACGAACAGACATAACGCATTCCTCGTATTTTTCTTTAAATTCCCATGTCGCATATTTGCGACTCACCCTGGATAACAGTCAGCCGGACATATTTACACTTTCCGTGGCGTGTAACATGATATCGGGATTATTCCATCTCAATGATTCCTTGTTTCAAACTTGTTTGTTTGCTGTTGGCTGAAGAGGTGTGTATGTGTGTGTGTGTGTATGTATAAATGGGAAAATATTTTCAGTCATCATATCTAATGACAGCGGAGTAGAGAACCAGCCACTTTAAATACAGTGTATAGTGTGGATAAACCTAGGCTTGGTCACCGCTAAATGACGACTAATTTGCGTGAGAACTCTTCGAGGGGTCCTCCAGGTAGTCCCTTGTTTGACTTCTTGGTGGCGGTGGTGTGGGTACCACGCCCGTTCACACTTTAAAATTTTTAACTGGAAATATTAAGAGACAATAGGGGTGTTGTCTAATTTTTGTGTATGAAATATTTGAGTCAGAAAAATATGATTTATAAAAAACTTGTGGATGATTGTCGACTCTATAATCTAAAAAATATGTTAATGTATACAGGGTGTCCCACAATGGAGAGCCAACACTAACTTATGTTTTTTTAAATGATACACTGGGTATTATTTTGCATTTTTATGCGTAGTTTTTATTGCCAATTAAACCGGCAATAACTTTAATTGGGCTAAATTTAAAAATTTCCTTGTTATTCTGGTTTTTAGGGCAAAAACAAGTAATGTTTGAACAGTCACTGAAAAATAATAAGTTGATATTTTAAAATTATCGCAGCTGTTTTTTTTCAATAGTGCTTACATTGACTGGTAACGCCTAAATAACGATTTAAAAAAAAATCAATTTGTTTTTGAATTTAAGAGCTCATTATGGACACTATTTGTCTACAAAAAAAAAATAGAGGGACTTCCAGGAACGGAGATACGCAAAATGATTTAAATCGGCCGGAAACGCATAAAGAACGATTAAAAAAAAAATTCAAACAAATTTTTCTATTTTTTTCAAGTCCAAGAGCTCATTCCGAACACTGTTTGTTTAAAAAAAAATCTGGGACTTCCAGGAACGCAGATACGCAAAACGATTTTTGTCGTAAATTCTGCTTAAATCGACCGGAAATGCGCAAAAAACGATTTAAAACTATTTTTCTTCAAACAAATTTTTCTATTTTTTTCAAGTCTCAGAGCTCATTTTGTACACTATTTGTCTGTAAATATTTTGTGGGACTTACGGGAACGGAGATACGCAAAATGACTTTTGTCGTAAATTGTGCTTAAATCGACCGGAAACGCGTAAAAAACGATTAAAAAATATTTTTCTTCAAACAAATTTTTCTATATTTTTCAAGTCTAAGAGCCCATTCTAAATACCATTTGTCTATAAAACAAATTCTGGGACTTCCAGGAACGCAGATACGCAAAACGACTTGTGTCGTAAATTGTGCTTAAATCGGCCGGAAACGCGTAAAAAGGGATTAAAAAATATTTTTCTTCAAACAAATTTTTCTATTTTTTTCAAGTCTAAGAGCCCATTCTAAACACCATTTGTCTATAAAAAAAATTCTGGGACTCCCAGCAACACAGATACGCAAAACGATTTTTGTCGTAAATTCTGCTTAAATCGACCGGAAACGCGTAAAAACGATTTCAAAATATTTTTCTTCAAACAAATTTTTCTATTTTTTTCAAGTCCAAGAGCTCATTCTGTACACTATTTGTCTGTAAATATTTGGTGGGACTTACGGTAGCGGAGATACGCAAAATGACTTTAGTAGTAAATTGTGCTTAAATCGGCCGGAAACGCGTAAAAAAACGATTAAAAAATATTTTACTTCAAACAAATTTTTCTATTTTTTTCAAGTCTAAGAGTTCATTCTGAACACTATTTGTCTATAAAAAAATCTGGGACTTCCAGGAACGCAGATACGCAAAACGACTTTTGTCGTAAATGCTTAAATTGACCGGAAACGCGTAAAAAACGATTAAAAAATATTTTTCTTCAAACAAATTTTTCTATTTTTTCAAGTCTAAGAGCCCATTCTGAACACTCCTTGCTTATAAAAAAAAATTCTGGGACTTTCAGGAACGCAGATACGCAAAACGACTTTTGTAGATTGTGCTTAAATCGACCGGAAACGCGTGAAAAAAAACGATTAAAAAATATTTTTCTTCGAACAAATTCTATTTTTTCAAGTCTAAGAGCTCATTCTGAACACTCCTTGCTTATAAAAAAAAATTCTGGGACTTTCAGGAACGCAGATACGCAAAACGACTTTTGTAGATTGTGCTTAAATCGACCGGAAACGCGTAAAAAAAACGATTAAAAAATATTTTTCTTCGAACAAATTCTATTTTTTCAAGTCTAAGAGCTCATTCTGAACACTCCTTGCTTATAAAAAAAAATTCTGGGACTTTCAGGAACGCAGATACGCAAAACGACTTTTGTCGTAAATGCTTAAATTGACCGGAAACGCGTAAAAAACGATTAAAAAATATTTTTCTTCAAACAAATTTTTCTATTTTTTCAAGTCTAAGAGCCCATTCTGAACACTCCTTGCTTATAAAAAAAAAATCTGGGACTTTCAGGAACGCAGATACGCAAAACGACTTTTGTAGATTGTGCTTAAATCGACCGGAAACGCGTAAAAAAAACGATTAAAAAATATTTTTCTTCGAACAAATTCTATTTTTTCAAGTCTAAGAGCTCATTCTGAACACTCCTTGCTTATAAAAAAAAATTCTGGGACTTTCAGGAACGCAGATACGCAAAACGACTTTTGTAGATTGTGCTTAAATCGACCGGAAACGCGTAAAAAAAACGATTAAAAAATATTTTTCTTCGAACAAATTCTATTTTTTCAAGTCTAAGAGCTCATTCTGAACACTCCTTGCTTATAAAAAAAAATTCTGGGACTTTCAGGAACGCAGATACGCAAAACGACTTTTGTAAATTGTGCTTAAATCGACCGGAAACGCGTTAAAAAAACGATTAAAAAATATTTTTCTTCAAAAAATTTTTCTATTTTTTCAAATCTAAGAGCTCATTCTGAACACTCCTTGCTTATAAAAAAAAAATCTGGGACTTTCAGGAACGCAGATACGCAAAACGACTTTTGTAAATTGTGCTTAAATCGACCGGAAACGCGTAAAAAACGATTAAGAAATATTTTTCTTCAAATAAATTTTTCTATTTTTTCAAGTCTAAGAGCTCATTCTGTACACTATTAGTCTGTAAATATTTGGTGGGACTTATGGTAACGGAGATGCGCAAAATGACTTTAGTCGTAAATTGTGCTTAAATCGGCCGGAAACGCGTAAAAAAACGATAAAAAAAATTTTACTTCAAACAATTTTTTCTATTTTTTTCAACTCTAAGAGCCCATTCTAAACACCATTTGTCTATAAAGAAAATTCTGGGACTTCCAGGAACGCAGATACGCAAAACGACTTTTGTCGTAAATTGTGTTTAAATCGGCCGGAAACGCGTAAAAAACGATTAAGAAATATTTTTCTTGAAACAAATTTTTCTATTTTCTTCAAGTCTAAGAGCTCATTCTGAACACTATTTGTTTGTAAATATTTTGTGGAACTTCCAGGAACGGAGATACGCAAAACGTAGAAGTGCTTAAAGCGACTGGAATCGCATAAAAAACAATTTTAAATTTTTTTCTTTAAAAAAGGTTTTCTATTTTCTTTTTTAACTCGAAGAGCTGATTTCGATCACTATTTGTCTATAAAAAAATTGTGGGACTTCAGGAATGTTACATTTTTAGATGGTTAGGTTTGCCTTTCTAAAAATACCTAGTTTACTGTGTTTATAAATAATAATAATAATAATTTTCAAAGTACTTTAAAACTCGCGCTTCGACGTGCTATATTCAGTCTAAAGTTTTAGAGGGTTATTACGATAAGTTAAAGATCCAGATGATCTATTTATCAGGGGTGATAAATAACACAATTGGCGGGATATATTTTATTTTGCACGAATTATTGAATCGATACAAATTGCGAGAATTAACTGAGATGGAGCGTTTTAGTGGATCTTGCCTAATAAAAATTTAAACACACTTTCCTACGATTAATAAATTAATTATGACATTCTTATTAATAAGTGGTCGTGCGCATAAATTAATCACGAAAATGTATAAATTTTTCGATAAATAATCCGCGATTAATTACAATTCACCGTGAACACCATCGCATTCGCAATCTCTCCGCGTTGATTTATGTCCTGAAAATTTTTTTTAAGCGCTCATAATTAAATCGGATAAAACGCGTGGGTCTCGTTACAAAAGTTTCTACGAAACTCGACTTTTATGTTGCACAACGTACGTGTGTTACAGGAGTTTCATGTGTGACCACGCCTAGATGCAGGCCGTAAAAAATATTTTTTATTTGCACTAAAATTAATTGTTTACAATAACGAAACCGCTGCCGGTGCTGTTTTACATTCGTCGTTTGAAGATGCAGTTTTATTTGTTTATACATTGTAATATTATCGTCGGTGTACGGTTATAAATTCATTTCTTCATTAACATATAACAGGATTTTAGATGTTATCACCTTATATTACATGTTAATGGTTAATGATGACAAACTAGAATTTACTTGTTGGGTGTTTGCTTTGATGAATTCTGATATTACAGGAGTAAACCAGATATTTTTACTGAATTTCTTTGTTTACTTGTTGGGTGTTTGCTTTAATGAATTCGGATATTGCAGGAGTAAACCAGACATTTTTACTGAATTTCTTTGTTTTGCATGGTAGTAGAGATGTAATGAAAGTAAAAGGGTTTTTTTGAAGGAAGGATGTTTTGACGGAATTGCCGGTTAAGGAAAGTTAATGATTGGAAAATTGGCGTAAGCAACGTAGGCTATTCGGCCACTAACGATTTTATTTTAATAATGAATGGGACAAACACTGAACATCCATGGACCCGAACGATAAACTTTTCGTTAATAAAAGCTACCGCCCGAGCGTGGGACTCGAACCCACGACGCCTCACACCGAAAGCGGGAGCCAAACCACTCCACCACCAAAAGGGTTTAAGTGCACTTTTTCAAAAAATTATCTAAGTGTGGTATTCTGCACCTAAAAGGTTTCTCCCCCGTATTTTTATGCCTTTAAGTGAAACAACTGTCGCAAAATATCATTTCAAACCATAACCTGCAATTTCCATTATCCACTCTTGACGACCACATCCTTGTCTAGCTACATTAATATCACACATGGTGCTCTTCTAGGGGTTTCGCGGGTTAGATGCAAGAGCAAGGGGTTGGTTTGTTTACATTTCTATTTCTTCGTCGGTATCCAATGCCCTTAAGGGCAACCCCTTGCTCTTGCATCTAACCCGCGAAACCCCTAGAAGAGCACCATATGTGATATTAATGTAGCGAGACAAGGATGTGGTCGTCAAGAGTGGACCAACCACTTGAATGAAATTTTGGCGCTCAGCACTATTATACTTATTTGACTTGACTGACTATTCGAATCTTGTGTATGTTTGTAAAGGGGAGGGACCGTCTTATCTGAAGTGACGAGAGATTTGTGTAAATTCATTATCGAAAAATCTCAGCTCCAAGCGCGCTTGTTTTGAGTATTTCCGTAGTATTGGCTTCGATGATGAATTCACTATTCTTGTTATTTTTTGCAAAATTGACTTATAATTTTTTTAAGGAAGTTTTTTATTATTTCCAATATTTTTCTAAATGTGAAAAATATTACAAAAATATTTTAACAAAAGTTGAACACAAAGTAAAAATGAACAAATTAATAAATATTTTAATGAACTCCTTAATTTCCGAATAAACAAAAAATTATAACATTTTGTGTTGGTACAATTATGAAATTGTAATAGTTGCATGAAATTTTCATAAACAATTGTAGAAAACGCCAAAATTAACGATTTATAAGTAATTAGTATTTTACGAAATCTCACCAGTTTTTGTATAAAATCGATAAATATGAAAAATATCTCAAAAACAATACTATAGGTAAATCGGAGAAAGTAATGATGGTGGCCTCATATTTTTTTCAATACCTAAATAGTATATTAAAAAACGAGTTCGATAATTGCAAAAATAAGGCCTTATGAACGAGTTTTTTACAGTATTTTTCTATTTTGCCCCTTTTATTCCATTTCTAAATTAAAAAATCGACCATAAATATTTAGAAAATTGTATGGTGGTTGGTAGCACTAATAATTGACATTTCAATTTGAAATTAGTTTGCGATTTCCACATACCCTCAAAAGTATCTCGCCGAAAATTTAGCACAGGTTGACGGCTCTGAATTTCAACGGTGCCAACCTTAAAAAAATAAATTATTAAAGCACTCGGCGAGCCATTAACGAACCCATATGAGTGCGTTAATGACTCCGTTTTAGACGCAAATTAGAAAAAACATATTTATATATTGACGGTATGTTGACGGTATGCCTTACTCTTTTTCACTTAAAAAATAACCATATTTAGTTTTAAACTTGATTATCATTGATCACTTGACAAAACATGATTTAATATTTAAAAAACGATTAAATGTAAGAAAAATAACTTGATATGTACATTCCTTGAAAATTGCTTGCTGCCGAAAGTAGTCGGAATTAATAATTTAATAAGTGAAACATATAAGTGATTTTTTCTTAAATTTAATCGTTTTTTAAATAAAAAAAGAACATATTTAATTTGTATTTCAGAAGAGAAGTTAGGGAAATTGATTTATCTAATTCGTGATTTCTAGCTTTTCTAGAGTCTATTCATTCTAGTGACATGTGACTAAGGAAAAAGTCTTTTAAAAGTTTTACCGTTTTCTTACTTTATATCTCTGTATCTCTGGCATTCTATAATAAAAAAAAAATACGCAGAAAATTTTCATTTTAAATTAATTTCCTACGAAAATTCCTTGATGAGTGTGAATAATAAAATAACAAGATCACCCTTCCTGTTATTTAAGCTGTCCCTGATTTTGGTAGTAATGATTATTCCTATTTAATTTCATTGTATCATCATTTGTTCTGAAAACGAAACATTGCTGCTGCTTTACATCGTTTTTCGTATTGCCTACGTTTTAAAAAAATGGTGATGTGGCCATCATGTTACTTTCTCCGACTTTATATTTACGTTTTCATGGGTTTATTTTCAATTGAAATCATATTTTAAATGTACATCGAGCGTTGCGTAAACACGGATGAAACTGACGTTTAAAACGTCAAAATTATGAAAGATGGAAAAATTATACTTCAAATTCAAAAACTAGGTTTACTCGAAAACTAACAAGATTTCGAAAAAAACTTATTCTTTAGAAGTTGTTCATTTTGGCATTCTCTACAATTATTATTCAAATAAAATTGCTGTAACTATTATCGTTTCATAATTATAAACCAAAAATTAAAAAAAATTAATAAATTTTTTTCTCGAATAGCAATGATTTTATGAAAAATATTTTCAAGCAAAAGCTATTAATTTCTTTGTTTTCTTCGATGTTTGTTTAAATGTTTTTGTGATATTTTTTATATTTAAGAAAATATTGGCAAAAAACAAAAAACAGTTAAGGTAAACATCCACTTCCGGTGTACAAAATTTTACCAAAAGCTTTTCAGTTCTTCAGATTATCAAATAAGACTTATGTTCAAAGTTTCATATCAATTGCTCTATTGGTTTTTGAGATACAGCGCACACAGACAGACACACACACACACACACAGACACAAAAAAAAAATTCCAGAAATTGTTGAAATGGCATCTAGGGACCCCAAAACGGATATTTCCGTAAAAAAAATTTTTGAAAAAAAATCACGATCACAATACTTTCTCGTACTTCGTAACGGAGAAAGTAAAAATGACTCTTTTCCCACCAATAAATTTGAAAGTATTCTACATTATTGGCGTCTACATGTGATACCATCATGGCCTACTTTTCAAAGTGAACAATAATAGTAGATAGTATTTCAAGGTGTCTACGCTAAACCGTTTGTTAAAAGTTTACGGGATTGTCGCTCAACACAAGATTAAATCAGTTCTCCTCATGTGAAGTATTTTCAACTCTCTAGTACCAAATTTGTTATTTTAAATGGAACACCCTATATATTATTATAATTTTGGATTCTTCGTTTAAATTGCAACATATTTTGTGCGAACACTTATCTCTTTTAGTTTTTTAAAATTTTAACCTCAAAAATGCATCTTGAAATCTGCCTGAAACTTCTCGTAAGAATAAGATAGAAATATGATTTATATCTCTGATTGTACCTAGAGGATGCCTCAATGAGCAATATAATTGGAAACTGTCACAGAAGTTACAGGCTGATTTAAAGTTGCCCTTTTGAGGACAGAATTTCAGAAATAATTAATTTTTAAATTTTAAATTTTAAATTTTAAATTTTAAATTTTAAATTTTAAATTTTAAATTTTAAATTTTAAATTTTAAATTTTAAATTTTAAATTTTAAATTTTAAATTTTAAATTTTAAATTTTAAATTTTAAATTTTAAATTTTAAATTTTAAATTTTAAATTTTAAATTTTTAATTTTTAATTTTTAATTTTTAATTTTTAATTTTTAATTTTTAATTTTTAATTTTTAATTTTTAATTTTTAATTTTAATTTTTAATCTAATTGACTCAATCTGTCCGTCACCGCCATAATCTAAACATATTTTTTGCATTAATGCACGAGATACAAATTATTAATTTCATTTCTTAATTTCGTAATTCATTACATTCTCATCTAAAATATTTCAATGAAATGCGCAGAAATCGACGAAAAACCGTCGGGTAGATAGGCGGTTGTCATGACCAAACAGAAGAAATTTTAATCATAAATACATTGTATTTGGCAATAAATATTTGTTTATATTTATTGAAACCCAATAATTCCACACAACTGTTTTTGTATAAGTCGCTAATCCCTCTTGTCACGAAAAAGGTATATGTTTAGTAACACCACTGTGTAATTTAGATAACGCGGCTAAAGTTACAGCTAGAAACCGCCTTGGGAACGCCTCCTCTCATATGCACAGCCTGTTACACAAGAAAGCCACAGAGGGCGCACCACGACAGAGTATTAAAATGAATAACTTATTATTCGAATTTCGGATACAGTTTCGAAAATATGAAAAAATATTATTTAAATAATAAATTTTAAATAAATTGCCCCAGGGTACGACGGATTTTTTTTTCTAAATTACAGAAATATTAGTATTAAAATTGTTTATAAACATTATTATAAAAAAAATAAATCCGTGCTACTCTTTAGAATATATTTATAGAGGTGAATTCAAAATTTCACTTTTAAATCTTTATCCGTTTGTGAATAATGTTTTAAATGAATTTAGAGGTACGCTCCAAGAGCCTTAAGACAAATAACTTTTCAGATCGCGAAACAAGACAATTTCCAATAGTCAAGGATCGTCCGAAAAAATCCCCCGACAGCTACAATCCATTCAGCAGCGAAATATTATAATTCCACAGCATCTAACACTCGAAACCGAGATAAATCAACCCATTGCCCATGCATAATTTACCTCCAATGACTCATACGTGTCGCTGTGCAGCGATTTACAATTATTGAATGACCATATATACATAAATGAATGAACTCGTCACAAAAATACATACCGTACAGACACAATAAAAGGAGAAATTCTAAAACAGCCATTGTACAAATTCGAATGAATTATTCCCCTCTAGACAATGGCGGGTAATTGAAAAAAAAATAGTCGGATTCTGGAAAGAATATCGGATGACCACGAGCCGTATATAATCGTGTTTAATTGTCGACGGTTTTGACAGGCTATTTGTGGCTATTAGTTTAGGTAATTGATAGCTTCGGAACCAATAGGTATTATGTTCGTTTTTTTTTCTCTAAATGTATGTTAAATTTGTTTAGTGTTTGGTAGTGTTTACACTGCGTTTAATTCCGAATGTAGTTTTTATTTCCGCGTCTATTCTTTCCTTTCGAATTATTAATGAAGTGTTTATGGAAATTTTTAGAAATTACTGTAATTGCATAAAGTAATGTCAACGAGGGCTGCGAGTAACTCATTAGCGGTGTTCACACGTACATTCGTTCCTGAAATGCCCATCTACCGCGAGTTCCGGGAATATTGTTGAGCAAAAGTTGACACAATTTTACCCTCAGTTCTTTGGCTCCAAGCACGTGGTAAGAAATTAACGTTGAAACTAGATGTGTGCGTTTAAAGAATATGCGATGTTCTTGCATTCACACGCACACTTCCAAGATCTGGCGGATTTTAAATCCGAATTGCGGAATAATTTTCGTTTTAGCTGCCGGCGAATTTTCTAACGGAATTATGTTGGATTGTTGAGAAAACTATCGTAATTCAATTTAAATTTAAACGTAAACGTTTTGAGTGTGCCGAACGAAAACAAGGAAGATTATGTTATTCTGAACAGAAAAGTTCAAATAAACGAATGTCCGATTTCTTACCGTTATCGAGATAAATAATCTTAGATTTTTCGATCGTAAAAGAATCTTACAAATTTGTTAGGTTGCACAAAAAAATTTGAGCAAGCTAATGTTTATTAGACAGTTGTTTATACAAAAATAACACAGCAACCTATCAGTTGCTGTCAGTTACACCAAGTAAAATTACTGCCATTTTTATCATTTTGCATCCATCAGGAAATTGAATGTATAGCCAATTTTTGATATTTCTTCCATAATCGGGAGGTGCTCCATCGTGTTGGGACCACATCCAGTACTACCTGTAGCACACAAACGCTGAAATGTTGTGCTAAATATCGCTCTTGAAGGTGTCTGCCGATTCAAAAATCGTCTTTAATATTCACGACACAATTTCTGTCACATAAAACAGAAACATACACATCAGCATATTCAGAATAAGTTTACTAATCTCGATAACGATAAACAATCGGACATATGTCTCTTTGAACTGTTCAAAATAACATCATATTATTGCCTTTATAATATATTCTAAATTTATATATAAATATGTTAAACTGTTGTGCAATAAAATTATTATTATTATTATTATTATTATACATCCCGTTTTCGTTTGACACACTCGAAACGAGACACCCTGTATTTTACACGAGAAAAAGCAGAAACTTAATTTTCAAAAATTCATAAGAAAAAGTGACACATTTCAAAAATTTGAATTAAGGTAGGTTGTGAATATATTAAATAATTTGAGCAATTGAATCATATTTTCATATCATATTTTTTCTTTATTTCGATTTTTTTATTGAAGTGTTTGACAAATTAAAACGTTAATTTTCAAAAATTCATAACTTATGGAAAAAATGTCAAAGGTGACATTCCCGCGTGGGCGTTGGGCGCAAGTGATCCGCCGGATGCTAATCTGGGCGCAAGTGTCCCGATTTTTGATGGCGGCGCAACTGCCAGCAAACCCCGAAAACATACAGTTTGAGCCATTTTGGAAAATTTTCAGTTGACTGCATTTGATTATTGGCCAGAAAAATAAGAGACCTTCGAATACGCTCTGAAGGTGATTATTTTTAAATCAATCTAGTAATGGGATATTTAGGGATTAGTATTGCTTTGTAAAGAAAAATTGAGTTACAGTAATTTTGGAAAATTTCAAGTTTGTGGCATTTGTATCTTTATTTTTTCATTGACTTAAATACAGCGCAACATTGGATTTTCAATTAAGGCTATGCGAGGGTGATGTTCTCCAAATAGTCAAGGGATGTTTTAAGATTTTTTTTATGATCCATCAACAGGAGTCAAATCTAAGAAATTTTGGAAAGTATTTGGTATTTATTATTATTTTTTTCGTTACGAAGTACTGTGTGATTGTAAAAAAAATTTCATTTTTTTTTTACGGATGTATCAGATTTGAAGTACCTACATGTCATTTCAACAATTTCTAGGAAAAAAATATTGATAGACATCTAGGTAAATTGTTTTTATAACCACACTTAGTTGGACACACCTCTATGCACAGTCTTTAAAATCATAACGTAAGAAGTAAGTTAGCAACGATTGTATTCATAATTTATGGATAAACACGAAAAAGTTCTAGGTTTGGCGCTAGCTGCTAACAGTTTTAAATTAACAAGCAATAACAAAGTAGAGAACGCATGCGCGCAACAGGCCAATAATATCGAAAAGGTCTCGAGAGATCCACAATTGCATATTTCTCATGCAAATACGGTGAATGTTGCAAATAGGCGTGACATAAGATACCAATGCCGTTCTAGGACAGACGCACGATTTGTTTCCATTAAAATTCCTCGGCTACTTATGCAAGATTTACACACCAGCAGCAGAAATCTAGGAAATTGAAAAATCGCCAAGAAAGTGCGCTTCCTGCGAGAAAAGAAGATGAATTGCTGAACCATTTCAGTAATAACTGTACCGTACATGATTCATATAAATTAGCAAAAGGTTTTAAATTGCTGGAAATTTATTGGCAATTTTAATCGGGTTATGGGAGGTGAGAGAGAAAGAGAGCGAAGTAATAGTCGTTATAGATAGGAAAGTGAGGGATTAATGGGCTAGGCTATCAACACGAGATATCTTAATTGACTACAAATGTAGTCATCTCGTTTTGTTGTTTATAATAATGTTTCAATTAACACAATTGAATCGGTGACGTACCAATCCAAGATATTCTGCGCCGTACTATCAAATTGATTCCATATTCAACACAAATGTAAATTATAATAATCTGTAATAATAGTTTTTAATATAAAAACAACTGCCATCGACTTTCGAATGTCTCCTACGTCATTAAGTATAAGCGCAATGATGTACAACTTGAGTTTTTTTTTTAACGGTAACCTATATTTTTTTCTTCATTTTTGAAATCAACAGGCTTTTTCGTACAACATATATGGTCAACAAATTATAAATATAAGCGGACCCAAATTTGATCCCCGTGGGATACCACTGGTATTGAAATAACTTTTTTATTTTAAAGATTACCGAAAAAATAAAATTTGTTGGGTGAGAAGTGCCTAATAGAGATGGGCAAAACTGCTACTTTTGAATCTCGTTGCTACCTGTGATTGCTACTTTCTAATATCAGCGATTTTAAACTGTGACTATGATCACAAAAACATCGCAGAAAAAAATATAAAAAACGCAGGAAAAATTCCATAAAAACATAATCCTTAATAGCCGAAGTATCGTTTATTCAAAATCAATTTGGTTTTTCATAAATTCGACAATTTTTAATGGAGATATGAATTTTTGAAAATTTTAATTTAATTTTTTTGAGCACTTGAATAAAAACATAGCAGTAAAAATATAAAACGCGCAGACAAAATTCCATAAAAAACATCCTCAATGGCCGAAGTATAGCTAATTCAAAATCAATTTGGTTTTTGTAAATTCAACAATTTTCAATAGAGATATGGATTTTTGAAGATTTTCGTTTTAATTTTTTGAGCACTTGAATGAAAACATCGCAGAAAAAATATAAAACGCGTAGAATACATTCCTTAAAACAATATCGTCAATGGTCGAAGAATCGCTTATTCAAAATTAATTTGGTTTTTGTAAATTCAACCATTTTTAATAGAGATATGAATTTTTGAAAATTTTAATTTTATATTGTTGAGCACTTAAATGAAAACATGGCAGAAAAAATATAAAACGCGCAGACAAAATTCCATAAAAAGCCATCCTCAATAGCCGAAGTATAGCTAATTCAAAATCAATTTGGTTTTTGTAAATTCAACAATTTTCAACAGAGATATGGATTTTTTAAGATTTTCGTTCTAATTTTTTGAGCACTTGAATGAAAACATCGCAGAAAAAATATAAAACGCATAGAAAAAATTCCTTAAAACAAAATCCTCAATGGTCAAAGAATCGCTTATACAAAATTAATTTGGTTTTTGTAAATTCAACAATTTTTAATGGAGATATGAATTTTTGAAAATTTTAATTTTATATTGTTGAGCACTTGAATGAAAACATGGCAGACAAAATATAAAACGCGCAGACAAAATTCCATAAAAAATCATCCTCAATTGTCGAAGTATAGCTAATTCAAAATTAATTTGGTTTTTGTAAATTCAACAATTTTCAATAGAGATGTGGATTTTTGAAGATTTTCGTTTTAATTTTTGAGCACTTGAATGAAAACATCGCAGAAAAAAATATAAAACACGAAGAAAAAATTCCTTAAAACAATATCCTCAATTGTCAAAAAATCGCTTATTCAAAATTAATACGGTTTTTGTACACCTGAACAAAAACATCGCAGAAAAAAATATAAAAAACGCCGGAAAAATTCCATGAAAAATCATCATCAATGTCTGAATGATCGTTTATTCAAAATCAATTAGGTTTTTGTAAATTCAACAATTTTCAATAGAGATGTGTATTTTTTAAATTTTTTGAGCATCTGAACATAAATATCGCAGAAAAAAATATAAAAATAGCAGGAAAAATTCCATAAAAAATCATCCTCAATGTCCGAAGTAACGCTTATTAAAAATTAATTAGGTTTTTGTAAATCCAACAATTTTCAATATAGATGTGTATTTTTGAAAATTTTTGGTTGAATATTTTGAGCACATGAACAAAAACATCGCAGAAACGAATATAAAAAACGCAGGAAAAATTCCATAAAAAATTATTCTCAATGTCCGAAGTATCGCTTATTAAAAATAAATTTGGTTTTTGTAAATTCAATTATTTTCAAGAGAGGTATGGATTTTTGAAAATTTTAGTTTTAATTTTTTGAGCACTTGAACAAAAACATCGTAAAAAAATATAAAACGCGCAGACCAAATTTTATAAAAAATCATCCTCGATAACCAAAGTATCGTTTATTCAAAATCAATTTGGTTTTTGTAAATGCAACAGTTTTTAATGGAGATATGGATTTTTTAAAATTTTAGTTTTAATTTTTTAATTGTGACTCATCACTTTCGATCACAACGAGTTTGTGGTTCAATTCCATGCCAGGCAAGATAATTTTTTTGTTTTTATAAAATCTCAATGAATGAATTAATAATTGTTAGTACATAAGTTGTAATTTATTTCATTTTATATGGTATACTATAGCATTTTATAAATATCTGTCTTTTTATTAAATATGTATTCAAAATTTAAATAAAATACCCTGCAAAGATGGGAGAATAAATTAATGAATATTAAATAACATTTAGAAATGCCACCTTGTACTGTTTTCTTACAATTATGTTTTAAGTAACAGTCACAGTTTAAGTAGCAATCACAGTTTGTCACAATTTAAATAGCAGTGATTTTAAGAAACAGTGATATTAAGAAGCAGTAATTTTAAGTAGCAGTGATTTAAAGTAGCAGTGATTTAAAGTAGCAGTGATTTTAAGTAGCAGTGATTTTAAGTAGAAGTAATTTTAAGTAACAGTGATTTTAAGTAGAAGTGATTTTAGGTAACAGTGATTTTAAGTAGCAGTGAAATTCGCCTATTAGTAACAGTAACGACCTGTGATTTTTCAATACCAGTGAAAAATTACAGATACGTGAAATATCGCCCATCCCTAGTGCCTAATACAAATATCATATGTACTTCAATTATTTTTTTCTTCATTTTTGGAATGTAATCAACAATTGCCCAGCCTTCGAATAGATAATATTTTCTGCATAAATCATTCTTCCTAGTAAATATCACGAACATCAATTAAATTACCGTAATCCCATACCCGGCTACTTTTCGCCTAATCCCACCATAAACGTAACTAATTATAATTCCCATTTGTTCTACTTAACGGTATTGCCAACCTAAACAATTGCATTTAATTTATTAACGTCGTGTCCGATCCATGGAAGTAAATAAGACTTTTCTTTCAAATATGGGTCAACACAAAATTTATTAATGTATAAATTCTAGCTACTTTGCATTAGTGCCTGTACGCTTGCATTATTAACTCACAATAGTCTTGACAGATAATCATATTTGTGAGCGTGAAGTGGATCGATAGTTAAAAAAAATAATCTGTAATTTTATGGACGTTTAAATCGGACTTCAATTCTTCTGATTGATTCAGTTATTAATAGTCGACACATAACTTGTATGGGTTACAGTGACGGTTGGCGTTTTTTCTTTGGTACGACTGAGGTAGAAGAGGTGGTAATACAGATATGGTTTGATCAATGGATCTTTGCGTGCGCATCATTACCGAAGACTGAGACGACATACGTACACACATGATTGCGTTTAATTTAACTTATCGTAGAGAGAGTAAACGCATACAAATGTTATCGGAGCTAAGGTTCAGTTATCTATGACATGCACGCAAAGATTCATTGATCAAAGTATAGGTACGATTGGTTGCAGAGATCTGTATTACCACCTCTGCTACCTCGGCCATAAAAAACCCGCGAGCCGTTACTGGTAGGTTATCTTGTGTAACATACAGCTATTTTAATAAACCCTTTGGGTCCCAAGGTTCGTTGGAAGCACATGGTCGAACTTCAAACAGCGACATAGCGCTTGCTTTTATCGATTGCGCAGAGGCCCGTTCAAAAATCTCAGCGGTGTGATCGAGCTATTTGGGACTCAAATGATTCAACCTTGATGATGGTTGCGGCCGCAATCGCGACAAAAAATGAATTTCCAATATTAATTAACGCATTGTTTCAGTTCTGTCACTCTCCTTGCCGTGTATGGCATTTTATGTATGCAACCAAGGTTGCATTATTTTGAAGTGTAACTAACCTGAAAATTTGTTGTCAGTTGGTGCTGTATTGAAGATTCCATTGCCCAAAAATGCAAACGTTGTTTTGTTAAAATTTAAAATGCGTCAAATTGGTATAAAGAATAATATTTGATCATTTGATCATTATATTATCACCAGCCGTTAGAAGTATTCAAATTGAATTGAATTTTACGTATAAAATCATGCTGCTTACGTTTACAATTCTACCAGAAACGAAACACAGTCTGCTATTTTGATGCTGAGATAAAATTCATTATTCATAAGCCTGAAAAGGCCTGATTCTTCTTAGATGGTACACATTAAAAACGATTTAAATGTCGATGTTCTAATATGTTTATATACATGCAAATAAATTGTGGTTAATTTAATAGAAATTCTCAATGATTCACAAATTAAAATTTTCATGGAGATCGTGTGAAGAACGCGAGATTGGAAAATTAAAGACACGATTTACAGCCACGTGATATTGAGCGGCATTCTATTCTCACGAGGGCTTTATCAAAGTATATCGGCTTCTGGTGCTCGAACATGTTGCGTACATCAGGATTTACAAGCATCTTAAAAGGTAACAGAAGCGTCTGCTCTTGTGAAATGAATCTATTTACAAAATATTTATCGGTTATAAAGTAAACATTTTATTTATTTCAATCATTATACAGAGTATAGTGGATTTCAAGAAACGTAATTTTAATTACGATAAAAATAACTAACTACGAGTGAATCGCATAATCGATACTTAAAAAAAATAAATTGCTGTACAAATTTCATTCTTCATTCTCTATAATTGTTTTCTCGCAAATTGTCTTCTTTAGATAAAAAAAAAACTTTAAAAATTCCACAAACTGGCTCCTAGTAGGAATAACTTAAAATCTAGCGATAGGTTGTCTCCATATTTTAACTAAAGCTTAAAGTACAATCGATTTTGAGTGAATCTGGAAAAGTTTCTACTGTTTGGCAATTGTTTTTAAGTTTTTTTTTGTCGCATGCGTTCTAGTGTAAAAAACTTAAAATCTAGTGGGAACCTTTAGATTTTGACCTAATCTTAACATACAATTGATTTTGAGCAATGCTGCAAAGTTTCTAGTGGAAATAACCTAAAATTTAGTAAAGTGGTGACTTTAGATTTTGACCAAATCTTAACACATTGGCCGCCAAGAAGTTTCTTTTTTAAATAAAAAAAAAATTCCTTGTTTTTAAGTTTTATTTTATAAAATGAGTAATAATATGCTTATTTAATTCATTTTCGTGACTGACAGCGCTAAATAGTAAGTTTAAAGTAGGGACTCAGTGTCAGTCACCGGTGACTGACGTGGCCCCACCGGTCACTGACAAAGCGGTCAACTTGTTAAAGTACAAATGATTTTGAGCGATGTTACAAAATTAGCAGTGTGCAGCAATTGATTTTCTAATCAGGTTTTTTTCTTATTGACTTTAGTTGTTTAAAAAACCCGCAGTCAAAATGTTATTTATTTAAGCCGACAGCTACGTCTAACTTTAGAAATTGCTTAAGACTTAAAAAGTCTTCGATTTTCATGAAGAAAAGTTATTATATCTTCACTAGAAATAAAACGTTGCACGTAAAAACTTGCAATTTTTTTTATTGACTTTATTCGTTTGAAAAACCCGCTGTCTAAATGTTATTTATATCGACAGCTACGTCTAACTTTAGAAATTGCTTAAGACTTAAAAAGTCTTCAATTGTCTCCAATCTTTACTAGAAACAAAACGGTGCACCTTGGAACTTGCAAGTGTTTTTATTGACTACAGTATTTAGAAAAAAACGTTGTCAAAATGTAATTCATGTTGACAACTTCGTCTAACTTTAAAAATGGTTAAAGACTTAAAAAGTCCTTTTTCAACGTTTTAAAGCGTTGGAAAAATTTACCGGTTATATTATTTGTTTGGAATATGGAATATCGGTAATTTTTAACAATAAAAATAAGGCAAAAATTCTTAGAGGGGGTAATTACCCGATTACCCCCCTTGTGAAACCGCCACTGCTGGGAAGCTGAAAGTTTTATCTTAATTATAGTCAATTGAAAAAAGAAATGTGAAAATGGTATTAAGGTTTACAGCTACTTTCAACATAAAAAAATGCGTTTAAATTAATTTTAATTATGTTATGTTGATAACAATTACAATATATTCTAAAACAACCGTCACTTATCTTTCATCAGTCAAAATATTTTACCCAGTGTGCCACGAGAAATCGATAAAATGTATTATTAATACATATTTTTTTGCAAACAGGAGAGAAATTTGATTTCTCAGTTGTCGAAATCGTGAAAGAAATAACATTTCTCGCCCAAAGGAGAAAATACAAATTTGCACCTCAGGAAAAATTAAGCATTTCTCCCCCTTGATTCATTTTCATCTTCAAAATACATCTTTCTAAAACTTTCTACAAACTGTGGCATGTGTAAAATCAATAACTTATCAAGCATTCACGTTATCCAGTTAATAACACCCGAGGATGAATTACACCTTCTGGGTAAAATCCAATCGTTTCCAATGGGCCCCGCACTGAACAGTATTTCATAAACGTCAATAAAATATTCTAACCGGAACTTCTAACTTCTTATCCTCTTGTAATGAGCGTTTGGTGTTAACAAGACGCGCTGCTTCGAGCCTCGACGCCTCTCCACGTGTAATTTAGCCAGAGATTTATGGTCTTCTGTAACGACGATTATTTAATTACTGCATTAACTCGTGCTTTCGGTGTTAACAAATCAACGAGTAGTCGGTTGAGGTTGTGGCAATTAAATCGGTAAGTGTTTGTGTGTGTGTTTCTAAGAAGTGTTTATTTTTATGCAACCTAATTTACGCGTACTTTTGGCCTGTCAATATTTTTTGAATTTCTTTTTAATTTAACGCAACCTAACTTACATATATTTTTGATTTGTATGCAACCTAACTTACGCATATTTTTTTACTTTTTATGCAACCTAACTTACACTTATTTTTGTTGAATGTCGTTCTCATTTAGCATGGTGAAACATCGTGATACGGTTATCGTACTGAATAGATGATAAGTTACAGACAGTTCTCCCTTTTTACTATTCTTTTATTATTCCCGCAGTCTGCGATTCCTCCATCTTTTTAGTCTCTCTTCGTTATCATTTAACGTGGTGAAACATCCTGTAATTTTCGGTATTGATAGTTATCGTACTGAATAGAAAATAAATAACAAATTTCTCGTCATTTACTGTGCTTTAATTATTTCCCGCAGTTTGTGCTTCCTCCAATCTATCACCATGAAAGAAATTTCACGTTTTTAAAGGGGAAAGGGATCAAAAGTCGCCGATCGTGTTTTCAAAATTCAACGGCAATCACGCTGCGATTCCCAGAGAGGAAAGTAAATATTACTTTAGGCCATAACGACGCATTATTGTGATTTCCTTCGTGATTTTCAGATATTCGCAATGATGTAAATCAACTCTTTGATCATCCAATAACCGGCACGGTAATTGAGCTCGTCCTACTTATCTTTGGCGATTAAATTTTTGTTAGTTTGTATAGCTGAAACGAAGTCAAATTTGAACGTGGAATTGTTAAAATCGCACAAAGTTATTGATGATTGCCGCATTATATTATTTTTTACATGGTAAAACTGATTAACCTTGAGACAACCTCACCTGTTGCAGATGCATTAAATACATATAATAAAGACGAAAAATAGCCTAAAACTGCTACAATACAGTTTCAGGCCATTTTTCGTCTTTATTACATGTTACATGTTACATTACATTTATTATCTCTGTGCAGAGATGTTCTAATGTCATTGAAACACACTGAGTAAATGAAAGGAATCATACTTAAACGATTTGAATTTAGTGTGGGGACATTTTTTAAGATGATTTGTGTAAATGTAAATTAGTTGAAAATTTTCGAAAAGGACCATATGATCAAATTCTTTCAACCTCTAGAAGGCCATGAAATTATTGTTCTGATAAACTTATGATAAATAAATGTCAGTTTTTCACATATAAATGCCGATGTCACATCCCTTTTGCTACCAACATAAATATAAATAATTTCATATCATTTTAGAGGCTAAAAGTTTTCGATCACGTTTCCAGAATTTTGAACTAATTTACATTTGCTGATGTCACATGTCCCTTTTACTTCCAACATAAATTTAAAATACAAATCATTGCTGATCATTTTAGAGGCTAAATGGTACTTTTCTAGAATTGTGAACTAATTTACACTTATTCACAATTTTTCGTCTTAAAATAATGTTCCCACAGTAAATTCAAATCGTTCAAGTACGTTTCCTCTCAGTCACGCAATGACGGTAGGACATCTCCAGCAGACAACACAGCTCTACCAGTTCTCGGACCGTGGATGACCATCGGAGTCGAGTTGAAACATTACACCTGGACACGAAATTCAACACGGAACACCGCGGCTATCACCGCCGAATCAGTTTAAATTAAATGCCCATTGCGTCTTTAAAAGAAACAGAAAAAAACTTTAAACACCAAAGAGCATTGTTATCAATGGGCCGATTTATGACCTCCGTGACAACCGACACTTAATGAGAACTGGACGCGGTCAATCCCACATAACTCGAAACCTACACTTTCATTCATAAGAAAAAAGTATGGAATTACAAGATTTATGTTTTTTATTTCTGAGAAGGAAATAGGTGTACCACAAGGATCGCATTTTGCATACAACTTTAATTCAAATAGAAACTTTTGATTTTGAGGGTTGTATTTTGCCAGAATTCAAATTTGAGCACTTACGAATACCTGAAAACTGTAACTGCAAACAAAACGCGTCCCGTTTTGAGTTTTTCGAGACATAGGGACATCAAGTATCAATCCATACATTGCAGAGGATTAAAATTAAACCATGAAGGCTTAAATCACCCGAACATGGCCTGAAGAAGTGATTTATCATCGAGAGTGCGAGTGGATAACTTTTCCAAAAGTCATTGGAATTTTTTTAAACAGAGTCTCTAATCCATCAATAATTTTTTCACGATTTTGTAATCTCACTAAACCTTTTAGTCGTATAATTTGCGATGGGTAAACTTGACCGTACACAAAAAAAAATGCATTCCTGTTAGATCTGCACACTCAATCATAACAACGTCGCGGACGTGAAATATTGTAATTGGCATTAATTAACAAACGTACGTTCCTAATTTATTACAAGGTGGGTAAACAGCACTTAGCAATTAAGTATATACATTGGAACGGCTTAATGCGATAATTACGACAGGAAAGACACTTATTAACGTGGCCGAATGGGAAACGTGCGCTCCGCCAATAAATACAAAACTTACCTCGTTCGGTTAAATGGCGGCGAGGTATTTATCCGGAAACCATCTCCTGAAACAAAATATTAACTGGTCAGATTCAACATGTTAAGAGTTGTTAAAATCGAATAAATCAATAATTTCTTAATTAACAATATTTACACATTTTCTTCTGGTATTAATGTATATTAGGATTTAAACAAAAAAAATATTGGTAGTGGGGCAACAGAAGCATCAGTTTTATCGTTTATCCAGATGCAAATAATACTGATTATAAGAAAAAAATTATTGGAGAGCCAAAACTAGCTAGCTTTTTGAAAATTCTAATTTTTTAAGTGATTAAAAAACAATTTAAAAACAATTGTCACATGCTTGAAACTTTCTGAATTTACTTAATAATCAGAATACTTTATCATTCAGTACAAAAATCGAATTATCTCATCACAAAATTTTGAGATAATCACTTGAGAACAGAATTAATTGTCATTCTGAAAATTCCAATTTTTTAAGTGATTAAAAAACAATTTAAAAACAATTGTCACGTGCTTGAAACTTTCTGAATTTACTTAATAATCAGTATACTTTATCATTCAGTACAAAAATCGAATTATCTCATCACAAAATTTTGAGATAATCACTTGAGAACAGAATTAATTGTCATTCTGAAAATTCCAATTTTTTAAGTGATTAAAAAACAATTGAAAAACAATTGTCACGTGCTTAAAACTTTCTAAATTTACTTAATAATCAGTATACTTTATTATTCAGTACAAAAATCGAATTATCTCATCACAAAATTTTGAGATAATCACTTGAGAACAGAATTAATTGTCATTCTGAAAATTCCAATTTTTTAAGTGATTAAAAAACAATTTAAAAACAATTGTCACGTGCTTGAAACTTTCTGAATTTACTTAATAATCAGTATACTTTATCATTCAGTACAAAAATCGAATTATCTCATCACAAAATTTTGAGATAATCACTTGAGAACAGAATTAATTGTCATTCTGAAAATTCCAATTTTTTAAGTGATTAAAAAACAATTTAAAAACAATTGTCACGTGCTTGAAACTTTCTGAATTTACTTAATAATCAGTATACTTTATCATTCAGTACAAAAATCGAATTATCTCATCACAAAATTTTGAGATAATCACTTGAGGACAGAATTAATTATCATTCTGAAAATTCCAATTTTTAAGTGATTAAAAAACAATTTAAAAACAATTGTCACGTGCTTGAAACTTTCTGGATTTACTTAATAATCAGTATACTTTATCATTCAGTACAAAAATCAAATTACCTCGTGACAAAATTTTGAGATAATCACATGAGAACAGAATTAATTGTCTTTCTGAAAATTGCAATTTTTTAAGTGATTAAAAAACAATTTAAAAACAATTGTCACATGCTTGAAACTTTCTGAATTTACTTAATAATCAGTATACTTTATCATTCAGTACAAAAATCAAATTACCTCGTGACAAACTTTTGAGATAATCACATGAGGACAAAATTAATTGTCATTCTGAAAATTCCAATTTTTTAAGATTAAAAAACAATTGTCACGTGCTTGAAACTTTCTGAATTTACTTAATAACCAGTATACTTTATCATTCAGTACAAAAATCGAATTATCTCATCACAAAATTTTGAGATAATCACTTGAGAACAGAATTAATTGTTTTTCTGAAAATTTCAATTTTTTTAAGTGATTAAAAAACAATTTAAAAATAATTGTCACGTGCTTGAAACTTTCTGAATTTACTTAATAATCAGTATACTTTATCATTCAGTACAAAAATCGAATTATCTCATCACAAAATTTTGAGATAATCACTTGAGAACAGAATTAATTGTTTTTCTGAAAATTCCAATTTTTTTAAGTGATTAAAAAAAAATTAAAAACAATTGTCACATGCTTGAAACTTTCCGAATTTACTTAATAATCAGTATACTTTATCATTCAGTACAAAAATCGAATTATCTCATCAGAAAATTTTGAGAAAATCACTTGAGAATAGAATTAATTGTCTTTCTAAAAATTCCAATTTTTGAAGTGATTAAAAAACAATTTAAAAACAATTGTCACGTGCTTGAAACTTTCTGAATTTACTTAATAATCAGTACTTTATCATTCAGTACAAAAATTGAATTATCTCATCACAAAATTTTGAGATAATCACTTGAGAACAGAATTAATTGTCTTTCTGAAAATTGCATTTTTTTAAGTAATTAAAAAACAATTAAAAAATAAAAGTCACATGCTTGAAACTTTCTGAATTTACTTAATAATCAATATACTTTATCATTCAGTGCAAAAATCGAATTATCTCATCACAATATTTTGAGAAACAGAATTAATTGTCATTCTGAAAATTCCAATTTTTTAAGTATTGACAAGTATTTGACAACCTGGACAAGTGTTTAGAGTTAAATTTTAATTTGCGTGTGCTTTTTTAAACACAAACTTTCATATTACCCAAAAATGGACTACCATAACAGCTTCATTAATTTAATTACATCCAATTGCCATTCAACTGTAAAACCAGCAATTACAATCAAAGCGAGCCAGTGTCCAAACAACTGCGTTAAAACGAAATAAAATTTCCTCAAGAATCCAGCCACCAGGAGTTTAATCACTTCCTCGAGCATCCGAGAGATGGCGATAAAATATCTAATTTTAAGCTGTATAATTAGCACACGATCAATTGCGGTCTAAATGGTTGATTGAAGGCTTCAGATTACCACGGCAGATAACTTTGTGCGCTGCGCGCTGGCAACGCGATTAATAATAAAATAATCAAAGGGCAATTTCTCGATTCCCCGCGCGATTTATGACCGTGTCGCGCACCTTGTAATCACTTGTCAATACCCGCAAACAAATAAAGTATCCTTTAAACGTATTTGCAGAGCCCGGACACACCTAGGCTATAAAACTTGTCGGAATTGTTTAACTGCAAACACTCTTTTTTTTTTCTATTGTTGGAAAAATTTGCCTCGACCGGAAGAGATGCTGTTGGGCAATGTGTCACATTCTTGCTGGAGCGTTAGAAGGTGATAAATTCCGAAAGCTCTTTTTGATCCCGTTAAGGTGAGATCTGTTGGGAATTTATGGGCGGCATTAAAGCCATTTTTGCCGGTGGTGTTTGCGTGGCCATTTATTTTAATTACTATCGCTGATAATGAGATAAGACCGTTTTAACTTAACGACATGGTTGTAGCCGATGTTTTATCGCTCAAACTCGGTTTCTGTCATGTTCTGCGGGGAAATGGCGACTTCAATAAAAATTGGTTTTAATAGTTGGCCAAGGTGAAATTTCTTAAGATATACAAGGTAGTTCCTCCTATAAACATATATCTTTAAATGCTTCCTAAGCCAGATGTCGCAGTGTATCATGTTATTGGAAAAACAAGAGTCCTAACAGCAAAAATGTATTTCAGTCACCCGGAAAATCTACCACAAGATGCCTCCAAAATATACTACACGGAAGAAGTTACGTCATGCCTGAAGCAGAGTTTTAAAAAAACTGGAACTGATGACCCATTTCAGTCCATTGATGAATCCATGGCAAAATTCAAAGTCAGATCTTTAGGCTAGATCTGCCCTCTTAGACAACCAATCCATGCCGAATTCGAACCCAGGACCCCCTGCTAACGCACGCGGCTCGGAGTCAGCAAAAATCTACAAACATCCCTTAATTAGATTTCGAGATAATCATCCCTAAAGAGCGTCTATTGTAATTCACATGACACGAATCTCCGCCGATGAGAAAAAAAAAAACAATTAGAACAATTTTGAAAGTTACCAAAAGTACTCAAAATCTATTTTACTTTACGAATCAGTAAAAATCTAGAAATACCCTTTAATTATATTTCGAGATAATTACCACTAAACAGCGACAATTGTAACTCACATGTCACGAATTTCCGCCGATGAGAAGAAAAATATAAAAACAATTGTCAGAATTTTGAAAGTCACGAAAAGTACTCAAAATAGATTCTACTTTACGAATCAGCAAAAATCTAGAAACACCCCTTAATTAGATTTCGAGATAATAACCCCTAAACAGCGACAATTGTAATTCACATGTTACAAATTTCCGTCGATGAAAAAAAATATTTAAAAACAATTGTCACAATTTTGAAAGTTTCCAAAAGTACTCAAAATCGATTCTACTTAAAGAATCAGAAAAAATCTAGAAACACTCCTTAATTAAATTTCGAGATAATCACCCCTAAACAGCGATATTTGTAATTTACATGTCACGAGTTTCCGCCGATGGAAAAAGAATATAAAAACAATTGTCACAATTTGGAAAGTTACCAAAAGTACTCAAAATCGATTCTACTTTACGAATCAGCAAAAATTTAGTAACACCCTCTAATTAGATTTCGAGATAATTACCGCTAAAGAGCAACAATTGTAATTCGCATGTCTCGAATTTCCGCCGATGAAAAAAAATATAAAAACAATTGCCACAATTTGGAAAGTCACCAAAAGTGCTCAAAATCGATTCTACTTTACGAATCAGCAAAAATTTGGAAACACCCTCGAATTAGATTTCGAGATAATTACCGCTAAAGAGCAACAATTGTAATTCGCATGTCTCGAATTTCCGCCGATGAAAAAAAAATATAAAAACAATTACCACAATTTGGAAAGTCACCAAAAGTGCTCAAAATCGATTCTACTTTACGAATCAGCAAAAATTTGGAAACACCCTCGAATTAGATTTCGAGATAATCACCCCTAAACAGCGACAATTGTAATTCGCATGTCTCGAATTTCCGCCGATGAAAAAAAAAATATAAAAACAATTACCACAATTTGGAAAGTCACCAAAAGTGCTCAAAATCGATTATACGAATCAGCAAAAATCTAGAAACATCCCTTAATTAGATTTCCAGATAATTACCGCTAAACAGCGACAGTTGTAATTTATGTCACGAATTTCCGTCGTTGAAAAAAAAATATAAAAACAATTGTGACAATTTTGAAAGTCGCCAAAAGTGCTCAAAATCGATTCTACTTTACAAATCAGCAAAAATCTAGAAACATCCTGTAATTATATTTCGAGATAATCACCCCTAAACAGCGACAATTGTAATTCTCATGTCTCGAATTTCCGCCGATGAAAAAAAAATAAAAACAATTTCCACAATTTGGAAAGTTACCAAAAGTACTCAAAAATCGATTCTACTTTACGAATCAGCAAAAATTTGGAAACACCCTCGAATTAGATTTCGAGATAATTACCGCTAAAGAGCAACAATTGTAATTCGCATGTCTCGAATTTCCGCCGATGAAAAAAAATATAAAAACAATTGCCACAATTTGGAAAGTCACCAAAAGTGCTCAAAATCGATTCTATTTTACGAATCAGCAAAAATCTAGAAACACCCCTTCTTAATTAGATTTTGAGATAATCACCCCTAAACAGCAACAATTGTAATTCACATGTCACGAATTTCCGCCGATGAGAAAAAAAATATATAAAAGCAATTGCCACAATTTGGAAAGTCACCAAAAGTACTCAAAATCGATTCTACTTTATGAATCAGCAAAAATCTAGAAACATCCCTTAATTAAATTTCGAGATAATCACCCCTGAACAGCGACAATTGTAATTCGCATATCTCGAATTTTCGCCGATGAAAAAAAAAAAATATAAAAATAATTGTCACAATTTTGAAAGTCACCAAAAGTACTCAAAATAGATTCTACTTTACGAATCAGCAAAAATCTAGAAACATCCCTTGATTAAATTTTAAGATAATTACCGTTAAACAGCGACAATTGTCACGAATTTCCGCCGATGAAAAAAAAAATAAAAAAAACAATTGCCACAATTTGGAAAGTCACCAAAAGTTCTCAAAATCGATTCCACTTTACGAATCAGCAAAAATCTAGAGACATCCCTTAATTAAATTTCGAGATAATTACCGCTAAACAGCGACAGTTGTAATTTACATGTCACGAATTTCCGTCGATGAAAAAAAAATATAAAAACAATTGTCACAATTTAGAAAGTTACCAAAAGTACTCAAAATTAATTCTACTTTACGAATCAGCAAAAATCTAGAAACACCCCTTAATTAGATTTCGAGATAATCACCCCTAAACAGCGATAATTGTAATTCACATGTCACGAATTTCCGCCGATGAGAAAAAAAAAATAAAAACAATTGTCACAAATTTGAAACTTACCTAAAGTACTCAAAATCTACTATATTTTATGAATCAGCAAAAATCTAGACACACCCTTTAATTAGATTTTGAGATAATCACCCCTAAACAGCGATAATTGTAATTCACATGTCACGAATTTTCGCCGATGAGAAAAAAAATATAAAAACAATTGTGACAATTTGGAAAGTCACCAAAAGTACCCAAAATCGGTTCTACTTCACGAATCAGCAAAAATCTAGAAACACCCCAAAGTTTCTTGAAGTTATAGTTGATAAAACTTTAAGCATCTTGACACTTCATCATCTAAACTTGGCAAAACTTGTTATGGTTTACAGCAGTGGCGGCTCGTGGAACATTTTGATGGTAGAGCCACTTGGCATACAATATATCCCACCGTTTCTCACGTCAAAATCGCCACTTTTCAATTTTTTAAACCACTCAAAGCATTGTGATTTACCAAGAGCATGCTCACCGTAAGCTTCGACAAGCATTCGATGCGATTCTGCAGCAGTTTTCTTCAATAGGTAACAGAAAATCAATGATGTCCGCAAATCGTAGTTTTCAGGCAAAAAAATCGACATGTTTAACGCGATTATAAACTATGCTGTTGTATGAAACTTGTATTGTTGTGAGATGAAAATCTTTGTCAGAGATGTCAACAAGGAAATGGCGTCAATGATGCGGTTTGACGGTAACAACATTGACAGCTAGGGACATCTCTGGGCAAATTCCGGTTTCATATTTATAGACCTGGTAGAAGTTGTACGTAAGAAAAAATAAACATTTTTCGTTATCCAACAGTCTGAACTTCAGCAGTGCAGTGGCGTGCACTTAATCCACTATAATCCACCGGTTGGCAAGTTGCAAATCTCCCATAATGTAATACAGCATAAACGTTACCGGTCCATTAATTCCGGCATTAAAGAGCACCGAGCTATTTGACGTTTATTGCTTTTATAAATAGTGCCAGTGACATTGTAATTATTTAACGCCTCTTCCAACGTAATTACACTTTAAGTAAATAGACATTAAATTAAGACCGTTACTTTTAAACGCCGATTCACAACCTAAAAATATTACCAGAAATGATGTAATGGAATGAAATCGACAAAATTTCCCATACCAATTAATATCAACAGGAAGGATGATGACCACCCAAGTGGATCATTATGCTGTTACAAGAAAATGTAAATAGTTAATGGATACAAAAAAAAATGCATATTAATTTATTGAAAAATCATTCGTTATCTACAAAGACTACAATAAAAAAATATTTATTAAATTATGACATCTGCAAAAAATATTTTTCTTAAATTAAAAATATTTATAAGGGATAAATGAAACACAATTTACTATTGTTTATGCTGGGGGCTTCTACTTCGTTATACATTTTGAATACTATAATAAAACACTTTTAACTTTGTTTTGTATAACTTGGATATTTATTTGTGTGACTTAAGTTTCGGTAAGTACGCTTACACTTCATGTTTGAAAATGGTAAGCATACCTACCGAAACTTAAGTCACAAAAATAAATATGCAAGTTATACAAAACAAAGTTAAAAGTGTTTTATTATACAATTTACTATGTTTTATACCACAATACATTTTCGACTCTTCAGAGTCATGATGAAGATTGTTTATTTGATTGATTTATCGTTGCACGCTTGGTAAAACATTTTAAATAATGAAATGATAAAAGAGCTTTTGTCATTTCATAAATCTTGGATTATTATGCGATTTATAAACATGATATTAATTTTTAAAAATCATCCTTAACTTTTATTTTTCCCATCTCGTATTGCTGCAATTTGTGGTGGTCGTAAACGAGGATGATGGCTTAAAGTTTTAGATGCCCTCACGTACGATATTTTTCAAGACTCTCCAGCAGCACATCTGAGAGAGGTTATCGTGCATTAACTTCGATGTATCATAACTGACATCTAAAGTGTTGTTTATTTAAGACATTTTAAGGTGCCTTTATTACCGCGAGGATAGCCTTTTGAAACTTTCATTACCAGGAAATACGGCCAATTATGCTCCGCTGCCAAGTACACCATATATTCCTGCGTTTTATCCCAATTACCACGTATTTACGTTCGTATTGGGTTTACTGCTTGATATAAAACTATAAATCGAAAGTGAGATTCTTTGTAAGCAAAACTTGAATATTGTAATCTATTGCAAATTAATATAACATGCAATTATTCAAATTAAATTAGACAAATACAAATAATGACCAATTATGTTAGTAAATGTTAAAACTTTCAAATTAAATTAGTTATACAAATTAAAATAGTAACCAATTATGCAAGTAAATGTTCAAACTTCAACTGTTCAATTTCATAAAATAATAAACAAATTGACATTTAGATGACAGTTTTAAGTCAATCGTAAGTTCCTATCTAAAGATATAATAAATTATTTTACAATATTTGAATTCTGCCTAAAATTGAAACCTTATTATAGCAGCATTTTTTTAAATTCAAAACTTTTGTTCTATTCAGAAGCTTTGCAAAATGTAAATGGGTTTCATTAGTAAATACATGTAAATATCAAAATAATAACGCAGCAAGTTACATTTTTTATTCTTTAATAGGTAAAAGTTTACCAATATTTCAGGCACAATTTTAAAAAATTTACATCTTTTACTAATATTATTCAAAATTTCTCCAAAAGGTAAACCGGTCTGGTTAGTAAATAGATACAAAAGTATCTGTATCTATACAGCAATAGTGCAACGGATCTATTTTTTTTTTTACAATTTTTTGATTCTAACTAAAATTTTAACCTCGGTGCAAGGATTTTAAAAATTCATAGATTTTGTCGTAATAACTTTTTTTAGAAAAACTAAACTGTTTTAGTAAGTAAATAGATGCAAAAGTCTCTGCTAGAATTTGTAAAGCAATAGCGCAACGGTTTCAATTTTTTTACAATTTTTTTAATTCCGGCTGAAATGTTAGCCTTGCCGCAGGGACAACTTTAAAAATTCATAACTTTTGTCGTATTCTGTTATTAGAAAAACTAAACTGTTTTAGTTAGTAAATAGACGTAACAGTCTCTGTTAGAATTTGTAAAGCAATAGCGCAACGGTTTCAATTTTTTTACAATTATTTTAATTTAGGCTGAAATGTTAACCTTGCCGCAGGGGCAATTTTGAAAATTCATAACTTTTCTCGTATTAACTTTTTTTAGAAAAACTAAACTGTTTTAGTTAGTCAATAGACGCAACAGTATCTGTTAGAATTTGTAAAGCAATAGCCAACGGTTTCATTTTTTTTACATTTTTTTAATTCCGGCTGAAATGTTAACCTTGCCGCAGGGACAACTTTGAAAATTCATAACTTTTGTCGTATTAACTTTTTTTAGAAAAACTAAACTGTATTAGTTAGTAAATAGATGCAACAGTCTCTGTTAGAATTTGTAAAGCAATAGCGCAACGGTTTCAATTTTTTTCCAATTTTTTTATTCCGGCTGAAATATTAACCTTGACGCAGGGACAACTTTGAAAATTCATAACTTTTGTCGTATTAACTTTTTTTCGAAAAACTAAACTGTTTTAGTTAGTTAATAGACGCAACAGTCTCTGATAGAATTTGTAAAGCAATGGCGCAACGGTTTAAATTTTTTTACAATTATTTTAATTTCGGCTGAAATGTTAACCTTGCCGCAGGGACAACTTTGAAAATTCATAACTTTTGTCGTATTAACTTTTTTTCGAAAAACTAAACTGTTTTAGTTAGTTAATAGACGCAACAGTCTCTGTTAGCATTTGTAAAGTAATAGCGCAACGGATTCAATTTTTTTACAATTTTTTAATTCCGGCTGAAATGTTAACCTTGCCGCAGGGACAACTTTGAAAATTCATAATTTTTGACGTAATAATTTTTTTAAGAAAAATCAAACTGTTGTAGCTAGTAAAAGTAAAGAAGAAAAGAAAATATTTGGCGGCACATTTTTTCAAATCTCCATAATTCAAATGATAAATTGGCTGCATGGTGCATGGTAATAATCAGTGCAGTGAACTTTGTTTATTTAATCATCCTGCGGTTTTTGAGGTTGCTTGTTTTGAATGTTTGTACTGAATACAATTAGAGCATGTTGTTTTATTATAATCCAATAATAAATTAAACATTCACTCTCTAGTTGTTTTATTTAAATTTCAGGTTTTACAATTCCAAAATTTACTTGTCGATCTCATTTTATAGCCTACTCTGTTTAAAACAGATCGTGAATAAATGTATATACACAATACAATTCCGGGAGTTGATTATAACGACATAAAAAATAAAATGTATTACGTAAATTAAAAGTAAAGACTAATTATGCAAAGTAAACAATATAAAATATCGTTAAACATCACACGTAACACTGCCTTGTGGAATATTAATAATAATTCATCCTCCCTCCGAGGCGCGATAATAAATGATGTCCGTTAAAAACAAACGTTTAGACATCCACACGCATATAATAAGAAATGTGTGAAATATGGCCGTCCATCCTGGAAAAATCCGGGCGCAGGATGTGCTTGCGCTTTTATGAGGTTACCGCTGAGCCCGGAGAGGTTAATTGATTATGCGCATCCTTCTTATTGCTTGCATTCGTATATTAATATTATTCCAACTTACACGAATCCCTAATTAATAATAAATATCAATTAATTCGAATGTAACTAAACCGAAATTTTTGAAAGTTTCACAGAGGAAGGACTAATTATCCACTAATAAAGCCCGAGATGAATATCAACAAAAATTACATATCATTCAATAAATATTACCATTTTGGCAAAATATATTATTTTCAGCCGATTTGTGAATTTTTATAACTTTAGTATTTGAGTTATAAAGAAACATAAAATTCATACCGATCCTTGCGAGAGGCCACCGGGAGGTTTCAGGAGGTTCTTGACTTCCGGATGACGGCACAACTGCGGTTCGACGGGTTACGTTATTCCAACAAGATGGAGCAACAGCTCACACAGCCAAAAACTCAATGAAGGTTCTGCGAGAATTTTTTTAACGACCGCAAATTTCGCGATTTGGAATCCTAGCCCCCCCCCTGCCCGATTTTTCTCTATGGAGATATTTGAAGGTAAATATCTTTGCAAGTCATCCGGCAACAATTGAGGAGTCGCAAGACCACATTCAAATAGATATAGTAGGAATAGATGGAGATTTGCTTCGACCGGTGATGCACACACAATTTTTTAGAATTGAAAATTGTATTTAAATTTGAAGGAGGAAATAATTTTAAACAATTGAAAATAGTGTAAGTCTGTAATAAATCCAAAGTAATTAGTTGTAAATAGTGCAATCTCTTTTGACTCAACTTTTATCCTAATGATAAATATGGGAAATATGGAAAACCCTATATATTTCAGATAAATTTATATTTTAGTGTAATTGTTATAAAATATAGATTTATATGTATATAATTTGAATTTTTGTCTCATCACTGAGTTTAAAATTAAAAATGATTTTTTCTTTATAATTTTCAATTGATTCTTTTACCTAACATTTTTGAAGGACATATCCTGCAATTGCAACTCAAAATATCAGATGTGAAGAATTAGGACACAACTTTTATCCTGGATAAATTTCAATACGCAGGAATGCAAAATTATTTTCCCTCCGTCCAGTGTTTACATTCGAATTCTTGTTTATTGTGAAACGTGTAATGCACATAATTATGCGAGCTGTAAATCAGTTCGCATTACGCTTAACATTCTTGGCTACGATTGTTATTAACGGTGCGTTTCGGTGCGAGTAGAGTAGTAATCCTATTATAGTTTATTTCAGGGAGGTCCGTGTGTTTTGCGACCGCAATTTATTTGGTATTTGGCATAATTTAACGTGAAGTGGATTTGTCTAAAGCCGAAGCAGTTGCCCTCTACTAACTTAAGTAATCTCGTTTACATGATAAATACTTGTGACCACCTTGAAGCGAAAGGATACTAAAATGTTAAATATTCAAAACTATTCCTCGTTGATCACAAACAAATGTACACATCCTATCTATTAATTATTTATTGAAGATTCAGTGTTAATTGCACACTAGCTAAGAGTGGTGAAAATTATTGGCAATATTTTGCTTGAAATCAAAATTAATTGTATGGTCTACGAACTCTGTATAAAACACGTAAATTGGAATGTTTCGTAAATAGTGCTTAAATCGATTGAATTCAAGTTTTCTTCAAATTTTTTTTGTGTTTTTTTTTAGTCCAAGAGCTCATTCTGAACACTATTTGTCTATAAAAAAAATTGGGGGACTTCCACGAACTTAGATCCGAAAAATGACTTTTTTGTAAATAGTGTTTAAATCGACTTGAAACGCCTAAAAATCGATTACATTAAATTTTTCTTCAAATTTTGTTTTTGTTTTTTTTTAGTCAAAGAGCTCATTCTGAACACTATTTGTCTGTAAAAAAAAATTAGAGGACTTCCAGGAACCGAGATCCACAAAATGACTTTTTTGTAAATAGTGCTTCAATCAACCGGAAACGCCTAAAAATCGATTGAATTCAATTTTTCTTCAAATTTTTTATGTGTTTTTTTTAGTCCAAGAGCTCATTCTCAACACTATTTGTCTATAAAAAAAAATTGGGGGACTTCCACGAACTTAGATCCGAAAAATGACTTTTTTGTAAATAGTGTTTAAATCGACTTGAAACGCCTAAAAATCGATTACATTAAATTTTTCTTCAAATTTTTTTTTAAATTTTTTTTCAAGCCAAGAGCTCATTCTGAACACTATTTGTCTATAAAAAAAAATTGGGGGACTTCCACGAACTTGGATCCGAAAAATGACTTTTTTGTAAACAGTGTTTAAATCGACTTGAAACGCCTAAAAATCGATTAAATTAAATTTTTCTTCAAAATTTTTTTAGTTTTTTTTTTAGTCAAAGAGCTCATTCTGAACACAATTTGTCTGTAAAAAAAATTGGAGGACTTCCAGGAATCGAGATACGCAAAATGACTTTTTCGTAAATAGTGCTTAAATCGACTGGAGACTCCTAAAAATCGATTATATTAAATTTTTCTTCAAATTTTTTTTAAATTTTTTTTCAAGCCAAGAGCTCATTCTGAACACTATTTGTCTATAAAAAAAAATTTGGGGGACTTCCAGGAACAGAGATACGCAAAATGACTTTTTTTGTAAATAGTGCTTCAATCAACCGGAAACGCCTAAAAATCGATTGAATTAAATTTTTCTTCAAATTTTTTTGTGTTTTTTTGTAGTCAAAGAGCTCATTCTGAACACTATTTGTCTGTAAAAAAAAAATTGTGGGACTTCCAGGAACGGAGATACGCAAAATAACTTTTTTTGTAAATAGTGCTTCAATCAACCGGAAACGCCTAAAAATCGATTGAATTAAATTTTTCTTCAAATTTTTTTTTTGTTTTTTTTTTTAGTCCAAGAGCTCATTCTGAACACTATTTGTCTATAAAAAAAAATTGGGGGACTTCCACGAACTTGGATCCGAAAAATGACTTTTTTGTAAACAGTGTTTAAATCGACTTGAAACGCCTAAAAATCGATTAAATTAAATTTTTCTTCAAAATTCTTTTTTGTTTTTTTTTTTAGTCAAAGAGCTCATTCTGAACACTATTTGTCTGTAAAAAAAATTGGAGGACTTCCAGGAATCGAGATACGCAAAATGACTTTTTCGTAAATAGTGCTTAAATCGACTGGAGACTCCTAAAAATCGATTATATTAAATTTTTCTTCAAATTTTTTTTAAATTTTTTTTCAAGCCAAGAGCTCATTCTGAACACTATTTGTCTATAAAAAAAAATTTGGGGGACTTCCAGGAACCGAGATACACAAAATGACTTTTTTTGTAAATAGTGCGTAAATCGACTGGAAACGCCTAAAAATCGATTAAATTAAAATTTTCTTTAAACATTTTTTTGTTTTTTTGTAGTCAAAGAGCTCATTCTGAACACTATTTGTCTGTAACAAAACAAAATGTGGGACTCTCAGGAACGGAGATACGCAAAATGACTTTTTTTGTAAATAGTGCTTCAATCAACCGGAAACGCCTAAAAATCGATTGAATTAAATTTTGCTTCAAATTTTTTTTGTGTTTTTTTTTTAGTCCAAGAGCTCATTCTGAACACTATTTGTCTATAAAAAAAATTGGGGGACTTCCACGAACTTAGATCCGAAAAATGACTTTTTTGTAAATAGTGTTTAAATCGACTTGAAACGCCTAAAAATCGATTAAATTAAATTTTTCTTCAAAATTTTTTTTGTTTTTTTTTAGTCAAAGAGCTCATTATGAACACTATTTGTCTGTAAAAAAAAAATTGGAGGACTTCCAGGAATCGAGATACGCAAAATGACTTTTTTTGTAAATAGTGCTTCAATCGACCGGAAACGCCTAAAAATTGATTAAATTAAATTTTTCTTCAAATTTTTTTTTTGTGTTTTTCAAGTCTAAGAGCTCATTCTGAATACTATTTCTCTACATTTTTTTTGTACGACTTCCAGGAACCGAGATACACAAAATGAAGGCAAATGAACAACAGAGGTAAGAAAAGGCATGCCTTTTTAATTAAGTGAATAATTAATTTCTCACTTAACCAACATATATGTATCATTAATTAATTTCTCACATAACCCGTGGTGAAACATAATTAAAACACTTGGTTTTGTTTCACCCGGAGAGACAAATAAAAACAGTCAAACAAAACCAAGTGTTTTAATTAATCAAATATATGTATCATTCTGATTACTTAAAACACTTGGTTTGTTTCACAATTTCTTTAAATACTTTAAAATGTACTGAATTTGATGTAAATTTCAACAGGGTTAAAAATAAATTAAGACACAATAATTGATTATATGTTATATAAACTCTAGCTAATCAGTTGTTGCAATTACCAATCACCATATCAGAGCGGACAACGTGCAACATCGGCATTAAGATAATTAGATATATAATTAGTTAAACACGATCATTAAACTTTGTAAACTCGTTAAGTACGGATTTTATATCGAACGGAATTCCATTTCCTTAATACAGCGACGTGAAGGAAGCAACGGATGCAACGAAGACATTTCTCCCACTCGTTGAAATAAATATCACACGTAAAAACGTTCTATGTGTGCCAAGACATTACTTTTCCTCCATTTAATCTCGTTAACAACATTCAATCGTTGGACATTACATTTAGCCTCGATTTAACTGCAATGTTTCCATGTTTTCCAATTGTGGTGGATTTTAAATTCTGATTTAATATCTTTTATTTTAGGTTAAAGTAACAACTCCCTAAAATGCCTGGTAGATATTTCTATGAAAATAAGTCTTTTTAAATTTTAATCAAATCCATTGAGGGGTTTTCGGGAAAATTTAAAAAATCTTGCAGAAAGTGCGCATTTTGTAAAGCCACGAATTTTCACGTAAAATTCCGAAAAAAACTAGTGATAACCCATGTTTGGGTTTTTCCTTTGTTTCATAGGTACATGTGTCTAGAATTTTTCCTAAAAATTTTAATAAAATCCATTGAAGGGTTTTCAGGAAAATTGAAAAATCTCGTAGAAAGTGAGCAATTTGCAAAGCCTAGAAGTTTTACGTAAAATTCCGAAAAACTAGTGATAACCCATCGTTGGATTGTTCGTTTGTTTCATAGGTGCATCTGTCTAGAATGTTTCCTAAAAAAATTAATAAAATCCATTGAGCGGTTTTCGGGAGAATTAAAAAAAAACTTGTAGAAACTGCGCATTTTGTAAGGCCACGAATTTTGACGTAAAATTCCGAAAAAACTAGTTATAACCTATGTTTGGGTTTTTCATTTGTTTTATAGGTACATGTGTTTAGAATGTTTTCTTAAAAATTTAATAAAATCCATCGAGGGGTTTTCATGAAAATTAAAAAAATCTCCTAGAAAGTGCGCATTTTGGAAAGCCGCGAATTTTCACGTAAAATTTCGAAAAAACTAGTGATAATCCATTTTTGGGTTTTTCATTCGTTTCATAGGTACCTGTGTCTAGAATGTTTCCTTAAAATTTTAATAGAATCCATTGAAGGGTTTTCAGGAAAATTGAAAAAATCTCCTAGAAAGTGCACATTTTGTAAAGCCACGAATTTTCACGTAAAATTCCGAAAAAGCTAGTGATAACCCATGTTTGGGTTTTTCATTTGTTTCATGGGTACATGTGTCTAGAATGTTTCCTTAAAATTTTAATAAAATCCATTGAAGGGTTTTCAGGAAAATTAAAAAAATCTCCTAGAAAGTGCACATTTTGTAAAGCCACGAATTTTCACGTAAAATTTCGAAAAAACTAGTGATAACCCATGTTTGGGTTTTTCATTTGTTTCATGGGTACATGTGTCTAGAATGTTTCCTTAAAATTTTAATCAAATCCATTGAACGGTTTTCAGAAAAATTGAAAAAATCTCGTAGAAAGTGAGCAATTTGTAAAGCCTAGAAATTTTACGTAAAATTTCGAAAAACTAGTGATAACCCATCGTTGGATTGTTCGTTTGTTTCATAGGTGCATACGTCTAGAATGTTTTCTAAAAAAAATAATAAAATCCATTGAGAGGTTTTCGGGAGAATTAAAAAAAAAAAAAAAAACTTGTAGAAAGTGAGCATTTTGTAAAGCCACGAATTTTGACGTAAAATTCCGAAAAAACTAGTGATAACCCATGTTTGGGTTTTTCATTTGTTTCATAGGTAAACGTGTCTAGAATGTTTCCTTAAAATTGTAATAAAATCCATCGAGGGGTTTTCCGGAAAATTAAAAAAATCTTGTAGAAAGTGCGCATTTTGCGAATTTTGACGTAAAATTTTAAACTTTCGCTCAAGTATTTTGATTTTTCAGAAAAGCCGGCCGTTCTGTTGTGTTTGCTGCAAATGCCAGTTTGTGGTTTTCGCGTATTAATGAAATGAATAGACAATGAGTAAGAAAATATCAAAATTCGGATTTTTGAGAAAATGAATAAAATCTGGTCGAACGTTTGCGTTTTTATGAAAAACTCCGGAATAATTAGAGATGACGTCTTTCTAGATTTTTCCTTTATTTTACAGCTACATATGTCTGGAACATTTCCAGGAAAATTTATTCAAATTCGTCAAGGGGTTTTTAAGAAAATAAAAAAAAAATCTAGTCGAACGTTAGCATTTCGGTAATTGACTTTGTTAAAAAAATTCGGAAAAATTAGTAATAAGTTTTTTTTATATTTTGGTTTTATTTTATAGCTATATATGTTCTATTCTATAGGAATATTTTCAGAAATTTTTATTAAAATTTCTGAGAAAATGAAGAAAATTTATTCGATTGTTTGCAATTTTTCAAAACAACGATTTTGATGAAAAATTCCGGAAAAACCTGTGATAACATCTTTTTGGATTTTTCTTTTGTTTTGTAGCTACATATGTCTGGAATATTTCCTGAAAAATTTATTCAAATTCATCAAGGGATTTTTGAGAAAATAAAGAAAATCTAGGCGAAAGTTTGCTGTTCTCAATGCAAAGATTTTGATCCAAAAATCCCGAAAAACTAGTGTTAACATCTTTTTGGATTTTTCTTTTGTTTTATAGCTACATATATCTGGAATATTTTTTTGAAAAGTTTCAATAAAATCCATTACAGGGTTCTTGAAAAAATCCATAAAATCTAATAGTATGTTCGTATTTTACAAAACAGAGTTTGATGAAAAAATCCGGGAAAACTAGCGATGACCTCTTTTCGGATTTTTCATTTGTTTAATAGCTACATATGTTTAGAATATTTTCTAAAAATTCTATTAAAATTCACTAAGGGGTTTTTGAGAAATTAAGAAAATCTAGACAAACGTATTTTGCAATGCAGCGATTTTGATGAAAATTTCGGTAAAAACTAGTGATGCCGTCTTTTGGGTTTTTCTTTTGTTTTACGGTTACTATTTTTTTTTTAACTTTTTAGATTTTAGAAAAAATGAAAAAAATCCAGTTGAATGTTCGCATTCTGAAAAACATCGATTTTGATAAAAGAATTCCGGAAAAACTAGTGATAACATCTTTTTATGTGTTTCCTTTATATTTATAGCTATAAATGTCTGGAATATTTCCTAAAAAAAATATTTGAATTCGTTGCAGGATTTTTGAGAAAATGAAGAATATCTAGGAGAATGCTCGTATTTTGCAAAGCAGCGATTTTGATAAAAACAAATTTGGAAACATTAGCGATAAAAGCTTTTTAGATTTTTTCCTTTGTTTTATTGCTACATATGTGGAATATTTTCTGGAAAATTTATAAAAAAATCGTTAGAGGTGTTTTTGAGAAAATGAGGAAAATCCAGTGGAATGTTTACATTTCCAGAGCAGAGAATTTGATGAAAAATTCCGAAAAAGATAGTGATGACGCCTTATTGGATTTTTCTTTTGTTTTATTGCTACCTATGTTTGGAATATTTCCTGATAAATTTATTAAAATTCATTAAGCGGTTTTTGAGAAAATTAAGAAAATCTACTAGAATGTTCGTTTTTTTCAATGCATAGGTTTCGATGAAAATTTCCGGAAAAACTAGTGATGACGTCTTATTGAATTTTTCCTTTATTTTATAGCTACATATATCTGGAATATTTCCTAAAAATTTAATAAAAATACATTACATGGTTTCTGAGAAAATTAAGAAAATCCAGACGAATGTTTGTTTTTGCAAAGTAGAGATTTTGATGGAAAATTCCGGAAAAACTAGTGATACCGTCTTTTTAGATTTTTCTTTTGCTTTATAGCCACATACCTTAGGAATATTTCCTGAAAAAATTTTTTGAGAATATTAAGAAAATCTACTAGAATGTTCGCTTTTTTCAATGCAGAGGTTTCGATGAAAATTTCCGGAAAAACTAGTGATGTCTTTTTGGATTTTTCCTTTATTTTATAGCTACATATATCTGGAATATTTCTAAAAAAATTAATAAAAATACATTACATGGTTTCTGAGAAAAATAAGAAAATCCAGCCGAATGTTTGTTTTTGCAAAGTAGAGATTTTGATGGAAAATTTCGGGAAAACTAGTGATACTGCCTTTTTAGATTTTTCTTTTGTTTTATATCTACATACCTTTGGAATATTTCCTGAAGACTTTATTAAAATTTATCAAGGGATTATTGAGAAAATTAAGAAAATCTAGTCGTATGTTCGCATTTTTCAGTTCAGCGATTTTGATAAAAATTCTGAAAAAATTAGCGATAACGTCTGTTTAGATTTTTTCTTTTGTTTTATAGCTACTTATGTCTGGAATCTTTCCTCAAAAATTTATTAAAATTCGTTACGGGGTCTGTGAGAAAATTAAGAAAATCTAGTCGAAAGTTTACATTTCCAAAGCAGAGATTTTGATGAAAAATTCCAAAAAACTAGTGATAACGTCTTTTTGAGTTTTTCTATTTTTTATAACTGCATATGTCTATATTTGGGGAAAATTTCAGATCGATTTCTCTATCCGTCTGCGCGCAGTCACTTCCACCAATTTAAAAAAAACACTGTTCTGAGAAAAACGCGTTTGAAAATTCCCGCCACGCGGTGCTGCTTTGTACGTGGCGCGCTTAGGCTTATAAGCATTTCCATTCGAAATATCAACTGGCCGTTTGGACACAATATTCTATACACCTATAGCTTCCAAAAAAATGCAAAATAAAAAAAAACGATTTTTTTTTAATTTAACAAACAAGGCATATAATTCGAGTAGAATATTATTAAATCATAGTAGTTCACGAAATAAGGAGGACAAGTCTCTGGATTTATTACCAAAGATATCAAGTGAATGCTGGCTATGATTAAACAGTCTTTACATGATGATTAATGGCGAGTTGAAGTGCGCACCCGTTCTACATGTGTCATATCTAAACAAGGGTGCATTTTTGTAGTTGTATCTAGAAGTATAGAAGTTAATGCAAGATAAAAGATGAGGGTTATGTATTTAGCCATTTACCAGTTGGTATACAAATTCAATGCAATAGATATCTCTACGGATTGACAAAGGTGAGAACTCAAAAAATGCCAAAAGTTCCAGGTTTAGACAGTGTAGTCAGGATACACATACATTGACTTATAACATAGTTATCTTACAAAGTTCTTCTGTATCCTTTCAATTGACACAATGTGTATTTGATAAGCTGGTGACCAGACCTGGCAACAATACTCCAATTTAGAACGCACAAATGCAAAATATTTAATTGATAAAATCCATTGAGGGGTTTTCAGGATTTAAATACTTACATACAGTAGAAATACTTACATTCGACAACAATAGCTTGAGAATAGTGTATTAAAAAATAAATAAGGAAATAAACAAAGTTCAAATGTTATTTGATATCTTTGTGTGTATGTTAAGTTGGTTAGATCCAGCGGTGTTTCGTGTGATGTATGAAGAGCGTTTAAAATTTTAGTGCATTGTCACGTAAAAGGAAATGCGAGGAATGATATAAGGAGTAGATGGACACTTATGCATAATGCGCGCCGTGACTAGATAATGGCATATGGCACATTTATCATATTTCACGCAAAGAGATATATGAACGGCCTCTTGTAATTTATGGTGCGCTCGCATACGGCGAAATGTTGTTCGCTTGTTTACAAGGAGATGGCGCCTCGTTAACACATCTCCGGTTACATAAATAACGCGCGGGTACAATAAAAGGTGGTCATGATTCAATAAAAATCTCTGTAGGTTGAAGAGTTGTAAATAAACAACAATCGAAACCGCATGCAAGATGTGTTAATGCCACTAATATTAGGGATTTCGAATTTAGTAATTAATAGTTATTTCTTATACGTAATTAGTCCCGCAAGAAAAATTTTCTTAAGGGACTAATGAGGAATTCCACATGAGTATAATATAAAATTTTATCCAAAATCGTTTGTAATTGCATTAAATATTGAAATAATGTTTATAAAATTTTGACGTACGTGGTGTCAATTTGAAATATTTCAAAAATCCTATGAAGGATCTATGCATTCCGCGAGAGAAACTTATTCTCTCACTAGGGGGTAATGAGCAACATTACATGGCTCAAATGACCACTGTAATTCGATTATTACACCCGATTTTGGATAAAATTGATTTATGGTGGATAATTACTTCAAATAGATTCACCAGAACCACACTTCTTTGCGTAGGTAGTTGTAAATATCTTGTAGTTAATGGAATAAACTCCTTAACAAAAAGTTAGCTTTATTATTTACGACGGAATCATCCTCGAAGTTTAAGCTGGCACCATACAAAAAAGATAAAGGCATGCAATTTCGCAGACAATTATGATAATTCACGAATCCAATTAAGCACCAACCGGTCGTTAGACCTACTTATTAACCTAATAACGATAGACTAATCTGCAGTCACAATCGCAAAAATACCGCAGCTAAGTGATCGCTCTTTCACTTAGCTAACTGAGTTGTAACACCTCGATCACGATTTTCATATAATTTTGCTAAACGTGAAATTATCGAATTAAATCGCTCAGATATCATAATTATTTCTCGTCACTATTTTAAGAATACCAAAAAAAAAAATTAGCAATTAGTTGGAATAGTTGACATTCCGAGACAAGACGCGGCCGGCGCTTGTCACACCTCAATGGTGAAGGAATAATAATGAAGAAGACCGAATGGTGTTTGTCATACTAATATTAGTACGACAAACAGGAATGGACCTTCGCGAATATGTGGTAAAACACAGGTATATAAATAGGACAATGAAAAATGCGTGTTTTAACCGCAAATATTTATGGTTAAAAATATGATATAACGCGTCACTTGAAAACCAGAATTAATTTCTAATGTCAAATTTGACCAAATGACTCCACCCAGTTTAAACAAAAATTGATGCTTGCAGATTAACGAACAGGCTACATTTTATTTTATTGTATTTATCTAATGCTTTCTGCAACAAGTAAGGTTGTTTCTCCAATTTGTTTAAAAATTGATGTATTGAAGATTTTACGATTCCACATTTATCCATCTGTCGTTGCACCTTAAACCCAGAGTATTTAATATCAATGTCGTATAAAGATTTCATAACGCTCCATCCAAGAACTAAATGTCGTTAAATAACTGTTACGACTTCCAGGAATACGCGTGAACTTTTATAATTCCACAATTATTCATCTAAAGTGCAGGGCCAGATTTTTTTTTCTTTCGTGAATTATAGGCGAATCCAAATACGGCATAAATGTTTCGGTGTTAAGGATAATTTTACACTTTTATTATTTATCGTTATTATGCGTGAATGGGGAATTTATGTGGGCCGGCGTTGGTTGTTAACTAGAAACTTATTGGTTCTTAGATTTCTTGTTTATAACTTGTAACACGAGTTACACATATAAATACATTTATGGCCAATTCGTGAGAAGTGTGAAACGGAAGAAATCTCAAGCGGTGCTAAAATAGATTTACATCAAACAGTATCAAACAATGGGTTCGATTTGTTTAATAAAAAAAATTCAAACACTCAACACTTGGTTATATAACAAATATATTTCATTTTTATTACTTACTTTTTTTATATATTTTAAATTTTTAAATTTTTAAATAATAATCTCCAATTTAGAGTAGCAAATTTCTAAACTAATCAAGAAAACGTAACATCTCAATTTAAAGTGCTACACATCATAACGGTCCCGTTTGAAATAATCTCCATACCTAAAGCGTGTTAACGGCCATATTTAAGTCAACACGGGCATAATTAGTAATCGTAAAATTGAATGATCCTTCTCATTCCGTTGCCCAAATTCGGACCACAATAAAACCCAATCAAGTGAAACGGTTTTAAACGCTTCTGTTTCGTGATTACGTGAAACCAGCGGAGACCACCATTTTCCGCGACCTTCGAATTACATCCATTTTACGACTAATAAATTCTCAAATTGTTTGTCCAATTTTACTGCTCGCACCTTTTAACACGAGGAATAGATTAAGCGTGGAACGGTGTATTACGCTTTATGGGTGGGAACTGTTAACAACTGAAACTGCAAATGTTACTGTCACGGTGAGTGAGGTCTGATTTCGCAATGATGATTTAACGCATGCATAAAAATGTGCGTTTAAAATAATCGGAGTAAGTGGTTTTGGAAGGTGATAAAAAGGTGGGTAAAACTTTGCAAGTGGATAAAAGGGTGGGTGCATGTTTGCAAGCGGATAAAAAGGTATGTAAAACTTTGGAAGTGTCTTTAAAGTTGCTCAAAGAAAATGTTCTGAACTTTACAGTGGCAAAAATGATTGCACTAGAAATCAAATGTTGCATAAAAATAAACTCAAATAAACTCAACTTAAATGATTAAATTGCTTAAAATGTTTAATACATTCACAAGATATGTGGGTACAAATTTTCAAGCGGAATAAAAGGTATGCAAAATTTTGCAAGTAGATAAAAGGGTGGGTACAAGTTTGCAAGCGGATATTTACTTATTTTATATCAACCTGTACCTCATTTGTATTTGAAATAAAGTTCATTATTTTTATTGTTATCATTATTATAAAGAGGTACATATAAGTTGAATTTGAGAAGGGTCTACTTCACAACTGACAATAAAATAACACGTAGGTAACTCAAGCATGAGGAAATGACAACTAATGAACAGTTTTTTGTGCCACCTGATATATTTAACATTATCTAGCAATTCAAAAACACATATTCAATCAAAATTAAACGTGACAAAGTGTTGCAAATAATTTCAATCTTTAGGTAATATCGTCAGTATGAAAAATTAATCCTAAATAATAAGTCTTAACCATTTCCCAATAAAAACTACTCGAACTTGGTAATGGTGGTAAGGAGATGCTAGAAAGCAAATTTTGCTGATCAAAAATAGAATTTTTCCAGAAACACCTCCAGGAATTCCAAATTAATTTAGGCAGACGATTGAGATTTTGTCGAAGTAATCTCGAACAACGTGTCTTTACGGTTGCTCAAAGAAAATGTTCCGAACTTTGCAGTAGCAAAAATGATTGCGCTAGAAATCAAATGTTGCCCAAAAATAAAGTCGAAAAAAAATTCTTAAATGATTCAATTGCTCAAAATGCTTAATATATTCACAAGATATCCACCTTTAAAATTAATCAAAAATTTTAAAAATGCGTCCAGTTGTGAATCTTTGAAAATATTTTTTTAATTTGTCGAACATTTCGATAAAAAAAAAATCGAAAAAAAAATATATTTGTATGATTAAATTGTTTAAAATATTTAATATATTCACAAAATATCCACCTTCCAATTTGATTAAAATTTTTGAAAATGTGTCAATTTATCCGTTAGTTATGAATTTTTGAAAATTATTTTTTTAATTTGTTGAACATATCGATAAAAAAGAATCGAAAAAAAATATATATTTGTATGATTAAATTGTTTAAAATGTTTAATATATCCACAAGATATCCACCACCTTTAAAATTAATTAAATTTTTTGAAAATGTGACAATTTTTCCGTGAGTTATGAATTTTTGAAAATTATTATTTTAATTTGTTGAACACTGCAATTAAAAAAAAATAGAAAAAAATTAATACTTATATGATAAAATTGTTTAAAATGTTTAATATGTTCATAAGATATCTACCTTTATTATTTATTAGAATTTTTGAAAATGTGTCAATTTTTCCGTGAGTTATGAATTTTTGAAAATTAAAGTTTTAGTTTGTTGAACACTGCAATTAAAAAAAAACGAAAAAAATAAACATTTATATGATTAAATTGTTTAAAATGTTTAGTATGTCCACAAGATATCCACCTTCAAAATTAATTAAAATGGGTAATTTTTTTCGTGAGTTGTGAATTTTTGAAAATTAAAGTTTCAATTTCAATAAAGAAAATCGAAAAAAATAAATATTTGCATGATTAAATTGTTTAAAAAGTTTAATACATTCACAAGATAAACCTTTAAAATTAATCCATTTTTTTAAGTTATGAATTTTTGAATATTCGATAAAAAATAAATCTAAAAAATCATAAAATTGTTTGAAATCTCTAATATATTCACAAGATACCCACCTTCAAAATTATTTGAAATTTTTGAAAATGTGCCACTATTTTCGTGAGTTGTGAATTTTTGAAAATTAACATTTTGATTTGTTTAACACTCAACACACAAAAAAATAAATACTTAAAAAATGATAAAACTGCTCAAAATGTTTAATGTATTCACAAGATATCCACCTTTAAACTTAATCAAAATTTTTGAAAATGTGTCTATTTTTCCGTGAGTTATGAATCTTCGAAAGTTATTTTTTTTTAATTTGTCCAACATTTCGATAAAAAAAAATCGAAAAAGATAAATATTTGCATGATTAAATTGTTTAAAATGTTTAATATATTCACAAGACATCTACCTTTAAAATTACTCAAGATTTTAAAAAATATGTCAATTTTTTCGCGAGTTATGAATTTTTGAATATTCGATAAAAAAGAAATCTAAAAAAAAATGATAAAATTATTTGAAATGTTTAATATATTCACAAGATATCCACCTTCAAAATTATTTGAAATTTTTAAAAATGTGTCACTATTTTCGTGAGTTGTGAATTTTTGAAAATTAACATTTTAATTTGTCGGACACTTCGATAAAAAAGAAATCTAATAAAAAACAAAAACTTATATAATACAATTGATTAATATATTTAATAATATATTCACAAGATATCTACCTTTAATATTGATTAAATTTTTTGAAAATGAGCCAATTTTTCCGTGAGTTATGAATTTTTGAAAATTAACATTTTGATTTGTTGAACACTTAAAAAAAATCGAAAAAAAATAAATACTTAAATGATAAAACTGCTCAAAATGTTTAATGTATTCACAAGATATCCACCTTTAAAATTAATCAAAAATTTTGAAAATGTGTCTATTTTTCCGTGAGTTATGAATCTTTGAAAATTATTTTTTTAATTTGTCGAACATTTCGATAAAAAAAATCGAAAAAAAAATATTTGCATGACTAAATTGTTTAAAATGTTTAATATATCCACAAGATATCCACCTTTAAAATTAATTAAAATTTTTGAAAATGGGTTATTTTTTTGTGAGTTATGAATTTTTGAAAATTAACGTTTTAATTTATTGGACACTTCAATTAAAAAAAATCGAAAAAAAATAAATACTTAAATGATGAAACTGCTCAAAATGTTTAATGTATTCACAAGATATCCAAATTGATCAAAAATTTTGAAAATGTGTCTATTTTTCCGTGAGTTATAAATCTTTGAAAATATATTTTTTTTATTTATCGAACATTTCGATAAAAAAACCTAAAAAAAAATATTATTTGCATGATTAAATTGTTTAACATGTTTAATATATTCACAAAACATCCACCTTTCAATTTGATTAAATTTTTTGAAAATGTGTTAATTTTTCCGTGAGTTATGAATTTCTTAAAATTAAAGTTCTAATTTGTTCACTTCAATTAAAAAAAACGAAAAAAAAATAAATACTTAAGTGATAAAATTGCTCAAAATGTTTAATATATTCACAAGATATTCACCTTTAAAGTTAATCAAAAATTTTGAAAATTTATCAATTTTTCCGTGAGTTATGAATTTTTGAAAATTAATTTTTCAATTTATCGAACATTTCGAAAAAAAAAAAATATTTGCATGATTAAATTGTTTAAAATGTTTAACATATTCACAAGATATCCACCTTTATTATTAATTAAAATGATTGAAAATGGGTTTTTTTTTTCGTGAGTGGTGAATTTTTGAAAATTAAAGTACTAATTTTTTTACTTCAATTAAAAAAAAAATCGAAAAAAACTAAATACTTAAATGATAAAATTTCTCAAAATGTTTAATATATTGACAAGATATCCACCTTTATGATTGTTTAACATTTTTGAAAATGTATCAATTTTTCCGTGAGTTATGAATTTTTGAAAATTTTGATGGTTAAAAAAATTAGAAAAACAAAAGACATCAACCTGAAAATTTTCAAAATTACTCAAAATACATTCTAGATTATGATTCTGTAAAAATATACATACACCCCATCACTGAATTTTGCGATTATTTCATTTGATTACAGTGGAATGTTGTGAAAAATTGTAATGATTTTGACCGTTAAAAAAAATAGAAAAACAAAAGACATCAACCTGAAAATTTCCAAAATTACTCAAAATACATTCTAGATTATGATTCTGTAAAAAGCTACAAACACCCCATCACTAATTTTTGCGATAAGTTCATTTGATCAGAGTGGAAAGTTGTGAAAAATTGTAATGATTTTGACGATAAAAAAAATAGAAAAACAAAAGACATCAACCGGAAAATTTCCAAAATTACTCAGAATACATTCTAGATTATGATTCTGTAAAAAGCTACAAACACCTCATCACTAATTTTTGCGATAATTTCATTTGATGAGGGTGGAAAGTTGTGAAAAATTGCAATCATTTTGACGGTTAGAAAAAAATAGAAAAAGAAAAGACATCAACCTGAAAATTTCCAAAATTACTCAAAATACATTCTAGATTATGATTCTGTAAAAACCCATATACACCCCATCACTAATTTTTGCGATCATTTCATTTGATGAGGGTGGAAAGTTGTGAAAAATTGTAATTATTTTGCCGGTTAAAAAAAATAGAAAAACAAAAAATATCAACCTGAAAATTTCCAAAATTACTCAGAAGACATTCTAGATTATGATTCTGTAAAAAGCCATAAACACCCCACCACTGAGTTTTGCGATAATTTCATTTAATGAGGGTGATAAGTTGTGCAAAATTGTTATGATTTTGACGGTTAAAAAAACAGAAAAACAAAAGACATCAACCTGAAAATTTCCAAAATTATTCAAAATACATTCCAGATTATGATTCTGTAAAAATCTACAAACACCCCATCATTAAGTTTTGCAATAAGTTTATTTGATCAGAGTGGAAAGTTGTGAAAAATTGTAATGATTTTAACGGTTAAAAAAATATAAAAACAAAAGATATCAACCTGAAAATTTCCAAAATTACTCACAATACATTCTAGATTATGATTTTGTAAAAATCTACAAACACCCCATCACTAATTTTTGCGATAATTTCATTTAATGAGGGTGGAAAGTTGTGAAAAATTGTAATGATTTTGACGGTTAGAAAAAAATAGAAAAACAAAAGACATCAACCTGAAAATTTCCAAAATTACTCAGAAGACATTCTAGATTGTGATTCTGTAAAAACCTAAATACACACCATTACTAAGTTTTGCGATAATTTCATTTGATCAAAGTCGCGTATTATTATTTGTTATCAAACATTGAATTATTTTATAATTAATTTGATTTATTTACTAATTTTAATTGTATTTATGTTTATGTACCAATTCTGACCACGTCTACCCAACAAATAAATATTATTATTCATGGATACACTTTCAATTTCCAACCCAATGTAAAACAATACACAATCCCATAAATACCGATAACATTTCCATAAGCAAATAGACCGATGGTAAATTACCCTAATCAAGCCATTCATGGTTCGACCCGAGGAAGCAATTATACCCGAAATTTTGAAGTTAACATCAGCATTAACGAGATCTCCAGCTGATGATTTAAGAGCGCACCTCTTCTAAACACGATCGAAACGAATCCGAAAGATTTTTCCACGCGACCGATAAAATGTTTAATTCATGATTCCGCTATATGTTTAACGTTTACGGGCGCCGGGATGCAGGAAAAGTATTGCGAGGTAGATGAAATCTCTTTAATTACAGTAAACTGGCCGGTAATAAACGCGGCATTTCCATAATCCGATTCATATCTTTAGTTCTAATAAAGTGATTTTGTTTAAGCATTTTAATTTTTTTTACGTGTTTTTTGGCGTCGGCTACGAGGTCATCTGCTAACAAAGATGTATATTTTTAGTGTTAATCATTTGATGATTTTTTATAAAATATTTTCAAAATAGAAATCTTTGGTGAGTTTGTTGATGGATTTTATATAAAAATGATAGATGCACAATCTTATTTTTTTTTAATTCTGTGTCTAAATATGGATTACCGTGTAGTGACTTTTGCAATCTTACCCAATTATTATTATTATTATTAAACGATTTATTATTATTATTATTATTATTATTATTATTAATTAATTAACCAAAGACAATAATGTCTTTATCCGAGGAAAATTACGTTTAAATAAAGAAACATTTGCCTTAGAAATTTATTCACACTTTAATTACCACTAAGCTCGAGCCATAAATCACGAAGATTTTGTGCAACACACCAACGACCAATAACATCGTACAAGATGTCTTATTCGCAATTTCCATAAAACACCCGCATATGATTGGTAGACACCACCTGTAAGGATGTTTATTGTTATTGAAGACATTAAAATGCGTTATGCAGGCTTATTCAATTACTTTGCACAATTGAGATTTTTTTACCGCCAAGGATCCGCGTAAATAACGAGATTTAGCGATATTAAACGCGTCAAAATGGAAGGTGCTATTACTTTCGCACGCCCACGCTTAACGGCATGTTCATATTTTCATGTCATCATTTTTGTAGTTGTGGAAGAAAAAATTGCGCTCGCCAAATGCTAACAAATACTATTATGCCTTTAGATTAACCAAAAAGTACATTTGTTTAAAAAATTTCGATGAAGACAAAAGTTATAAATTTTGAAAAAATTGAAATCGTTGTAATTGTTTTGCAAATGCTAACAAATACTTTTGCAACTGTTTACTAACCGAAGCAGTTTACCAACTTTAAAAATTCCGACTACGACGAAAGTTATAATTTTTTTTAATTTCCTCTGCAATAAAATTAAAATTCTAGATGTAATTTCAAAAAATCGTAAAAAATTGAAATCGTTGTGTAATTGTTTTGCAAATGCTAACAAATACTTTTGCAACTGTTTACTAACCGAAGAAGTTTACCAACTTTAAAAATTCCGACCACGACGAAAGTTATAATTTTTTTTAATTTCCTCTGCAATAAAATTAAAATTCCAGATGTAATTTCAAAAAATCGTAAAAAATTGAAATCGTTGTGTAATTGTTTTGCAAATGCTAACAAATACTTTTGCAACTGTTTACTAACCGAAGCAGTTTACCAACTTTAAAAATTCCGACTATAACGAAAGTTATAATTTTTTTAAATTTCCTCTGCAATAAAATTAAAATTCTAGATGTAATTTCAAAAAATCCTAAAAAATTGAAATCGTTGTGTAATTGTTTTGCAAATGCCACCAAATACTTTTGCAACTGTTTACTAACCGAAGTAGTTTACCAACTTTAAAAATTCCGACTACGACAAAAGTTATAATTTTTTTAAATTTCCTCTGCAATAATTTAAAAAAATCGTCCTTCTTACTTTTTCTCAAAAATTGGCTTTGAAACAATTTACTGAAGAAACCACTGGTCCGATTCCGCGTTTATACACATCACCGGAAAGATCCCTTCAAGACACCTCGAAAATGTACTTTCGCAAGAACAAATGTCAATTTAAAGCCCGTGACGCGTCAGCAAAGAAAACTCGAAAATGGCAAAAATCGAAAAAATCAACTTTTTTAATAATTATCGTGGGCCATTGAAGTATACCTACTTTTTCACCAGAAGAACAAGAGAAATTGACTGGCGTAACAAAATTTCTTCAATAGCAAAAAAACCAGCCAGTCACCATGAACATTTTAGAAAATTTAAAAAAATAATTGATTTTTCAGACTTTGATCGGCCGTAGCGGCTAAACAAAAACTCCAAATTGAACGCGGTTTTCAAATCTGTGCTCCTCGTGTGCAAATTAGTCGGATTCAATTAAAATTGGCGATTTAAAATTTTTGACGAAAACCTAAAAAACCATCCAAGGGTCCCCCCTTCTTCCCTTTTCTCAAAAATTGGCTTTGAAATAATTTCCTGAAGAAACCACTGGTTCGATTCCGCGTTTCTACATATCACAGGAAAGATCCCTTCAAGACGCTTAGGAAAATGTGTTTTCGCAAGAACAAATGTCAATTTTAAGCCCGTGACCCGTCAGCAAAGAAAACTCGAAAATAGAAAAAATCGAAAAAATCAACTTTTTTTATAATTATCGTAGACTATTGAAGTATACCTTCGTTTTCATCAGAAGAAGAGAAGAGAAATTGATTGGCGTTAAAAAAAAATCAGCTATCTTCAATAGTAAAAAAATTAGCGTGTCACCATGAACAATTTTCAAAAAAATCGATTTTCAGACTTTGAACAGCCGTAGCGACTAAACGAAAACTCCAAATTGAACGCGGTTTTCAAATCTGTGCTCCTCGTGTGCAAATTAGTCGGATTCAATGATAATTTTCGATTTAAATTTTTTTATGAAAACCTGAAAATCTACCCAAGGGTCCCCCCTTCTTACTTTTTCTCAAAAATTGGCTTTGAAATAATTTCCTGAAGAAACCACTGGTTCGATTCCGCGTTTCTACACATCACTGGAAAGATCCCTTCAAGACGCTTTGGAAAATGTATTTTCGCAAGAACAAATGTCAACTTAAAGCCCGTGACGCGTCAGCAAAGAAATCTCGAAAACAGAAAATTGAAAAAATCAACTTTTTTAATAATTATCGTAGACCATTGAAGTAGACCATTGAAGTATACCTTCTTCTCATCAGAAGAACGAGAGAAATTGATTGGAGTTAAAAAATTTCAGCTATCTTCAATAGAAAAAAAATAGCGTGTCACTATTAACATTTTCAAAAAAAATCGATTTTGCAGACTTTGAACGGCCGTAGCGGCTAAACGAAAACTCCAAATTGAATGCGGTTTTCAAACCTGTGCTCCTCGCGAGCAAATTAGTCGGATTCAATTAAAATTGGCGATTTAAAATTTTTGACGAAAACACAAGTACAGCCCTTGGAAGTTTGGCTCAAAAAATGTAACTTTTTAAATTTCTATTTAATTTAAATTGAAAATAAATCATAAATAACAATGATTCTATCAAATCGGAGAAAGTAACATGATGGCCACATCACCATTTTTTTTTAATTGTCCCTACAGTAAGATTACAATTCTAGATGGAATTAAAAAAAAATTGTATAAAATTGAAATCGTTGTATAATTGTTTTGCAAATGACAACAGTTATTTTTATATTAAATTGCTTACCAAAGTAGCTTATTTCTCGAAAAAAATGCGTATTACGAAAAATGTTAGAAATTTTTTAATGGTTAAATTTTAACCGAAATTTAAAGAAAATTCATTGTTTTGCAAATATCAAACATAAATTAATACTGTATACGGCTTTAAAAACTAAGATCAAGATAACAGTTAGACCCTTTTGAATTGGTCATTGCAGTAAGTTTACAAATATCTCTTACAGTGTTTACATTTCCAATTACTCAGCCCTGTGCACTTACCTTCATCAAATAATCTCTATAAGACGACAACTGTCCCTCATCCATCCTTCAACAATTTGACTCAAAAACGATAATCCAAAAACAACACTCCACCACATTTTTAAACTCTTTTCACACCGAACTCTCGAACGGAACTGGAAAATTTCGTCAGGTGTTAACTTAATAGCCTTATCATGTGAATTTCGCCCCGAGGGCAATTCACGTCCGGCGGAGATATCGCGAGACCGCATTCTTTCTTCACCTGTTATCAGTGCTTTTCTACGCAAAATCAAATTCATTTCAATTTGCACACAAGACAGACAAAGATGCACTGATAACGCCTATTTTTAATCATTGAAAGTCGGGCATTTTATCTTCCGGCGAGTGAGTGTTAAGGTATTTTAGTGTGCAGATTGTGGAAAATTAGACGGACTGTTGGTAAGTGATTAAAATAAATTGGTTTAATTTTATTGAACGCATTTTTCAATTCGGTTTAATATCCCTCAACACAAATAACGAATGAGTGGAATGACCATCGGTTCGATAGCCCTTTTACGGATGGTACAGGATGTTATAGTCAATATAGTGTTATGCCTTACAATAATATATATATTATTAATTAAGATTTTGTATAAAGTGCGGAATAATCATATCCAGCATTACATCTCTTCATGGTGATGGTTGCGACCGTCACTACGTGGTGATTAATTATATAATCATTGAATAAAACACTTACTATGTTTTTTACCACAATTTATTTTAATGTATGTACAAATGTTACATATACATACATATCACGACTTTCATCTCTTTATTTTATTTTGTTCGGAGATGTGTATTTTTAATGTGAATTACGAAAAATCACTGTTATTTTTTTCTATGCAATTTATTTTTGTTTTGCTGAAGACTTGAAAAAAAAAATACAATTGGCATCGGTGTTTATTCCGCTCATCATCACCCTTGACATATCAAAACACCATCTTGATTAGCATACCAAATTTTCCGTGTGGTGAATTTCTGAAATTGAGACATGGGTCTGTTATAATTGGTGCGGACTTAAGCTGACTGACAAAAAGTGCGATGGGGAGTGTGAAGGAGTGAAACGATTACGTGCGATCCTGGACTTGAACGGCCAGAAGGCGCGTCAGAGTCAGTCAGTCAGTCGGTCTGTCGGCTGTCTGCTGGTCACTTTGTGGTCCACTCACCTCACATTAAAATTTCACACACACACACATACACCATTGTGAAAATACCAGCCATACACACACACACACACACACCGTGGAACCTGAATGAACACATTGCATTCAACGCATGCAAAATCGCACAGTGTGACATCACCGATTCTAAAAGAACGTCCCAATCCATCAAATTATATTCAATTGCGACCATTAATAATTAAAAAATCACAATTCAGTTCAAATTTGATCAAAATACATTAACTAAAAAAATAGATAGTAGATTACGAACTCATTAAACAATTTCGCTAATTTAAATTGAAACTGTAGATTACGAAATCATTGATGATGGTGGATTCTTGACACATTAAGTATTGATTTTGGAAACGTATTTGTAGTCCAAAGGCGTATTTAGAGAGTGCTGTGGAAATATTTTTCTACAGCGGTACACTTGACTCCGTTCCGAGTCAATGCCAACGTTGGAATTTTTGGGACACTACAAAATCAATATATTATTTCAATACAGGCAGCAAATTTGCTTAATGCAGGGCGAAACATTACAAGTGTTTATTTAGGCCATCATCCACCCTACTCGACTCCTGCCTCATTAACTATATCTATAGATGGTTGCATAATTAAAACGTATGCAAATATCTCATATTAAAAAATGGTGGCCATCATGTTACTTTCTCCGACTTTATATTTACGTTGTCATGGGTTTATTTTCTATTTAAATCATATTTTAAACGTACATCGAGCGTTTTGTAGACTCGGATGAAACTGACGTTTAAAACGTCAAAATTATGAAAGATGGAAAAATTATACTTCAAATTCAAAAACTCAGTTTACTTAAAAACCAACGAAATTTCGAAAAAAACTTATTCTTTATAAGTTGTTCATTTAAGCATTCTCTATAATTACTAATAACATAAATTTGCTGTAACTATTATCATTCTATAATTATAAACCAAAAATTAAAAAAAATAATAAATTTTTTTCTCGAATAAAAATGATTTTATGAAAAATGTTTTCAAGCAAAAGATGTTCATTTCTTTGTTATCTTCAATGTTTGTTAAAAAAAAATTGTGATATTTTTCATATTTAAGAAAATATTGGCAAAAAACAAAAAACAGTTAACACTTTCGGTGTACGAAATTTTACCAAAAGCTTTTCAGTTCTTCAGATTATCAAATAAGATGTATGTTCAAAGTTTCATATCAATTGGTCTATTAGTTTTTGAGATACAGCGCGCACAGACAGACACAAAATTTTTTTTTCCAGAAATTGTTGAAATGGCATCTAGGGACCCCAAAACGGATATTTCAGTAAAAAAAATTTTGAAAAAAAAATCACGATCACAATACTTTCTCGTACTTCGTAACGGAGAAAGTAAAAATCAGAAAAAAATTAAACATGGTTAGGTTAGAAAGAGTTTATGAAAAATATTTTTTTAACAAAAGATTTAGTAGTCTTTGGATTTCTTGAGGTGTTTTTCTGATATTTTTCATATTGAGAAACGCAATAAATGGTTAAATTATATACAATTTTTTTTAGATGTTCAGTTTTTAGTTGTCTTCGCCGTAGCAGTTTTAAAAGGAAGGTAACTGTATCATTAATTTTCTTAGCGTGCAATCAGCTGCGGAACTCTTAATTCCAGTACCTGTGCGTGATCAAAACATTGCCTGTAACAATTCACGGTGTAATTGCTTTATTGAATGAAGAGATTGTAGTAAATTTAAATGGATTTTTGAACGACTTCCGCTTCCCTATTGCTGCAACCATCACATTTAACGTCCAACTAATTGGCGATAGACATTTATTGCATCTTCCAGTGGTAGATTATATTTTGAATTACAACGTAGGCAGGACCAATCCCAGTTTTATTCAATAAATAAATATTTCCTATTAACAATTTTTGAGAAAGAAAATAATAGAATTAATGTGAATACTCAGTCTTTTGAGATCGAATCATTATAATAAAATGAATTTAACAAATGAACAAAACGTATCGAATCATAATTTATTTATATAGAGTGGTGATAAAGTTCTGCACAACATTCGAAATTAAATGTTTTTAGATTTTGATCAATGGATCTTTGTTTGTGCCGTCATTACCGAAGACCAAGCTTTCTCGTTTTTAAAATTTGCGTCACCAATGGCGGGTTAATGACGCTAACATCTTGAAACTCGAGTTTAGATTTATGTAAATTCGGTCCTCTCGAATTATATATTATTTTTTACAATAATTATTTAAGGTAAGAACAGAAATGTTTCAATTAAATTTATGTATGTAACTGTGACAACCATCCTCTTCATCAATTCAATGTACAATTTAAAAAAAATCAGTTATAAATTATAATTCTAATAAATGCCTCCATTAACTCATCTTCTCTTTCGACTCAATTGAAGCGTTGGCATTAGAAACCCGTGACCCTTTCACCGAATTTCTAAAGAAAACACAATACAGCAATCCGATACAGACGGAAGGGACGCACACCGGGATTTCGATTAAAAGCGTATTAAATGACGATACGTTAGATTTTATTATCGTCCCATTGTTCAGTGATTTATGTCCACCATAAACCCCATTGAGACATTATACTTTGGGCTTTCGGTGTCAACTTTATTAAATTTTTAAAGTCCGACGAAATTATTACACGGGTGTGAAATGGGAACGCAATTGCATCGAAATTAAATACATTTGTACTGTTATAACTCATTGTTACAGACGTCCCATGTGATCGGAGAGATTTTGTTCAGTTCAAATATTCGCAATGAGTTTTCTCCATCGTACACTATGTTTTCTAAATAACTGGAATTAATATCTATCGTATCGTATGTTCATTAAAAAGAAAACCTCAAGTGTGCAATGACTTTTTCGTTTTAAAAATTTAAGTTGGCACACTTGACACTTGTTAGGAATTGACACACAAAACGTCAGATCTTTCTAGAAGTCACAATTATTCCGCGCTCACAATGGTTTACAGCAACCAGCAAAAAACGTTTCTAATTGAAAGTTATTTCAGAAATGGGAGTAAAGCGGGCGGAAATTGGGTGTATTCATTCGACGCACCTTTAGCAGTGTTTCGGGAAGAATTTCGTAACGTGCCCATTATTTATGATGAATTTAAAAATATCTTATCACGATATGTTGTATTATTTCGTGAAACGGGTAGTATTCTCCATAAACCAGGAAGTGGTAGACCTGTTAAACGAACTCAAGATGCTATTAACACAGCCCAAGAAATTTTGGAAGATGAACCTACGACTTCTCTGCGTCATTTGTCACAGCAAATGAATTTATCGGTAGGAAGATGCCACAAGCTTCTACGAAAATATTTGCAAGTATACCCTTATCGCATAACATCGGTGCAAGAGTTATTACCTGTTGATTACCCCAGACGACTGGAATTTTGTCAGTGGTTTTTGCAAAATGTAAACGAGGATGTTTTACAAATTACTTTTTTTGCCGATGAAGCTTGGTTTTACAAGGATGGGTAAATGAGAATTTGGTCGGATGAAAATCCTCGTATATATCGAGAGAAACCACGACATCCAGAGAAAGTTGGCGTTTGGGCAGAGATTAGTGGGAGACGATTAGTTGGACCGATATTCTTTGAAGGTAAAATCCTATTTTTATTATTAATAATAAAAATTCAATAACCGTGCATTCATTTTAGGTACGATAACTGCAAACCGTTATCGTACAGAAATTTTATTGCCTTTTATAAATGAATTAAATGATGACGAACTGCAAAGTGGATTTTTTCATCAAGACGGAGCAACTCCTCATTGCACGGTGGATAATTTGGCCATTTTGAAGGAATTTTTTGAGGACCGAATAATAAGTCGAAATGCACGGATTCCCTGGCCGCCCCGTTCATGCGATTTTTTCTTGTGGCCATACCTGAAAAATTGTATTTATGCACAATCAGTACATAATCTAGAAGACATGCGGCAACGAATTCGAGATAAATTTATAGAAGTTAACAATAACACAGCCCCACAAAAAAAAAAAAATTCCGGATCTCTAGACCAGACATGTGTATCCTTATGTATTTTTGCCCGCCGAATCCGAATCCGAGGTCAGAAAAAGCCCTACACCCCAGGAATTGGCCCCAGAGGCCGAAAATGGCCGCTGAAAGGTGTGAAACGGGAATTCCGGCATGACGAATGCCCAGGGCAGGTTGAGATTGCATTCTCAAGGCAAAGTCGAATTAGTGACTAACGGAGGTTAGATCCGACAGGCATCGCGGCCCCTGAGGCCGGAAAATAGGCCCTTGGGGCCAAAAAATCGAGATTTTCACGTCGGGATCGCAGCACTCGGATTTTCTTGTAACTTCAAACTGCAGCAACGTAAAGAGGGCGGAACCTCTTCCAGGACGATTGGAATTCACGCCCAGGGTCCGAAAACCGCGCCCTCAGGGCCGGAAAATCAAGATTTCCACGTCGTCATCACGGCACTCAAGTTTCTATGGACTTTCAAACTCAGGAAACGCTGACGATGTTGGAACAATTCGTGGCTCATTTGAATTTATGCCCGGGGCCCAGAAAATGGGCCTGAAGGGCCGGAAATCGAGAATCGAAAATTACTGAGAAAAATGTCAAAAATAAATTAATTAAAAATTTTTTGTAAAAAAACAAATTTTATAAAAAATAAATCCACTAAAAATAAATGCGATCAAAAATGAATTCAATAAAAATAAATTCACTAAAGAAAAGTTTGGTAAAAAATAAATTTACAAAAAAAAAAAAATTTAATAAAAACTGAATTTATGAAAAATAAATTCAATGATAAAAATTTGATAAATAACATCTATTCCCTTTTTTTGTGGTACCTTATTGCTTTATCCTCAAAGGATCTTCTCACTGGCTGGCGATTATGGTGGTCTTGCGTGTCCCTTTTTAATGACCAACAGTAAAATCAGCCATCATATGGACATCCCACCTGCCTTGGTATCGTTTCTCCATCTCGGAGATATCTTGGTGGAATCTTTCCCCTTGCTCATCGCTACAATCGCCTAAATTTTCCGGGAAATAGTCTAGATGTGAGTGCAAAAAATGGAGCTTCAGACTCATTCTGCATCCCAAATCTTTGAAACTCTTCAAAAAAATTTCTACAAGTTGCTCGTAATCCTCAGACTTCTTATTACCCAAAAAGTTTTCGATAAGACTCTTGAAGTCTAACCAAGCCTTTTTTTCCCGAGGATTCATCACTTTCACAAAATCAGCATCTTTCATGGCTGTGCGAATCTGTGGACCATCAAAGATTCCTGCCTTCAATTTTTCGGTCGAAATTTGAGGGAATTTCTCACAAAGGTACTGAAAACACTTGCTTTCCTTATTCAGGGTTTTGATAAATTGCTTCATCATGCCTAATTTGATATGAAGCGGTGGCAGCAAAATCTTGTGGCGATCCACTAAAGCCTTGAAGAGGATGTTATTTTTCCCGAGGACCCATTCTTCCCGTTGGGGCCAGTCCTTGACAATATAATGACGATCATCCGCTCGGCTATCCCATAAACACAGGAAACACGGTAATTTTGTGTAACCTGATTGCTGACCAAGAAGTATTGTGATCATTTTCAGATCTCCACAAATAGCCCAATTATGTTGATTGTAATTTAACTTGTCAAGCAAATATTTGAAGGTGTCATAGGATTCACGGTGTTTCACGGAATGTCCAACCGGAATTGAGGCATACACGTTCTTATTGTTCAGCAAAACCGCCTTCAAACTCCTCTTACTGGCATCGATGAACAATCTCCATTCATCATCTTTATAACAATTCACTTTCATTTCAGACATTAATCCCTCGATATTAGAACAATATACCAGGGAATTCTCTTCCCTAAAAAACTTCAGGAAGTCTTTTTCTCTGGTCCGATACATTGTCACTTTTGTCTTGGGTGCTAGGAGTTTATCTTCTTTGAATCTCGATGCTAATAACTCTGCTCTATCCTTATCCAATCCAAGATCTCGCACCAAGTCGTTTAGACGGTCCTGAGTATACAGCCTAGGTTGTATTGTCGTTGGTTGTGCTTCATCATCACTTTCTTCGACAACCGGTTCAGGCTCTACTTCCTCACCAAGGTCCATACTTTCCACTTGACCAACCTGTGACTTGGCACGTGGCTTATTGGCAAACGTTGGAAAAGTCACACTGTCGACAGTGCCATAGATGGCATTACCCCTGTTTTTCTGATTTATACCCAATACCTTACAACGACAGAAATAACAGTTGGCATGGTTTGCTCGAGGTTTTCTCCATCTCATTGGTGTTTTCATTTGCATAACATATCCTTCTTTGTTTTTCCAATGATTCAGTGAGAGATAGCAAGAGTTACACAGCAAGCTTGGTATCCACCATTCGGGATTTCCAGTTTGAAGAGCGTTTCATAGATATTTTTCATATTGGGGGTGAGTTTACGTTGAGTTGACTGGAAGAGCAACTGTCCACACATAAAACAGAAATGTTCGGGATTATTTTTACATTTTTTTGGGATTGTGGTGCCAGAAGAACTAGGACCTGGTTGTGCAAGACCAACACTTTTGCTATTTTTTGTACCTGAAGATGACATGTTTTTATTTTACCAACGCATCGTGCGGCAAGGAGCGTGCTGTACAGTTGGGAACGGGTATACCCTCGGATGGTTATCCTACCCCAGTTCCCTGAGGCCCAACCTACATTTAACCAGTTCCGGAATACACGGACGAACCGGCACCCACTCGGAGCGATGAGACCTCCGACAGTCTCATTCATGGCGCACTTCCTGATCAGGGCTCGAAAGGGTTGGCTTCTGGAAGCCTGCAATTCAAACTACATCGGCAGAGCAAGCTCACAGCAGCATGTGAGAGTACTGGTTGCAGGTATAACCAGTCACCCACAAGCACTTCCAGTAGTTGAATAACAGGTCCGATCATAACAATAACAACAAGACAAATAACAGAAAAAATATTAACAAAATATGGGGGGAAAAAAAATTTCCTCCTCGACACCAGAGCGGCCATTCTCTGAACTCCGGGCATGAATTTCAATGACTGTCCCACCATCGTTTGCGTTTCTGGTGTTTGAAACTCCAAGGAAATTCGAGTACCGTGATTCAGACGTAGGGATCTCGATTTCCGGCCACCGAGCTCCAATTTTCCGGGCCCTGGGCATGACTTCCGATGGGCTTTGAACCGTTCCACCATCTTGGGTGTTTCTCAAGTTTAAAAGTCCGTAGAAACCCGAGCCCCGGGATGCCGGCATGGTATTTCGATTTTCTGGTCCTAAGGGTCCATTTTTTGGGCCGGGGCATGAATTACAATGGGCCTTAAAATGTTGCTACATTGCCAGTGTTTCCTGAGTTTTAGAGTCCATAGAAATTTGAGTGCCGTGATGACGACGTGAAAATCTCGATTTTTCGGCCCCCAAGGGCCCATTTTCCGGCCTCAGGGGCCGCGATGCCTGTTGGATCTAACCTCCGTTAGCCACTAATTCGACTTTGCCTTGAGAATGCAATCTCAACCTGCCCTGAGCATCCGTCATGCCGGAATTCCCGTTTCACACCTTTCAGCGGCCATTTTCGGCCTCTGGGGCCAATTCCTGGGGTGTTGGGCTTTTTCTGACCTCGGATTCGGATTCGGCGGGCAAAAATACATAAGGATACACATGTCTGGTCTAGAGATCCGGAATTTTTTTTTTGTGGGGCTGTGTAATCCAGTGTTGTTGCGGAGCGTAATGGAGGGTGTGCGACGAAGAGTTCAGGCTTGTGTTCAAGAAGAAGGAAGGCACATACAACATTTAATATAATTTTATAGTGAAAAATTTAACGTAAGTATCTACAAATTGAAAACAGTTTAATGTTAAATTTTGAGAAGTAACATAACCTCAAAATGTGTCACCGACTTAAATTTTTAAAATTAAAAAAATCATGGCACACTTGAGGTTTTTTTTTTAAGGAACATACTTTATATATAAACATTTTTTGTTACTGCCTAAGATTTCGTTAGACGATACCATAATCGCTACAATATGTTGACATTTATCACTCCAGTTGGGACGTTCTCGACGAGTAACTTATGAAAATTTATGTAGACCATTCCCATCGTGAAATAAAGGCGTATTGCAGAATCCATTATGTATGTAAAATATCTCGGATCCTCGTAGGCTTTAATTTGCGATCAGTATTTCACACACTGTTCGAGTCATCTGACTAATCGGGCTCGTTGGATGCGACATATTTTATGGGTTTCAGTTTACACCAACGCCACACTTTTTGATGCTCCGATGAAAGCCAATTTATTCCTGGGAGCTTAAGTGAGCAATAAAGTGTTTGGGTGGCGGCGGAACAACTGAACAAGGGACTAAATATGGAAATTAAATTGGCACCGTCTGGTTATTAATTAGATATGCATGTGTTTATGGTGACCATCTATGTTTTCGTTATTAACTAAGTCATTTATTATGAATATGTAAGTACGGGAAAAATGTGTGCAATTAAAAAAAATCACAGAAGCAAGTAATTAATAAAACGGGGAAAAATTGTAATAATTACAAACTGATAATTAATAAATTAGAAACAACCTTACTTGTTGCAGAAATATTCAGGCGATATTTCGTTTTTTTGAAACTGATAATTGTTTTGATGGTGGATTGCGATCTTATTTTTTTTCAACTTGAGGAACAGCCATAAGATATTTTGTAGAGAACGTTATCTTAGTATTGTATTTATATTTGTAATTGTATTGTATTATTTTGTATTATTGTATGTATGATTGTATGTTGTCTTGTAATTGGGAACATGTATCCTGTTGGGCAATAAACGTCTATTATTATTATTATTATTATCTGGGTAATTAAAATACTCTCTAGATTTGACAATTTTTTTTTTTGCCTCGAGTACGAGGTTTTGTTAGATGACTTGTTTTATCAATTATATTTTTGAAAATAATCACAACAGAATATCTCAAAAAACTGCCCTAAAGTTTTGTTCTCGTCGAATCTCTGTAAACATACTCTGAAAACTAATTGATGAATTATGTTTTCTTTTTAATAATTCGTTCATATACAAGCTCTTCAGATTGCCAATTAAGGTTTATATCAAAGTTCTATTATTGTTGTACTGTATTTTACTTTAACTTGTTATATTTTAGATTCTGAATGATGTTTTAAATTGTATATCTAATTTATTCAACCCTGACACGTGTAAACTTTTAAGTATTGGTATTCAATAAATTATTATTATTATTATTAATAATGCACAACACCGACACAAAATAATTTTTTTTCCAGAAATCGTTAAAATCGCCTCTACGGACCTCAAAACGGATATTTCCGTCCTAAATTTTTTTTTATGTAAATTTCATAATTATGTCTGTAGTAACAGCACTGTCCGACTTTGATTTATTTTATTTTATTACGAAAATTGAATACAACTATAAATGTTGATTATGTTGTAAAATATACTTGAAAGTTAATAATTTTCTGATTTTATGCATTGCCCATGTCCGATTTCGCTTATTATTTCATTTATAAATCAGAAAAATTGAATGTAACTATTTCCCGCTTGTGCATGTGCCAACTGTCGGGGCATTTATTCGGTTCGCATACAAGGAATGTTCCAACGTCATTTGAGGTAATAAAGTGTAGTTTTTAGAACTCGGAGCAGTTGCAAGTCGCCCTCATTAATAATGAAATAATGAACGTTATTTCGAAATTTGGATAAATAGTAATTTTAATGTGTGCGATGATAAATACGCACCGCAGTAAATTTGGTTGATATATTTGACGACAGTGGGACATTTTTGCGTTTTAAAATATTTATTATTAAATTTATTGTGATAAAAGTATTTTCATATTTCACTTTGCGTCTAAAATAAAGCTATCCGTTTTTGCGGCGCTGCAATGACGAAGGAGCAGCATTTTTGGAACAATTGATTTTTCCAATTATATTTTTTTGATTCTGCATTGTTGCCAGTTTTTTTTTTTTTTTTTTAAGGAAGGATGATTGACGGAAATTTGGGTTGGGGAATTATGGATGATATGGGACATTGGCTTAGACATCGTAGGTCATTCAGCCACAACCGATTTTTTATAATATTTGATTCATATTAAATGAAAATAGACATCCACAAACATCCACGCCCTCGCCGGGATTCGAACCCAGGACCCTCCGCATTAGTTCTGGCGCGCTAACGCCCGCGACTAGTGGGCCGGCTGTTGCCAGTTTATTAATTGAATTTTTCTTTACTGAAACGCCATCTCTTGAGTGGCCAGGGTTTTACTAGCCACTCTTTAAACGATTTTTTTTTATCATGAACAAGTATTGTTTACAACTTAAAACACAAGTTTCAAATTGGTCGTTCGAAAAATTAATACGTTGAACGAAACAGATATAATTGGTCCTGTAAATCGGATCTAATCAAGAGTTTTTTTAATACGAGAAGATTTCTTTGGGACCTGAAATATGTTGATGATGAATGAGTGCTCAAACCGGATTTGATCGCGTACATGGCGCGCTCAGCTCCAAACGTTCCATTACATGGCGTGTGGATCGTCGCGCCGGAGTGTGGAGTGCGGAGTGACGTCGTCTAATGGCACGTCACTCCATTCTCTACACGCCGCACAGGGATTCCAAATTTGGCCAAAATATGATGGCGTTATATTTAAAAAATTTTGTGTGTTGTGATTTTGTTTCTAACTGCCGTATGGCAATTGTTTTGAACGCCAATCAAAGAGTAACTCTTTATTTATGGATTTTGTAATTTTTACGCTAATTGCTTGAGTAATGAATTTTTTGCAATTTTTTTAGTCGCGGAAGGTAATTTTCGTTTCCTCCAGTTCAAGTTTTATGTATTGCGATTTTGTTTCCAGCTGTCGTTTGTCAATTGTTTTCAACGTCAATCAAAGAGCAACTCTTTATTTACGGATTTTGTAATTTTTACGCTAATTGCTTGAGTAATTGATTTTTTGCAATTTTTTTAGTCGCTGAAGGTAATTTTCGTTTTCTCAAGTTCAAGTTTTATGTGTTGCGATTTTGTTTCCAGCTGTTGTATGGCAATTGTTTTGAACGTCAATCAAAGATCAATCAAAGAGTAACTCTTTATTTATGGATTTTGTAATTTTTACGCTAATTGCTTGAGTAATTAATTTTTTGCAATTTTTTTAGTCGCTAAAGGAATTTTCGTTTTCTCCAGTTCAAGTTTTGTGTGTTGTGATTTTGTTTCCAGCTATCGTATATCAATTGTTTTGACAGTTAATCAAAGAGTAACTGCTTCTTTATGGATTTTGTAATTTTTACACTAATTGCTTGAGTAATTAATTTTTTGCAATTTTTTTAGCCGCTGAAGGTAATTTTCGTTTTCTCAAGTTCAAGTTTTGTGTGTTGCGATTTTGTTTCCAGCTGTCGTATGGCAATTGTTTTGAACGTCAATCAAAGAGCAACTCTTTATTTATGGATTTTGTAATTTTTACACTAATTGCTCGAGTAATTAATTTTTTGCAATTTTTTTAGTCGCTGAAGGTAATTTTCGTTTTCTCAAGTTCAAGTTTTGTGTGTTGCGATTTTGTTTCCAGCTGTCGTATGGCAATTGTTTTGAACGTCAATCAAAGAGCAACTCTTTATTTATGGATTTTGTAATTTTTACGCCAATTGCTTGAGTAATTAATTTTTTGCAATTTTTTTAGTCGCTGAAGGTAATTTTCGTTTTCTCCAGTTCAAGTTTTGTGTGTTGCGATTTTGTTTCCAGCTGTTGTATGTCAATTGTTTTGAACGTCAATCAAAGAGCAACTCTTTATTTATGGATTTTGTAATTTTTAAACTAATTGCTCGAGTAATTAATTTTTTGCAATTTTTTTAGTCGCTGAAGGTAATTTTCGTTTTCTCCAGTTCAAGTTTTGTGTGTTGCGATTTTGTTTACAGCTGTTGTATGTCAATTGTTTTGAACGTCAATCAAAGAGCAACTCTTTATTTATGGATTTTGTAATTTTTAAACTAATTGCTTGAGTAATTAATTTTTTGCAATTTTTTTTAGTCGCTGAAGGTAATTTTCGTTTTCTCCAGTTCAAGTTTTGTGTGTTGCGATTTTGTTTCCAGCTGTTGTATGGCAATTGTTTTGAACGTCAATCAAAGAGCAACTCTTTATTTATGGATTTTGTAATTTTTAAACTAATTGCTTGAGTAATTAATTTTTTGCAATTTTTTTAGTCGCTGAAGGTAATTTTCGTTTTCTCCAGTTCAAGTTTTGTGTTGCGATTTTCTTTCCAGCTGTTGTATGGCAATTGTTTTGAACGTCAATCAAAGAGTAACTCTTTATTTATGGATTTTGTCATTTTTAAACTAATTGCTTGAGTAATTAATTTTTTGCGATTTTTTTAGCCGCTGAAGGTAATGTTCGTTTTCTCCAGTTCAAGTTTTGTGAGTTGAGATTTTGTTTTCTACTGCAAACACCAACAGCAACGTTTTTCGGACCCCTTATATTATCAACTATATCATCAATGCAAATTATAAATATAAGCGGGCCTAAATTTGATCCCTGTGGGATACCACCAGTATCGAAATATTGATATAACTTTTTTATTTTACAATTTACCGGAAAATGTTTCAAATAAAATTTGTTGGGTTAGAAGTGCTTTATACAAATACACCATTAAATCTTTCTTAGGTCATCGCGTATAAGCGCAATGATGTATAACTTCATTTTTTTGACGGTAACCTACTAGTTTTTCCTAATTTTTGCAATCAACCAGCTTTTCTGAACCTCTCCTTTATATTGTTAATACAAAAAGGTTCACCAACACTGGTCTAAAACCTTCCATCAGACAATCTAATCTCACTCACAATTCGAACGGTCACGACACGAATAGGTCTCATTAATTAGCGAATCGAGATTAGGCGTCACAAAGTTCAAGTCAATTAGGTTTTAGACCGGCTGGAAGATGTCGAAACGCGACAGATAAATAACCATCGATTAATATCGAACAGCTCGAGCCAATTATTGCACACATGTGCAAATCCGACCTTTCCCTTTCCCCTCTCGCATCTTCGAATTAGATAATCTCTTCATCGTTCGCAGTTTTGATCGATGCACCTGTAATGATCGTGCCGAGTGCTCAGATGATGGTGATGATGATGAAACCGCGGCAATTTTCAAATCACACATCGGTTTTTGATTAATGCGACAGCGGCTACACATTTATTTGCATAATTGCAACGTACAGACAGCATTGGATGTTTTATGCAAAACGAAAGAACTGTGTCCATAAATATTTATAAATGATACGGCGTTTTGTTAATGTATCTCATTATTGTAATAAATCATCGCCGGTATGATTATTATCAAGTCGGTAGGTAAATTGAAATTTAATATCTTTAGTAGTTATATTTGTAACGTATAAATCAATGATGTACCTAGAAAATTCTTAACATACCGAGAAGAAGAAATTATGCGGCAATTAATTAATGGAGAATGTGCAGTTAAAGATATAATTATAGCGGCGAACAATGTTTATGGTTTCGGCGGTAATAAATAAGTGACTATTAGGAGGAGATGATAATGAGTGGTTCGGGGCCGTTGAAGATTTTAATTATACGCTTATTGGTAACAAGAGAGCCTTCGCGTCTCCTGGACGTCTTCAAGTGTTGGACGCTTGAACTGGCGCCTCTCGACCATGTCAAGTATCATTCTCGTATCTTTTTCTAAATGCCTACTAATCACTGTCTCTTATTTTTTCCGACATTCCTGTGTGCGACAATGTGAAAGAACTGCGAAGTTCATCTCCTCGTGGGCTCCGCCGCGGAAGGTGATGAATATTCATGGTCGTGACCGATGATTCACTTATTAATTAACGGCGTGTATCCAGCACCTACTGGATTCGTTGGATTTGCATATTTTACTAAAAGCTTACACAAACAGTGATTGGAATATTTTGCATAAATCTCGGATTTGTGAATTCGTGATGCCTGTGGAATACCTGATCACACATCAAATCGATGAAATTTTAATAAATCTATAGTAGAATTTGATAATTAAATTTTGAAAATTAAATTTGGGCTATTTGCCTTGTTTTACTTTCTCCGTTACGAAGTACGAGAAAGTATTGTGATCGTGAACATTTTTTCAAATTTTTTTTTCGGAAATATCCGGTCCCTAGAGGCCATTTCAACAATTTCTGGAAAAAAAATTATGACGTGGCCATCATGTAATTTTCTCTGAAGATATTTTTCGTATTAATCGATGTTTTCATACTTCGTACGTTTACATTTTGCAGAGATGAAATCATTTTTATAAGAGAAATCAAGTTATGAAAAAACAACTGAGACGGATATATTTTTGTTTTCTAAAAACACGAATTTTTAGGTGAGTTATAAATGCTAAGAAATGGTTTTAAGTGTAATATAATATAAAAAGCCGACATAAAACAACTAAAAAGTCTTAATTCTTTAAAAAACCATTGTTGTTTAAAATACAACCATTGTTAAGTGAGTTACGAATGTTATGAAAGAGTTGAAAAAATCGAAATAGTTATTTATGCAACAAGTGAGTAAAGTAATACTTTTTTTCACGAGTAGGAAAGATTGCCGCACGAACCGAAGGCGAATGCAGCAATTTACTACAAGTGAAAAAAGTTGCTTTACTCGCGAGTTTCATACAAAAAATTTTCTACGTCCGTAACTTTAAATAAATTCGATAAAACCTTAATCAATTTTTATAAGTAATAATATTTTTAAATGAAGAAAATAATAACAATCATCAAGTTTACTTGATCGGAAACGAATGTTTGACATTTATCGGCAGAACTCGCGGTGTGTTGCGAAGCGTTCATGACACACTTTGCGCAAACGATTTTTTAGTTGCGTTAAAAAATGAATTGCTACGGCACTTTTTTTCACGTAAAAGGGTGAAAAAATGAACCGTTATGGCACTTTTTTTCACGCTTCCGAAAGGCTTCAGAAAACACATATTTTATGAACGCAAATTAATGAAAAAACTGTACATTTTTTAACGGACGTAGAAAAAAATATATGAAAGCCTGAGATAAAATTGTGTTTTGAAAAAGAGAGTTATAATCGTTGAAATTGAATTGATTTATATTATGGAAATATTGAGGGTAAAAATTTAAATAAAACGCCAACATACAACAATGCAAAAATTAAAAACAATAAATTCGTCTTTATTCTTCAAAAAATCATTTTTGGTGAATGTTTAAATCGCTGCAATTTAAATTGTGGAGGTGTTGATTAAGAAAATCGAAAAAATATACGAGAAACCGAAATAAAATTACGCAGTAACTGAGATGGTTATATTATATAAAAAATCATTTTGGTTTCTAAAAATATTCCAATTTTCAAGTAAGAAACAAATTATTTGAGTGAAAGAAATGAAATACTGTAAAAAATGTATTCTTGCAAATTGATTTTTGCTCTTAAAAATACAGCACTTATTAAGTGAGTAATTAATGTTTAAAATAAAATTATTTGAGATGTGGATATATCAAAAGAAAGAAAAAACATTTTTTGGAAATTTGATTTTTGAGAATGTATCAATTTTTAAGTGAGTTATGAATGTTTAATAAAACTATTATAGTTGAGTAAGAGAAAATTTATAATTGAAAGAAATGAAATGCCTAACCAACCGAAAAGGAAATTAAAGAAATTAAAAAAAAAAACATAAAAAACGCCAAAATCACGAAAAAGGCTTTCTTTTTTGGAAATATTTAAATTTTTAAGGGAGTTTAATCTTTTTAATAATTAAATTTATTTAATGTTTCTTCAACAAGTGACGTCTCTAATTTCTTTTTAAGGGAGTCATGAATATTTCGGGTAGTTATGTCTAATTCTAGTGTGGGGAAATTTTAAAATTTTGTCAAAATTATAAATTGCAATCAATTTTGAGTATACTTAGAAAGTTACCTAGTTGTGGAATTTTTTTTAATATTTTTTTTGGCCCATGTAAAAAAAAATACTTAAGTGGTTGAAAGACTTAGGTCGATGGCCTGTTGTATTACGATGTATCTCGAGTACAATAAATTGTATTATTGATATTATTTGAATATAATTTAAAGGCTTGAAAAAAATATAAAAACAATTTGGATAAACTTGACAAATTGATTTAAAATTGATTTACAAAATGATTCTTTAAAAATCAAGAATTACCCTATTTTCAGATTCCGAAATAATCCCATACGAACAGAATTTAAAATTTTCGAGTGGTTATCTCTAATTCTAGCGAGCGAAAATTTTTAAATTTTATCAAAATTATAATGTACAATTAATTTAGATTGTATTTCACGAGTTACCTGGTTGTGGAAATTGTTTATATATGTTTTAACCAACGAAGGAGAACTTGAACTTAAAATTACAATAAGCTCGGTTTACGTGTGATTTTTTTTTTAAATCTGTTAATGAAATATTTTAAGATTTTACGGTATGACATAGAATTAATTTTTAGAATCTTAAAAATGGGGCGTTCTTTTAAACAAATGTATAACACCCTGTGGTCTATATATTTGTTTAGAAGAACGCGCAATTTTAACACCCTAAAAATTTATTTTATTTCATATTTGGATATTTGTTATGCATCGATATTGCATTAAAATAATACCATATAAAACTGGTAATAACTTATTCTTGGATTGATCTATGTTTTATATCAATACATGTTTGGAATGTTTTCTAAAAAAAATATTCAAATTCTTCGAAAGGTCTTCCGGAAAATCAAAGTCCAGTCGAAAGTTGGCATTTTTTGATAATTCCTGCAAAACTGGTGGCATCCAATTATCGATATAAATTCTAAGCGTTCTAGTTTTAGTATACAGGGTGCCCGTTTCTGGAGCTCGAGCATGGGGATCTCGGTTATTTGAAGAGATACAAAGTCGGTTGAAATAGGGCAACGTTTCCCAATCTGGAGTGTAACATAATGTCGTTTTGAAACATACAATATTCCGACTACTTCCGAAGATATCCGAAAAAAATCGAAATTTTCAAAAAACGGTTTTTATTTTTTTGCGAGACTATTTATAGAGATACTTGAAAACAATTGACAGTTTATCATTGCCACTTTGTACGCTCTACAACGTGGTGATATAATAATAAAAATTCGACGTTTCGATTTTCGGGAAACATCAACATCAACTTTGTTTTTTCTTATGGGCGCCATCTTGTATTTTTACATTTTCAAATACAGATTTTTTTCTGATTACGGTGATGTGTCATGTGTTGGGGTTTGGTCTAGCAGTTTAATGGATATACCAAAAATCCTGTTTTTGCAAAGAGTGCCTTGGAAATGACAAGTGTTTTCTTTATATCGAAATTGAAAATATACCACGAAGTGAACGCCTCCAACATTCAAGAATGCATCCAATTATTATAATTTTCTACTATTTATTATTTATTTATTTATACGGGTAATTAACTTTTACAAAAATTGAATTATACATACATAAAATAATACACAATAAAAATAAAACAAAATTGATGTATGCGACCATACCAAACGCAAAATAATTACAATAGTTAATTAAAAAATAAAATTAATTACAGCTGCTGTTTTATATTATTAAAATTAAAATTTAGTTCAAAATGTGCGTTTTATTTTGTAGCTTGAAGTGTCTAGAAAGTTTCTTAAAATATTTATTCAAATTCTTTAAGCGATTTTTCGAGAAATTAAAAAAAGCGTGTAATTTACAAAGAAGCGATTTTGTAAGGAAATTTCTTCAAAACCCAGTGATAACTTATTTTTGGATTTCTCATTTATTTTATCTTTATAGCTGCATAAGTCTAAAATGCGTTTTGAAAAAAATTGCATCATATTATCAAAAATGAAATCAAGTTGTTGAACGCTCTAGAAATTGAGCTGCAGACTTGAATTCTAAAAATAGATGGGAAGGAATTGAATGGAATTGAAGATAATTAATAATAACATCAAATATTCAACGAAACTGTAAAATGGTTGAATATTTAAATAAGACAAGCAGTTTAGATAAACAATGCACTAAGTAAAGAGACCAACGCAATATTTATTTATTGCAACCAATCAGTATTTGAGTATCCAATTTTGCGAAAAGGCTTTCGAGTAAGAACGCAATTTGAATATCGTGTAAATATAAGCGCGGCAATAAAACATTCGAGAAATGCATATATATGTAGGTGATAAAATAATTGCGTAATATTTATAAATCTCACACGAATCGGACAGAGAAAGTTTTCCCACACCGTCGTCGTTTCGTTCCTTCGTTCAGCAACTCGAATCCAAATAGTCAGAAGCACTCGAGCCACCAAGAGGCTTAAGTAAGTGATGATTGTTAATAAAAGACCATTAAGTGCGCACGGCTACTATTTATAAATGCAAACACACAATAAATCCTCGACGTGTCTGTTTCTTTGCGTTATGCGTAGTGTACGTTACCACACTTTGCAATTATTCATCACAAAATTAATATTGTTGTTAAAAAAAAAATGGAAAAGGGTTCAATACACTTTGCAATTATTGATCACAAAATTAATATTATTATTAAAAAAAAAATTAAAAAGGATTCATTACACTTTGCAATTATTCATCACAAAATTAATATTATTAAAGAAAAAATAGAGTAGAACGTTGGTCGATAGCCAGTTAACAAAAGTGATATGCCAATTTTTTTCTAAATGTATCTTAAAAGTGTGTAAATTACTATTAATAAAGATATTTATATACAGGGTGTTGAATTGCAAAGCGGGCCATAGGGATTTACATGTAAAATTTTAAATGTGTTAATATTGGCTCCCCTAATTATTAGAGAGTGCCGTTTTTCACGGGTGTGAAGTTAGCTATAGATCCAGCAATAGATTTTAAAAATTCATATTTCGGAGAAAAAGAAGTGAACCATACCATTCACTCCTTAAAAAAAAGTTTTTTTTTTAGTTTGCAATCTGCCATAAATAAATAAATATGCTTATTCTTGTCACTAATAAAGGTACTTCCATAAACAAAAGTCAAAAAACGTTACGAGCGGGCACTCCTTCATCGCAGAAAAAAAAATTCTCCGTAAATCGCAGAAATCCACACCTCGCAATATAAATCTCGATTTTTGAAAAAGTTTGCAATCAGCCATAACTAAATAAAAATTCTTATTCTCATCACTAATAAAGGTACTTTCATAATCAAAAGTCAAAAAAACGTTACGGCCACTCCTTCAACCCAAAAAAAAAAAATTCTCCGTAAGTCGCAAAAATCCACACCTCGCGATATAAATCTCGATTTTTGAAAAAGTTTGCAATCAGCCATGACTAAATAAAAATTCTTATTCCTATCACTAATAAAGGTACTTTCACAATCAAAAGTCAAAAAACGTTACGGGCACTTCTTCAACCCAGAAAAAAAAAATTCTCCGTAAATCGCAGAAATCCACACCTCGCGATATAAATCTCGATTTTTGAAAAAGTTTGCAATCAGCCATAACTAAATAAAAATTCTAATTCTTATCACTAATAAAGGCACTTTCATAATCAAAAATCAAAAAAAACGTTACGGGCACTCCTTCAACCCAGAAAAAAAAAATTCTCCGTAAGTCGCAAAAATCCACACCTCGCGATATAAATCTCGATTTTTGAAAAAGTTTGCAATCAGCCATAACTAAATAAAAATTCTTATTCTCATCACTAATAAAGGTACTTTCATAATCAAAAGTCAAAAAAACGTAACGGCCACTCCTTCAACCCAAAAAAAAAAAATTCTCCGTAAGTCGCAGAAATCCACACCTCGCAATATAAATCTCGATTTTTGACAAAGTTTGCAATCAGCCATAACTAAATAAAAATTCTAATTCTTATCACTAATAAAGGTACTTTTATAAACAAAAATCAAAAAAACGTTACGGGCACTTCTTTAACCCAGAAAAAATAATTTCTCCGTAAGTCGCAGAAATTCGAATTGCTTTTCTTTTCTCCGAGATATGAATTTTTAAAATCTATTGCTGGATCTATTGCTAACTTCACACCCGTTCGGTCTTCTTGCATTATTTTTAAAGCTTTTTAAGCTGAATAATTTGAGTATTTACCGAGATATTTGCAAAAAAACTTTACAACTATTTTGAATTAAAAACAAAGGTTTGCCATGAAATCATAATGGCGGATATTTCATTTTGTTCTAAAAAGTGACGTTTGCTGCCGCATTACGATTTACAACAAGTATTATTTAGGAAGTTATTTATTTAGTGTTGATTTTCCGAAAAAGACAATACCCAGCAAAAATACTAAGAATAATTACTACTTCTACATTTGAATTGTGTTACATTTGGCTCCCTTAATTATTTTATAAGATCTGTCTACTTACATTATTTTTAATACTCATTGAAAAGTATTTTTGCTGTATATTGCCTTCTCTGGAAATTCAACACTATACACATCATATACACTTATTAAATAGTACCTGAGTAAAACCATTTATTTAAAATACTTTTTCTTGTGTAGAATACACGACCGGTTGTAAATTGTAATGTGACAGCGACTGTCACTTTTTAGAGAAAAATTAAATATCCGCCATTATGATTTCATGGCAAACCGTTCTTTTTAATTCAAAATAATTGTAAAGTTTTTTACAAATATCTCGGTAAATACTCTGCAGAAACTGTTGAGAGAGGTACCAAATAATTTAGCTTCTGGATCTGGATTGTTCCGATGGGAGGGCAGAGAGGTCCGCTGCATGGGCCCTTTGTAGGTACGTCCTTCCATCTGCGTCCTCACTTCCCGGTGCCGTCCAGCCAACCCACGGCATTGGCAAACGCCAAGACTGCACCAAGAGGGACTCTTTGGATGTCTGCTGTTTGTAGACATCCCTCTCCCATTATGGATTGTCTTGTAGATGAGATAGCCGTACACTTCAGGAGTACGTGTTCAGCAGTCTCCTCTTCAGCTTCACACCCTTTACAGATGTTCAGACTGTTTAGGTGCATTCTTAGGTTACAGTGTCCAGTCAATAGTCCAACGATCTTTCATAGGTTCCCTCTGGAGAGTTGTATGCAGTATCTGGCAGTTTTGGGGTGCATCGAGACGAAATCTTTCGCCATCCTGCAGCCAGGCTTGTCGTTCCATCGGTCTTGGTGATGTTTAGTCGATGTATCTGATGTATGTCTGACAGAGAGGGTGGCAGTCCAGGTTCCGGCTCGCAAGTGGGGCGTTTGGAAGCCCTTCTTATCAGCCCGTCTGCTATCTTGTTCCCTTTACTTCTACCGTATCAGCTTAAAAAGCTTTAAAAATAATACTCTCAAATAATTTAATTAACATATTTTCAATTTTTGTGCTGGTTTGCAATTCAACACCCTGTATAGCGTAGAACTTATACTGTAGAAGTCATTGACGTCTAGAATAAAAATAGTACATGCAGACAAATCCTACAAAATTAACATTGGCATTTTTATACAAATTTATGTAAATTAGTGGGAATGGATATTGGCACTCAGCAGACGTTAAAAAAAAAACGTTTCATCCCGGGAAAATAAGGGTGGAAGAGGAGGCATTGTCCTAGACGAATGTTGGCTCTGGTGCAAAACGGAAATATTGAAACGTTGCACTCATAATTCACCAATAATTCACCATACACCAGGGACTTGTTTATTACTTGTAACTATCATCTTTATTGCATTGCTGCAGTCTCATTATTTATTGATTCATCGTTGAATATTTATCGGGTACATAAAGTGTGACTTACGTTTATTGTTTTCGGAATTTATTAGTCGATTGTAAATTGGATATTAAATCTGAAATTATTTGTTAGATTTAATAAATTAAACAAACAACAATACGCTGATTTTAAATATGAAATTATTTGTTAATAAATTAAAAAAAATAACAATACGCTTGATTAGAATTAGGTTAATGCTTTAAATATATTAATTTAATTCCCTATTGTTATTAACCAATTACGACTCCAAACATTCTCATAAAGCACACTTTTGAAGCCGGCAAAAAAAATTCAAAACAATCGCCATAAACTTCAATCATTTAAAATTTACTGGAAACAGATTATGCTTCAAGAATTTATAAAAATCAAAAAACACCCCCTGCGCGGATTTAAAAATAATCGTACTTAAGCGCACCGTGTTTTCATCTCAGGGTGCACATTTTTGAAGTCGACTTGTAAATTAAAAAAAAAGACAATCGCCAAAAGTAAACTTTAAAAAATTACTCAAAACAAATTCTACTTTATGTATTTATAAAAATTAACAAACATCCCTTGCGCGGATTTAAAAATAGTCGCACTTGAACGCACCGTGTTTTATCTCAGGTTGCACATTTTTTAAATCGACTTAGAAATTTAAAAAAAAAGACAATTGAGACAAAAGTAAACTTTTCATTTTTAATCCTGGAGAGAATTTATAGATTGTTTTTATAGAAAATCCAAAATACACTGCTACTTGACAGTTTTGGCAATTTTGAAACTACTTCTTGAAGAGATTATTTTTTTCCAATTTTTCAAATTGGTGAGTGCAATTTTCTTTCTCTCTCGTTTTTCATCTTTCCTTTCTTATTTCCAGCGAGAATTTATAAATTGTTTTTATAGAAAATCGAAAATACACTGCTACTTGACAGTTTTGGCAATTTTTGAACTCCTTCTTAAAGAAATTAATTTTTTACAATATTTTTAAATAAGCGAGTGCAATTTTTGTTCCATCCACTGCATTTCGTGCATTTTTTTTTGTTTCCGACAGGAATATAAACGAAAAAATGGTGATGTGGCCATCATGTTACTTTCTCCGATTTGATGGTATCATTTATATTTACGCTTTCTTGGTTTATTTTCTATTTAAATCATATTTTAAATGTACATCGAGCGTTTTGTAGACTCGCATGAAACTGACGTTTAAAACGTCAAAATTATGAATTATGGAAAAATTATACGTCAAATTAAAAAACTCAATTTACTCAAAAACTAAAGAGATTCCGAAAAAACTTATTCTTTATAAGTTGTTCATTTTGGCATTCTTCATAATTATTAATCATGTAAATTTACTGTAACTATTATCGTTTCATAATTATAAACCAAAAACTAAAAAAAAAATAATTTTTTTTTCTCGAATAACAATGATTTTATGAAAAATGTTTTGAAACAAAATAATCTCATTTCTTTATTGTCTTCAATATTTGTTTAAATGATTTTGTGATAATTTTCATATTTAAGAAAATATTGGCAAAAAACAGTTAAGGTAAACACCCACTTCCGGTGTACAAAATTTTACCAAAAGCTTTTCAGTTCTTCGGATTATCAAATAAGACGGATGTTCAAAATTTCATATCAATTGTTGTATTAGTTTTTGAGATACAACGCGCACAAACAGACAGACACACACACAGACACACACACATACACAGCCACAATTTTTTTTCAGAAATGTTTGAAATGGCGTCCAGGGACCCCAAAACGGATATTTCCGCAAAAAAAAATTTGAAAAAAAAAATCACGATCACAATACTTTCTCGTACTTCGTAACGGAGAAAGTAAAAAGCAGAACAAATGTCCAAAATTACTTAAAATTTATTCTAGTGTATGCCCTACAAAATATACTCAATCACCGCTTCATTCGTTTTGGAAATGTCGCACGAGAATTTCGCTTATGCTATTCTGTAGTTACGCAATTCGTAAAAAATATAAAAATAATATTCAGAAGCTGATAAGTTTCTCATTTACTCACAATCAATTTTAATTTATGGTCCCGATGAAATTTCAAAATGCATCTTCTGTAGTTTTCAAATTAATCTTACGAGATTGGTATATTGATGTAATTCTAAAATTGCGGAATTCTTCGAAATTTTTCAAATATAATTTTTCACATTTTCGCGTCCAATTTTCGTTCCCGTTGTTGCAAATTTTGCGCATTTTTTTTTGTATATTGCGAAAATATGTGGATTGTTTACAAAAGAAACGAAAAACACACAATTTTTGAATGGTTTTGGTAATTTGGAAACTAATTTTTTAAATGGCCAATTCTTCGTTCCCGTCAATACAAGTTTTACGCCATGTTTTTGTTTTCGATAAGAATGTGTCGATGGTTTTGATAGTAAACCAAAAATCCGTTATATTTAGGTGTTATGTATTTTTTGTATTTGAATTTTTGTAAATTTTTAACATTTTTCAAACTTCAACTTCAAACTTTATTAACGGCTATACCCATAAAATATATATAATGAGCATAGAAAGTGCTTTACAGTATTAACTTAAAAGTAAAATATTTATCACACATAGGAAACCATTTGAACCTGAATTTTGGATACCTGTGAAGGTTTCTAACAATAGCAATAACTTTCAGTAATTTTTAGCTCAACTATCTTATGTAAATTTAATATACATCTATAAGAAATCATTATTATTATTATTATTATTGAAGTAATGAATTTTTACAATTTTTCAAATAGTCGATTGCAACTTTCATTCCCCGTCAATGCTAGATTTGCGCCTCTCTTTTGTTTTCGGTGGATTGTTTTCATAGGAAATCAAAAATACACCTTTTTTTATTGTTTTACCAATTTTGAAGCTACAGATGAACTTTTTACAATTTTTTAAATGGATGATTGACGATTTTGTTTCCCTCTAGTGCAAATTTTGTGTCTTTTCTTCTTATTTCCAGCGGGAATATATCAATTGCTTTTATAAAAAATACACTGCTACTTCACAAGTTTTGCAATGTTGAAGCTAATTCTTGAATAATAATAATATTTTTTTTTACAATTTCGCAAATGGTTTAGTGCAATTTTCGTTCCCTTCAGTCCAAATTGTATGTGCTCTTGTTTCAAGCGGGAATTGTCTATTTTTTACAAAAAAATAAAAATACACTTGTGCTTGATCGCTATTAGCAATTTTCAAAGTAAATCTTGAAATGATATTTTTTTACAATTTTACAAATCGTCGAGTGCAACGTTTGTTCCCGTTAAGGCAGGATTAGCGTCCTTTTTTTGTTTTCAGTACGAATTTATCAATGTTTTAAGGACACCAAAATTACACTATGTTTTGATAGTTTCAGTGATTTTGAATTGATAAATTTTTTACAATTTTTTTTTTTTAATAATTGAGTGCAGTTTTTGTTCAATCAACTGTAAATTTCGTGTATTTTCCAACAGGAATATAAGCTTATAAAAATTAATTTAAAACTGTAAAAATATACAGGGTGTCCATTAAAAAAAAGTTGAGAAAATGTATATTTTGTTATAATAAAACACTTTTAACTTTGTTTTGTATAACTTATATATTTATTTTTGTGACCTAAATTTCGGTAATACAATTGCCATTTTCTTGTTTGAAAATGGTAATTGTATTACCGAAACTTAAGTCACAAAAATAAATATATAAGTTATACAAAACAAAGTTAAAAGTGTTTTATTATAATATTAAAAATGTATAACGAAGTAGAAGCCTCCAGCATAAACAATATTGTATATTTTGTGTTTAAAAACTGAAGTCATAGAATTTTTTAACCGAATAGAGGAAATATTTATATAGTATATTATTATACTATTAAATTGATTTTTTCAACTGGCGGAGGAATGACCGTTTCCATATAAAAATGTAAATAACTAAACAAATGACGATCAAAACATCTTGGAATCATATATTAATTTGTTGCTTTTAAAGTGGTCTATCTAAATATTGAACTAAAAAAAAATTAACTTTGGCCAAATTAGATCATATACAGTATGTAAAGTGATGAGGTTTCCTATAGGAAAAACTTTTTTTAATGAGTCTTACCTTATTCCTTATAAAAAAAAAATGCTTTTATGGAAACCCCTTATAGTCAAAGAAAAATCCAGTCATCACTTAAGATAAGATCAAAAACTTTTTTTTTTGGTACAAGCAACATTTTTTATAAAGAATAAGATTTTCTCCTAAAACTCGTATTGAAAAAAAAATGTTTTCCTCTAGGAAACCTCATTACTTTACACACTGCATATGATTCATAGAATTTTTGTTTTTCGTTAATCCTAAATTTGCCTACTCAATTTGCAAAAAAACTCAATTTAATTTAATAAACAACTTATTTAAAAAAAAAAATATTTTTTTCAAGTATTATATTTACTGCAATAATTTAAACATGCATACTCACAATATTCCAATTACTTCACACGTTTAATCGCCTTTAAGCACAGTCAGCACGACCACCAAAATCACCCAAAACAATACACCAACTGTTGACCACCAGACGGGTTTATCTCGCGAAAAAAAAAGTAAAGTCTTCCGGTCAGGTTGATTGGCGAAAAATGTAACGTCCGAACATTCGTCCAGTTATCACAGACAGAAGCACGTAGTATAAACAGAAAGAATTTACAAGTTGGCTACCGAAGCCCGAAACACTTGACACCAACGAATGGACACTTGGCCAAATAAAATCCTTCTCGGACCCATCGATAACAAGTGGCAAAGAATAGGAAAAGAGTGTGCGTGTGTGAGTAAGAGAGAGATAGAGATGGGCTAGACGCAACGCGGATAGTTCATTGCATTTTTACACCATGTATGTACTTACTTAAAAAAAATTGAAATCGATTTTTTCTGTACGTAGAAATTGAAAATTTATTATTATTCCTGGATAAAATTATGTGAAGAGAAAAATTGTGACCGTTACTACGTGGTGAACCATTAATTAACCTGAATTGAAAAATTATGCATTTTTATGTACGAGAAAGTATTGTGATCGTGAAAATTTTTCAAATTTTTTTTTTACGGAAATATCCGTTTTGGGGTCCCTAGATGCGATTTCAACAATTTCTGGAAAAATTTTTTTTTGTCTGTGTGTGTGCGTCTGTCTGTGCGCGCTGTATCTCAAAAACTAATAGAGCAATTGGTATGAAACTTTGAACATACGTCTTATTTGATAATCCGAAGAACTGAAAAGCTTTTGGTAAAATTTCGTACACCGGAAGTGGGTTTTTACCTGAACTGTTTTTTGTTCTTTGTCAATATTTTCTTAAATATGAAAAATATCACAAAAATATTTAAACAAACATTGAAGACAACAAAGAGATGAACATGTTTTGCTTGAAAATATTTTTTATAAAATCATTGCTATTCGAGAAAAGAATTTATCAATTTTTTTCTAATTTTTGGTTTATAATTATGAAACGATAATAGTTACAGTAAATTTATGTGAATAATAATTGTAGAGAATACCAAAATGAACAGCTTTTAAAGAATATGTTTTTTTCAAAATCTCGTTAGTTTTTGAGTAAACTGAGTTTTTGAATTTGACGTATAATTTTTCCATCTTTAATAATTTTGACGTTTTAAACGTCAGTTACATCCGAGTTTACAAAACGCTCGATGTACATTTAAAATATGATTTCAATTGAAAATAAACCATGAAAGCGTATATATAAATAATACCATCAAGTCGGAGAAAGTAACAAAATGGCCACATCACCATTGTTTTAAATATTTGCAGAGAATAATTACATATTTTGGATTATGATTCCGTCTCGTAATTAATAAATCAATACTTTAAAACTCATTATCCAAAGATCCACAAATTCGATGGCAGATTGCACGTAGTCCAAACACCCGAACAGACGAAAGCAATATTTTCTCAAGAAAAATAAAGGAAGCCATCCATAAATTAGCCGATTTATGACGAATGTTTATTTTTACAAGCAACGCGTGAAATGTAAATTGCAGACCTTTCCAGGAACGAAAATTCCGGCAGCAATTCCCCAATTTCACGTTCCCAATCTGTTCGAACCGTTACGGCAATAAATCACTCATCAGAGTCGGCGTCACCCTGTGCGCGCGCCCCTAAATTTTATATCCGCTATAAAACGCTTTTCGAAAACAAAAATTTATATGCAATATATACAACAAACAAATTAAGGAAGTACTTTAATTTTATTTTAACCTTCACAAAAATTTGTTGTTATTACAATTCTAGGGATAATTTTTACGACCGCCCCCATTAAAAAATGTCAATAAACCGTTTTTTTTTCTCTTCTTCTTTTGGCTTTGTTGAAGGTGTGTTGGTATGCGGCGCCTAATCTTCATTTTTTTTAATAACCAATTTGTCGTCGGCGTCACGTTAATTTTATACTATCTATTTTCCTTATGGAATACGGAATATCCTTTTTCGACACCGTCGATGCCGATCGGATTTATATTTGCATACGGATCCGTCGCATGCGAATTGCATTTTATAGCTAATAGGTCGGAATATGTTTTTGGAATAAAATTAAGCTACTAGGCAAAACAAAACGGGACGGGCCTTGAATAATGAACGGCCTTCGTCGGTGCTTTGGGTGTCTCTCGGATTAGATAAGGACGGTTGTAGTGGTCAGTTTTGATGGTGGGGATTGTATTTGTTTGATTTAATCCAACTATAGCCAATAATTATAATAACTGCTATAGCCTAAACCCTAACGGCAAACCCTCGTATGTTTATGGGACGGTTTCTGACCGATTGACTTGAAAAGCCGTTTTAAGATGTTTTGACTTTTCAAGTCAATCAATTTAACAAAGTTAAAACTTATTTTATTGATCACATAAAAACATGTAATGAAGTAGAAGCTTCCTACATAACAAATATTACCTTTCAGTAAGAGCTTTATTGTCGAGAGATTATTCAATGTTTTCCTATTCTATTATACTAGGAATTTTTCCCTACCACCTATTTTAAACGAATGCTGCAGAAAATCCGAAGAATTTAAGCCCAAAATATTACGTATAACGAAAATCCAAAAAAAAAATCGTCTATTGCGCGCTTTCCAAATTTTTACTTTACGAAGTGCGACAAAGTTTTGTGATCATGACTTTTCTTGAATTCGAAATTTCAATCTGAGTTCCTCTGGAACGATTTCGACCAATTTTGAAAAAAATCTGTTCGTTTTACTTTGTGACTGCCTCTTATGGGCGCTGTATCTCAAATTTTTATAAATGAAATGAAACTTTGAACGTAAGATTTATTAAACAATCTGTGAAGCTTTTGCAAACATTTTGTTCACCTTAAGTTTTTTTCGATATTACTTTCCAAAAATATTACAAAACTGCAACAGATATTAAAAAATGGGCATTTTTTATTTCATTTATTTCACGACAGCCACAATAAATATATAATATTAATAAATGTTCCTCGTATTTTTATTTTTTGAATAAAAATTTAAAAAACAAAATTGTCTGTTATTACTGCCTCCGTTACGAAAAATGTCTGTCCGTCTGGCTGTCTGACTGTCTGGCTATGGACGTTGTAACTTAAATATTTAAAAATGAAACGAAACTTTATATGACAATCCAAAGAACTGTAAAGCTTTTTGAATTTTGCTCACAACCGTTTTTTTTTAATTTATTTTCGATTTTATTTTAACTATGAAAATATTTCAAAAATCTTTGAACACATATTGAAAAGGTGGGCATCTTTTATTAATTAATGTTTCTCGTAAACTTTTTAATTTTTGAAAAAAAAATTAAAAAAAACGAAATCGTTTGTTTTTACTTTCTCCGTTACGAACCGGAACGTACCATGATCGTGAAAATTTTTTAAAATTTTTCAACTGTATTTCCGTTTTGAGTTCCCTAGAAGCAATTTCTGAAAATCTGTGTGTCAGTGTGTGTGTGTGTCCGTCTGCGCACGAAATTTCGTACTCCCAAAATGGGTCTTTACCTTAACCGCTTTTTGCTTTTTGTTTTCTTCATGGATTTGTTACCAATCACATTAATTATCGATCATTATTATCAGTTATTAATATTCATTTTTCTCACTGGTAAAAATTTTTCTGAAGGACTTAATCTCTGGATTCATTTTCATGAGTTTTTAAGACTTTTTCTGAACCGTTACCATGATTTTTTGTCAGGGCTCTTTTTTCGAGACTTTATTTTCAGGACTACGTCTAGGACTTCTTTTAACACTATATTTTCAAGACTTATTTTAGAAAAAATTTTTAGGACTTTTTCATGACTTTTCCAGGTTTTTCAGACTGAATTTCTGGATTATTTTTAATGACTTTTTTAAGACTTTTTCTGGTCTTATTTCAGGATTTTTTTAACAGAATATTTGATCAGTACTTTATTATCGGGACAGTTTTTTCAGGACTACCTTAAAGACTCTTTTAGAATTCCTTTTGGGACTTTTTTTCAGGATGTGTTTTTCAAGACTTTTCTCACGACTGTTTTCAGGGCTTTATTTTTAGGATTTTCTCAAGAATTTTTTTCTTCGTGACATATTTTATTGGACCTCTTTAAAGGACTTTTCTCCTAGGGAATACTAGGAATAATAATTCCAAGGCACTTTGAAGGACTTTTTATTTTCAGGAATTTTAGAAACTTTTCTTTGCTTTCTTTTTTACACGATTTTTTTATTTTTTTCGGGACTTTTTTTCAAGATTGTGGATTCTCCTTCATGACTTTTTTCGGTATTTTTGTCAGGATTTTTCTTTCAGGACTTATCATCAGGACTGTGTTTCCTACTTTTAGGACTTTTCTTAGGGATTTTTTTTTAACTTTCTTGCAAGACTTTCTTATGATTTTTAGAACTTTCTCCAGTACTTTTTCCTTCGGGACTTTCTTTTTGGAACTCTACTTAGGACTTTTTGTTTTCAGGTTTTTTTAAGGAATTGTGATTGATATTTTTAAGAACATTTTTTTCGGGGCTTTTTTCCGGATTCTTTTTCATGACTTTTTTAAGACTTTTTCAGGAATTTTTAGGATTTTTTTTCAGGACTACCTTTAGGACTTTTTTAGGGCTTTATTTTCAGGACTTTTTTTAAAGATATTTTTTGGGGTTTCTTTTTTCAACACTTTTTCTCAGGATTTGTTTTATGACGTTTTTTAGGACTTTTCGAAGAATTTTTATTTCAGGATGTTTTTTAACTCTAAAGGACTTGATATTTTTTTTGGGTTATTTTGTCTGGACTTGTTTAAGAATTTCTTTTTCAAGGCGTTTTTCTGGATTTTTTTAGAGTTTTTTTTTTAGAATTGAAGATAAGATAAAATAATTTTATTTATGTTAAAAACTTATACAAAGTTGTACACAAGTCAATATTGGTAAAATAATTGATTAAAATATAAAATGTGAAATATTTGTGTACGCATTTATTTCATGGCATTTTTTTTAGAACTGTTTTTTCTAGATTTTTTTTCGGGACTTCTCTTGGGACTTTTTTCAGGATTTCTGCCAGGGATTTTTTTAGGACTTTTTTAAAGATTTTCTCAGGACTTTCGCATGACTTTTCTTAGGACTTTTCTTTCAGGACCCGATTTTTAGGACTTTTTCCAGCAGTTTTTTTCAGGATTAAAAAAAATTCCTTCAGGACTTGGAACTCTACTAAGGACTTTTTGTTTTCAGGCTTCTTTTCCGTATTTGTTGTCTAATTGGTTTTAATGTATACACTTAATTTATATTCTTGTATTATACTATTCTATTAATATTATATTATTTATGTAAAAAGGCGTTTGCCGTTAATAAACGAATTATGATTATTATTATTATTATTCATGACTTTTTTAAGACTTTTTCCAGCACTTTTTCAGGATTTTTCAAAGATTTTAAGTTTGAGTTCAGGAGTTTTTTTTTTTGAACTCTACTAAGGACTTTTTATTTTCAGGCTTTTTTCTCAGGACTTTTGTTGGGAATTGTTTAACGTTTTTTCGGGGCAATCTTCTGGATTCTTTTTCATAACTTTTCTAGACTTTTTAGGATTTTTTTTGCTAGGACTTTATTTCAAGATTGTCTCAGTATTTTTTTTTTCGTGGCGTTTTTTTGGACTTTTTCCAGGACTTTGCGAATAATTTTTTATTTCATGATGTTTTTTAAAGGACTTTTTCTTTTGGGACTTTTTTCGGTAATTTTGTCGGGACTTGTTTAAGGGAACTTGTTTAAGAACTTCTTTTTCAAAACGTTTTTCTGGGTTTTTTAAGAACTTTTTTTTTTAGAATTTAGGATAAGTCCATTTTATTTATGTTAAGAGCTCATACAAAGTTATACACAAGTCAATACTGATAAAATAATTGGTTAAAATATAAATACACAAGTCAATACTGATAAAATAATTGGTTAAAATATAAAATGTAAAATATTTATGTACGCATTTTCTTTAGAACTATTTTTCTGGGGTTTTTTGTCCGGGACTTCTCTTGGGACTTTTTTTGGGATTTTTGTCAGAACTTTTTTCGGAACTTATCAAGACTTTTTTCAGGACTTCTTCCTTTAGGACTTTTTTAGAATTGTCAAAAATATTATGTCTTGTGCAAATTTAGAAAATATTAAGGGTGTGTAAAATATTTATGTAGGCATTTATTTCATGGCATTTTTTAGAACTTTTTTTCTGGATTTATTTTCGGGACTTCTCTTGGGGCTTTGTTCAGAATTTTTGTGAGGACTTTTTTCGGGACTTTATCAAGACTTTTTCAGGACTTCTTCCTTTAGGACTTTTCTAGAATTGTCAAGAATAATATCTTGCGTAAATTTGGAAAATATTAAGTGTATGTAAAATATTTATGTAGGCATTTAGTTCATGGCATTTTTTAGAGCTTTTTTTATGGATTTTTTGTCGGGACTTTGTTCAGGATTTTTGTCAGGACTCTTTTCGGGACTTTATCAAGACTTTTTCAGGACTTCTTCCTTTAGGACTTTTTTAGAATGATCGAGAATAGTATCTTGCGTAAATCTGGAAAATATTAAGTGTATGTAAAATATTTATGTACGCATTTATTTCATGGCATTCTTTAGAACTTTTTTTCTGGATTTTTTTCGGACTTCCCTTGGGACTTTGTACAGGATTTTTGACAGGACTCTATTCGGGACTTTATCAAGACTTTTTTTAGGATTGCTTCCTTTAGGATTTTTAGAATTGTCAAGAATAATATGTCTTGAGCAAATTTGGAAAATATTAAGTGTGTGACAATTGTCTTCCTATTTTTTTTTTTCAATTTAAACCGATGCTACTTCATAATGGCATTTAGCGCTGTTATCGAGCGATTATCGCAAAATCCACGGATGAGATGTTTAAATTTTTTTGCAGAATTGTTCGTGTTTTTTCAGGACCTTTTGTTGTGACTTTTTTAAGTAATTGTTTCTGGATTTCTTTTCAAGACTTTTTTTACAAGATTTTGTTGGGATTTTTTCTTCAGGATTATTTTTTCAGAACTCTTTTTCGGGACCTTTGGTCTTTTTCGGGGCTCTTTACAGAATTTTTTTTTCAAAACTATTTTCTGAACCAGGAATTTTTTTGGAGGGTTTTTGCAAGGCTATTTTTTCAGGACTTTATTTTCGGGACTGTTTTTTCAGGACTTTATTTTCGGGAGTGTTTTTCAGGACTGTTTTTTCAGAATTTTATTTTCGGGACTGTTTTTCAGGACTTTTATTAAGACTACTTTCAGGGCTAATATAATATGTTGTTTTAAGTCCATTTTATTAGGAACAGTTATCTGCCAAATTTAATTTTTCTAAATTCTTTCATAGTGGATACATAAAATAAAAACAATTTTTTTCCCGTAACTTTAGAGGGCTGTAACTTGGAGAGGAAGGAGTTTTGAACAAAAAATTATATGAAAGACCTCCCTGTCTCTCTGCCCTCCCATCAGAACAATCCAGATCCAGACCTCCTTTAATTTTCAAAAAAATCACCCTTTGAAATCTTTCGCATCAATTTAGAAACACCCTGTATAATAATATCGGCAATTGAATAAAAACATTATTCATCTCTGTCATTATTGGCTAAACAGTTAAACGCCTACACAAAAAAAAATCTTTCACCTCCAGTAAAATTCACCAAAAAGATTTACGAGCTTTTGCAGTTGAAATATTTTACAATACTTATAATTTAAGACCACCGTGTAGTACCGAAAAAAACTCTAGAATACCCAAAATATACTATTCATCATTCACGTCAGCGACAACATGCATAATTTAATAATTTAAATTACGACAATCACAAGAATGCTAATCGCCATCCCACAACTCACATTGCCACGATTTTTGACATTGCAGCTCACAATTTGAGCACTTTTTGTGGATTCCGTGCCCCGTGAATACGTAATGAGTGGGACGTGTCTGTTGGCGACACTTTTGAGGAGACAGTAGGCACGTCCGCTGGTGTGCGTGGGGGGTCTTCGAAGAAAGCACCGACAAAAGTGGCGTGTCTGCGAAAGATTTACGGAGAGCAAGCCTACGAGCTATTGTCTAATTTTCTGTCAGGCAGACTACTCATTATTGTAATTTATCTGTTGGATATTGTGGTTTGCCTTCCATTTAGTTTAGGTAAACAAGACTAATTGAAAGATGCAATAGTACTGTTGATGTACGGAAATTCAAGTAATTTTGCAGTAAAAAATAATTTCATAAGAGATTTTGATTGTGTTTGATGCAATCATTCAAAGTAATAATACATTTGTTTTAGAGATTGATGATTAACACGTTTACTGCGTTACGGGGAATATGTATCTCGTCATAAACTTCCGTATTTGGTGGAATAGAATTCTATCGAACTTCCTTACCAGAGGAGGTTATAACTTCGTCGTGCTTTGACGGAATTAAAAGTTTTTTGGTGCCGATCACAGACTAATATTAATTTGTGGTACCGATTAATTCCATTCGATTTGCAGGAACACAATTGTCAAAAAATGTACGGGATTTATATGACCAGTACCGCATGTTAAAAAGTCAAACAAAAATCATAGCCGAAGCGTAATTTTTAAGAACATGTACGGATGCATGAATTGAAAATTTAATATTAATTTAACCACAAATTTTAATTTTCAGTATCTTGGTAACTATTATATGATAGTATTTAACCAGAACTTTCGTGTAAACCACAGATGGTGGTGTGCTTCAAACTCACGCATGCCTTCTGATAATCGATTTAAACCATTATTTATTACAACTTGGATTAAGTGTAAGCAAGACAAATTGTTATAATCGAAGCAATCCATATATTCAATTGCGAGCAGTGCACAGGCGTAACTGAGAAATGGGGATTTTAATGGGAATCGTGATGTGTTATATGTCAATTCAACATAATGGGTGCAGCAAATGTTGGAAGAAACGTGAAAAACGTATATTTCAATTAGACATAAATTAAAAAGCAAATATGAGGGAGATTAAATTAAATGTTAGAGTTCAGGGAGGAAAGAAAGCAAGGATACAAAATTTCTAATGATTTATGAATAAAATCGTAACTCTTACCACAAAAACCTTCGAAAAAAAAAATAGGAAACAGGTGGCGTTTACGTGCCTCGAAATCCTAATTAACCATATTGGTGCGTCTAATGTGATGCAAGATATTCAAATTCATCTTCGTTCACGCTTTTATTACTAAACGATGTTAATTCGCCGGACGGAATCTTGTAAGAAAAAAACACCTGTAGCTCTTAAATCAGTGATAGCATCCAAATTTGGGCGATATAGAAAATTGAAGAAGAAAAAAATAACGAGTATCAATTTCACGGTGTGTGGGAACGGTTTATATTTTTCACCCAAACCAAATCTCATTTTTATTGACCGATAAATCATCGGTTATACTATATGTTTTAATTCGATTGTGTTACACGGGGATTTTTCGGATCCGCCTACGCACGCGTCTAGGATCAGATTTGATGGCATCGTTCGAGGAAATTGAATAAACTCGAGGATAATGGAGTTGTCATGATCGTCATACGAGTTTTAAGTGTTGGATGCTATTAGGATTATTGTAAGTAGTTTGAATGTATGGGCAATAAATATAAATATCTCATTTTCGAAATTGTATAAATATTGTGACGAACAATTGATCCTGCAATTATTCATTTTGATAAATACGTATTTGCAATTAATATTATTCAAAATGGTAATATGAAATATTTAGTTATTTTACCATCAAATAATATATCTACAGGGTGTTACAAATTCGATGCATTAGCATTGTTATCTCGGTAACTATAAGAGATAGAGAGTTGGTTAAATGAAGACAGAATTGCGCGTTTTAATTTGTTATAACGAAATTTACAATATTCTTACAATATCCTTAACTTATTTATTACTGGTTATTTTGAAAAATCAAGAGACCCTTTTATGATCCCTTCCAGAAAATAATTTTAGTTACCCACATCAACCTTATTTTTTTGAATACGGACACGGATTTTTACTTTCTCCGTTACGAAGTACGAGAAAGTATTGTGATCGTGATTTTTTTTCAACATTTTTTTTACGGAAATATCCGTTTTGGGGTCCCTGGACGCTATGTCAACAATTTCTGGAATTTTTTTTTGTGTCTGTGTGTGTGTGTGTGTGTGTGTGTGTGTGTGTGTGTGCGTTAGAGTGTGTGTCTATCTGTGCGCGCTGTATCTCAAAAACTAATAAAGCAATTGATAAAAAAACTTTAAAAATCCCTCTTATTTGATAATCTGAAGAACTGAAAAGCTTTTGGTAAAATTTCGTACACCGGAACTGGGCGTTTACCTTAAAAAATTTTACAAAAATTAACATCTTTTGCTTGAAAACATTTTTCATAAAATCATTTTTATTCGAGAAAAAAATTTATTATTTTTTTAAAAATTTTGGTTTATAATTATAAAACGATAATAGTTACAGCAAATTTATGTTAATAATAATTGTAGAGAATGCTAAAATGAACAACTTATAAAGAATAAGTTTTTTTTCGAAATCCCTTTAGTTTTTGAGTAAACTGAGTTTTTGAATTTGACGTATAATTTTTCTATCTTTCATAATTTTGACGTTTTAAACGTCAGTTTCATCCGAGTTTACACAACGCTCGATGTACATTTAAAACATGATTTCAATTGAAAATAAACCATGAAAACGTAAATATAAATGGTTACGATAACATCAAGTCGGAGAAAGTAACATGATGGCCACATCACCATTTTTTATTTTATTTTTAAGTAGCTTTTCACCTCCTAAAACTAATGATGTCACACTTGTTACTAAATGGTTTCCTGTGGGAATTATTTGAAGTGTTCTTAAAAAAATTAAGAGTAGGCATTGACTCTGAAACATAACAAACACAAAAAAAATCCAAAAATTGCCGGAATTGTCTCCCGAGACCTCAAAATGGATTTTTTTTAAATTTTCATTTTATTACCATACTTTTACGTTCACAATACTTTCACTTACTTTGTAAGCTAAATATTGTATGTATTAAAAAAAATCAAAATTAGTAATATTTTCGATCACAGTTATAAATATGAATTTATGTTAAACTATTTGTAAAAAGTGTGCACCGTCAATAAATATATTGTTATTATTAATTTTTTAAGAGCATTATTTTCAACTATCCTGATGTTTTGTTGGATGGCCTACACAATCCCATTATTATTTAGCGTACTTTTTTTTCAAAGTTCGCACATTGCCATAAAAAAATATAAGCGCATTAATAGATTCTACATTAACCATACTAACTTATCAAAAAATAAATGTAGAATCTGTTAATGCTGATATTTTTTTTATGGCGAAGTGCGAACTTCAATTACAAATTTTTGTAATTATTAGGACACTGCGCTTGTTTGTCGATGAGGGTGGAAATTAATTATTTTCCCTGTATTCTGGCTGCTGTGATCCAAATTTTACGTTTTTATTAGTTAGTTGGGTTAATATAGAATCTACTAATGTGCCAATTTTTTTTTTTGTGGCGATGTGCGAACTTTGAAAAACTTCGCAGTTGTTAGGACATTGCGCGTTTTAGTCGATGGAGGGTGGACATGGATTACTTTCCCTATGTTCCGGGTGTGGTGACACGAATTTATTTTTTTTATTGATATGATTAATGTATAATCTATTAATATGCCTATATTTTTTATAACGAATTGTGAATTTTAAAAAAATCAGCAATTATTATGACACTGCTTGAGGGTGAAAATTAATTACTTTCCCTTCGTTCCGGGTGTGGTGATACGAATTTTATTTTTTTTATTAGTTAATATGAATAATGTAAAGTCTGTTAATGTGCTTATATTTTTTATGACTATCTATATGCGAACTTTGAAAAAAATTTCAATTATTAGGACATTGCGCGGATTCGTTGCTTGAGGATGGAAATTAATTATTTTCTCCGAGTTCCAGGTTCGGTGATATAATTTTATTTTTATTTTAATTAGTATCGTTTTTTTTTTTTTTTTTTTTTTTTTTTTTTTTTTTTTTTTTTTTAATTAAAAAGGAAGGATGGTTGATGGGATTTCGGGTTAAGGAGAGTGAATGATATTAGGGAAATTGGCGTAAGCTACTTGGCTATTCTGCCACAACCGATTCTTTGTAATAAATTCATATGTTCATATGAAAGGACAACCACTATAGACATCCATGGACCCGTACGGCCATTTTTCATTCAGAAAAAGTGACCGAACGGATGGGATTCGAACCCACGACCACGAGGCCCAGAAGCAGGAGCGCTACCCACTAGGCCACCGCGGCCCCCAATTAGTATCGTTGATTTAGAATTTTTTAATCTACTTAATTTTTTTATTGCGACGTGCGAACTTTGAAAAAAAAAACAAGGTATTAGATGTGCACTAAATAATTATAGGGCTGAAAACTAGGAGTGGCCATGTGACAGCTTATTTATATGATAATGCTATACATTTTTCTAATGACAATTATGAGCAAATTGCTTATTTTACCTTTGGAGGCCTTTACGTTGGGAACCCCAATGTCCATTTTGTGAGTGGTAACACTGTTTATGTTACCAGTATTGCGTTTAGCTTCTAGATATGTGTCAACTGTAATTTAAGGTTATGTGATCGTAATTCGGCGACCGCGAAAACCCTTATATCCAAATTTTCGTCAAAATTGGTGGATACAAATTTCTTTTGGTCCGCCATATTGGATCCGCCATCTTGAACCATCTGCAAATTTGACCTCGGATTCGTGTTCACTGTTGCCGAAAACATATAATACCTGAAGTCATGGTGCAAACTGAACAAACGAGAAAGTTATCTCAAGTTAAACTTTCCCAAAACTTTAAACGCGTTTATCTCGAAACAGTATTTTTCAAAACTGCGGGGGAAAATTCTCGGAAAGTTTACATCCTATTTCGATGCGGTTCTGCCAACTGTATTAAGAATTGAATTGTCTAACGAAATTCGATTTTTGCTGCACATTTTTGTGACGAATTTTTGGGGCTGACAATGAGTTTTTTGTTCGAAAGGCCACCATTTTCATAAAAATCAACTTTTTACTTTCTCCGTTACGAAGTACGAGAAAGTATTGTGGACGTGATTTTTTTTTCAAAATTTGTTTTACGGAAATATCCGTTTTGGGGTCTCAAAAAATTTCCATTTCAACAATTTCTGGAAAAAAAAATGTGTGTCTGTGTCTGTTTGTGCGCGGTGTCAAAAACTAATAAAGCAATTGATATGAAACTTTGAACATACGTCTTATTTGATAATCTGAAGAACTGAAAAGCTTTTGGTAACATTTCGTACACCGAAAGTGGTTGTTTACCTTAACTGTTTTTTGTTTTTTGCCAATATTTTCTTAAACATGAAAAATATCACAAAAACATTTAAACAAACTGTTAAGACAACAAAGAAATGAACATCTTTTGCTTAAAAACATTTTTCATAAAATCAGTTTTATTCGAGAAAAAAATGTATTATTTTTTTTTAATTTTTAGTTTATAATTATAAAACGATAATAGTTACAGCAAATTTATGTTCATAATAATTGTAGAGAATGCTAAAATGAACAATTTATAAAGAGTAAGTTTTTTTTAATCACTTTAGTTTTTGAGAAAACTGAGTTTTTGAATTTGAAGTATAATCTTTCATAATTTTGACGTTTTAAACGTCAGTTTCATCCGAGTTTATACAATGCTCAAAGTACATTTAAAATATGATTTAAATAGAAAATAAACCATGAAAGTGTAAATATAAATGATGATACCATCGGAGAAAGTCACCATTTTTTAAAAAAGCTCCCGTGTTTCGCTTCGAAATATTATGTAGAAGAATATTCCGAACCGATTTTTATTGCAGGATGACTTGGGGGACCAGGAATCTCCCCGCAGTGGGACGATCTCGCGCAGGAGGACGTCTGCGACACCTGGTGCAGCGTCCTCAAGGTGGCAGTGGTTAGCGCGAAAAAAAAAATAGTTTAGAAGCCGGTTTATCACTAAATAAAACCACCAAAAACGATTTGCCCTCCTGACTTGTTTTCATGCCAAAAATAAAATACGAAAATGACCTATTTTTGCAGCGCTCAAGATGGTGAATTTTTGAAAATTAATATTTTCCGCAGTAGAAAAATTAAATACTGATTTAATAATAGACTTCTTCAAAAATTTTAATTTCCTAAAAAGCCATTTACACCGTTTCACTGGATTTTGAAATATTTCCATTTGATCAGGCGGCGAAGTTGTGAAAATTTCTAACAAGTTAGGTGGCTCGAAACATAATAGAAAAACAATAGCCATCGACGTTAAACTTTCTAGAATAACTATAAATGCATTCGAGATTATAATTGGAACAAACATCCCTTCACTGGATAAAAATCTACCAATTTCTACGTGAGTTCTGAATTTTTAAAAATCAATGTTTTAAGTTGTCGAACAATTGAATAAATCTAAAGAAAATAAATACATATATGATGCAATTGCTCAAAATGTGTATACATATTCACAAGAAATCTACCTTTAACATAAACTTTTATTTTTGAAATGCGTCAATTTCTGCGTTGTCGAATATTTGAACAAAGAAAACACAAAAAAAAATTAACTATTCTTTTATGAAATAAATGCCAAAACATTTTTTTACTTTCTCCGTTACGAAGTATCTCAAAAACTAATAGAGCAATTGATATGAAACTTTGAACATCCGTCTTATTTGATAATCCGAAGAACTGAAAAACCGGAAGTGGGTGTTTACCTTAACTGTTTTTTTTTTATTTTTTGCCAATATTTTCTTAAATATGAAAAATATCACAAAAACATTTAAACAAATTTTGAAGACAACAAAGAAATGAACATCTTTTGCTTGAAAACATTTTTCATAAAATAATTTTTATTCGAGAAAAAAATTATTATTTTTTTAATTTTTGGTTTATAATTTTAAAACGATAATAGTTACAGCAAACTTATGTGAATAATAATTGTAGAGAATGCTAAAATAAACAACTTATAAAGAATTATTTTTTTCCGAAATCGCTTTAGTTTTTGAGTATACTGATTTTTTGAATTTGCAGGGTAATTTTTACATCTTTCATTATTTTGGCCTTTTAAACGTCAGTTTCATCCGAGTTTACAAAACGTTCGATGTACATTTAAAATGTGATTTAAATTGGAAATAAACCATGAAAACGTAAATATAAATGATACTATCAAGTCGGAGAAAGTAACATGATGGCCACATCACCATTTTTTGTATGTAAAAGTGAAAAGAAATTGATACACACTTTTATTTTAAAGACACAAAATTCTAAATAGGATTTACGATTCACTTGAAATTAAACCTTAAAATGTGAAAGGACTAGAATGCAGACATCATAAAAATTACCAACTTAACAAGTCATGATAGTTCCTACGCCGCATCAAAAATTTTACAATTCCAAATGAATCGCGCACGTGGGACACTGAAGTAATTGCTAAAATTCCTAATTAATTTACAGTTTTCCACGTCAGGCGTGGATTATTTATCGCCGAGATGTGAAATTATTGGCGCATCCGCAACACTAAATGCTAATCACAATTGGTCTTCCCACTCTCGAAGGAGGAATCTAACAATATGCACGAATTAAGTATGCATTTCAAGTCACACTTTGTAATTTACAGCGCGGAGTATTTAAGCATAAGTCATGGACGAAATGAATTATTATTATTAACGATGGAAATTGTCGCCGGATGACTGGTGGGTGGACGAAATGCGATCCGTTTTGTTGGTGCGCGGATTATTAGCGATTTCTTTGTAGACGAAGCGTGAGAAAGGAATAGATTTATAAGAACGGTAGCCGTTGGTCACGAACAATACGGTATGGCTAAGTGGCCATAGCCCTAGTATTATTTGTCGTGTTTAAGTTTGATTTAGTGTGCAATAATTCACCTCGAGTACTCGGCACGGTCTGTTATTTTACTGTTGCAAAATACGAGCCACGCTCAACAGGTTGGAAATGAAGGGAAAAAGTTGCGACTTTGTAGTACACGCCGGTCATTGATGGCCAAGTTATTACACTGACGAGTGCTGGGATTAATGCACGTATTTTGTTAGAAGTATTAAATATTGGATCGATGAGATTTTCACTTAGAGAAAGTCAACTACAAACAATGAACTTTGTTGATATAACACACTTTTTTGTGGCTATAGTTTCGACCCTTACAGGATCATTATGATAATGAGAAATTCATTTTTCAGATTTTTTGCTTCTAAAAACAAATATTTTCAATAAATACATGTTTTTGAACTTTTATATCTTAAAAATATAAGCAATATCTGACCATCTATCGTTTATCAAATATAATAATTACCAATATTTCATGAAAATCGAAAATTACAATTGTGGATGAAAGAAAAATAATAATTCAGTGTCTCATCATAAAGTAATAACACCTCTTTTTTTGTGGTTGTAATTCATGCACTAAATGTAATGTTTCTGTGTGTGTGGGTTCGTCTGGTCATTGGTCATTGAAGTCTCCGCGGCGGTCTACGGTCCGGTGTGCGAAGATTATGTTAACCGAGAATACCAGACGGCAATACGATTAAAGTCCGATCTAGAAATTTATGGCGGCCGTAAATTAATCAGATTGTTATTTTTTTTATATGCGTAAAATGTTTTTATTCTAAGCCGTACAAGTGGATTTAAATCACCTTGTACATAGTAATATGTAAATTCCGAGAAACAAGAAATCACATTATGCATACTAAATATGAAAACAATTTCATAAAATATTACATTAAAATTTACAGTAAGTAATCTTTTGAATACTTCTTCAACTAATTTAAATCGATATTTCACGATTATTATAAGAATTACGGGCAGAAAGACCTTGTCGATAGCCTTTGGCAGTTCATCATAAATTATACATGTAAAAATTAATGTAAAAAATTATGTCTGTCAATAAAGATGTTTCATATATAGTTATAACAGATAGAAAAAAACTTTTAGATAATTATAAAATGTTATCACATTTTTTTGATCGACATTAGTTTTCAAAATGTAACACAATTTTTTATTTTTAAATAGAAACCATATTTAGCGATGCCTTCATTATATTTTAATCCGTTATAGCACATGCCATACTTATTTATAAAAACAACTGGGTTATTATAAATTTTACATTTTATTTAAAAAAATAATAGTTAACCTAGAAAAAAAAATAAAACAATTATGGTTGTTAGTAAAAGTTAACTCACATTATCAACGCACTAAATATTGAATTATAAAAAAACTAGCCTATATGTAAAAAAAAAAACTTACAATTTCTTTTTCACCAGAAAAATGAAGATTTTAATATGGGCATGGAGTAACGAAACAGATTAATACCGGAAACAAGAAATCGATAATAAAAACCAAGAAGATTTATATTGGCGAGTTATAGAAAAGTTAATTTAGGGAATCCCACGAAATAATCGAATAATTTATGGTTGGAAAGAAAGAAATTTATTGGAGCTCAAATTACATCAAAGATACAAAAGGCCGCCGAGCATTTCGTGTAAATAATTTATATTATTCGATTTTGATGTTAAAATACTACCACGTGAACGCACTGAAACATTGTATTCATTTTAGCGAAAACTATATAAAAACGTTTGCCGTTGATTTGAAATTTTTCGAATTTGCTCCGAACACATTCAGAATTATGATCCTCTAGATTTCAACATATTTCTGGCGCATGAAAGAAAAGTTGGAAACCATTACAATCGACTTGAAATTTCTCCAATTTACTCAAGAGATTTCGAAATCATTCAATGCGATGTAATAAAAACTTCAAAATATTTTGATCGCTTAAAAAAAAATTCAAAAACAATTGCCATCAACTTCAAACTTTCCAAAATTACTCGAAACATACTTAGAATTGTGATTCTGTAAAAATCTACGAACACCCCATCCCTAGGTTTCGGGATAATTTCCCGCGAACAGAACTTAAGGTTGTAAAAAATTGCAAACGTTTTAATGGCTTGAAAAAAATATAAAAAAGTTTGCCATCGACTTAAAACTTTCCAAATTGTCTCAAAACACATTTAGAAATATGATTCTGTAAAAATCAGCAAATACACCATCCCTAAATTTTGAAATAATCCCACACGAACAGAGCGCGAGGTTTTGAAAAGATGAAAATAATTCGAAAAATTGAGAAAAAATAGAAAAACTGTTACCATCGACTAAAACTTTTCAAATTTGCTCAAAACACATTTAGAATTATGATTCTTTTAAAATCAGTCAACACCCCATCCCTAAATTTCGATATAATCCCACACGAACAGAGCGCGAGGTTTTGAAAAGATGAAAATAAATTGAAAAAATGAGAAAAAAATATAAAAACAATTGCCATCGACTTAAAACTTTCCAAATTTACTCTAAATTTATTTAGAATTATGATTCTGTAAAAATTTACGAACACCCCATCTCTAGATTTCGAAATAATCCTCCGCGAAAAGAAGGTAAATTTAAAAAAATTTGCAAACGTTTGATTGGTTTGGAAAAAATATAAAAACAATTGCCATCGACTTCAAATTTTCCAAATTTACTCTAAACTTATTTAGAATTATGATTCTGTAAAAATCTACGAACACCCCATCTCTAGATTTCGAAATAATCCTCCGCGAAAAGAAGGTAAATTTATAAAAAATTGCAAACGTTTGAATGGCTTGGAAAAAATATAAAAACAATTGCCATCGACTTAAAACTTACCAAATTTACTCTAAATTTATTTAGAATTATGATTCTGTAAAAATTTACGAACACCCCATCTCTAGATTTCGAAATAATCCTCCGCGAAAAGAAGGTAAATTTATAAAAATTTGCAAACGTTTGATTGGTTTGGAAAAAATATAAAAACAATTGCCATCGACTTCAAATTTTCCAAATTTACTCTAAACTTATTTAGAATTATGATTCTGTAAAAATTTACGAACACCCCATCTCTAGATTTCGAAATAATCCTCCGCGAAAAGAAGGTAAATTTATAAAAATTTGCAAACGTTTGATTGGTTTGGAAAAAATATAAAAACAATTGCCATCGACTTCAAATTTTCCAAATTTACTCTAAACTTATTTAGAATTATGATTCTGTAAAAATTTACGAACACCCCATCTCTAGATTTCGAAATAATCCTCCGCGAAAAGAAGGTGAATTTATAAAAATTTGCAATCGTTTGAATGGCTTGGAAAAAATATAAAAACAATTGCCATCGAGTTAAAACTTTCCAAATTTACTCTAAACTTATTTAGAATTATGATTCTGTAAAAATCTACGAACACCCCATCTCTAGATTTCGAAATAATCCTCCGCGAAAAGAAGGTAAATTTATAAAAATTTGCAAACGTTTGATTGGTTTGGAAAAAATATAAAAACAATTGCCATCGACTTCAAATTTTCCAAATTTACTCTAAACTTATTTAGAATTATGATTCTGTAAAAATTTACGAACACCCCATCTCTAGATTTCGAAATAATCCTCCGCGAAAAGAAGGTAAATTTATAAAAAATTGCAAACGTTTGAATAGCTTGGAAAAAATATAAAAACAATTGCCATCGACTTAAAACTTTCCAAATTTACTCTAAATTTATTTAGAATTATGATTCTGTAAAAATCTACGAACACTCTATCCCTAGATTTCGGGATAATCCCCCGCGAAAAGAACGTAACTTTGTAAAAATTTGCAAACGATTTAATGGCTTGAAAAAAATATAAAAACAATTGCTATCGACTCAAAACTTTCCAAATTTACACAAAACATATTAAGAATTATGATCCCGTTAAAACCCATGACACCCTATCCCTAGATTTAGGGATAATTTCCCGCGAACAGAACATAAGGTTGTAAAAAAATTTGAAACGATTTAATGGCTTCAAAAAAATATAAAAAAAATTGCCACCGACTTCAAACTTTCCAAGTTTACTCTAAACTTATTTAGAATGATAATTCTGTAAAAACCTATGAACACTCCATCCCTAAATTTCGAGATAATCCTCCGAGAAAAGAACGTAAGTTTGTACAAATTTGCAAACGTTTGAATGGCTTGAAAAAAATATAAAAACAATCGCCACCGACTTAAAACTTTCCAAATTTACTCAAAACTTATTAAGAATTATGTTTCTGTAAACACCTACGAACACTCAATCCATAGATTTCTGGATAATTCCCCGCGAACAGAACATAAGGTTGTAAAAATTTTAAAACGATTTAATGGCTTGAAAAAAATATAAACGCAATTGCCACCGACTTAAAACTTTCCAAATTTACTCAAAACTTATTAAGAATTATGATTCTGCAAAAACCTATGAACAATCCATCCCTAGATTTCGGGATAATCTCACGCGAAAAAGACGTAAGTTTGTAAAAATTTGCAAACGCTTGAATGGCTTAGAAGAAGCTTTGGTTTTTAGAAACGAAGAATTGGTCCAGCCCATTTTTAGCAGCCTGATCGGAATCGAAAGTTTTACCATTCAAATGGTTTTGAAGGGAGCGAAACAAACGGTAATCTGATGGTGATTCGAACCCACGACCACTAGGCCCGCGAGCAGGAGCTCTACTCACTAGGCCACTGCGGCCCCATTTTGTACCTTAGATCCGCGTGTTAAATTCTTCTTGCACTCCGATCGGACAAACGTAAATAAGCATGGGCGATTGCAGAACCAATTCTATAACATTAAACTTAATTTGGTTAAATATAAAAAAAAATATTGATTCAATTCAACATATTTCGCCATCTATAGACATTATAAGACGCAATGAAATTTTAATGTCTATGTCAATTAATGTGTAACACCGGTCCATAAAAATACCGGATTGTGTATTTCCTGGCCCCGGTTAATAAAATCGATTACAGAATTCGTTCATTAACATTAAGACACAGTCTATCGCTACATTGAGATTTAATTAAGTCGTCGTCGGTCGTAGATAAGTTCCCGAGTAAAAATATTCGTATGGGTGCGAGTTTGAATAATGTCGGAACGCATTAGAATAAACAATGGGTAAACGCGTTACCATGTCTTGCCGTGGATAATGGAAGTGCGCAACAGTTTAAGGAACTAAATCCAATTTATGTCCCGTACGGTCATATTTTCACATCAATGTTAATGTATCGGACCGGTGTGTCAATTGTAATGGTGCAAGAACACGTTGTAAACTGCGGAATAACGTAGTTCAAGTTTTCGGATATAATAATAATAATAATAATAAGTATATTTCAGAATTTACAATCGATAAACATACACCTGCAAACGATAAATCTTGTGCGCAGGGCATAAAACACCAATTATGAATATTTAAGGAAGTTAAAATTCGTAATCTTCAGATGATTGTATGTAAATTTGAGATTACAAAAGTGTGTTATGATGTGCATATTTTTAAGCTCCGAAAAGTTGTGAAATTAGCGATTCCCTCTAAAGCAGAGTTTCCCAAACTTTTTAGACCGCGGCCCGATACAAAGTTTTAACATTTTTCGCGACCCACCTTGCATTTATTTACAAAACAAATTTTATTTTTTAATAAAAATCAAGTTATTTGTGTGTTTATTTTATACACAAAAATTGCAAAATAATTATATGTATAAGAAAAATATAAGTAATTAATAAATTAACAATTATATTCATTTAAAACTTTAGTAAATAAAGTAAACTTTTTTTTTAATAAAAGGAAGGATGTTTGAGGAGAGTGAATGATTAAGGGAATTGGCGTAAGTGATTAGCTATTCGGAATTTGAAAATTAATTTTTATAATGAATGGGACTGAATAACCATAGACCCGAACGATAACTTTTAATTAATTAATAAAAGCTACCGCCCGAGCATGGGACTCGAACCCACGACGCCTCGCACCGAAAACGGGAGCCAAACCGCTCCGCCACGGAGCACCCCGACGTAAACTTTGGACATATTTTGTCCTTAGTGCGAAGGATGATGTTGTTTGTCATCAAATAACAATTTCAAATTAGGAGGTAATGATGTTAATTTTATTCCCAAATTAGGTTCGACATCCAATCTATTTCGATACTTTTTTTAAGTACACCAAGGCTGTGAATGCAGCTCCACACGTATAAGTGGTGACAAAAGGCAATAAAAATTGTATCGCTTTTTCGCTTACGCTTGGATACTCCTTTTGACACCGCAACCAAAAATAAATGAGTGGTACAGTTTCAAACACTTTTTTTAAAATCGGTATCGCATGAAATTTCAATTAAATTATCAACTTCTTGTTCACTAACATTAAATATTTCTTCCTTTTCAATTCCGACAGAAAAAGAATCTTTAATCCACATTTAAATACTAAAAACTTACATGCAAATTCAACGCAACTTGGATTTTTGATTTTAGAAAAATTTGGTTCTAATTTCGAAAGACATAATCTTGATCAAATTTTTAGGCGGTGTGAGCCATCTCTGCAGGCGTGTATTCAAAATGCATTCGCCCCCACAAAATGACCATCGGCCCCCAAATACGGATTGTCAGATAACCGCCCAATTTAGACGTCGATCGCAGCGGCGGCTCGTGGATTTCCGCGACAAAGACAAAGATGTCGCTCGTGCCGCACTACTTACTCTTATAGAGAAAACAAATATTTCGTTGCTGTTTCGATCAAATTTTCTTCCGTTGCCTCACCGCCAAACATCCACGAGCCGCCACTGGTCGATCGTCCACATCCAGAAACACTAATCTAGCCGAATGCGTATTTTTCATTTTCAAAACTGTTTGAGTTAAAATTTCGGTAAAACTAGCCCAAATGATTTTTTTTTTGATTATTTACTTGTTTTAGTACTGGAAGTCTACAGAGTGTACCTTTAAAGTTTGAAGATAATTCACTAAGGGACTTTCTTGGAAATAAAGAAAATCTAGGTGAATGCATAATTTTACACTTTAAAAAATGTTTGAGTTGAAATTTCGGAAAAACTAGCGCAAATTATTTTTTGATTATTTACTTGTTTTATTACTACGAATCTATAGAATATGGTTGTAAAATTTAAAGATATTCCACTAAGGTTTGTTTTAGAAAACTAAGAAAATCTAGGCGAATGCATGATTTTGAATTTTCAAAAATTTTGGAAAAACCAGCCCAAATTATTTTTTGATTATTTACTTGTTTTATTACTACGAATCTATAGAATGTGGTTGTAAAATTTAAAGATATTCCACTAAGGTTTTTTTTAGAAAACTAAGAAAATCTAGGCGAATGCATGATTTTGAATTTTCAAAAATTTTGGAAAAACCAGCCCAAATTATTTTTTGATTATTTACTTGTTTTATTACTACGAATCTATAGAATGTGGTTGTAAAATTTAAAGATATTCCACTAAGGTTTGTTTTAGAAAACTAAGAAAATCTAGGCGAATGCATGATTTTGAATTTTCAAAAATTTTGGAAAAACCAGCCCAAATTATTTTTTGATTATTTACTTGTTTTATTACTACGAATCTATAGAATGTGGTTGTAAAATTTAAAGATATTCCACTAAGGTTTGTTTTAGAAAACTAAGAAAATCTAGGCGAATGCATGATTTTGAATTTTCAAAAATTTTGGAAAAACCAGCCCAAATTATTTTTTGATTATTTACTTGTATTATTGCTTGAAGTGTACAGAGTGTGCTTCTAAAGTTTAAAGATAATCCACTAAGGGACTTCCTTGGAAATTAAGAAAATTTAGCCAAATGCATATTTTTCACTTTCAAAAATGTTTGAGTTGAAATTTCGGAAAAACTAGTTCAAATTATTTTTTGATTATTTACTTATTTTATTACTACGAATCTATAGAATGTGGTTGTAAAATTTAAAGATATTCCACTAAGGTTTTTTTAGAAAACTAAGAAAATCTAGGCGAATGCATGATTTTGAATTTTCAAAAATTTTGGAAAAACCAGCCCAAATTATTTTTTGATTATTTACTTGTATTATTGCTTGAAGTGTACAGAGTGTGCTTTTAAAGTTTAAAGATAATCCACTAAGGGACTTCCTTGGAAATTAAGAAAATTTAGCCAAATGCATATTTTTCACTTTCAAAAATGTTTGAGTTGAAATTTCGGAAAAACTAGTTCAAATTATTTTTTGATTATTTACTTGTTTTATTACTACGAATCTATAGAATATGGTTGTAAAATTTAAAGATATTCCACTAAGGTTTGTTTTAGAAAACTAAGAAAATCTAGGCGAATGCATGATTTTGAATTTTCAAAAATTTTGGAAAAACCAGCCTAAATTATTTTTTGATTATTTACTTGTTTTATTACTACGAATCTATAGAATGTGGTTGTAAAATTTAAAGATATTCCACTAAGGTTTGTTTTAGAAAACTAAGAAAATCTAGGCGAATGCATGATTTTGAATTTTCAAAAATTTTGGAAAAACCAGCCCAAATTATTTTTTGATTATTTACTTGTATTATTGCTTGAAGTGTACAGAGTGTGCTTTTAAAGTTTAAAGATAATCCACTAAGGGACTTCCTTGGAAATTAAGAAAATTTAGCCAAATGCATATTTTTCACTTTCAAAAATGTTTGAGTTGAAATTTCGGAAAAACTAGTTCAAATTATTTTTTGATTATTTACTTATTTTATTACTACGAATCTATAGAATGTGGTTGTAAAATTTAAAGATATTCCACTAAGGTTTTTTTTAGAAAACTAAGAAAATCTAGACGAATGCATGATTTTGAATTTTCAAAAATTTTGGAAAAACCAGCCCTAATTATTTTTTGATTATTTACTTGTATTATTGCTAGAAGTGTACAGAGTGTGCTTTTAAAGTTTAAAGATAATCCACTAAGGGACTTCCTTGGAAATTAAGAAAATTTAGCCAAATGCATATTTTTCACTTTCAAAAATGTTTGAGTTGAAATTTCGGAAAAACTAGTTCAAATTATTTTTTGATTATTTACTTGTTTTATTACTACGAATCTATAGAATGTGGTTGTAAAATTTAAAGATATTCCACTAAGGTTTGTTTTAGAAAACTAAGAAAATCTAGGCGAATGCATGATTTTGAATTTTCAAAAATTTTGGAAAAACCAGCCCAAATTATTTTTTGATTATTTACTTGTTTTATTACTACGAATCTATAGAATGTGGTTGTAAAATTTAAAGATATTCCACTAAGGTTTGTTTTAGAAAACTAAGAAAATCTAGGCGAATGCATGATTTTGAATTTTCAAAAATTTTGGAAAAACCAGCCCAAATTATTTTTTGATTATTTACTTGTATTATTGCTTGAAGTGTACAGAGTGTGCTTTTAAAGTTTAAAGATAATCCACTAAGGGACTTCCTTGGAAATTAAGAAAATTTAGCCAAATGCATATTTTTCACTTTCAAAAATGTTTGAGTTGAAATTTCGGAAAAACTAGTTCAAATTATTTTTTGATTATTTACTTATTTTATTACTACGAATCTATAGAATGTGGTTGTAAAATTTAAAGATATTCCACTAAGGTTTTTTTTAGAAAACTAAGAAAATCTAGGCGAATGCATGATTTTGAATTTTCAAAAATTTTGGAAAAACCAGCCCAAATTATTTTTTGATTATTTACTTGTATTATTGCTTGAAGTGTACAGAGTGTGCTTTTAAAGTTTAAAGATAATCCACTAAGGGACTTCCTTGGAAATTAAGAAAATTTAGCCAAATGCATATTTTTCACTTTCAAAAATGTTTGAGTTGAAATTTCGGAAAAACTAGTTCAAATTATTTTTTGATTATTTACTTGTTTTATTACTACGAATCTATAGAATGTGGTTGTAAAATTTAAAGACATTCCACTAAGGTTTTTTTTAGAAAACTAAGAAAATCTAGGCGAATGCATGATTTTGAATTTTCAAAAATTTTGGAAAAACCAGCCCAAATGATTTTTTGATTATTTACTTGTTTTATTACTACGAATCTATAGAATGTGGTTGTAAAATTTAAAGATATTCCACTAAGGTTTGTTTTAGAAAACTAAGAAAATCTAGGCGAATGCATGATTTTGAATTTTCAAAAATTTTGGAAAAACCAGCCCTAATTATTTTTTGATTATTTACTTGTTTTATTACTACGAATCTATAGAATGTGGTTGTAAAATTTAAAGATATTCCACTAAGGTTTTTTTTAGAAAACTAAGAAAATCTAGGCGAATGCATGATTTTGAATTTTCAAAAATTTTGGAAAAACCAGCCCAAATTATTTTTTGATTATTTACTTGTTTTATTACTACGAATCTATTGAATGTGGTTGTAAAATTTAAAGATATTCCACTAAGGTTTTTTTTAGAAAACTAAGAAAATCTAGGCGAATGCATGATTTTGAATTTTCAAAAATTTTGGAGAAACCAGCCCAAATTATTTTTTGATTATTTACTTGTATTATTGCTAGAAGTGTTCAGAGTGTGCTTTTAAAGTTTAAAGATAATCCACTAAGGGACTTCCTTGGAAATTAAGAAAATTTAGCCAAATGCATATTTTTCACTTTCAAAAATGTTTGAGTTGAAATTTTGGAAAAATTAGTTTAAACTACTTTGGGATTATTTACTTGCTTTATTCCTAGAAGTCTACAGAGTGTGCTTTTACAATTTGAAGATAATCTATTAAAGGATGTTCTAGGAAATTAAGAACATCTAGGTGGATGCATAATTTTGCGCTTTCAAAAATATTTCAGTTGAAATTTCGGAAAAACCAGCGCTCATTCTTTTTTTATCATTTACTTGTTTTATTACTATGAATCTATAGAATGTGCCTGTAAAATTTGAAGAGAATCCACTAAGTTGTTTTCTGGGAAATTAAGAAAATCTGGACGATTTTGCGTTTTCAAAAATGTTTTTTTTTTTTTTTAATGGAGGATGTTTGACTGAATAGTGGGTTAAGGAAAGTGAATGATTAAGGGAATTGGCGTAAGCGTTTTTGTTCGGCTACTAACGTTGATTTTAATTTTGTTGAAAATTCATTTTTATAATGAATGGAACAAAAACTGAACAACCATGGACACAAACGATAACTTTTCGTTATTAAAATCTACCGCCCGAGCGTGGGACTCGAACCCACGGCGCCTCGCACCGAAAGCGGGAGCCAAACCGCTCCTCAAAAATGTTTGAGTTGAAATTTCGGAACAAGTTGAAACCGAAAATTCATATGTTTTGAGTAAATTTAAGTAAAAAAATGCTTTTTCAATGTACGTGTGATTATTTTAAAATTTGGGATGTTTGACGATTTTATTATAGAAATGAAAATTAATCCGTTTTGAGTAAATTTGAAAGTCTGGCATTTTCTTTTATTTTCAGGGCAACTTGGAAATGTCCAACCATAAAATTGAATTCAGTGTTTAAGGGTAAATATTTCAAAATTGCGGTTAATAGATTTTAATAGAATCCATTTTGAATAAATTGGAAAAGGTTCGAGAATGCTGCAACTGTTTTTGTGTGTGGCTTGCAAAATGTTCGACCTCAGAATTGAACAGGAGTGTGATTATTTCGAAATCTAGGGTAGGAATGTTTGTAAATTTCTTATAGAAGAGTGAAGTTGCAATGCATTTTCAGTGAATTTAAAAATTTCAATTGGTTTTATATTTTTAGGCGATTTAGAAAATTCTTGACTTCAGAGTGTTCAAGTGTCATTATTTCGAATCCTAGCTTAGTAACGTATGCATTTTTTTGCAGAAAAAATAAGTGCAATATATTTTAAGTGAATTAAAAAAAAATGAGAGGTTGTTTCTATATGTAGAATAATGCGATTTTTCAATTTAATATCTAAGTATAAATTAGACTTATTTAGCAATTCGCTGAATAAATTTAAGAGGCAATGTAAACAAATAGTGTCTAGTAATAATATTTTAAATGTTTCCTATGTGCGTTAAATATTTTACTTTTAAGTTGTTACTGTAAAGCACTTTCTGTGCTCATTATGTATATTGTATAGGTATAGCCGTTAATAAAGCTTGATTTGATTTGATTTGATTTGATTTTCATTTTTTAGCGTTTTCGAAAAAACCTCAGAATATTGAAATGTCATTATTTTGAATGTTTCCAAAATTAAGTAGATATTTAAAGTGTAATCTATTTTAGAGGAATGTCAAAAGTTTAAGGTTTGTTTCAATTCAAGTTCATCACAATTGAACCTGAGGGGATGTTCAAGTGTGATTATTTTAAAATCTAAGGTAGGAATGTTTTCCAGTTTTTATGGAACTATAGAGTGGAATATCCATATCTAGCTCAGACGTTTGAAAACGTTTCTCGTTGAAATCCATCGTGAATTACAATACAAAAAGAGGTGTTTATGATGACATAATTTGGTAAAAAGTCTGCTATACGAACTACAAATACACACTTTGCTACCGTTCCTAGTGACTAACTGTTATAAAACAAATAATATGTAAAAAACATTTTTTTTGTGTTTTTACAATATTTTTTCGCGACCCGGCAAAATTCTTCTTCGACGCGGTACCGGGTCGCGACCCACACTTTGGGAAACGCTGCTCTTGGACGGCAAAAACATTTTCATGAATTTTTAAAATCAATTTTATGTAGTTAAGTTCCGATGGAAAAAATGAGTTCATTGTCTAAGTTTGCTCCAGTTTCCCACCTCATTATTAAAATCACCCACTTTAATATCCTCGGCGGTATTCTATGTTAATTTTAGCGATTAATCAGTTCAATACAATACAATTCTAATTTTATTGCTTTTAGAAAAATAAACCGCACGAGTGTGTATGCATTTCTAGTGCACAGAAGGTGAAACGCTTCAGCGCAAAATGTCATAATTACAACGCATTATCAGGACGAAATCATCTCGAAACAACTTCGAATCCTGTTAACTCCTCCGGAGCGCGTCAGCGGCTTATCAGGCGAATTTTTGCCCCGCGACTGACGGACTTCGAAAAAAATGGACGCGAAGAAGTGAAAGAAGAAGAAAACGAGCCGCGCAGTGTACGTTTTATGCAAATGTTGAATTTAACAAGCGGTCAAGTATGACCGCCGACACACGTAAATAAAACTCGTAAACACATAATCCTCGGTGTATATTTGTGCGGAATCTCGCCGGTTGGTAACCATGTCACGTTTACCGGTAATCGGCTCTCTCGCCGGCTCTTCGCGTCCTCTCTTTGAGGAGAGCGCCGTCGCTCGCTCACACCAGTTTTGCCAATTTTCTGAGCGAAAAAAAAAAGAAAGGATTCATATCGGCTCCATTACGGCGTGTTCGCGTCCATTGTTTACACGTCTTTATGTCACGTCCTTTACGACTCAATTAATGTTGAGGTTGTAAAACACGGGTAGCTGCCAAATTATGGCCTTCGATAAAACACGATTTTATTACATGTGGCTGATATGAACCTGCTTAAATTAAAAACCAAAAGTTTAAAGACAAGTCATATTCAATTAAAATTGGTAATTTTTAATTTTTGATGAAAACGTGAAAACACCTTCTTACTTTTGCTCAAAAATTGGCTTTGAAATGATTTACTGAAGAAACCACCGGTTCGATTCGGGGTTTCTATACATCACTGGAAAGATCCATTCAAGACGTTTCAGAAAGTGTACTTTCGCAAGAACAGATGTCGATTTGAAATCCGTGACGCGTCAGCAAAGAAAACTCGAAAATAGAAAAAATCGAAAAATCAACATTCTTAATAATCATCGTAGACCTTTATGTAGCAATAGGTTCTGTTATCGGGTGATTATTTCGAAAACCAGTGATGCGGTGTTTTGAGTTTTTTGCAGGATTATCAAAATTAATGTATTTTGAGTAAGTTTGGAAAGTTTCAACTGTCTTCCAATTTTTTTTCACTTTGAAAGAGTGCAACTTCGAAAAGATATTTAGCGCTGTTCTCGGTCGATTATCTTGAAAACCAGTGATGCGGTGTTTTGAGTTCTTTGCAGGATTATCAAAATTAATGTGTTTTGAGTAAGTTTTGAAAGTTTCAACTGTCTTGCAATTTTTTTTTTATATTTTTTTTCACTCGGAAAAAGTGCATTTTTGAAAAGAAATTTAGCGCTGTTTTCCGTCGATTATTTTGAAAACCAGCGATGCGGTGTTTTGAGTTCTTTGCAGGATTATCAAAATTAATGTGTTTTGAGTAAGTTTTGAAAGTGTCAACTGTCTTGCAATTTTTTTTATATTTTTTTTCACTCGGAAAAAGTGCATTTTAGAAAAGAAATTTAGCGCTGTTTTCCGTCGATTATCTTGAAAACCAGTGATGCGGTGTTTTGAGTTTTTTGCAGGATTATCAAAATTAATGTGTTTTGAGTAAGTTTTGAAAGTTTCAACTGTCTTCTAATTTTTTTTATATTTTTTTTCACTCGGAAAAAGTGCATTTTTGAAAAGAAATTTAGCGCTGTTTTCCGTCGATTATTTTGAAAACCAGTGATGCGGTGTTTTGAGTTCTTTGCAGGATTATCAAAATTAATGTGTTTTGAGTAAGTTTTGAAAGTGTCAACTGTCTTGCAATTTTTTTTATATTTTTTTTCACTCGGAAAAAGTGCATTTTAGAAAAGAAATTTAGCGCTGTTTTCCGTCGATTATCTTGAAAACCAGTGATGCGGTGTTTTGAGTTCTTTGCAAGATTATCAAAATTAATGTGTTTTGAGTAAGTTTTGAAAGTTTCAACTGTCTTGCAATTTTTTTAAAATATTTTTTTTCGCTCGGAAAAAGTGCATTTTTGAAAAGAAATTTAGCGCTGTTTTCCGCCGATTATCTTGAAAACCAGTGATGCGGTGTTTTTAGTTTTTTGCAGGATTATCAAAATTAATGTGTTTTGAGTAAGTTTTGAAAGTTTCAACTGTCTTCTAATTTTTTTTATATTTTTTTTCACTCGGAAAAAGTGCATTTTTGAAAAGAAATTTAGCGCTGTTTTCCGTCGATTATTTTGAAAACCAGTGATGCGGTGTTTTGAGTTCTTTGCAGGATTATCAAAATTAATGTGTTTTGAGTAAGTTTGGAAAGTTTCAACTGTCTTGCAATTTTTTTTTATATTTTTTTTTCACTCGGAAAAAGTGCATTTTTGAAAAGAAATTTAGCGCTGTTTTCCGTCGATTATCTTGAAAACCAGTGATGCGGTGTTTTGAGTTTTTTGCAGGATTATCAAAATTAATGTGTTTTGAGTAAGTTTTGAAAGTTTCAACTGTCTTACAATTTTTTTTATATTTTTTTTCACTCGGAAAAAGTGCATTTTTGAAAAGAAATTTAGCGCTGTTTTCCGTCGATTATCTTGAAAACCAGTGATGCGGTGTTTTGAGTTTTTTGCAGGATTATCAAAATTAATGTGTTTTGAGTAAGTTTTGAAAGTTTCAACTGTCTTCTAATTTTTTTTATATTTTTTTTCACTCGGAAAAAGTGCATTTTTGAAAAGAAATTTAGCGCTGTTTTCCGTCGATTATTTTGAAAACCAGTGATGCGGTGTTTTGAGTTCTTTGCAGGATTATCAAAATTAATGTGTTTTGAGTAAGTTTGGAAAGTTTCAACTGTCTTGCAATTTTTTTTTATATTTTTTTTCACTCGGAAAAAGTGCATTTTTGAAAAGAAATTTAGCGCTGTTTTCCGTCGATTATCTTGAAAACCAGTGATGCGGTGTTTTTAGTTCTTTGCAGGATTATCAAAATTAATGTGTTTTGAATAAGTTTTGAAAGTTTCAACTGTCTTGCAATTTTTTTTATATTTTTTTTTCACTCGGAAAAAGTGCATTTTTGAAAAGAAATTTAGCGCTGTTCTCGGTCGATTATCTTGAAAACCAGTGATGCGGTGTTTTGAGTTCTTTGCAGGATTATCAAAATTAATGTGTTTTGAGTGAGTTTTGAAAGTTTCAACTGTCTTGCAATTTTTTTTACATTTTTTTTTCACTCGGAAAAAGTGCATTTTTGAAAAGAAATTTAGCGCTGTTTTCCGTCGATTATCTTAAAAACCAGTGATGCGGTGTTTTGAGTTTTTTGCAGGATTATCAAAATTAATGTATTTTGAGTAAGTTTTGAAAGTTTCAACTGTCTTGCAATTTTTTTAATATTTTTTTTTACTCGGAGAAAGTGCATTTTTGAAAAGAAATTTAGTGCTGTTTTCCGTCGATTATCTTGAAAACCAGTGATGCGGTGTTTCGACTTTTTTGCAGGGTTATCAAAATTAATGTGTTTTGAGTAAGTTTGGAAAGTTTCAACTGTCTTGCAATTTTTTGATACTTTTTTTTTCACTCGGAAAAAGTGCATTTTTGAAAAGAAATTTAGCGCTGTTTTCCGTCGATTATCTTGAAAACCAGTGATGCGGTGTTTTGAGTTCTTTGCAGGATTATCAAAATTAATGTGTTTTGAGTAAGTTTTGAAAGTTTCAACTGTCTTCCAATTTTTTTTATATTTTTTTTCACTCGGAAAAAGTGCATTTTTGAAAAGAAATTTAGCGCTGTTTTCCGTCGATTATCTTGAAAACCAGTGATGCGGTGTTTTGAGTTCTTTGCAGGATTATCAAAATTAATGTGTTTTGAGTAAGTTTGGAAAGTTTCAACTGTCTTCCAATTTTTTTTATATTTTTTTTCACTCGGAAAAAGTGCATTTTTGAAAAGAAATTTAGCGCTGTTTTCCGTCGATTATTTTGAAAACCAGTGATGCGGTGTTTTGAGTCCTTTGCAGGATTATCAAAATTAATGTATTTTGAGTAAGTTTGGAAAGTTTCAACTGTCTTGCAATTTTTTTTTATATTTTTTTTCATTCGGAAAAAGTGCATTTTTGAAAAGAAATTTAGCGCTGTTTTCCGTCGATTATCTTGAAAACCAGTGATGCGGTGTTTTGAGTTCTTTGCAGGATTATCAAAATTAATGTGTTTTGAGTATATTTTGAAAGTTTCAACTGTCTTGCATTTTTTTTTAATATTTTTTTTTCACTCGAGAAAAGTGCGTTTTCGAAAAGAAATTTAGCGCTGTAAATAAAGCGCGAGATAAATCGACTAGCGTTAAAAAAATTCACCCGAAAAAAATTGCAAAAAAGTTAGCAAGTCACCATGAACTTTATCGAAAATTTTGAAAAAAGTCGTTTTTTCAGACTTTGTACGGCCGTAGCGGCTGAACGAAGAATCCAATTCGAACGCGGATTTCAAATATGCGTTCCTTGTGTTTCAATTAATTGAAATTGGCGATCTAAAAATTTTGACAAAAACCTGCAAAATCATCCAAGGGTCCCCCATTTACTTTTTCCTAAAAATTGCATTTGAAATGATTTCCTGAAGAAACCACTGGTTCGATTCGGGGTTTTTATACATCACTAGAAATATCCCTTCAAGACGCTTCAGAAAATGTACTTTCACAAAAACAAATGTCAATTTCAAGCTCGTTACGCGTCAGCAAAGAAAACTCAAAAATGGAAAAAATCGAAAAAATCAACTCTTTTAATAATCATCGTAGACTTTAATGTAATACAATTTTCTACATCAGAAGAACGAGACAAATCGATTGGCGTTAAAAATTTTCACCTGGAAAAAATTCCAAAAAAGTTAGCAAGTCACCATGAACTTTATCGAAAATTTAAAAAAAGTCGATTTTTCCAGAGTTTGAACGGCCGTAGCGGCTAAATGAGGAATCCAAATCGAACGCGGATTTCAAATCTATGTTCCTCGGGTGCATGTTAGTCGGATTCAATTAAAATTGGCGATTTTTAATTTTTGACGAAAACTTGAAAATCGACAGAAGGGTCCCCCTTCTTACTTTTGCTCAAAAATTGGCTTTGAAATGATTTCCTGAAGAAACCATTGGTTCAATTCGGGGTTTCTATGCATGGCTGGAAAGATCCCTTCAAGACGCTTCAGAAAATGTACTTTTGTAAGAACAAGTGTTAATTTGAAGCCCGTTACGCAACAGAAAAGAAAACTCGAAATGGAAAAAATCGAAAAAATCGAAAAAATCAACTCTTTTAATAATAATGGTAGACTTATATGTAATACCATTTTCTTCATCAGAAGAACGAGATAAATCAATTGGCATTAAACATTTTCACCTGGAAAAAAATCCAAAAAAGTTAGCAAGTCACCATGAACTTTATGGGAAATTTTGAAAAAAGTCGATTTTTTCAGACTTTGAATGGCCTTTGCGACTAAACGAGGAATCCAAATCGAACGCGAATTTCAAATCTGTGCTCCTCGGGTGCAAGTTAGTCGGATTCAATTAAAATTGGCGATTTTGAATTTTTGACGAAAATGTGAAAATCGATAGAAGGGTCCCCCCTTCTTACTTTTGCTCAAAAATTGGCCTTGAAATGATTTCCTGAAAAAACCACTTGTTCGATTCAGGGTTTCTATACATCACTGGAAAGATCCCTTCAAGACGCTTCAGAAAAAGTACTTGCACAACCACAAATATCAATTTCAAGCCCGTGGCGCGTTCGTAAAAAAAAACACTCGAGGCCGAAAAAAATATTTTTTTACAGATCTGTATAATTGAATTGATCTCAATACGATTTACGATCGCGAATAACATCGAACGGTTTATACACACGTCTCGAATGTTAAATGGGAGGTGATAATGTAGCCAGCCCCATTAGCATTGAATAGATTATAACAACTCCGCAGTATCAACACAATGAAAGAATTTGTTCCAATTTATTGAAATGCAATCGCACTGCATGACATTGAATTATATTTATCACTGGAGGTGATGTAGTGATAATGGAAGAAATATCACCTGCGTTGCACTCTCCATTCTTAATGGCACTATTAAATACGGGCGTGAATTTATTACCGGCTATAATCCGCCCCGAGTTTTATTCATAAGTTATTCCATCGAATCTCAACAGCTCAATATTTGCAATTATTATCTATGGCGAGAGAGTCGGAGTTATTCTTCCATCGAAGGTTATAAAACGGCAAATGATTGCTGTATTTTAATAATTTTGAGTTGATGTTAAATAAACATATACCGAGTGTCTCATTGAGTGTATCTCTCTGGTTTAAAAAAAAAGATAATCATTTTACAAAAATAACTTTTCTATTACAATTTTGGCGCGAAATTCTAATTTTAAGGTGGTAAAAGTGGTTTTTAATTATTTTAACTATCTTCCACACTGTTTAAAATTCTGAAAAAAATGTATTTTATAGAATTTGGTAAAACACATTTACAGAAAAAAAACTGAGACAGTCCTCGAATGCCTTCACTGCAAAAATTAATTTTGAAAACTTTTACTTCATTTTTCTATTTGAATTTGGCGCCAAAAAAAATTTAAAAAAATACTGCGAGAAGTATTTTTTTTTTGTTTTGGGTAGACGTGGTTTCAGCTTGATTCGTGCCATAGAAAACGAGAAAAAAAATAAGACGTAAAATTCACGTTTTCAGTCATATCTCGACAACGAATTGCTTCAGGAGGCTGAAATTTCGAGCAATCAACGGCATTTTTAATTATTTTCTATCCAATCATCGCGATTATTGATTTGCTTTGGAGGCACTTTTAACCATCTTATTCGGCTATACCCTTTTTTTGTATTCGTGTCTGAAGACAAAATTCAAAATTGGCAAAAATCGTTGAAAAATGGGTATTTCCTGAGAAATGGGGATAATCCATTTTGATACACTGTTGTCGTGTTATCCTGTTATAGGACATTTTTTAATGTCTGTTGGATAATCAAGATTATTATTATTACTGTACACAATTACACGCAAAATCACATTATCCACTAACAATGAAGTGTACGAGATTTATCCCGCAAATACCTAACCTCTAATAATAGAGACGCTAATGTAACTGGTAATTTCAGCAACAGGAAGTGAATTTCAGGAAGTTTAATCCACCTATAAGGTGTTGTGCGGTGATTAAAAAGATGAATACATGAAAAGGGAGTTTCCTCGTTACGGAGAATACAATGAATTTTATGGTATTGTGTCGGCAGTAAAGCAGCAAAGGAGCGATTGAATAAATCAGTTTTGCACGTGGCAGAATTGAGGATCGTAACTCGGCCCTTTGTTGTAGCTCATGCGGTTTAGTGACTCAGAACGAATCGCAAAAGTACTGTTAAATGTGCGGTTTTGGCTGTACTTTCAATACATAGTATTCTGTTTATAATCGAATATGTTATAAAACAAAACAAAGAGTGTTAGTATATTATTCAAAATGTATAACGAAGTAGAAGCCTCCAGCGTAAACAAAAAAATATGTATAAGATGTTTTTTCCCCTTTTACGAAGTTTTAAATATGTTGAAATGATTATTATTTGCTGAAGATGATGGTTGCGACCGTTACTATGTGTCCATTGTCAGGTAACTTTGAATTAAACAACTTTCGACGTTTTTTTACCACTATTTATAATTTTCCAATTTTCTTCGTATTAAACTGGATCAAAATTTGAAAATTATTTGCTTGAAAATAATAACCATTTTAAAATAAAATATGTGTTTATTAATATTTATAAAATTCTACCAGTTCTATTCAACATTATGTCGACATTTTTGGCGATTGCGATCTCCGTGACTTTAGAAAAAACACTGTATATTTTGTATATTTTTCGTATAGTTTTTGGAATTATTAACTAATCCTTCATTCTGAAAAAAAAACACGTAACTTCTCTTCCGACAAATTGTAACCTATTAAAATCCATCCACTTCATAATTAATAGACAGGATTATCACATAATGGATCGAAATGCCGTAAGCCTACTTTTAAAACTAATCCCCAATTTAATTTATTTCATAATTAAGCAGGAAATCTTACGCTGCAATTAATTTACCTACGAGTAAGCGTCGAATATCACTAATTAGAATTAATTAATATGGACAGTCATTTATTAACGTTTGAATATTTATAAATTGCATTTTTCATTTTACTCGTTAACTCGGTCATTAAGTCGTTTTAATATAAACATAATTATTTACAAGATGAAAAAATATTCATCGATTTATTCCAAATTAAGTATAAAAATAATGAAAGATGAAAATGGCAAATTTTAACAATTTTTACCGTCAGTATTCAAAAACGAATGAATTTCGAAAAAAACGCATTTTTTAATTTGTGAAGTTGTCAACAAGCATTGACATGAATTTGATAAATAAATAAATAAACGCGGTTTTGTTGCTTTGGAGCGTAAAAAACTTGATATATTATCAATTTGTAGTGATTTAAGATACAACTTTTTTAATACTTTTGGTAAATTTACTAAATACCTCAAGGTTCTCATCAAAACTTTAAATTTTATGCAGAATGTTGTTTGATGTTATGTTAAAATTAGAGTAATGATTTTTTTTGCATCTTGTAGTTCAAATAATAATTTAAATAGTAACTATTATACTTCCATAATGCTAAACCTGAAAATACAAAAATTTACAGTTAATTTCCTTTTTTCAAAAACAACCATTTCATGAAAAGTATTATTTAACAAAAAACGTTAATTTCTTTGTTAACTTCAATTTTTGTTAAATTATTCATAATTAAAAAATTATCTGAAAAAACCAAAAACGATTAACGTGAACACCCACTTCCGGTACATACAACTTTACAAAAATCTTTTCATTTCTTTGGATTATCAAATAAAGCTTAAGTTGAAACTTTAATTTGAAAATATTTAGTAGTTTTTGAGACACAGACATTTTTCAATGGTCTCGATCTCAAAACGGATATATCCGTTGAAATTTCGAATTCGAGAAAAATCTTGTACGGAGAAAGTACACATCATACGAGTAGGTAAAAAAACATTGAAAAGCTATACCAAGAAATCTAAAATATTAATTTAAGTCGCTGGAACATTGAATTGGCTGCAGAAAAAAAAAAATTGATTTAAAAATTACAAATTTTTGAAAAAATCAAAGATTCAGTCTGCAAAATCTAAATTATAGGACAAGAAATCAAACACTTGGACCAGAAAACTCAAAAAATACCGACCGCACAAAATTAAAATTCTTAAAAATCACTAGTACTGGTTAAAAATTTAAACTGTAGACCAATAAAAAATTCGCCTATTAAAATTAATAATTAGTTGTAGTTAAAAAAATAGTGAATTTTTGAATATAATTCTGGATTACCGCGAAGTGGTAACGGTCGCAACTATCCTCTCAATTAATAATTAGGGGAAAAAATTAAAATATAGGCAAATTAGAAACAACTTTACAACAGGTTGAATATTCATATATTCAGGCTACATTTCGTTTTCTTGTATTTATTGTATTTAAAATATAGGCCATAAAATTAAAAATTTTGAACAAAAATCGAAAACTGGAGGCTGAAAATACAAAATACAGACGAAAAAACCGAAAAAATTCGAAATAAAGAATATGTAGGCAGCAATGCCAAAGTGACTGAATCTATTGCCAAATTGTTGTACTAAACCCAATCTGAGTGACAGCTGCGCGGATGGGATCTGAAAATTTGGAACAAAGAAATCGAAAATACTGGCCGAAGATTTTAAATATAGGCCAAACAATCAAAAATCCTGGTGGAATTAAAAATGCAGGCCAAAAAATGCAGACAAAAAAAAAATATTTGCCATTTTCAGCCCCAAAAATAACTTTGTTTAGGTTTGTGTTGCCAATTAGCTCAATTTAACTCAAAATAAGTTGTCGACCAGTAACTCGAGAATAATATACAAATTCGCCCATAAAAAACTATAATTCAGGTTGAAAAATCTAAAATGAAAGGCAAAAAATAAAAAATGCTGACCACGAAATTGAAAATTCAACCGAAGGATAATTTGCCATTTTCAGCCACAAAAATAACTCTTTAGCTTAAAATAAGTTGCCGACGAGAAACTCGAACACAATAAAGCATTGGTCCATAAAAAACAATCATTCAGGTTAAAAAAATCTAAAATAAGAGGCAAAAACAAAAAAAAAACCCGAAAAAGCCGGCAAAAAAATTTAAAATTCGCACGTAAAACTCAATAATTCAGGTTACACAATCTAAAATATTTAGACCTGAAAATCAAAAATGCGGACCAAACAATAAAAAGTTTTAACAAACAAAGTTTAGGTCAAAAATCCAAAAGATAGGCCAAACAAATCAAAACCCTGACCTAACAACAAAAAAATGCAAACAAATAGATTCAATATTTAAGTGCAAAAATTGCTATTTTCAGCACTTTCGCAAATTAACACCAAAAATTGCTTAAAATAAATTTCTGATTGGCCTAAATCAGAGATCAAATATTTAGACCAAAAAAAAATCGAAAATACAAGTCAAACATCTAAAATATGGACAAAAAATCAAAATCTAGGCCTCAGAATAAAAAAATGGTGATGTGGCCATCATGTTACTTTCTCCGACTTGATGGTATCATTTATATTTACGCTTTCATGGTTTATTTTCAATTTAAATCATATTTTAAATGTACACCGAGCGTTTTGTAGACTCGGATGAAACTGACGTTTAAAACGTCAAAACGAAAAATTATACATATATAATTCAAAAACTCGGTTTACTCAAAAACTAACAAGATTTCGAAAGAAACTTATTCCTTATTAGTTGTTCATTTTGGCATTCTCTACAATTATTATTCATATAAATTTGCTGTAGCTATTATCATTTCATAATTATAACCTAAAAATGAAAAAAAATAAAAAATCTTTTCTCGAATAGCAATGATTTTAAGAAAAATATTTTCAAGCAAAAGATCTTCATTTCTTTGTTGTCTTCAATGTTTGTTTAAATATTTTTGTGATATTTTTCATATTCAAGAAAATATTGGAAAAAAATAAAAAAGAAAGTAAAAATTTAGACCTGGAAATCAAAAATGCGGACGAAAAAATCTAAAATTTTAACAACGAAATCGAAAACTAAAGCTAAAATGGAAAAAAATGTAGGTCAAAAATCTAAAATATAGGCCAACAAATGAAAATCCAGGCCTATCAATAAAACAAATGGAAACAAAAAGATTGAATATTTAAGTACAAAAATTGCCATATTCAGCACTCATCGCCATTTAACATAAAAAATCACTCTATCGCTCAAAATCATTTTCCAATTTATTTCAATTTTTTTTTAATTGATTAAGAAAGTCAAACTAATTTTAGAAAATAGCAGTAATTGATAATATCAAGCTCAAGTTATCGAAACTGCGATTATAAAAAGCGAAATAATAGGAGGGATGCCAACAAAGTGAATTGTTTTATTTGAATTATTTATATTAAAATGTATCACAATGTAGTCCAAGTCTCCACAATTAAGTATTTAAATTAAAAACGTAAATTTTGAAATAATTATTTTTTTAGTTAAATAATGGCGATTTTTTACAATTTTTTTGTTAGAAAATTGTTGATACTCGGGCCAAATTTTTGATAAAAACGAATATTTCCGTTAAAATATTTTTGGATTTTTTTTCACAATTACAATACTTCCCCGTGCTTCGTAACGAAGAAAGTAGTTTTTTCCAAAAATTGTCGAAATCGCCTCTAGGGATCTCAATACGGAAATACGTACTTCGCAACGGAGAGTATTTACCGAGATATTTGCAAAAAACTTTACTATTATTTTGAATTAAAAACAAAGGTTTGCCATGAAATCATAATGGCGGATATTTCATCTTGTTCTAAAAAGTGACGTTTGCTGTCACATTACGTTTAGAACCGACGGTGTATTCTACACAGGGGGACATATTTTAACCCTTTAGGTCCCAGGGGTCGTTGGAAGCACTTGGTCGAAAACGGCACACAGCGCAATAGGGCTTGTCTTTATCGAGTGCGAAAGGGCCCGACAAAAATCTCAACATTGCGATCGCGCTGCTTGAGACTCAAAGGGTTAATTACATGGTTTTAAATAAAATAGAAACAACCTTACTTATTAATAATAATAATAATAATAATAATAATTTATTAACGGAACCTCCATTATACAAAATACAAGAAATAAAAATACATTATATAATACCTAATCTAACTTAAAACTATCTTAATATTTAACAAAAATTAATACGTTTAAGATGCGTTATAAAAGTGTCATGAGACCCAGAAAATAAATCGAAGTTTGGATTCATTGACAATGAATTAGAAATCCGCATAAAGCGTGAAATTGGACTATCCAAGCCGTAATTTGTACCATGAAATGGTATTCGAAATATAGGTAGATGTCTGGTTGGTCGGTTAGTAGGATTCACATTAAAACTTATTTGGGATAAAAGAGCTGAACAATGTACACTGTCTGAAATAAGTTTATAAAAAAATGACATGTCCGCATAAAATCTTCGACAGCAGAGTTTATCTATATTTAACTGGAACGTAACTGAGGGTATGGCGACATCCTTATATCGCATCTTAAAAGCAATCGACTTTAGAAACTTAATCTGAATGTTTTCTAACAAGTTTATTGCAGAGAGTATTAAATAAATTCAAAAAAAAAACGACATATAGCCTGAATATATAAATATTCAACCTGTTCGTAACTCTGCAAGCAAAATTAAGTCTTACTAAGACTATAAACAAATAACTTATTGAAACAACTACTTCCCTGGCTGATGCCACGCCGGATATTGAATGATACAAAAGAAATTTGCATGTTATTACTAGTACTACTAGTGAAATAACATTGGTTTAAGATCCCTTATTTCTACCCACAGGACTAACTTGAAAAATGAAACTAAATTGAATTTGAAAACTTTAAATTATAAAACTGAACCCAAAAGTATGTAAAAATTAAGTAAATAGCCATCTGCAGACGCGTTTCGAGATTTATCTCTCATCAGTGCAGCTTCGCATTAATTTTGCTTGCAGAGTTACGAACAGGTTGAATATTTATATATTCAGGCTATATGTCGTTTTTTTGAATGAATTTACATGGTTTTACTCAGGTACTATTCAAGAAGTATACGTGACTTGTTTAGAGTTGAATTTCCGGAGAATAGCAAAAAAATTGCCCAATGAATAATTACCAATTTACTTTCTAAATTTGAAATGTGTTGGCTTCCTTAATTGTTTTATAGCATCAGTCTATTTACTTTATTTTTAATACTTACTGAATAGTATATTTGTTGGGTATTGCGTTCTCTAGATATTCTACACTAAACAAATCACGTACAACATTTAAAACCATTTAATTATAAATACTTTTTCTTGTGTAGAATACACGAGCATTTGTAAATCGCAATGTGACAGCGACTGTCACTTTTTAGAACAAAATGAAATATCCGCCATTATGATTTCATGGCAAACCTTTGTTTTGAATTCAAAAAAAGTAGTAAAGCTTTCTTGCAAATATCTCGTTAAATACTCTGCGGAAACTATTGAGTAAGGTACCAAATGATTCAGCTTAACAAGCTTTAAAAATTATGTAGGAAGACCGATACTGTCAAATAATTAGGGGACCCAATATTAACACATTTTAAATTTTGCATGTAAATCCCCATGGCCCGCAACACCCTGTATATTATTCAATGTTAAAGATGAAATTGAATCCCTTAAAAAATCCGGCGTATATGAAATCCAGTACAATAGCGTGAATGTAGGCCAGACAGGACGGAGTGTATCAATTCATGTTTTAGGACATTTTCGCACTTTCCATCGTAATCAAAATTCCAGTTTATTTTCAAATGATTGTTTAGAAATTAATTAATCATTAATTCCCGGACACAGAAATCTCAAAATTTCGAATAATTTTTCTGCAGGGGCAACAGAGCCGCAATGCATCATTTTCTTTAGAAACTCTATTAAATGAAGAACTTCCGACTCTGTTGCAGCGTTGTTTATTATTGTTACTCCTTCTGTAATTATTATATTTTCTGTTGCACCAACGCTCATTTTCTCAAATGTGATTTATCTTCCTAATCTCTGCGAGTAAACCGACTTATTTTTTTCGTCTGTATTTAATCTAACCGTGTAGTCAAAAGCAGCAAACAACTGCCATGTTCAGGAAGAAAGCAGTAACTGCAAACAATTGAAATATGGACATCATTGGATTCGTCTAAGTCTCCTTTATCAGTTCACAGGTAAAAAAACATTATAAATGTATCCTGTCTAAATTATAAGTAAAAAACAGTTACTGATTGTTCGACTTTTACCTTTACTAGATGGGAGTAAAGCAGTATTCACACGCATTAAAGTATTTCGTAGTTACAGCCCTCTTCCTAAGGACGAAGGCAGTATAATCTTTTAAATCAAAATATTTACTATTATGTTCAATAATTCATCAATTTGCAATTCACTTGATAATGAAGGTAACACGTAGAAACTCGAGTAATTTGTATTCACCACATAAGTACTTCAACACAGAAACATACAGGTGCTAACTGTTTCAGATACTTATTATTTATTAATAATGTACTTTGTTTAATCGTCCTGTACGTAGACTTGCAGACTGTTGGGTTTAAATAAACAACTAAACAAATAAATAGAAATTGTCGAGTCGTAAATCGGCGCAAGTTGGCAAGAATTGGCCTTTAATTGTCAGCCACTCAATATATAATCTGGATGGACTTAAAAGCCCAGTCATTAGGTCCAATGACTTCCAATTAACAGTATAATTACATCCGTTTTTTTTTGTTTATACAAAAGGAGGAATAAAAATATAAACGATGAGGGATCGTGTCTCACGTGATGTCCATTAATAAACACCCACGATTGCGACTGGAGTGAATCGAGGAGATCCCATGAGAAGCAATTATTGAATGTACAAATCAAATTGCGGTAACAATTTACGCGGACGTTTATTGGGTACAAGCATGCAAGAGGAGGAGGTCGTGGACTAACTAGAACTAGTCATATTACTTATTCTATACAGAAATATTGGAATTAGTTTATCTAAAACTTTTAAGGTTTCTAATAATTATTTATAATTATTTTTTTTTCACTGTCTATTTACGAAGAAATATCTGTAATTTTCAAGTTTTCAAAGAATTTGTTTCATTTAATTTTTTTCACTATCTATTTCAGCAGAAAACATTGGTCGATTAAGTGTTCTACGTTTTATATTCCTCACGGTGAATCTGTTTCCCCATCAGCGACTCTCGTGCACCGATGAGTACTAAGAGTCTAAAACTGGTCTGTAGTTTGCCGTCTGATAGGGAACTAATATAATTATTGCTTATTAATCGTAGCAACAAAATAAAATTAAATAAATCTAGTGAACACGGAATAAATTAATTTTATAGATAATGAAATCTTCTATAGACCAAAAAGTGTTGAGTAAAGGTTTCTTATTTAATTTGTTAAAATTAAATCACTTACCCAGTAATCCAGTGTCACCTTACATTTCCATCACTTAAACACGAAAATAATCTGAAACAAAATTGACCCATTTTAGAATTTTAATGAAACATCTTAATAACATTATGAAAAAATTATTGATTGAGAATTTTTTTTTAATAGAATATAAAATCTATAATAACTCAGTTATTTTTATAACTAAGTATGTCAAGTGCTAAATTTCAAGTTCGTATCAATTTTTTTTAATCGCTCAAAAAATGCACAACTTCAAAATAACACTAAGCTCCGTTCTCCGGCAGTTATTTTAAAATCTAATAAAGGGATGGTTTCAGATATTGACAAAACTATGAAGTGGAATAAGTTTTGAGTAAATTTGGAAAGTTTCAAGTTTGTAGCAATTGTTTTTATATTTTTTTTAATCGCTCCAAAAACGCACCACTTCAAAATAATAATAATCTCCGTTCACGTGCAGTTATTTTAAAATCTAATAATGGAGTGTTTTCAGATTTCTACAAAACTATGAAGTAGAATCAGTTTTGAGTAAATTTGGAAAGATTCAAGTTTGTAGCAATTGTTTTTATATTTTTTTTAATCGCTCGAAAAATGCACCACTTCAAAATGATGCTAAGCTGCGTTCTCGTGCAGTTATTTTAAAATCTAATAAAGAGGTGGTTTCAGATTTTTGCAAAACTATGAAGTGAAATCAGTTTTGAGTAAATTTGGAAAGTTTCAAGTTTGTAGCAATTGTTTTTATATTTTTTGAATTGCTCGAAAAATGCACCACTTCAAAATGATGCTAAGCTGCGTTCTCGTGCAGTTATTTTGAAATATAATAAAGGGGTGGTTTCAGATTTTTACAAAACTATGAAGTGAAATCAGTTTTGAGTAAATTTGGAAAGTTTCAAGTTAGTGGCAATTGTTTTTATATTTTTTTAATCGCTCGAAAAATGCGCCACTTCAAAATGATGCCAAGCTGCGTTCCCGTGCAGTTATTTTAAAATATAATAAAGGGGTGTTTTTAGATTTTTACAAAACTATGAAGTAGAATCAGTTTTGAGTAAATTTGGAAAGTTTTAAGTTTGTAGCAATTGTTTTTATATTTTTTTTATCGCTCGAAAAATACACCACTTCAAAATGATACTAAGCTGCGATCTCGTGCAGTTATTTCAAAATCTAATGAAGGGATGCTTTCAGATTTTTACAAAACTATGAAGTGGAATCACTTTTGAGTAAATTTGGAAAGTTTCAAGTTTGTATCAATTGTTTTTATATTTTTTTTAATCGCTCAGGAAAAATGCACCACTTCAAAATGACACTAAGCTTCAGTCTCGTGTAGTTATTTTAAAATCTAATAAAGGGGTTTTGATTAAAAAATGTCATGGCCAACTATGGTTTCCATTTAAAAAAAAAAGTTTGTGTAATATCCCGGAAACTGATATCGGTAGAAAAATGTTGATAAAACTAGTGGAAAATTATCTAAAACTTTGCCCTTCACAGTTCTCTTATAGCAATGAGTAAAATTAATTTAAAAAAAAATCGGCACTTTTTACATTTTTCAAAATATCTAGTTATCATTGACTTTTTCGAAAATACATGTAATTTTTTTCCTTTCCGATATTTCGATACTGAACATCGAAAAAAACCACCTTGTAAATTTAGAAATTGTTTGATACTGTCGTTAAGTGTGTAGGGTAAGGACTTTTAATTATTTATTGGATTCTTAAGGTTGCTGCCTGATGAAATTCAATTATAAACTTTATAATCAAAACACGAATGTTGCGACTTCCACAAGGTATTTGATGTTGGCATGTATTAACGATAAATAACCAGTGAAAGTGTAAACATTCGTGTTTTTATTTCAGAGTGTTGATTATAATCGATTGCATTTAAAAGCCTTGTTAGATAAAGAATCCTTTCTTTATAAATAATAGTAATATAATTTACCACCAAATTTAAAAACAGTTTCGAGTTTTGAGAAAAAATTTTATATGAATTTTAGCATTTAGAATATTTTATTAATGAGTTATTAATTACCAACGCGAAGCTAAGGTGAGGCTTTTTCAGACTTTGAACGGAATTAGCGGCTAAACGAAAACTCAAAATCGAAGGTAGTTTGCAAGCCCGTGTTCCTTGTGTGTAAATTCAAGTAAAAAAAAAGGTCCCCCTACTTACTTTTGCTCAAAAATTGACTGTTAAATGATTTCTTGAAGAAACCACTGGTTCGATCAGGGGTTTCTATCCATCACCGCAAAGATCCCTTCAAGACGCTTCAGAAAATGTACTTTTGCAAGAACAAATGTCAATTTGACGCCAGTGATGCGTCAGCAAAGAAAACTAGAGAATGGAAAAAATCGAAAAAATCAACTTTCTTAATAATCATCGTTGACCTTCATGTAATACCTTTTTCTTCATCAAAAGAACGAGATAAATTGGCGTTAAAAAACTCAAAAATGATAGAGGAAGGATTACGCTTTCGAAATATATTTTGGTTTTGAAAATTCTGCAATTCTCAATAGAGTTACGAATTTTTGATAATTTTTGTTTCCTTGATGTAACACGTGAGAGTAAAAAATTATAAAAAAAATATTTCCCGTTGAGATAAAATTGTGCAAAACTCAAAAATAATAGAGAAAGGATTGCGGTTTCGAAAAATATTTTGGTTTTGAAAATTCTGCGATTCTCAATAGAATTACGAATTTTTGATAATTTTTGTTTACTTGATGTAACACGTGAGAGTAAAAAATTATAAAAAAAATATTTCCCGTTGAAACAAACTTCTACAAAACTCAAAAATATTAGAGAAAGGATTGCGCTTTCGAAATATATTTTGGTTTTGAAAATTCTGCGATTCTCAATAGAGTTACGAATTTTTGATAATTTTTGTTTCCTTGATGTAACACGTGAGAGTAAAAAATTATAAAAAAAATATTTCCCGTTGAGACAAAATAGTGCAAAACTCAAAAATAATAGAGAAAGGATTGCGCTTTCGAAATGTATTTTGGTTTTGAAAATTCTGCGATTCTCAATAGAGTTGCGAATTTTTGATAATGTTTGTTGACACGTGAGAGTAAAAAATTATAAAAAAAAATATTTCCCGTTGTGATAAAATTCTACAAAACGCAGAAATAATAGAGAAAGGATTGCGCTTTTGAAATATATTTGGGTTTTGAAAATTCAGCGATTCTCAATAGAGTTACGAATTTTTGATAATTTTTGTTGACACGTGAGAGTAAAAAATTATAAAAAAAATATTTCCCGTTGTGATAAAATTCTACAAAACGCAAAAATAATAGAGAAAGGATTGCGCTTTCGAAATGTATTTTGATTTTGAAAATTCTGCGATTTTCAATAGAGTTACGAATTTTTGATAATTTTTGTTTCCTTGATGTCACGTGAGAGTAAAAAATTATAAAAAAAATATTTCCCGTTGAGATAAAATTGTGCAAAACTCAAAAATAATAGAGAAAGGATTGCGCTTTCGAAAAATATTTTGGTTTTGAGAATTCTGCGATTTTCAATAGAGTTACGAATTTTTGATAATTTTTGTTGACACGTGAGAGTAAAAAATTATAAAAAAAATATTTCCCGTTGAGATAAAATTCTACAAAACGCAAAAATAATAGAGAAAGGATTGCGCTTTCGAAATGTATTTTGGTTTTGAAAATTCAGCGATTCTCAATAGAGTTACGAATTTTTGATAATTTTTGTTGACACGTGAGAGTAAAAAATTATTAAAAAAATATTTCCCGTTGTGATAAAATTCTACAAAACACAAAAATAATAGAGAAAGGATTGCGCTTTCGAAATGTATTTTGGTTTTGAAAATTCTGCGATTCTCAATAGAGTTACGAATTTTTGATAATTTTTGTTGACACGTGAGAGTAAAAAATTATAAAAAAAATATTTCCCGTTGAGATAAAATTGTGCAAAACTCAAAAATAATAGAGAAAGGATTGCGCTTTCGAAAAATATTTTGGTTTTGAAAATTCTGCGATTCTCAATAGAGTTACGAATTTTTGATAATTTTTGTTGACACGTGAGAGTAAAAAATTATTAAAAAAATATTTCCCGTTGTGATAAAATTCTACAAAACGCAAAAATAATAGAGAAAGGATTGTGCTTTCGAAATATATTTTGGTTTTGAAAATTCTGCGATTCTCAATAGAGTTGCGAATTTTTGATAATTTTTGTTGACACGTGAGAGTAAAAAATTATAAAAAAAATATTTCCCGTTGAAATAAAATTCTACAAAACTCAAAAATAATAGGGAAAGGATTGCACTTTCGAAAAATATTTTGGTTTTGAAAATTCTGCGATTCTCAATAGAGTTACGAATTTTTGATAATTTTTGTTGACACGTGAGAGTAAAAAATTATAAAAAAAATATTTCCCGTTGTGATAAAATTCTGCAAAACGCAAAAATAATAGAGAAAGGATTGCGCTTTCGAAAAATATTTTGGTTTTGAAAATTCTGCGATTCTCAATAGAGTTACGAATTTTTGATAAGTTTTGTTTCCTTGATGTAATACGTGAGAGTAAAAAATTATAAAAAAAATATTTCCAGTTGAGAATTCATCCAGAAAAAAAATCAAAAAAGTTAGCATGTCACCATGAACTTTATGGAAATTTTTGAAAAAAGTCGATTTGAACGGCTGCAGCGGCCGAATGAAGAATCCGATTTGAACGCAGTTTTCAATTCTGTGGTCCTTGTGTGCCAATGAGTCGGATTTGATTAAAATTGGTGATTTTTTATTTTTGACCAAAAACTGAAAAATCATCCAAGGGTCCCCCCTTCTTAATTTTGCTCAAAAATTGCACTAAAAATGATTTCCTGGAAAAACCACTGATTCGATCCGGGGTTTCTATACATCACTGGAAAGATCCCTTCAAGACGCTTTAGAAAATGTACTTTCGCAAGAAGAAATGTCAATTTGGAGCCCGTGACGCGTCAGCAAAGAAAACTCGGAAATGTAAAAAATCACCAATAAAGTGTATGATTATTTATTACACCAGTATGTAACAAATAAAAGCCTTTTGTTAACATCGTCCACCTGTAAATTCCGTTGTGACGGTAAAGCTTGTAAAGGAATTAATTACGACCTTCATCACCTGCAATTAACTCGCGCCGCCGGTAAATCAATTGAAGTTATTTATCCCCGTGCCCTTTTAATTGAATGCAAAAGCGTAAATATAAGCAAAGGACGAAATGTTAACGAGCGAAATGAACCCCCCCACGCGCGCACCTTTTCCGCTCAGGAATTCCGATTTATTCAAATCGGACTAATTTATCCGCGTCGCAAACTGGTAGGTCTTCTTAACGTAACAGTCGCCAGATATGAGACAAATATAGGAATGGCACGTAAGATAGCCGATGTTTATTAATCCAGGAAATGCAGAGGAAGTCTATAAGGTGTCGCTGGAGAAGTTTCAAGACACGCCACCGTGTCGAGACAGTTTTTTTTTGCGTGTACCTGACGTGAATAGTTATAGAATAATTTACGTTCTGTCTGAAATTGAAAGAGATTTTAAATTTTTTTGCGTGTACTTGATTTAGTTAAAATTGGGGATTTTTCATTTTTGACGAAAACCTGAAAAACTACCCAAGGGTTCTTGCAAATGCATTTGAAATGATTTCCTGAAGAAACCATTAATTCAATTCGGAGTTTATATACGTCACTGTAAAGATCTCATCAAGATCCATGATTGAATGTAGTTTTTGAATATTATTTTTGCGTGTATTTGACGTGAAGTTACATATTAATTTACGTTCTATTTAAAATTGGTAGAGTTTTTGAGTTCTTACGTACGGAATTTGTCTTTCTTCTAAAATCTGTAATTGATGCTTTTTAATGGCGATACTGCAAATTTTGAGAATCTCACGAAGTTTTTATCTTGGGGTCTAGTTTAGTAAATTTTGAAGAAAAGTAAAGTGGATTAGCATGGGATCCCTACTGTATAATACTTCGGCAGACCTGCTCCACCCTTCTATTCCCACTCCAACTTATAAATTTGAGCAATTTTTCTTCTTGCATATTTTTAAGAGAATTTTCAAACCGCGATAACTCGGCGTATTTTTAATCGATTTTGATGAAAATAGTCAAAATTTCACGAATTTTAAGTGTTTAATTTTTTTTCTACTAGTGTATATTCGATTCGACAGCATGCAGCACCCTTCTATCAACTAAATTTGGAATGATCGTAATTTTGTTTCATGAGTAAATTTTGAAGAGATAAATAGAATATGCCTATCTATCTCTGTCTCTTTCTCTCTATCTAATTAAAATAATGCAAAGTGTAAATATCTCGAACAATACGCATTAACATGAATTACACCGAGCTTTCTGTATCCATTTCGCGACCTGTGACATAACAACATTGTCTTAAACCACCCAGAGACTTCATTTGCGCGAATGAAAAATGTACGCGCACACATAAACGGCTTCACGTGGGCCGTACTGGCTAATAAACTCCATTCCATTTTTACTTAAGCCTATATCGAATGTATTTATGCACTTTTAGCGTTCATTTCTGAGTACCGCACTTTATGGGGAAATAAAAATTCCGTTCAATTCTGCGACCTTATATTAATACGGGTATCGTTTACCTTCTCCATAAAACCAGCAGATATGGCAAAACAATGGAAACCACCATTCGTCGGTATTAGATTGGTATAAAAATATATAAATATTATAACAGCTAAAATTGATAAAAAATTTTGTATGTAAAATTTTGTAAAATTGAATTCCAATGTTCTTCCAAAACACAAATGTCCTACCCAAACACTTCATCAATTTGTATCATCATTTCATACTCAACACTAACGATAACGAACGAGAGAACAGACTGGAATTTAATAAAATCCACGCGAAGGCATTTTTTTACAAATTGAAAAATATTTGAGCGTAAATTCCGAAAAAACTAGCAGTGACGTATTGTTGGATTATTCACTTGTTTTACAACTACACATGTCTAGAAGATGATGTTAAATTTTTGGCAAAATCCATTGAGGAGTTTTTCCGCAATTTAATAAAATCCACGCGAATGCATTTTTTTATGGATTGAAAAATGTTTGAGCGTAAATTCCGGAAAAACTAGCAATGACGTATTGTTGGATTATTCACTTGTTTTACAACTACATAAGTCTAGAAGATAATGTTAAATTTTTGGCGAAATCCAACGCGGAGTTTTTCTGGAATTTAATAAAATCCACGCGAATGCATTTTTTTACGGATTGAAAAATGTTTGAGCGTAAATTTCGGAAACACTAGCAATGACGTATTGTTGAATTATTCACTTGTTTTACAACTACATAAGCCTAGAAGATGTTGGTAAATTTTGGACGAAATCCATCGCGGGGTTTTTTCTGAAATTTAATAAAATCCACGTGAATGCATTTTGCTACGGATTTGAAAAATGTTTGACCGCAAATTCCGGAAAAACTAGCAATGACGTATTATTGGATTATTCACTTGTTTTACAACTACATAAGTCTAGAAGATGTTGTTGAATTTTGGACGAAATCCATTTACGGGTTTTTCCGCAATTTAATAAAATCCAAGCGAATGCATTTTTTTACGGATTGAAAAATGTTTGAGCGTAAATTCGGGAAAAACTAGCAATGACGTATTGTTGGATTATTCACTTGTTTTACAACTACACATCACTAGAAGATGTTGTTAAATTTTTGGCAAAATCCATTTAGGGATTTTTCAGGAATTTAATAAAATCCACGCGAATGCATTTTTTTACAAATTGAAAAATGTTTGAGCGTAAATTCCGGAAAAACTAGCAATGACGTATTGTTGGATTATTCACTTGTTTTACAACTACATAAGTCTAGAAGATGATGTTAAATTTTGGACAAAATCCATCGCGGGGTTTTTCTGAAATTTAATAAAATCCACGCGAATGCATTTTTTACAAATTGAAAAATGTTTGAGCGTAAATTTCGAAAAAACTGGCAAAGACGTATTGTTGGATTATTCACTTGTTTTACAACTACATAAGTCTAGAAGATGTTGGTAAATTTTGGACGAAATCCATTGCGGGGTTTTTCTGGAATTTAATAAAATCCACGCGAATGCATTTTTTACGGATTGAAAAATGTTTGAGCGTAAATTCCGAAAAAACTAGCAATGACGTATTGTTGGATTATTCACTTGTTTCACAACTACATATGTCTAGAAGGTGATGTTAAATTTTGGACGAAATCCATTGCAGGGTTTTTCTAGAATTTAATAAAATCCACGCGAATGCATTTTTTTGCAAATTGAAAAATGTTTGATCGTAAATTCCGAAAAAACTAGCAATGACGTATTGTTGGATTATTCACTTGTTTTACAACTACACATCTCTAGAAGGTAATGTTAAATTTTTGGCAAAATCCATTTAGGGATTTTTCAGGAATTTAATAAAATCCACGCGAATGCATTTTTTACAAATTGAAAAATGTTTGAGCGTAAATTCCGGAAAAACTAGCAATGACGTATTGTTGGATTATTCACTTGTTTTACAACTACACATCTCTAGAAGGTAATGTTAAATTTTTGGCAAAATCCATTTAGGGATTTTTCAGGAATTTAATAAAATCCACGCGAATGCATTTTTTACAAATTGAAAAATGTTTGAGCGTAAATTTCGAAAAAACTGGCAAAGACGTATTGTTGGATTATTCACTTGTTTTACAACTACATAAGTCTAGAAGATGTTGGTCAATTTTGGACGAAATCCATTGCGGGGTTTTTCTGGAATTTAATAAAATCCACGCGAATGCATTTTTGTACGGATTGAAAAATGTTTGAGCGTAAATTCCGAAAAAAACTAGCAATGACGTATTGTTGGATTATTCACTTGTTTTACAACTACATAAGTCTAGAAGATGTTGGTAAATTTTGGACGAAATCCATTGCGGGGTTTTTCTGGAATTTAATAAAATCCACGCGAATGCATTTTTTACCGATTGAAAAATGTTTGAGCGTAAATTCCGAAAAAACTAGCAATGACGTATTGTTGGATTATTCACTTGTTTCACAACTACATATGTCTAGAAGGTGATGTTAAATTTTGGACGAAATCCATTGCAGGGTTTTTCTAGAATTTAATAAAATCCACGCGAATGCATTTTTTTGCAAATTGAAAAATGTTTGATCGTAAATTCCGAAAAAACTAGCAATGACGTATTGTTGGATTATTCACTTGTTTTACAACTACACATCTCTAGAAGGTAATGTTAAATTTTTGGCAAAATCCATCGCGGGGTTTTTCTGTAATTTAATAAAATCCACGCGAATGCATTTTTTACAAATTGAAAAATGTTTGAGCGTAAATTCCGGAAAAACTAGCAATGACGTATTGTTGGATTATTCACTTGTTTTACAACTACACATCTCTAGAAGATGTTGTTAAATTTTTGGCAAAATCCATTTAGGGATTTTTCTGGAATTTAATAAAATCCACGCGAATGCATTTTTTTACGGATTGAAAAATGTTTGAGCGTAAATTCCGAAAAAAACTAGCAATGACGTATTGTTGGATTATTCACTTGTTTTACAACTACACCTCTCTAGAAGATGTTGTTAAATTTTTGACAAAATCCATCGCGGGGTTTTTCTGGAATTTAATCAAATCCACGCGAATGCATTTTTTTACAGATTGAAAAATGTTTGAGCGTAAATTCCGGAAAAACTAGCAATGACGTATTATTGGATTATTCATTTGTTTTACAACTACATATGTCTAGAAGGTGATGTAAAATTTTTGGCAAAATCCATCGCGGGGTTTTTCTGTAATTTAATAAAATCCACGCGAATGCATTTTTTACGGATTGAAAAATGTTTGAGCGTAAATTCCGGAAAAACTAGCAAAGACGTATTGTTGGATTATTCATTTGTTTTACAACTACATATGTCTAGAAGGTGATGTAAAATTTTTGGCAAAATCCATCGCGGGGTTTTTCTGTAATTTAATAAAATCCACGCGAATGCATTTTTTTACGGATTGAAAAATGTTTGAGTGTAAATTCCGGAAAAACTAGCAATGACGTATTGTTGGATTATTTACTTGTTTTACAACTACATAAGTCTAGAAGGTGATGTTAAATTTTGGACGAAATCCATCGCGGGGTTTTTCTGGAATTTAATAAAATCCACGCGAATGCATTTTTTACAAATTGAAAAATATTTGAGCGTAAATTCCGAAAAAACTAGCAATGACGTATTGTTGGATTATTCACTTGTTTCACAACTACATATGTCTAGAAGGTGATGTTAAATTTTGGACGAAATCCATTGCAGGGTTTTTCTAGAATTTAATAAAATCCACGCGAATGCATTTTTTTGCAAATTGAAAAATGTTTGAGCGTAAATTCCGAAAAAACTAGCAATGACGTATTGTTGGATTATTCACTTGTTTTACAACTACACATCTCTAGAAGATGTTGTTAAATTTTGGACAAAATCCATGGCGGGGTTTTTCTGGAATTTAATAAATACCACGCGAATGCATTTTTTTGCGGATTGAAAAATGTTTGAGCGTAAATTCCGGAAAAATTAGCAATGACGTATTGTTGGATTATTCACTTGTTTTACAACTGCATATGTCTAGAAGGTGTTGTTAAATTTTGGACGAAATCCATCGCGGGGTTTTTCTGGAATTTAATAAAATCCACGCGAATGCATTTTTTTACAGATTGAAAAATGTTTGAGCGTAAATTCCGAAAAAACTAGCAATGACGTATTGTTGGATTATTCACTTGTTTTACAACTGCATATGTCTAGAAGGTGATGTTAAATTTTGGACAAAATCCATGGCGGGGTTTTTCTGGAATTTAATAAATACCACGCGAATGCATTTTTTTGCGGATTGAAAAATGTTTGAGCGTAAATTCCGAAAAAACTAGCAATGACGTATTGTTGGATTATTCACTTGTTTTACAACTGCATATGTCTAGAAGGTGATGTTAAATTTTGGACAAAATCCATGGCGGGGTTTTTCTGGAATTTAATAAATACCACGCGAATGCATTTTTTTACGGATTGAAAAATGTTTGAGCGTAAATTCCGGAAAAACTAGCAATGACGTATTGTTGGATTATTCACTTGCTTTACAACTACATAAGTCTAGAAGGTGATGTTAAATTTTGGATGAAATCCATCGCGGGGTTTTTCTGGAATTTAATAAAATCCACGCGAATGCATTTATTTACAGATTGAAAAATGTTTGAGCGTAAATTCCGGAAAAACTAGCAATGACGTATTGTTGGATTATTCACTTGTTTTATAACTACATAAGTCTAGAAGATGATGTTAAATTTTGGACGAAATCCATTGCGGGGTTTTTCTGGAATTTAATAAAATCCACGCGAATGCATTTTTTACAAATTGAAAAATGTTTGAGCGTAAATTCCGAAAAAACTAGCAATGACGTATTGTTGGATTATTCACTTGTTTCACAACTACACATCTCTAGAAGATGATGTTAAATTTTTGGCAAAATCCATTGCGGGGTTTTTCTGGAATTTAATAAAATCCACGCGAATGCATTTTTTTGCGGATTGAAAAATGTTTGAGCGTAAATTCCGAAAAAACTAGCAATGACGTATTGTTGGATTATTCACTTGTTTTACAACTGCATATGTCTAGAAGGTGTTGTTAAATTTTGGACGAAATCCATCGCGGGGTTTTTCTGGAATTTAATAAAATCCACGCGAATGCATTTTTTTACAGATTGAAAAATGTTTGAGCGTAAATTCCGGAAAAACTAGCAATGACGTATTGTTGGATTATTCACTTGTTTTATAACTACATAAGTCTAGAAGATGATGTTAAATTTTGGACGAAATCCATTGCGGGGTTTTTCTGGAATTTAATAAAATCCACGCGAATGCATTTTTTACAAATTGAAAAATGTTTGAGCGTAAATTCCGAAAAAACTAGCAATGACGTATTGTTGGATTATTCACTTGTTTCACAACTACACATCTCTAGAAGATGATGTTAAATTTTTGGCAAAATCCATTGCGGGGTTTTTCTGGAATTTAATAAAATCCACGCGAATGCATTTTTTTGCGGATTGAAAAATGTTTGAGCGTAAATTCCGGAAAAACTAGCAATGACGTATTGTTGGATTATTCACTTGTTTTACAACTGCATATGTCTAGAAGGTGATGTTAAATTTTGGACAAAATCCATGGCGGGGTTTTTCAGGAATTTAATAAAATCAACGCGAATGCATTTTTTACAAATTGAAAAATGTTTGAGCGTAAATTCCGGAAAAACTAGCAATGACGTATTGTTGGATTATTCACTTGTTTTACAACTACACATGTCTAGAAGATGATGTTAAATTTTTGGCAAAATCCATCGCGGGGTTTTTCTGGAATTTAATAAAATCCACGCGAATGCATTTTTTTACAAATTGAAAAATGTTTGAGCGTAAATTCCGGAAAAACTAGCAATGACGTATTTTTGGATTATTCACTTGTTTTACAACTACACATCTCTAGAAGATGTTGTTAAATTTTTGACAAAATCCATTTAGGGATTTTTCAGGAATTTAATAAAATCCACGCGAATGCATTTTTTACGGATTGAAAAATGTTTGAGCGTAAATTCCGGAAAAACTAGCAATGACGTATTGTTGGATTATTCACTTGTTTTACAACTGCACATGTCTAGAAGATGATGTTAAATTTTGGACGAAATCCATCGCGGGGTTTTTCTGGAATTTAATAAAATCCACGCGAATGCATTTTTTTGCGGATTGAAAAATGTTTGAGCGTAAATTCCGAAAAAACTAGCAATGACGTATTGTTGGATTATTCACTTGTTTTACAACTGCATATGTCTAGAAGGTGTTGTTAAATTTTGGACGAAATCCATCGCGGGGTTTTTCTGGAATTTAATAAAATCCACGCGAATGCATTTTTTACAAATTGAAAAATGTTTGAGCGTAAATTCCGGAAAAACTAGCAATGACGTATTGTTGGATTATTCACTTGTTTTACATCTACACATGTCTAGAAGATGATGTTAAATTTTGGACGAAATCCATCGCGGGGTTTTTCTGGAATTTAATAAAATCCACGCGAATGCATTTTTTACAAATTGAAAAATGTTTGAGCGTAAATTCCGGAAAAACTAGCAATGACGTATTATTGGATTATTCACTTGTTTTACAACTACATATCTCTAGAAGATGTTGTTAAATTTTTGACAAAATCCATTTAGGGATTTTTCAGGAATTTAATAAAATCCACGCGAATGCATTTTTTACGGATTGAAAAATGTTTGAGCGTAAATTCCGGAAAAACTAGCAATGACGTATTGTTCGATTATTCGCTTGTTTTACAACTACATAAGTCTAGAAGATAATGTTAAATTTTGGACGAAATCCATCGCGGGGTTTTTCAGGAATTTAATAAAATCCACGCGAATGCATTTTTTTACGGAATGAAAAATGTTTGAGCGTAAATTCCGAAAAAACTAGCAATGACGTATTGTTGGATTATTCACTTGTTTTACAACTACATAAGTCTAGAAGGTGATGTTAAATTTTGGACGAAATCCATCGCCGGGTTTTTCTGGAATTTAATAAAATCCACACGAATGCATTTTTTACAAATTGAAAAATGTTTGAGCGTAAATTTCGAAAAAACTGGCAAAGACGTATTGTTGGATTATTCACTTGTTTTACAACTACATAAGTCTAGAAGATAATGTTAAATTTTGGACGAAATCCATCGCGGGGTTTTTCTGGAATTTAATAAAATCCACACGAATGCATTTTTTACAAATTGAAAAATGTTTGAGCGTAAATTTCGAAAAAACTGGCAAAGACGTATTGTTGGATTATTCACTTGTTTTACAACTACATAAGTCTAGAAGGTGATGTAAATTTCGGAAAAACTAGCAATGACGTATTGTTGGATTATTCACTTGTTTTACAACAACATAAGTCTAGAAGATGTTGGTAAATTTTGGACGAAATCCATTGCGGGGTTTTTCTGGAATTTAATAAAATCCACGCGAATGCATTTTTTACGGATTGAAAAATATTTGAGCGTAAATTCCGGAAAAACTAGCAATGACGTATTGTTGGATTATTCACTTGTTTTACAACTACATATATCTAGAAGGTGATGTTAAATTTTTGGCAAAATCCATTGCGGGGTTTTTCTGTAATTTAATAAAATCAACGCGAATGCATTTTTTACAAATTGAAAAATGTTTGAGCGTAAATTCCGGAAAAACTAGAAATGACGTATTGTTGGATTATTCACTTGTTTTACAACAACATAAGTCTAGAAGATGATGTTAAATTTTGGACGAAATCCATGGCGAGGTTTTTCTGGAATTTAATAAAATCCACGCGAATGCATTTATTTACAGATTGAAAAATGTTTGAGCGTAAATTCCGGAAAAACTAGCAAAGACGTATTGTTGGATTTTTCACTTTTTTACAACTACATATGTCTAGTAATGCATCTAATGCATAATATCAAAAAGTGCACAAGATGTGTCCAGCTTTCAGAATTGAACAAATTAACATTAGAGAAAGTTCCGAAGAATATTTCCAGCATATCCGCCCTAGATTTAGTAGACCAAAACAGCAATACCATAAAGTCCGAGATTTACTACAATTCCCTAGAAACCATCAGCACCCGTACCTTATCAGTGTCCAATTAATTGAAACATATGAATAATTTAAACCAAAACCGCAACGCGCCGCCATTACTTCGCGCACTTAACGCGCGGCAGGCCGCGGACGGATTTGTAATTTCTGGCCGGAAGATTACAGTAAATCTCGTCGATATCGATGTAATTTGTTGGCCGTATCATTCGTAAAATGTGTACAAACCATCGGCGAATCGTTATAAATCCACCTCTCTTGCGCAACCCGGAACGTCTCTCTTTGATGCGCCGACGACGGTGAAGATCTTCCCGGAAAAAAGCAGTGTCGTCCATTTAATGACGAAGTTTTATCTCGCCCATGCCATTTCGTACATTCCGATCGTGTAATAATATTTCAGCTTAGATATTTGAGGAATCGATGTATGCATATACAGTTTTTATCGCTTTCGGTTTTATTGCCACGAAATGATGAAATGATTTGTTGGTGATGTGACTCACGATTTTGGTTTTAATCCGCACTTAAAATTTTCACGAAAACTACTGTTGTAAAATGTAGCCTTCAACATGACGATCAAAGTTCAGTATGCTTTACGACCTTATACGTCTGGGCGATATAAATTTCATTTGATTCGGTGGTAGGTAGTGTTGTTTAAAACCCACGTGCCGCGCACAGTAAAATGGCAGAAAAAGGAACGTGCCAATTATTTATAGAGTGTCCCTCGCGAGTAAAAACAATGCCGCCATAAAGATTGCGCGCCTCGTGCGCCTCGCCGGACACAAATATATTCTCCATGTTTATGGTCGAAATAGATATGGAACGTGTTTGAATATGTAAGAACAAGCCATCCGGTCTGTATGAATTTATTTTCTAAAGTCGGGTTTTATCTCTTCTCATCCCGCCGCTAACCAGTTCTCTCTGCCAATGTCACTTCTGCAGTTTATTTGATTTACCTTACGCGCGCCTGCAAAATGACGTCCGCGAGGCGATTAATGATCGACCGGGTATCGTTAAAAATTATGTAAAATGCAAATTGTAACAGGGAACGAAGGATAAATCCGATTGGAAAAAATTGTATGGTTTACTTTTAAACTTGCAACACGCATGCAATGTAAGTAAACGTAATGGGTTGATGATGTTTGGGCGAAATTTCAAGCTAGTAATGCCAATCAGGAAATTTCGGACTCGTCACTATTTCTGCCGGTTAAAAATCACTGTTTTTTTAGACTTGAAAACCACCAAGTCTGGCAGTTGAAAATCACTCTTTTGGCAGTTGAAAATCACTATTTCTGATAGTTGAAAATCACTATTATTGACAGCTTAAAATCACCATTTTTGCAAAACAAAAAATGTGAATGAATATCACATTGAAAAGACTTCCTGATTCTATCTAATTGATTTTAATTCATTCCTATATTCTTTAATAATTTATTTGCATACCATGTACCTGACCTCTGCAAAACTGTATTGTTGTGGAATAAATAAAATTATTATTATTACTTTTTAAAAGTTGAAAATCACTGTTTTTGGCAGTTAAAAATGACTGTTTGCTTAAAATCACTATTTCTGACGGTTATAAATCACTATTTTTGACACTTGAAAACCACTAAGTCTGGCAGTTGAAAATCACTCTTTTGGCAGTTAAAAATCACTATTTCTGATAGTTGAAAATCACTATTATTTACAGCTGAAAATCACAATTTTAACCGTTAAAATCCCAATTACTGTCAGTTGAAAATCACAATTATTGTCAGTTTAGAATAATTATTTGTAACAGTTGAAAAACAACACTCTTGACAGTTGAAAATCACCATTTTTTAAAGTTTATTTGTACACCATGTACCTGACTTCTGCAAAACTGTATCGTTGTGGAATTAATAAAATTATTATTATTACTTTTTAACAGTTGAAAATCACTGTTTTTGGCAGTTAAAAATTAATGTTTGCTTAAAATCACTATTTCTGCGGGTTAAAAATCACTATTTTTGACACTTGAAAACCACCAAGCCTAGCAGTTGAAAATCACTCGTTTGGCAGTTAAAAATCACTATTTCTGATAGTTGAAAATCACTATTATTGACAGCTGAAAATTACCATTTTAAATTTTAACCGTTGGAATCACAATTACTGTCGGTTGAAAATCACAATTATTGTCGGTTTAGAAAAATTATTTTTAACAGTTGAAAATCAGCACTCTTGACGGTTGAAAATCACCATTTTTTACAGTTTACAATCATTTTTAGATAAAAATTACTATTAAAAAAATTTTGGTAATTTACTTGTCAGTTATTACATCTTAAATTTGTAATTGTAATTAATATAATATTTTATCACTTTTAAATTTCTGGAACCAAACGAAAGGCATTCATACACGCCAGCATATACTATTTCGCCCAAGAACGCATCGCACCAATTATTGTCTAAACAATCCAATTTCCAGGTTTATGCGTTTAGCAAATGCTATTTACTTAAATAATAATATTGATTTATTCAACATTAACACTACTTTGTTTCACAAGCATTTGCTCAGAATCAACCTGGAAATAATTATTATAAGTTCGAATTGTCGATAATAAATATTTATAATATATTGATTTGTAAATTAAGGAGTTTTCCGTGTATTAAATAAATAAATAAATAAAAATAAATAAATAGTATTTCTTTTATATTATTGTTAATTATCAGTTTTAAGAATGACGTCTATTTTGTATTTTGTATTATAATTTTTGTAAAAGAGGTTTCCCGTATATACATAATAAATAAATAAAACAAATAAAATAAATAAAATAAATAAAATAAATAAAATAAATAAAATAAATAAAATAAATAAAATAAATAAAATAAATAAAATAAATAAAATAAATAAAATAAATAAAATAAATAAAATAAATAAAATCAATAAAATAAATAAAATAAATAAAATAAATAAAATAAATAAAATAAATAAAATAAATAATATAAATAAAATAAATAAAATAAATAAAATAAATTATTATCGGCAGTTGAAATCAATGTTTTTGACAGCTTGAAATCACTATTTCTACTAGTTAAAGGTCATTATTTTTTAGAGCAAAAAATCACTATTTCTTGCAATTTAAATCACCGTTTTTGACAGCTTACAATCACAACTTTCCACCAGTTAAAAATCACTATTTTTTGACAGTTGAAAATCACTGTTTCTAACAGTTAAAAATCCTCATTTTTTATATTGGCAGTTCAAACCCATTATTTTTGATCGAATGTCGATTTTCAACTGTCAGAAATTGCGATTTTCAACTGCTAAAAAAAATTGAACTGGCAGAAATAGTGATTTTAAGTTGTCAAAAACAATGATTTCAGTTTTTCACAGCTTAAAATTACTGGTTCTGCCAGTTAAATTTTTTTGACAGTTGAAAATCAACATGTCTCACAGTTGAAAATAGACATTTCTGGTAGATAAAAATCTTAATTTCAAATAGTTAAATAACATTATTTTTCAGAGTTAAAAATTCCATTTTTGACAGTTGAAAATCACTACTGTTGATAGTTGAAAATTACCATTTTTGAGAGTTTAAATTACTAATTTTGGCGATTAAAATCACTGTTTGACAACTTACAATCACTATTTCTGCCATGCAGAAATTACCACTTTTTACAGTTTAAAATCACTATTTCTAGCGGTTGAAACCACTATTTTTGACATCATTTATGTCAGTTAAAAGTCACTATTTTTCGACAGTTAAAAGTCACTATTTCTGACAGTTAAAAATCGACATTTCTGACAAATAAAAATCCTCATTTTTGATATTAAATGTCCTTATTTTTGACAGTTGAAAATCATCATTTTTGACAGTTAAAAATCACTACTAGGTACAGTTAAAAGTTGACATATCTGGCAGTTAAAAATCATTATTTTTGATAGATAAATATCATTATTTTTCACAGTTGAAAACCACTATTTCTCACAGATAAAAATGATAATTTTTAACAATTTAAAATCACTATTTCTGGCAGTTAAAATCAATGTTTTTGACAGCTTAAAGTCACTATTTCTATCAGTTAAAGATCACAATTTTTTGACAGCTGAAAATCACTATTTCTGGCAGTTGAAATCACTGTTTTGTGACAGCTTACAATCACATTTTTCTGCCAGTTACAAATCACTATTTTTGACAGTTGAAAATCATCATTTATAACAGTTAAAAATCCTCTTTTTTTTTATATTAAATATTATGATTTTGGTAGTTAAAAACCATTATTTCTAACAGTTAAAAATCACCATTTTTGACAGTTTAAAATCAAAATTTCTGGCAGTTGAAATCAGTTAAAGATCACGATTTTTTTGACAGCTGAAAATCACTATTTCCGGTAATTGAAATCACCGTTTTTGACAGCTTACAATCAAATTTTTCTGCCAGTTACAAATTACTATTTTTGACAGTTGAAGATCACTATTTATAACAGTTAAAAACCTCATTTTTTGTATTAAATATCATGATTTTGGCAGCTGAAAACCATTATTTCTGACAGTTAAAAATCACCATTTTTGACAGTTTAAAATCACAATTGCTGGCAGTTGAAATCAATGATTTTGACCACTTGAAATAATCATTTCTGCTGGTCAAAAATCACTATTTTTTGAGTTGAAAAATTACTATTTCTGGCAGTTGAAATTACTGTTTTTGACAGCGTAAAATTACCATTTCTGCCAGTTAAAAATCACTTATTTTGAAAGTTGTAAATAATTATTTCTGACTGTTAAAAAACGACATTTCCGACAGTTAAAATTCCTCATTTTTTGTATTAAATATCATGATTTTGGCAGTTGAAAACCATTATTTCCGACAGTTAAAAATCACCATTTTTGACATTTTAAAATCACAATTTCTGGCAGTTGAATCCAGTGTTTTTGACAACTTGAAATCACCATTTCTGCCAGTTAAAAATCACATTTTTTTGACAGTTGAAAAATCACTATTTCTGGCAGTTGAAATTACTGTTTTGACAGCTTAAAATCACCATTTCTGCCAGTTAACAATCACTTATTTTGAAAATAGAAAATCACTATTTCTAACTGTTGAAAATCACCATTCTTGACAGTTGAAAATCACTACTAGGTACAGTTAAAAGTCGACATATCTGGCAATTAAAAATCATTATTGTTGATGGTTAAATATCATTACATCATATACAGTTGAAAACCATTATTTCTCACAGATTAACATTATCATTTTTGATGGTTTAAAATCACTATTTCTGGCAGTTGAAATCAAAGTTTTTGACAACTTGAAATCACCATTTCTGCCAGTTAAAATCACTATTTCTTGGCAGTTGAAAAATCACTACTTCCGGCAGTTGAAATCACTGTTTTTGACAGATTAAAATCATCATTTCTCCTAGTTGAAAATCACTTATTTTGAAAGTTGAAAATCACTATTTCTGACTGTTAAAAATCGTAATTTCTAACAGTTGAAAATCCTCATTTTTAATATTAAATATCATTATTTTTGACAGTGAAAAAACATTATTTCTGACAGTTAGAAAGCACAATTTTTGACAGTTTTAAATCACAATTTCTGATAGTTGAAATCAATGTTTTTGACAACTTGAAATCACGATTTCTGCCAGTTAAAATCACTATTTCTTGGCAGTTGAAAAATCACTACTTCCGGCAGTTGAAATCACTGTTTTTGACAGATTAAAATCATCATTTCTCCTAGTTGAAAATCACTTATTTTGAAAGTTGAAAATCACTATTTCTGACTGTTGAAAATCGTAATTTCTAACAGTTGAAAATCCTCATTTTTTATATTAAATATCATTATTTTTGACAGTGAAAAAACATTATTTCTGACAGTTAGAAAGCACAATTTTTGACAGTTTTAAATCACAATTTCTGATAGTTGAAATCAATGTTTTTGACAACTTGAAATCACGATTTCTGCCAGTTAAAATCACTATTTTTGGCAGTTGAAAAATCACTACTTCCGGCAGTTAAAATCACTGTTTTTGACAGATTAAAATCACCATTTCTCCTAGTTGAATATCACTTATTTTGAAAGTTGAAAACCACTATTTCTGACTGTTGAAAATCGTAATTTCTAACAGTTGAAAATCCTTATTTTTGATATTAAATATCATTATTTTATCATATACTAAATGTATGAATTCTTTAATAAAGATGATATATATCATTATTTTTGACAGTGACAAAACATTATTTCTGACAGTTAGAAAGCACAATTTTTGACAGTTTTAAATCACAATTTCTGGCAGTTGACATCAATGTTTTTGAAAACTTCAAATCACCCAATTCTGCCAGTTAATAATTATAAATTTTTGACAGTTGAAAAATCACTGTTTTTGATGCAATACTGCAATTTGAGAAAATACTAAACACTTCAATCTGCACGGCTGCAAGAAGTATCATTATACATTATACAGCTAGCGATTATCCGTGAAAAATGACGGAAAAGATTTAACAACACACGTTGAGGTATTTATTATATTTAACATCTAAAATTAAAATGACAACCAAATCTTTAATTTCACTAGAATATACGAATAAATAATCATTAATCTTATACTTAAAGTTACTAAAGTCTCTTCGGCTAAATGTAACGTAGCAACTTTTTTTTTTAATTCAATTGAAGATTACTCACTTCGCAAAACGAAAATAAGTTTTCTGATGACAAAAATGAGTTGCTCGTAAAAATTGTTTTTTTTTTCGTGGGGTAACTACGAAAGTGCTAGATATATAATTTATGGTTTTAGGTGGTACATGCTTGATGCGATCCATTCGGTATGTAAAACTTGATAAAAAAAAATCGAAGTGGGGTGCTATGGTCAACTTAACACCTCACATTTTCAAAACACTGTAATTATTTTCATGATGAGATGCTAGCTATATTTGGTTTGGTGCTAGTTGGTATCATTTTCGATCAAAATAATTGGCGGAAACGAAACAACAACGCTTCAAACTTTAATTGGCAAAATGAAGATTGCATTTAACGGTTTGAAAAATTGTGAAAAAAACTAATACGTCGAGAAATTTGCTTCAAAACTTTAAGATTAAGAAATAAACGATGCATTACAGTCAAAATATGTCCTAAATAGGAATAAAACAGAAACGCTTAAAACTTAAACTGGGAAGATGAATAATGGACTCAATGGTTTGAAAAATTGATTAATTTTGTTCAGAGGCTCAATATCCATAAAAAACAAAGCATTTATGATTTTCTGTTAAAACAAGGTAAAATCAAAACAGCAATGCTCAAAATTGTTACACGATTTGAAAATTAAAAAAAAACTAATAAGTTGAGAAATTAGCTTTAAAGCCAAAGATTAATAAAATATTATACATTATCGATTGACTGTAGTACTAATAATTATATTATTATTATTATCAGGCCCACAGACGAGGCACGTCTCATGCGGTGAACTAGTATGACACACTAATAACAATGATAATAAAATAAGTACCTGGTTTATTGCAGAAAACTACAATACAATATGTTGCTAAATGAGGACCTAATCGAAGAAATAAATCAATATTTATTATAAACCATCGATTAAAGAAACACTTAACTACCAAATAATAAGCACGTGTACATCGTTAATCATGGCCATTGTGATTAATCACAAGCAATAAAAAGTTAAACATTAAAACGTTTTTTTTTCTTTTTAATTTAAATAAACATTAAGGATTCCGCAGTTATGCCGCATTGAATAATGAATGAACCCACAATCCTCGGTGTTCAGTCGTGTTCCAAGAAACCGGGCAATAATTCTCGAAATAATGGCGCAATTGTGTACACCTCTCGAAAGAAGAAATATCGCCCGACATCTGGATGGCCAAATGAAGCCGTTTGTTATTTTGTAATTGCATTTAATGAACCGTCGTAAATTTGAAAATTTTCGAAATCCCACGTGCCACCGAAAAAGTCGAAATGTCTAAAATTAAGAAGATTTAGGGTTGCCGACGATGATTTTTTATTGGGTGAAATATGGGCGCGTGCATTATAATTGCTTGCAGCCTCCTTTACAATTAATTTTACATGTCTTGTTTACTCGTAAAGTTCCAAAGGAATAAAGTCGAAGAGTTATGGATCGTTAATAATTAGTTCTAATTATCTTTGGTCTTGATGTAATTTGCCACACAGTACGTGACATGTTTAAATATATAACAAGTTGTAAATTTTATGGTTTTATCAAGATGGCCAAGGATCAAGGATGAGGATTAAGTGAAATACCTCTTTTAAGTAGCAAAGAGATTGTTGTATTTTTAAATAAATGTAATGGAGAGGAAGAATCAAGATCCCTTCAATTCACGTTTGAAAAATTTCTGGCTGGCCTGGGAAGATTGTAGGTGGGTAAATGCTGTGGTCTAGGGTAAAAAAACAGGACTGAAGGTAGATGTTGCATTTCACCACACAATTTAATTTAAGCGTATACACATGAATTATTGTGGAACATAAATTCATCGAAAGCTCGATGTAAGACGAATGGTAATAAAGGCGTCGACAGGCGCTTATGAATAGTGCATTTTTCATTCAACTTTACGGATGCATTATTTATAACGTCGCGCCATGTTCAAACTGAATGTATCATTTATTTATAAATTTTCAGTCTTCATCCGAAATTTTAAACGGAGCACGTTTCCCCGCGCGAGGAAAAACAAAAATTTACCGCCTGGCGATTATTCAAGAAGTGTACAAAACCATCCGTTGCAATGGATTTTTTACAAATTTCTATAGACCAATTTGATAATGGACTACTATAGAAATTTCTTGTGATGCAAGCTCAATCTTCAAATTATAATCAATGTAATTAAATCTTGTTATTTCAAAGTATACAATTTTGGAGTTGTAGAACTGGTCACATGGACAAAAAATGGTGATGTAGCCATCATGTTACTTTCTCCGACTTGATGGTATCATTTATATGTACGCTTTCATGGTTTATTTTCAATTTAAATGTACATCGAGTGTTTTGCAGGATGAGATGACACTGACGTTTAAAACGTCAAAAAAGATGGAAATTATTATTAAAAATTGCATTCAAAAAGATTTCTTGAAAAAACCACCGGTCCGATTCGGGATTTCTATACGCCATTCGAAAGATCTCATTAAGACGCTTCAGAAAACGTACCCGCAAAAGAACAAATGTCAATATCAACCGCGTGAGGCGCTCGCAAAGAAAATTTGAAAATGGAATAAATCGATTGAACTTTTTTAATAACCTTCCCTGATCATCAAAGAGCACTTTTTCTTCATCAGAAGAACGAGACAAAACGATTGGAGTAATAAAATTTCAGCTGGCTATTAAAATAAAAAAGTTGAAAATTTGAAAAACCACCAAATGGAAGACCCTTCTTACTTTTGCTAAAAAATTGCATTCAAAATGATTTCTTTAAAAAAAACCTCTCAGCCGATTCGGGATTTCTATACGTCATTCGAAAGATCTCACTAAGACGCTTCAGAAAAAGCACCCGCAAAAGAACAAATGTTAATATTAACCGCGTAAGGCGCTCGCAAAGAAAATTTGAAAATGGAATAAATCGATTGAACTTTTTTAATAACCTTCCCTGATCATCAACGAGCACTTTTTCTTCATCAGAAGAACGAGACAAATCGATTGGAGTAATCAAATTTCAGCTGGCTATTAAAAAAACAAAAGTTGAAAATTTGAAAAACTATCAAATGGGGGACCCTTCTCACTTTTGCTAAAAAATTGCATTCAAAATGATTTCTTGAAAAAACCACCAGTCCGATTCAGGATTTCTATACGTCATTCGAAACATCGTATTAAGACGCTTCAGAAAAAGTACCCGCAAAATAACAAATGTTAATATCAACCGCGTGAGGCGCTCGCGAAGAATATTTGAAAATGGAAGGAATCGATTGAACTTTTTTGATAACCTTCCCTGATTATCAATGAGCACTTTTTCTTCATCAGAAGAACGAGACAAATCGATTGGAGTTATCAAATTTCAGCTAGCTATTAAAATAAAAAAGTTGAAAATTTGAAAAACCACCAAATTCTCACTTTTGCTAAAAAATTGCATTCAAAATGATTCTTGAAAAAACCATCAGTCCGATTCGGGATTTCTATACGTCATTCGAAAGATCTCATTACGACGCTTCAGAAAAAGTACTTTCGCAAGTACAAATGTCAATATCAACCGCGTGAGGCGCTCGCAAAGAAAATTTTAAAATGGAATAAATCGATTGAATTTTTTTAATAACCTCATCAAAGAGCACTTTTTCTTCATCAGAAGAACGAGACAAAACGATTGGAGTAATAAAATTTCAGCTGACTATTAAAATAATAAAGTTGAAAATTTGAAAAAGTTCCAAATGGGGGACCCTTCTCACTTTTGCTAAAAAATTGCATTCAAAATGATTTATTGAAAAAACCACCGGTCCGATTCGGGATTTCTATACGTCATTCGAAAGATCTCTTTAAGACGCTTCAGAAAAAGTACCCGCACACGAACAAATGTCAATATCAACCGCGTGAGGCGCTCGCAAAGAAAATTTGAAAATGGAATAAATCGATTGAACCTTTTTAATAACCTTCCCTGATCATCAAAGAGTACCTTTTCTTCATCAGAAGAAAGAGACAAATCGATTGGAGTAATCAAATTTCAGCTGGCTGTTAAAATAAAAAAGTTGAAAATTTGAAAAACTACCAAATGGGGGACCCTTCTAACTTTTGCTAAAAAATTGCATTCAAAATTATTTATTGAAAAAACCGTCAGTCCGATTCGGGATTTCTATACGCCATTCAAAAGATCTCATTAAGACGCTTCAGAAAAAGTACCCGCAAGAGGACAAATGTTATTATCAACCGCGTGAGGCGCTCGCAAAGAAAATTTGATAATGGAATAAATCGATTGAACTTTTTTAATAACCTTCCCTGATCATAAAAGAGCACTTTTTCTTCATTAGAAGAACGAGAAAAATCGATTGGAGTAATCAAATTTCAACTGGCTATTAAAATAAAAAAGTTGACAATTTGAAAAACCACCAAAATTCAAAATGATTTCTTGAAAAAACCACCGGTCCGATTGGGGATTTCTAGACGCCATTCGAAAGATCTCATTAGACGCTTCAGAAAAAGTACCCGCAAAAGAACAAATGTTAATATCAACCGCGTGAGGCGCTCGCAAAGAAAATTTGAAAATGGAATAAATCGATTGAACTTTTTTAATAACCTTCCCTGATCATCAAAGAGCACTTTTTCTTCATCAGAAGAACAAGACAAATCGATTGGAGTAATCAAATTTCAGGTAGCTATTAAAATAAAAAAGTTGAAAATTGGAAAAACTACCAAACGGGGGACCCTTCTCACTTTTGCTAAAAAATTGCATTCAAAATGATTTATTGAAAAAACCATCAGTCCGATTCGGACACACAGACACATAAATTTTTTTCCAGAAATTGTTGAAATGGCATCTAGGGACCCCAAAACGGATATTTCCGTAAAAAAAAATTGAAAAAAATCACGATCACAATACTTTCTCGTCCTTCGTAACGGAGAAAGTAAAAAAGTTTTGAAGAGTTTTTTTGCCCAGGATACATGTGGCCAGTTTTTAGGTGTGTCATGAAAATACAAAAATACTACTTTTTTGAAGACATAAAAAATAATTCTAAAATTGCAATCGGGAAACGTCAGGACGATAAATACTGAACAATCTTCAACTTCATCTTTTTAATGGTCGTTTCGGCCTTCTAAATATTTACCCTGTCACATCCGTATGATATGCGTCAAGTAAACTGAATAAACGAGGCCACGTGTGCGACATAACGAATTGCCAATTGTTGGGATTTGAACGTGAACAAATGGCGTTACAGGCACGCGGACAATGCGATTGGTGGTGCATCTTGCAAAAGACTCCGTGGGCCCGAGACAAGAATTTCTTCTCGTAATGTTGTAATGATGAAGGCGTACATCGATTATGAGAGTTCGCGCTGAATAAACACTTTTCAGTTGTACACTCGAGAATTCTTCGGCGTCCATTAATATAATTAAAAGTGTGTAATATAAAATAATTGCGAGATAAGGTACGGCGTTTTCTATATAATATTCGTAATGAATTGACGTTTCCACTTATAAATATTGGATTTAATGTTAACGTGTGTTATTGAGCGGTAGGAGTTTAGTGCCGCGGAGGATTTTTATGGGCACGCGTTTAATGCCTTTTAATATGTAAAGTGATATTAAACGCATTCGATTTGAAGACAATTCCAGGCTATTTGTATCCATTTTCATCTTTGATCGCGCACAAGGTCGGCTTCCACTTAAATCACCTTTACCGAAAAGGCCATTTATTGGTCACTAGTAAGCACTCCAATTAATATAAAAAAAATTGATTTTATATATTGGTCATTTTTCTCTAAGTAAGCATTACAATTGATATAAAAAATTTAATATAAATTTGCATCTTTGTTCGAGTGTCGAGTGTGTGTGGTTTCAAAGCAGACATAAATCAGATTTTGCTATTTCTACGCGATGCACGTGTAAATCGAGCAAATAAACAAGTAATGATTCACAGATACAAACAAAGGCCGCTCGTAAAATATCAAAATAAAATGAGAAGAAGAAAAAATAAGTAAAGTGAGGAGCTTCTGGAAACGTTACGTCGACGAAGCGAGAGTGGGCCCTTTGATCAGACCAGTGGCACACATCCACAGACTGCACGTTATTTTCGTAACCGAATTTATTTACTTTGAGTCGGAGCACTTCGCGTTTGACTTAATGCGGACATTTATTATTGCTCTTAAATCAGAATTAAACACGAGGCATTTATTATTCACAATAAATAAGGAAAGTTTTTACTGCATAATTTTCCCTGATTTCACTGCCAGAATTTAGTTGAAGATAAGAGGTATTCAACTAAATTACTTGCAAATCAAAAACTTTCAATAAATACTTTAATAAACAATGAAAGCTCAGTATCAAAATTGCATATATTCAACATTAATGTATAACACGTTATACCATCCATAAAAAAAAAATGTGGGCTGACTTGTTTTTGCATTAGGGAGGGTTAAATAATTACAACAAGAGTTTTTACAGTAGTGTGTCAAAAATATAGTATCTCCAAGCGGACTTGGAAGTTTTGAAGGCGTTTCCGCGAGTGATTATTTTTTTAGAATTTTTTAAACCGCGAGATGCACTTCTCGCCACCTCCAAATTCACGTTTCGAGTGTCGCCATTTTGTTTCCAGTTTGCGGACATCAATTGTTTTGCATTGTGTTAAAAATATACTATTTCCAAGCGGATTTGGAAGTTTTGAAGGCGTTTCCGCGAGTGATTATTTTTTTAGAATTTTTTAAACCGTGAGATGCACATCTCGCCACCTCCAAATTCACGTTTCGAGTGTCGCCATTTTGTTTCCAGTTTGCGGGCATCAATTGTTTTGCAGTGTGTCAAAAATATACTATTTCCAAGCGGATTTGGAAGTTTTGAAGGCGTTTCCGCGAGTGATTATTTTTTTAGAATTTTTTAAACCGCGAGATGCACTTCTCGCCACCTCCAAATTCACGTTTCGAGTGTCGCCATTTTGTTTCCAGTTTGCGCACATCAATTGTTTTGCTTTGTGTCAAAAATATACTACTCACAAGCGGATTTGGAAGTTTTGAAGGCGTTTCCGCGAGTGATTATTTTTTTAGAATTTTTTAAACCGCGAGATGCATTTCTCGCCACCTTCAAATTCACGTTTAGAGTATCGCCATTTTGTTTCCAGTTTGCGGAGATCGATTGTTTTGCATTGTGTTAAAAATATACTATCCTCAAGCGGATTTGGAAGATTTGAAGGCGTTTCCGCGAGTGATTATTTTTTTAGAATTTTTTAAATCGCGAGATGCACTTCTCGCCACCTCCAAATTCACGTTTTGAGTATCGCCATTTTGTTTCCAGTTTGCGGACATTAAAAACAGTGTATAATTTAGTCTTAGTTTGACTTAATTTTTCAGAGTTACGCACATTTTTATATTCAGACAACTTTTTATCTTTATTTAATTGCATTATTTACAACAATTAAATTTCACATACAATTAATTGGTGTCCTTTACTGTCTCGTCTTTATTGCACGATGCCTCATCATCCCAATTATAGAGACAAGTAATTTTTACATAAATTAAAACGATAAAGTAAAAAAATACCACAGTTTCGAGTTACACGCGCCCGTCGCTTATTTTCATGCATAATAACATTAAGCGCAGCGAGATAATAAAAGAGTTTATGTCTTGTTTCGTCTGCCACTGGTTTTATCGGGTCGTGCGGCGAATTAATGCAATGATTTAAGGTATTAACTTTTATTGTTTATCCCAGTCAAAATGTCAATGCTAATTGTCGTCCACGGTTTACTTTATGGGACGTTAAACCCGTCTAGTGTACACTCGCATGCCATTTCGGATCAAAGAGCTCGTCAGTTCGTCGTCGCGTAAGGAGGAATCATATTTCGGTGATAATTTAAAAATTGTGTGCACACGCAGTTTCGTTTATTTATTTTATGGTGCGTTGTCGTTGTCGTTTACGTGCCGGTCCGCTCCAGAAAGATACGATCGGTATGTCTATTATGAAATGAAAACAGCTACTGGAATGTTTTTTTTTTCGAGCTTGAATTGTAGAGTTAGGTGATGATTAATAAGGTTGAATGACGGAACTTTTCAGTAATATTACTTTTCTTATTATTAATAAACAGTGAATAATGATTTCTCTTGTCGTGAAGATAATTGAACGCAACGTGATTTTCTTCGTTTAATTGAAAATCTCAAAGGTAATTTCCAAGACGTGTTAATTAACATTGTAGTTTCACCTGACATCGGTGGGCTTCTGCGGTTTCCGATTTCATCGAGATACGCCGGAATCGGCAAATAGTGAGACGTTAAACTTGAGGACTTGCATGTGATAGGTGCATGATCTAACTGACAAGAGAATTAATTGAAATCCTGTAAATATTTCTGGAATGTATACAAATTAATACTTGTTGGAGAGTTCATCCATCCGGCTGGATGTATTTGTAAATAAATTTGCCAAAATATTATTTACAACTAGCTAGTGTAGAGCCCTGCGACCTATCGAGCGCTGAGGAAGGGATTTATTTTAAAAGCCTCGTACATGGAAGTACCAATGGGGCAGAGCTCCATCCTGTTGGAAAATGAAATCCTGTGAATCTTCCCAGCCATTGTTCCAACATGTCCAGGTGGGTTATTCCAGTTACAGTTTTTTCCCGCAAAGAAAAAAGGTCCATAAACCTTTGTACGGGACAGAACACGTTTATCATCGGTCAGTCTTTTTCGTGTTGCAATGTTGAATGCGGATTTCACTTTTTGCGAACTCATTAACGCAGAAAATCTTGTGCTCCACAGTAGCCATCTCATTCACAACCAGCGTTACCAAGTCGGCGGAAAATCCGCTAGATCTGGCGGATTTTGAATCCGAATTGCGGAATAATTTTCGTTTTTGCGGCTGACGGATTTTCTAACGGAATTCTTTTGGATTGTTGAAAAACTAGCGTAATTTAATTTAAATTTAAACTTGATTTTTAAAGTTACTTACAATATTTTGGAAATTATCAGTATTTATTTTGTTTGTTGTTTAAATGTTCAACAACTTAAAACATTAATTTTTCAAAATTCATAACTTACGGAAAAAGTGGCATAATTTCAAAAATTAAAGTTAGTTTCAAAGGTAGAAGTTTTGTGATTATTTCTTTCTTTTTATTTTTTTTATTCAACAACTTTAAATATTAATTTTCGAAAAAAAAAAATTTTCACCCAAAAATTGACACATTTTCAAAACTTCTAGTGAACTCTAAAGGCAGACATCGGCAACAAATTATTTATCTCATGTACGGTTCGTGCACTGTGGCAGACGTGAAATAAAATAAAATAAAATGAAATGAAAATCAAAAGTTCAAAGTGACACATTTTCAAAAATTAAAGTTAGTTTTAAAGGTAGATGTTTTGTGACTGTTATATTCATTTTTGTTTAGATTTTTTTGTTCCAGTCTTCAACAACTTTAAATATTAATTTTCAAAAATGCACACAAAAATTGACACATTTTCAAAAATCGAAGCTGATTCTAAATGCTGATGTTTTGTGAATGAACTAAAATTTTATCATATCAGTATTTATTTCTTTACATTTTTTGTAGTGTTCAACAAATGAATTTTCAAAAATTCATAATTCGCGGAAAAAGTGACTTATTTTAAAAACTAAAGGCAGATGTTTTTTTAAATATTAATTTTCAAAAATTCATAACACATTTTCAAAAATCGAAGTTATTTGTAAAGACAGATGTTTTGTGAATATACTAAAATTTTTGAGAAATTCTATAATATCAGTATTTATTTTTTATATTTCTCTGTGAAGTGTTCAACAACGTAAAACATTTTCTTAAATCCATAACTTACGGGAAAAGTGACATATTTTCAGAAATTCTAGTTAGTGTTAAAAGTAGATTTTTTGTGATTGTATTAAAAAAGATTTAGATTTTATTGTTCGTCTTCGACAACTTTAAATATTAATTTTCAAAAATTCATAACTTACTAAAAAATTGACACATTTTCAAAAATCGAAGTTAACTGTAAAGGAAGATGTTTTGTGAATGAACTAAAATTTTCAAAAAATTCCATCAGTATATTTTTTTGTGAAGCGTTTAACAACCTTGAACATTAATTTTCAAAAATTCATAATTTACAGAAAAAGTTACGCATTTTGAAAAATTTAAATTTTAAAGGTAGATGCTTTGAGATTATACTAAAAAAATAGATTTTTTTATTCAAGTTTTCTACAACTTTAAATATTAATTTTCAAAAATTCACAACTTGGGCAATAATTGACACATTTGCAAAAATCCAAGTTAACTGTAAAGGGAGATATTTTGTGAATATACTAAAATTTTTGATTAGGTATTTATTTTTTTAGATTTTTTTGTCAAATGTTGACTTAAAAGATTTTAGCCTTCAGCAACTTTCAATATTAATTTTCAAAATTTTCATAATAAAATGAACTTATTTTCAAACAGTTAGTCGTTCTGTGGATATTTTAAAGTATTTGAGAAACTCTATTTTGTTTTTGATGTTTGTTTTGTTTTTACGTATTGGACAACTTAGAACATTAATTTTGAAAAATTCATATAATTCATATAATTCTCACGAAGTAATTGACAGATTTTCAAAAATTAAAGTTAGTTTTAAAGGTAAATGTTTTGTAAAGATATTAAATTTTTTGAGAAACTCTATTGCATCAATGAATATTTTCTTAAATTTTTTTGTTCGTCTTCAACAATTATTAATTTTCAAAAATTCACAACACACATAAAAATTGAATACATTCAAATTTTTAAGGAATTTTGTTTATTTATCTTTCGATTTTTTAATATTCAGCCCTAATTCGTACGAAAAACGTTAAATTTAATGGCTGAACGTTATGTTTAAATAAAAGATAGCTCATTGTATTTCCAATTATTATTATTATTATTATTGTTGTTTATTAACGGGAGACCCCTTTATAATACATAATTTTACATGTGTAAATAGCTTAAGAACTAATACATAATAGTTGATAAAGTAACATTACAAGTTAACCACTTAAAAATTAAAACAATGTACATGGAATTAATTTGGTAAATAAAGAGATAATAACAATGAATGGATTAATTTATATGAATGCTTAATTGAAATTTAATTAATTAGTAAAACAAGGATCACGAATTTAAACATTCCGTTAAATACGAAATGTAAATATTCTAAAAATAATTTTCAGTCGAAAATATATTAAAAACTGTAAAAACGATGCATCAGTGGACAGATTAATTTTCAAAAATGAATTTAAAAACAAAATAATTCCGTAATAGAATGATCGTTGAAATGTTAAAGTATTGCAATTAAGGAAGGATTAAATAGATCAAATATTTGTTGTGATCAATTAAGGTAACTGTAATCGAAGATCAAACATGGCGTTTTGTAATTATTTTATGTTTATAACATTGTTGAGTTTTGTAACAATATGTTTATTTTATTGTTAATATAATCAATTATTCCAGAAAGGCGATTTTGTACTTTTTTAATTTATATTTTCTGGCGGAATTCTAGCGGAATTAGGTTGGCTTTCTGGCGGATAAATCATGTGACCAGTTGGCAACGCTGTTCACAACTGAACCATGACACGAAAACTCTACCGGCCGCTTCTGGAACCATCACCGCCTGCCGAAAACTTTGAAACTTCCTCTTTTCGTTGGTATAAACATTGTTAATTTTGAGTTTGTGCTTTAACAAATACGGATTTTTAAAAACGGGTCACAGGAGAGAGCCTTAAGGTACGTCTTGGCGATTTGTTTTTATTTATTGTAGTCTTTGCAAGACTCATATTGTAGACTGCAGTATCATAATCTCTTATTATTATTATTGTAAATACAAATTTCCTTTTCTGTTCAACCATTAGTTTGGTTTACAAAAAAAATTAACCCATGCCCTTTTCTGCCGTAGACTATTAAGTAATCTCAATTTTATTTATTATTATCTAATTTTTCTTTAATTGCTTAAATTATAATTAATAAATAATTATAAATAAATTATTTTGGAATACGAAATATTTATAATGTGTGATGTGCTATTTTAATGTATTCAAGAATGAATGAATGCGCGGTTTTTGTAAATATTTTTATTGAATTAATAAATCAGGCACAGGATGTGTTGGAAGGTGTACGTAGAGAAAATGTGCACGGTCTGTGAAACATATGACGTGTAAACATCCTAGTAATAATTTATACATAAAGCACACTAATGTATCATCAAAGCAATTTCCCTTAATTTGTCAAGATATTAACACCACTTTAACTGTTGTAATAATTAATGCAAACCATAACGATAAATCATTAGACCATTGGATTAAATAAATATAAATTCATATTTTCAACTTGAAATAATATTTCATTTAATAATAAAGGATGGTTGATAAAAAAATGAATTAAGGAATTATGGACGATATTGGTTTAGACAGCCACAACCGATTGTGTTTACATTTTACAGTTATAGTGTATTACATATGTAGAGTTGTAAGTAGCAAATTACGCACATGAAAGAAATTGCGTAGCAGCGAGTAAAGTAATTTCACGTGCACGTAATTGCATAAAAACTTGCGTTATGTACTGTACTTTATCCACGACCTTACATTTTTTTCGCTTAAACTAAAGACTAATTGAAACTTAATCTTTTCAGGGTGACGTTTAAATTTCCAAGTCTCTATTTAATTACTAGTCTATTCATATCAGCAAGAGGTAACAATTAACATTTAATTTGCTGCAAGTAATTGAACATTTAATAGCGAAAAATCACGGTAAAGATTTAAAATATTTTATATTGAAATATTACGATATTATTATTAACACCTAAAATATAGGGATTTGTATGAAATTTCCCGGTAATATGGGACAACTACTAGCTCAACAAATGCATTACCTTCTGAACAATTATCCGTCGAATAATATATTGCCCAACAGCAATTTTACGGACACTCGTTCTGAAGTGTTAATCTACTAAGATACCAACGTGAAGGAAGCTGGGATACCGATAAGGCTATGCAAGGAGTTTATTGCGTCGGTTAGTGTTATAGCCAATATTTTGTAATCTGACATTTAAATGTCACTGTCAGTTTTGATATTTAAAGACGAACAGGCGAATGAAGAGGGACTCGGGTGACGTTAATTATAATTGGTTAATAAGTATATAATATCGTTGTAATTTTATTACAACTTATGTGTTACATTTTACATTTGTAAGCTCCAAGTATTCGTAATGATTAATAGAATTCGTAATTTATCAATTGCAACGTAATAATAGTTTTTCGTTCGTCAATATTACAAGTAATATGTATATTTGTATGGTAATAATACCTTCGTAGTAACTGTTGAGGTGTATTATTAACGACACAGCCCCATTAAACAAACAAAAACCCGACCATAAAACATATAAATAGCCCCTCCGTCTGAATAAAAATGAAACAAATGAAATTGAATAACGGAGGCACACGCAAATAAACAAATCTCGACTATTTTTGGACGGGATAGAAAATAACTATTAGCCGATTATTTTAGCTCCGCGAAGAATGCAATTGTCTTTCACGCTTGGACGGTGTAAATATTTCCTTTGTGGTTTCAGAAAATTGTAACACTTAATTTCACACTTAAAACCCTCAAACAAAGATACAAATGATAATTGTAATAACGTTAAATCTAGAATGTGAGTATCTTGAATTTTTATCAGGTGTATACAGGGTGTATTTGAAATAACGAACAGGCATTTAAGGGCACATACACAAAATATTTGTGAACCCATTTCCGTCAAAATTTATTTTGAATTTTCCTAATTTTTCGAGGTTTTTTAAACATTTTGAGAACTGATGCTTTTCTCATTTAATTAGGTCTGCATGGAATGTGTGTTTGTTTATTTAAAACGCGAGATACGATTTCTTGCCTCCGAAATTTGAAGTGTTTTTTTTTTGTAAAAGATAAACAGTCCTCAAGTTCATTGACGCTTAAAGGGCACTCAGATATTTCCTACGCGCTTGTTGTAATTCGATATCTAAAGCCGATGCCGTTTAAATATTAGGTCACATTACCACTGCCCTTCAAACATGTTGCGTATTTTCACTCATTAACTTTAATAATTAATTGCGGGCTTTTTGTTACAGTTATAAACAAAATGCGAATATTGTTTAAAAATAATATAATCTCTTTGTGGTTACGAGCCTGTTCGTTATTTCAAATACACCCTGTATACACAGTGGACCAAAATAACCGGTACAAATTGGAAATAATAATTAACGCACTAAATATTGCTGTTTACACTTTGTAGATAGTACTTCATCTTATGTATAAAAATTGGGCTTTTCACTGTTATGTTAATAATTTAAAAATTTGAATAACTCACGAAGATGTTTGAGAGTACAAAACAAAAAACATTTTCCTGTACTATTAACTTTTTTTTTCTTTAATAAAGACAGTTTATTATTATTATTATTATTATTACTTCTTGTTTTTTGTTGGCCCATTACGTATAGGTAAAATTAACTGGTACTTCCTGATATTTTCAATATTTATTTTCTGTACTAGTTTCGGTTTTAGATATCGATAAAAATCACAATATATAAGAATTTTTATAGTTATCTACTGAAGATGGTTTACCAAAACCGAAACTAGTAAATATTGAAAATATCAGGAAGTACTAGTAAGTGTTAAACAAATGAAATTGATTAATTTATAATTATTTTTTTGTTTAAATTAAAAGTCATGCTATTAAATTAAGATCAAGTGTGCCCATAAATTTATCTCGTGGTTAGTTGGGTCGATGGATTAACAAGCACTCAAAATAATCTTACGGTGGTTTTAATGGAACCTCTTGAAACTGAAGCGTGAGTTATAGTGTCCACTTTTTAATTACGTAATGAGATATGGTGGTGAGTTCATTAATTATCATAATTAATGATAAACATTACCACGGTGTGTCGAATTCTAGATCGAATTTTATGAATAAATGCAAGAAGTTTGTTTTATTACAATTATTTATTTGATATATATTTTTATATATTATGTAGAATGGTATTTTAAAAATTAACCCATTAAAGGGTTTTGTTAAAAAATTAAACTGTTTTTAATAAACGTGTAATTTCATTCAGGTAACACGAAGAAGAATAATGAATGAAAAACCCAACTAAAACCTAAAAACGCTGATTAAAACTACGCCTCCGTGAAAAAAAAACCGGTCGTGATTTCAAATTTACCGCCCGTTAATATTCCCTAATTCCTGTCTTTAATTTTCAATTGTCGGCGTTTGTCCAGCCCGATAAAAAAATACGAACGTAATCGGAGATGAAAGATAATTTCCTTTATTTACATGAGAAAAGTAGCCGACGGCGGGAGGTCACACGGAATACTAACAGGTGTGAATATCTTTAGCTCATCCTCACGACAGCCAAATAAATCCGCTGCATTATTAACCTCACCTCGATAGCTCAAGGTTTTGTAAGGCCGTCATAGTTTACGTGGAAAAGCTTAATCTCTGCATTGTGCAAGGAGATGTATCACATCGTACACAATTTCCCGTTTGTAAAAATTTTGAAATAAAGAAATAAAGTGCATAAATCTTAACTATTGAGTTATTTCCAATGGTGCCTAATGTCTGGAATTAGCATCTGAATGTGGATTATTTTTTCGGCATCTTCTAAGTTTATAATTTTTAATACAAGACACCACCAAAATGATATGGTGTATTCCCGAGACAAAAAAAAAACAAATTAACTAAATTCATCTATATGAAAAATTACATACTTTCCAAGATACAGCAAGTCAAAGTTTAAGATTTTTTAAATATTTTAATCTATATCTCGAAAATGGGAGATGAGAATGATTTGGTTTTTTTTTCTGACAACTACATATGGTGTACTACATTGTTTAAAAATTTCAAGAAATTTCTTCAAGTACAAAGGTGCTCCAGAGGACATGCTGTTTACATCATTACATAGAACTTTTTTGTTCTTCACATTTTTTACGATTTAATATTTTTTTCAACGCAACTCACTTTTAAAGAATTTATAACTCTTAAAGTTTTTTTGGTTACACCTTATTTTTAACAAAAAAAAAATAAAAAGAACTTATTGTTTTTGAAAATATAGATGAATTTAGTTAATTTGCTTTTTTTTGTCTCAGAAATACATCATATTATTTTGGTGGTGTCTTTTTTAGACACCTTGTATTTTCTGCTCTGGGTTCCATTGCGAAATTGATGGTTGTCTAGTGTTTGTCGTTTTAATTATCAAATACAAATCGGTAGCTGGCAAAGATAATTTCTTATCATCTGCGCTTTCTCAAATAATAATTACTCCACACGCGTTCCTCCGTCATTAAGAACCGTCATGAATTTTTTCAGATTTTTCCAAGACCCAAAATGTTATGGAAAAATGGGCGAAAATCACAAACCTGCGAAATGACTTGTAATGTATATGAAAATGTTCAGAAAATAACAGGGAATGCGTGGTTAAATTTTCAGCCCAATCATACTTGCAGTTTTCTTGTTGCTCACTTGTAAGTTGGGTAGAAATTTCTGTCGATTTTAGAAATTTTTTCGCGCGCTCTCAAAAAACCAATATTGATGATATTACATAAATTTGTAGCCAGTTTCTTCTAGAATCCAATACCTCTATTCCCAAGCATCTACCACCTCTATAAACAGAAATTCGTTTGTTTGAACAAGCCGATGTCCGTCAGCGTAAATCTGCAGAGTCGATGTAATCGCTTCCCATAAGTCCCCATGTTAATTTTCGGTTGGCGAAAAATGGTAGAAAAATGTTAATAATTACTCCACACGCTTTTTCTCGCCATTAAGAACAGTCATGATTTTTTTCAGATTTTTCTGAGACCTAAAATTTTTAACAAATTTTCCTGAGAAAAATGGAAAAAAATCATAAACTGGCAAAATGACTTCTAATATATATGAAAATGTTCATATAATAATTGGGAATATGTGTTCAAATTTTCAACCTAATCGTACTTGCAGTTTTCTTGTTGCACACTTGTAAGTTGGGTAGATATTTCGGTCGATTTTGGAATTTTTTTCGCGCGGTCTCAACAAACCGATATGGATGATATTACATAAGTTTATAGCTACTTTCTTCTAGAATCCATTACTTTTATTCCCAAGCATCTACCACGTCTACAAACCGAAATTCGTTTGTTTTAACGAGACGATGTCCGTCAGCGTAAATCGGCAGAGTCGTTGTTATCGCTTCCCGTAAGTCCCCATGTTAATTTTCGGTTGGTAAAAATGGTGTAACATTTTTTTTTTGGAAAAAAAATTAATTAATACACTTGCCCGTCATTAAGAACCGTCATGATTTTTTTCAGATTTTTTTGAGACCCAAAATTTTTGACAAATTAAATGTAGATGTAGAACTAATGGTGATATTACACTTAATATTTAAATCTCGATTGGTTTCGTTTAAATTTGAAGGAATTGTGATATGCCTCTAAATATCTCAATTTACTCCAATTGAAATTATACAAAAAAAAAACGCAAATAACTTCATGTGTGGCCAATTAATTTAAAACCATTGATACACGACTATATTACGAGTACACCAATTAATCATCGTTGGGAGGAATTAACGCACACCAGTATTAAGTTAGCAAATGTAACCCACACGCATGTTCATAATTCACAATTGCATTTAAAACCTATCGACAATTGAAGTACAACAGCGGCATTCTTGCATATTAATTCAGCGGACAATTAAAACACAATTGAGCGTGAAACATTCATTACACACACGCTTCAAACATTTTGAAAAATACAATGCTAGCGAAGAATTTGTTGTGTTTACCGAGGTATATTGTTTATAAGCTGTTCCTTCGTGTGGGTCGTGAGAAACTGGGAAATTGGTCGGGGATGGTGTTTGTATTTGTTTTGTATGTGTCTAATATATTACTTAACACCCTCTTGGGAATTCCATGTTTACGTTTACTCTTTCCATTTCTTGGTGTTTAAAACGGCGGTACTGTTTTCCCCGGTGTATTGTTTGAGTTAATCCGATCATGGGAATGATTAACACAGTTGAATAAGTTCTACGGTAAATGTTTTATATTTCAAATAAATAAATTAAGACAAATGGTTCTTAGAATACCAGAATATCCAGATATTGATAAATCATTCACAAAAATCGCCCCTGAGGTTATTTTGATTCTGCTGGCTGCAAATGAACAAATTTTGAATATAAAAAAAAAATTCTTCGTTCAATCACTGGCCTATTATATCTCAAATAAATGTGCCAAATTTGAAAAAAAAATCGGTGCATCAGTTTTCGAGATATCGTGGTCACCGAGTTTGAAAATGCGGTTTTGAGAAAAACGCTTTTTTTCTGATTGAAACAATATCGAGTAATATTACCTTAGTTACGATATGTCATAACACACTTATATTTCCCTAGGGAAATATGAAGTGTTCATATTTCCCTAGGAAAATATAACCATAAAAAAAATGTCATTAGGAGCTTCTCGCAAGAATTGTTTTAATTGCTCTCAGGACAACACCTCCGATTTCTTAGGAAGGTATCTTTTATGGATTTTACAGCTTTGGATTTTACCGGAACCAAACATTCACGGTCTTTCGTCGCTTGCGTTAACACATAGTTTGACATTTCACCAATTTATGAAACAAAGCAAAAATCAAAACAAGTAAACTACGATATTTACAAACAAGGCCCTTAGCAACGTTACCAATCCGATAAATTAATTTACAATCCAATATTTTCCCATTTACAGAACAATATTGTTTCAATCAGAAAAAAACTATTGATTACAACACAGGAAATATGAATGCATTTCCCTTGGTTGTCTTTACATCCCTCGGGACGTAACTAGCCAACCTCGGGAAATATACTATTCATATTTCCCTAGTTGTAATAATAGCTATTAATACTCCTCTAACAATTTTAATTGGACTAATATATTCTCCAAAGATATGAAAATGTCAAAACCCAAACATCGATGCTTTGAAATTGCTGACTGGGCAGAAAACAATGTACACTTTTTTCTTTTTTGATTAGTTTATATGTGGTCTACGGTGTATAGTAGAGTGGTTCTTATTTTAGAAGTATATGAAAATCAACGGGACAACCCGGAAACTTGTTCGTATAGACGAAAAACTAACAATCGTAAATTTTGAGCCATATCGAACATTCCGTAACCGAGCCCTAGCCCTCTAAAATTTGAAAACGTGGGTTTATTCCCTTTTTTTTCATTTTGGTTCACCCTAATATTAAACGGTCCACCCTAATGGCCGAATTATATATTATGTCGATAGAGGACGTTAATGTGAATCCAAAACGTGTTTATTTGTTGGAATTGGACTAAAATTGACGAAGTTATTAATGTTTTACGAAACTACAAGCCAAAGATCTAAAATATCGGCCGGAGAATTAAAAACCCTGGACTAAAAGTAAAAATGCAGACCGAAAACTTGAGAATTCAAGTAAAGGAAAATTAATTTGCCATTTTTACCCCCAAAATAATTCTTAAGCTCAAAGTAAATTTCTGGCCAGAAACTCAGAAATAATAGCCAGAAAATAAAAAATAAAATCACCCAACAAAATCAATCATTCAAGTTAAAAAATCTAAAAAATATGAAGAAAAACATAAATTTAGACCAAAGTCGAAAATTCGGGACTAAAAATCAAAAACGCAGATTAAAAAAATTGAACAAAATTTCGGCCAAAATAAGGAAAAATTTATACCGCAAAGTCGAAAATGCAAGCAAAAAATCTAAAATAGAGGCAAAAAAATCAAAAATCAACAATCGTGGCCAAAAATCAAACATTTTGACTCGGGCCTAAAAATAAAAAATGCAGACCAAACAAATCAAAATTTTCTGCCAAAATGAAGGAAATGTAGGACAGAATTTAGACTACAAAATCGAAAATACAGGTCAAAAATCAGAAATATATACTAAAAAAAATCCACAATCGGGACCAAAAAATAAAAAAATTGACTAAAACTCGAAAACCCTGGTTTAAAAATAAAAAATGGTAATGTGGCCATCATGTTACTTTCTCCGACTTGATGGTATCATTTATATTTACGCTTTCGTGGTTTATTTTCTATTAAAATCATATTTTAAATGTAAATCGAATGTTTCGTAGACTCGGATGAAACTGACGTTTAAAACGTCAAAATTATGAAAGATGGGAAAATTATGCTTCAAATTGAAAAACTCGGTTTACTCAAAAACTAACGAGATTTCGAAAAAAACTTATTCTTTAAAAGTTGTTCATTTTGGGATTTTCTACAATTATTATTCATATAAATTTGCTGTAACTATTATCGTTTCATAATTATACACCAAAAATTAAAAAAAAATTAATAGATTTTTTTCTTGAATAGCAATGATTTTATGAAAAATATTTTTAAGCAAAAGATGTTCATTTCTTTGTTGTCTTTAATGTTTGTTTAAATGTTTTTGTGATATTTTTTACATGTAAGAAAATATTGGCAAAAAACAAAAAACAGTTGAGGTAAACACCCCAAAAGCTTTTCAGTTCTTCAGATTATCAAATAACACGTATGTTCAAAGTTTCATATCAATTGATCTTTTAGTTTTTGAGATACAGCGCACACAGACAGACACACACACACACACACAGAGAGAGACAGACACACACACACACACACACAGACCACAGACACAATTTTTTTTTTCCAGAAATTGTGGAAATGGTATCTAGGGACCCCAAAACGGATATTTCCGCAAAAAAAAATTTTGAAAAAAAAATCACGATCACAATACTTTCTCGTACTTCGTAACGGAGAAAGTAAAAATGTAGACACACTAATCAATCATTCAGGTTACAAATTCAAACTATAGGACCAAAAATAAGAAATTCGACCCTAAAAATAAAAAATACGGACCTGAAAATTGAAAATTTAGGCCAAAATAAAGAATATTTCGACTGAATGATCACAAAAGATCAAAAAAAAAATAGTCAAAAAACGAAAAAAAATAGGCCAAAGATCTTAAATATGAGCCAAAAAATCAGAAATCCCGGTCTGGAAATAAAAAATGGTGACCAAAAAATTGAAAATTCAAGTAAAAGAAAAACAATTGTTCTTATATATTTTTATATCAATAGAATTAATATAATTTTTCATAATTTCGCGCTCTGTTCAAAAAATTGTATCACACAATTTGAGCAAGCTTTGTGTGCTTTTTCCAAAATCTTCATGTCGAATGAATTTTGAGTTTTTTATGAAAGTTTCAAATCGATTCTTATATTTATTTCAAGCCACCAAAATTTTAACAATTTTTTGCGATTTTTCGCAGTGATTACATGAAATTATGACAAAATCTGGCGACGGTGTATAAGCAGTTTTCCGCATAATAATAATCTCAAATGATTTTTGAGTAATTTCGGAAAATTTTAAGTTTTTGTTTGACAATTGTTTTTGTATATTCTTGAGAGCAATAAAATGATTAAAAATTTTCATAAGTTCGCGGGCTATTCAAGTAAAAAATTGGTTTTGATATTTATCCAGATTTTCCCAAAATCATAATTTCGAATAAATTTTGAGTTATTTTGGAAGGTTTTAAATCGTTGGCAGTTGTTTTTATATTTATTTCAAGCCACCAAAATTATAACAATCTTTTTCCGATTATTTACACTGATTACAAGAAATTATCATAAAATCTGGTGATGGTGTGTAAGTATTTGTTTACGTAATAATAATCTCTATGATTTTTGAGTAATTTTGAGTCCACAACAATTGTTTTTGTATTTTTTGAGAGCATTAAAATTATTACAATTTTCATAAATTCACGCGCTGTTTGAATAGAAGTATCACAAAATTTGATACAGGTGTGTATCCAGATTTTCCCAAAATCGTAATTTCGAATGATTTTTGAGTAATTTTGGAAAGTTTCGAATTGATGGCAATTGTCTTTATATTTATTTAAAGCCACCAAAATGATAACAATTTTTCATGATTTTTCGTGATAACTGATTATATAAAATCTGCTGATATTTCACATAATAATAATAATTTCGAATGATTTCTAAGCAATTTTAGAAAATTTTAAGTCGACAACAATTGTTTTTATATGTATTTGTTTGGGAGCATTAAAATAATTACAATTTTCCATAATTTCGTGCGCTGTTCAAATAAAAGTACACAAAATTTGGTTTTGGTGTGTATCCAGATTATTCCGAAATCATAATTTCTAATGTATTTTGAGTTATTTTAGACAGTTTCAAATCGATGGCAATTATTTTTGTATTTATTTGAAACCATTAAAATTACTACACTTTTTCATAGCTTCGCGCGCTATTGAAATAAAATGTATGTAAAATTTGACGTTGGGATGGATCTACCTTTTCAGGAAAACATAATCTCGATTGAATTTTGAATAATTTTGGAAATACAACCATAACCACAAACATAGCATTTATCAGTGAAGGGATCTCATCTACTTTAGACAAGTATAAAATAAGTGACAGAAATGCCGCGCATCTTCTAATTACCGTCGATGAAGGATTAGGTCACAAATCATGGAAATATACAAGTATGATCTAACTGAAACATTCACAACTCTGTCAATTTTAGTTAGGTTTTAACAAATAAATTCGTTTTGAATTCGTATTAACATCCTCTGTCGACACAGTATCTAGGGGGGCTAAAATGAAAAAAAAGGGAAAAAAAACGATTTTTTCAAATTTTAGACGCCCAGGGCTCGGTTAGGCCATGGTCGATATGGCTCAAAATTTACAGTTATTAGTTTTTTTATCTATACGAATAAGTTTCCGGGTTGTCCCGTTGATTTTCACATACTTCGAAACTCCCCCATATATGCTATAACCACTCTAGTGTATAGGTTAAAACAATTGTGTGTGCCACTTCCCGAAACAGGTTTTCCGGGCCTCTATTGCTTCTTTCGACCCGAAAAACCTTAACTTTCGCATCTTGGCACATAAATTACTTTTTTCGCAGAAGGTAAACGGATTGCAGCAAAATTATTTAAAAAAAAAATATAATTACCCAAAATTTGAAAGTGGGCGGCCCCCTGGTGTAGTGGGTGCAGGCGAGCGCTTGTGCCGGTTGCACCGCGTGCCGTGTGGATTCAAATTCCAGCCCGGGCGAAAGATTTTTCGGGGATCGAGAAGTACTCGCTCGGGTTCGTGGTTGTTGTGTGCACGTCTAACGTTATTCATTTATTCATTTACTCATCCCAAATTGAATACATAAATAATAACTTGGTCGTGACTGAACGGCTAATGCCAAAAGTCAAAGAAAAAAAAAATAAATTTGAAAGTAATCGGAAAGATACAGGGGTGTGTAGGTGATAAATGTTTTACTGTATTTATCGCGGATGAATATAATTGAAAATAAATTAATACCACTCGCATTCAACTAAGGCATAAATTAAGTCATACCAAAGGAATGAAATCAAGTTTACATTTTAACAACACTCAATGGTCTTGAGATGTCATATAAAGATGCAGAACTAACCGATCCAATCGAATCCAATCTTCCATCCGCGATATCATTATTATGGTAATTGTATAATTCCCGCAAATTAATCCGATTTCTGTTGCGAATCCTTCCACATCGTTATGCATTCAAAGAAAATATCAGCAAACATAAAAAAAATGAAATAATTAATATTTGCGTAAATGACAAGAAAAATAAAATATTCTAATAAATTAAGTTTAATTAATTAACAAATAAACAACGTATTATTCATTTTTTTTGGTTTCGGCGTTATGCCTGGCCTTGGTGATATGACCATTAGTCATTAGTTAGTTTTATAGTTTTTCACTGTAATTGTAATTCTTTTCTGTTGGGAAATAAATTATTATTATTAGCCATCATCAATGTTTATATATATTTTAAATTATAAATTAAATAAATAAATGAACAAATGAATAATGAAATACGTATACAAACAACCACGGACCCGAACGAATACTCAATCCCCGAAAAATCTTTCGTCCGGGCTGGGATTCGAACCCACACGGCCGCGGTGTAGCCGGCACAAGCGCTCGCTTGTACCCACTACCCAAGTTATTAAATGAAACAAATAATTTTGTGATTTTAAATATAAAAATAAAATAACCAGAAAATAGCTAAAAATTTCCATTTAATTTTAAATTAGATTTCTTTGGGACAAAAAAATACACAATTTTATTCTTCTTGAAAAAGTGTGCGTGTCAATCTGTAACTTTTTTATTATTCATCGTAAAACATTGGAAGAAGTTTCCTTTTCATCAGATGAGAGAGACTAATCAATTGCCGTTTGCCGTTTGAAATTTTCAGCTGGCTTAAATAGCAAAAAATTTTACTAGGGGTCTGACAATAAATAAACTTTTGAAAACTGAGAAACAATTAAAAAGTATACAAAGAAACTAAAAATAATGAGCCTTTTAAGATTTCTGCTGTAAATAAAATCAATGGGTTTAACGTATTAACGGTTGGTATGTCTGGAATTGAGAATTGGGATTATCTAGCGAAACGAGTATTTGCGACCAGTTTAATTTCGTACAGAAATCTCATCCATAAATTTGACCGGCCGCGCGCTGTTTGTTATTAATGTCCCGGATTAATCTAATTCTTTAACACCTAATTAGAAATGTTGGAGGCTACATCTTCACCAAAAATTAAAGTTATGTAAGTTGGCAACGGTAATCGCCGCTTACATAGTGTTTATGTGGCAATTAACGTTATTCAATGGTCAAAAATAAAATAAAACAATATCTAATCTCTGGTGCGATGTTATTGTAGCAAACATTTCATGGGCATCTTGATTTAATTTTACAAACTGTTCTTTTAATAGTAGAATTAAATTACATATTTATTAGACATAAATAACAATGAAATAGTAGGTTATACAAGGTGTATTTGAAATAACGAACAGCCTCCTAACCACAAAGAGATTATATTATTTTTAAACAATATTCGCAATTATTTTGTTTATAACTGTAACAAAAAGCCCGCAATTAATTATTAAAGTTAATGAGTAAAAATACGCAACATGTTTGGGGGCAGTGGTAATGTGACCTAATTTTTAAACGGCATCGGCTTTAGATATCGAATTACAACAAGCGCGTAGGAAATATCTGAGTGCTCTTTAAGCGTCAATGAACTTGAGGACTGTTTATCTTTTACAAAAAAAAAAAACGTTGCGATAACACTTCAAATTTCGGAGGCAAGAAATCGTATCTCGCGTTTTAAATAAACAAACACATATTCCATGCAGTCCTAATTAAATGAGAAAAGCATCGGTTCTCAAAATGTTTAAAAAACCTCGAAAAATTTGGAAAATTAAAAAAAAAAATTCGAATAAATTTTGACGGAAATGGGTTCACAAATATTTTGTGTATGTGCCCTTAAATGCCTGTTCGTTATTTCAAATACACCCTGTATAACTTTTTGAAGATTTCATTTTTTAAATGAATGGGACATCCATGGACCCGCACGGCCTCTTCTTCGTTCCGAAAAAGTGACCGCACGGATGGGATTCGAACCCACGACCTCGAGGCTCAGAAGCAGGAACGCTACTCACTAGGCCACCGAGGCCTCCTGAACCAATGAAATAAATGTATTTTATGTTGGACGAAATAATCTGTAAAATTTAATTTTTTTTTAATTTCATTATTTGGATAACTATCTGAAACAAGTATTTTTCGAATACCTGATATAATGGCCATATACCTTCAAGTCATTATTGGAGGTTTGGAAAAATTAATTACTGAGAAAAATATAATAAATATTTATTAAATTTAAATTCTTACATTAGTCTTAATTAAAGTTTTGCTTAATTGAATATATTGTCAATCACGGGTTTGATTTATTGAAAAGTTATTGGAAACGAGAATTTGTTCCCGGAGTCTGTCGATGGGGAAAAAATTAGGTCTCGGAAATCTGAATTAATGGTTCACCGTTGTTTCGTACAAGAGATCTGCGCTATTGATTTCAGAGAAATAATATGTATAAATCAAATTATGAGGCATAATCATCTGTCGGCTTTTGTTTCGAAACTAACCTTTCCCAGAATATAACGCAAGAATTAATATTTGATATGTATATTATATACATTTCAATCGATTGATTGATTGATGAGGAACTTCTGAGGTGCACGTTTACACTCCACCTTTTAAGTGCGCTTTTGCTTTCAGAATGTATTTTTTCTATTTTGCGTCTAAAGCTACGCGCACACTTATCGGAATCGGACGGACGGCACGCATCGGCAAAAATTGCTTAACACAGTTGTAAACGAGTCAATGCACATTTATCCGTTCCATTTACAACTGTGTTAAGCAATTTTTGCCGATGCGTGCCGTCCGTCCGATTCCGATAAGTGTGCGCGTAGCTTTAAACGCACTCATATGGATTTGTTAATAGCTCGCAGAGTGCTTTAATAATTTAATTTTTCAAGGTTGGTACCGTTAAAATTCAGAGCCGTCAACCTGTGCTAAATTTTCGGCGAGATAGTTTTGAGGTTATGTGATGTGTGGAAATCGCAAACTAAGTTCAAATTGAAATGTCAATTATTAGTGTTACCAACCATCCTTACAATTTTTTAAATATGTATGAGCAATTTTTTTAATTTAGAAATGGAAAAAGGTTCAAAATAGAAAAATCTGTAAAAATACTCTTTCATAAGGCCTTTATTCGTACTTGCCCTACGCTCGTCGTTTTCTAAACTTGGACGCGTGCGAAAAAATCACGCTTAACTCGTTTTTTTTAATATACTATTTATTTGACGTCAACTATTTCAAAACCAGCCTATTATTCGTGTTGCCTAAACTACGAATAATGAAACGCACATGGGCGCAAAATAACTACCACTTTAAGTACTTGGTCTATGACCTCGCCACCGTCTTGGAGTCAAACCTGAAGTCAAAGATAGGAACTATATTCTGGTGCCGTGTTCATATTTAATGAAACGCCAATTTTTGACACAATTTCTTAACATACATAACGTTAATTTTCTCTCTCTCTCTCTCTCTCAGGCATAGCCAACTCAGCAACAAAATTCTGTGGCTCACACCTTATCTTAACGCAACTCGTTGCTATGGAGATATCGGCACACAAACTCCTATGTCGCTCGTGCTTTTAAACTTATCTCTCGTAATGTAAAATGCTTCATAACGTTACTTATATCGTGAATAAGTATTGTTAGCTACAAGTGGCAACAAACATATTTATAAAAAAAATATACTAGTAGATCTAACAAAACTTCGATTTACGTAGTATTTATTATTTATATTGTGGCATTGTTAATTTTTGTATATTTTTCCCTGTAATTGATATATCCGTTGGTAAACAAATTATTATTATTATTAGCATAATTGAATGAATCGTAAAATCAATCACGTACGCACTTTTACATTAATTCCACCGATAGATTCCAGAATGGCGAACAATTGTCCAGACATTATTATAATAACGCATTGTCCTGTTGCAGTTCGTGAGAATTTGCAATGATTAATAGGCCGCACGGTCGTAAAATCGTAATGACTTAAAAAAAAATATCAATTGTTCCTTTTTGTTGACTAATGCAGGTTCTCAGAACCGGCAACTAGATTCCTGGTTATCACCTCTCTCTTAACTCGATCGCACTTCCTTATCAAGTGTGCGGGCAGTTATCAATTGTAAAGGCTATTGTTTTATTAATTTGAATACGATCAGCGCCGGTTTAATGGTTTTCGGGGCCCTGCTCCATTTTTACTTTCTCCGTTACGAGGTCCGAGAAAGTATTGTGATCCTAATTTTTTTTCCAAATTTTTTTTACGGAAATATCCGTTTTGGGGTCCCTAGATACCATTTCAACAATTTCTGGAAAAAAAAAATTGTGTCTGTGCGCGCTGTATCTCAGAAACTAATAGAGCAATTGATATGAAACTTTGAACATACGTTTTATTTGATAATCCGAAGAACTGAAAAGCTTTTGGTCAAATTTCGTACACCGGAAGTGGGTGTTTACTTTGACTGTTTTTTGTTTTTTGCCAATATTTTCTTTAATATGAAAAATATCACAAAAACATTTAAATAAATATTGAAGACAAGAAAGAAAGTTTATTTTGTTTGAAAACATTTTTCCTAAAATCATTGTTATTCGAAAAAAAAATTATAATTTTTTTTTTCATTTTTGGTTTATGAATTATAACACGATAATAGTGATTATCGTAAATTCATTCAAGGATGGTTGACAGGAATTCGGGCTAAGGAAGTGCGGATGATTTGGGAATTGACGTAGCCAACTAAGGCATTCTGCCACAACCTATAATTTGGATAATAATCATTTATAATGATGAAAGGGACATACACTAAACATCCATGGACCCGCACGGCCAGTTTTCGTTCCGAAAAAGTGACCGCGCGGATGGTATTCGAACCCACGACCTCGAGGCCCGTGAGCAGGAGCTGTACTCACTGGGTCACCGCGGTCCCTGCCAAAGACTAATTTTTGATTTTTTTTTAAATTAAACATTTCTTCAGATAAGTATTTTGGGAAAAATATTGTTTAAACAAAATCGGAAAAAAAACAGAAAATTACTTAATTCGTTTTTGTAATTAAATATTTTATGGTTGGCGCCGAAATCAGGTTTAATTAACGTTTTATTGAAATTGATAATAATTCGCATAATGGTGGAGGCGCCAAAATTCGTTTCTGGAAACTTCTCTTCGTAATTATAAGTACGATTTTTCAGGAAGAATGTGCAATATAATTAAAAAAGTTATAGAAAATATTATTAAAAATTTATTTTTAAAGAGTACATATTTACGGTCTTAACTGAAACTTTTATAGAATATAAAAAAGTTTCAAGTTTTTTTTTTGACGAACGAAATTGATTGATTTATAATAATTCGTAAGAGAATTTATATGTCTGCATTTGGATGCGATGGTGCCTAGAGATAAACGATTAAATTATAACATTAGAAAACTTTTGAGGAGACACAAAAAAAAGAACGGAATCGCCATGAAGTCGCGTTTACGTAGCCATTTTTTTTTTATCGAGACGTCTGTTAATGTCGATTTATAGAAGAAAGGAAAAGTTAATTCAGCACGGTTTCGCATATGCATATTCAGTTTTTTTTGCAATAGTATTTGTTGTCAACACTGAATTTTAAATTATTAAAGTAATTAATTACCCGGTTTTCGATAATAAAAATAGTATGGATTTTATTAATAAATTTAACACGTGCTTAAAGTTTTTTTTTTTGCATTTTTGGTAACCTCATTGATTTATTGAAGATATAACTCGACGAAATATCGAATAAAATAAAATGTAATAGTATTTTTTTAAAATTTTGTTCGCTTATGTTTCGGCGAGGAAATAATTAAGAATTAAATGTAGTCATTTAAATTAAGTTGGCTTAAATTAATAAATCTGTAATATATGCAATAATATTCAATTAAATAATTCACGGGCCTCGTGGTCGTGGGTTCGAGTCCCATCCGTGCGGTCACTTTTTCGGAACGAAGAAGTGGCCGTTCAGGTCCATGGATGTCTAGTGTATGTCCCATTCAATATTAAAATGAAATCTCAAAAACTTAATTATCGTTAGTGGCCGAATAGTAGATGCTTACGCCAATTCCAAATCATCCGCACTTCCTCAACCCGAATTCCCGTCAACCATCCTTCCTTTAAAAAAATAATAATAATAATAATTCATATATTTGTTACGTTGTGAAAACTGAATAGACTTTGATAAATAAATGCATGTGCTGATTCTTTATAGGCTATCGATCCGGCATCTTTCTCCGGGATGTTGGTGATGTTTTCTTTAGAGCCGAGGAGGATTTTTGGCCTAGTCTGGTACGCTCCTCAGATGTCTGGAGGTCGGGGGCGGCCAAGCGATTGAAATCGGCGCAGTCGGTTAGATTAATAGTCATCTTTCAAGATTGGCGCAGTCGATTGGAAATTTCTAATTTTTCAGAGTCACAAACAGCTTGAATATTCATATATTTCAGGCTATTTTTATTACATTTAAACAATTTTACATTCGATTATTTGTCATTTCCTCATTATTCATTGTAGAAAGCGTACTTAAGAAATGAATTGAAATAGATTCTGAACCTGTCCACTATAGTAATCCTACCTCACAATAGCAATACCATTTAAGTCCACTTACACGGAGCAGCGCGCCTCTAATTAAAACCACCATAAATATTCCACATGCAACCAGAAAATCACATAAATATTTAAAAACGTCTAAATTATTACTCAATTCCATCCTCGAAACGCACACACAATACTTCTTCTTTTTCTAACGCAGAATTCAATAAATAATAATTAAGCCCGAAAGGATTAACAATTAGGCGGAATTAATTATATTTTCGGCGCTTTGTAGAATTATTATTATACAAAAAAAAAGAAAGAAAAAACGGAGACACAATACTGGTCCAAGTTTCCATTCTTAATGTGACCTTTGTCGTCCGTGATTTCGATAAAGTGTGTATTTTATTGGTGAATACATAAAACTCGCGCGAGGTGAAGTTTATAAATTTATTCAAAGAATTTTACACGTTTAGCAATGGATATAATAATAACAATATTTTACGATGAAATGCCTTATGTTTAACTATTACATTGTGTTAAGTGAAACAAGTAATGGCTTTATAAATATTTAAAATCGGATTGGGTATTCAGGCAATAGATTCCGCCACTTTTGCGTGTTTCTACCTTTAACGGTGTTTATAATATTTATATTCCAGTAGTAAATTCAATTTTCCCATCAGCCACTAACTACACTGATGAGACCCAAAAGGTTGAAACCGGTCTGTAGGTGTTCTGATGGGGAAACAATATTTGATTTGAAATAGATTTTGCTGAATGAATTGGGCTTTATAAATATTTCGAGGAGAATTGAGATTTAACCATTGAGAGGTAGGTTGTTATTAATCGGTGAAAGAAAGGAAGAAAACGTGTTCGGTTCTCGATGGCAATTTGCTTAAGAGTGTGTGAGGCGGTGTAGTAATTTATAAGAGCATAAACTTGGTCCCGATCGGGCCGGAGACTTATATTTAGCGGGTATTATTTTGGCGGCAGCCAAGTTCAGAGTGTAATCATCTCTCGATAATTTATAACCGTAATTTCTTTTGGAGCGGGGCCCCCTTTTTAAAATTTGCATATAAAATGTGTCGAAAAAGGGAGGTGTTAATTAATGTAATTTACGACTCGATCCGACCGACCGCAAATATTGATATTGGCCTTCTGTACTCTTCTACCTGTTAGAATATAAAATAATATACTCGTACCAATAATAAATATGGAATTCGAACTAAAAAAAAATTAATAGATTTGTTTACCTGGCTACCTTTTTATTGCATAAAAATGAACCTTTTTGGACCAAACGCCCACTTTGTTGGGCTGCGTAACAACAATTTTGTCTCTGCTAAGTCTCGCTAAAGAAAAACAAAGCAAATGGAGCAGTGGCTACCAACAAAGGCAAGGTTGAAAGGAATGCCAAGAAAAAGATGGAGAGATGAAGTAATGGAAGACCTACGAAGAATGGAGGAGACTTGTAGAGGATAGCATGAATGGAGGCTTATGGTGGAGCAGGCCAAGACCCACTCAGGGTTGAAAAGCCGATGGAAGAAGAAGTCTCGCGATCGATACGAGGTTGCATAGTTTCTCTAATTTTTGAACAAAATCCTTCGATTAAACATGAAAAATTATTATAAAGATGTTCTTTAGGTTGATAGCTATTTTTATTGAAACATTGAAAGGGTCTTATATTATATAAACATTTTCAAAAAGTAGAAAAATGCGGCCTTTACCACAAAAATTTTAGCAGTCAACTACAATAAAAAAATTAATTTTTAAAAAAGGTGCAAAATGGAAATAAAATTCAATTTTTTTGGAAAAATTTCCTGAAATCAGTTGTAATAAGCGGTACGAAGCCGCGTGGAAGCTCCGCCCTAGTACTCAAGTTCCTACATACTTCCTTTCCCGAATCTCGCACCGAAATAAGAGTGTTAAATTTCTTTCTGTTTCCTTATAAATCTAAACGTGATTACGGCGAGTCCACCTGCTCAAGAAAGATGCCAATCTCCTGAATAAGACCCACGTTCAAACCTTCATGTTTATCCCTGTATTAGTTTTTGAGATACAGTGCGCACTTTGATTTTCACCTGACCTTAGCAATTTCATAAGGTCAAACCAAGGTCACAATCGTATGTTCCCCTCCAAACCGTTCAACTTTTATCTAAAACAATTTTTAAATTTATTTTCAACTGCCCAATACCACAATTTCCAACTGTCAAAAAAAAACTATTTTCAACTGCTTACACTGGCCATTTTAACTGTCAAAAATTGCATTGTTTATCTGCTTCAAATGACCAACTGCAACTGCCAAAAATGACAATTTCAATTGGCAAAAATGACAATCTGTAATTGCCAAAAACTACAGTTTTCAACTGTAATTTTTTTTTTAATGCCAACGATGACCATTTTCAACTCTCAAAAATAATAATTTTTAGCTACCAATAATGACAATTTTTAACCTCCAAAAATTACAATTTTCAAATGCGAAAATTGATCATTTCCAGCAATCAAAAACTGCCAAAAATGGCAATTTTCAACTGCAAAAAACTACAATTTCCAACTGTCAAAAATAAAAATGTTCAACTGCTAACGATGACCACTTTAACTGGCAGAAAATGCAACTTTTAACCATTTACGATGATCGAAAATGATAAATTCAAAATGCCAAAATTTTCAACAGCAAAAACTTCATTTCATCTGTCAAAAAATATATAAATGACATTAAAAAATCTCTCTTTTGACAGTTTTTTACAGTTGACATTGTCATTTTTGATACTTGAAAATTGACTTTTTTGGCTTCTGAAAATTTTTCTCAATTTTTGGCAGTTTAAAACTGTAGTTTTTGGCAGTTGAAAATGATCAAATTTTGTAGCTGAAAATTGTTATTTTTAATTGCCAACGATGATCAGAATAATTATTTCTGATTTCAGCTACCGAATTGAGAATTTTTAACTCAATCAAAAACTACAGTTTTAAACTGCCTAAATTGACAATGTTCAGAAGCCAAAAAAGTAAATTTTCAACTACCAAAAAATGACGATTTTCTACTGCCAAAAATTACAATTTTGAACTGCAAAAAAATACAATTTCTAACTGTCAAAAATGATAATTTGAAACTACTAAAGATGACCATTTTTAACTGCCAAAAATGAACTGCAAAAAATAAACATTTTTAACTGCCAACGATGAACATTTTTAACTGTCGAAAATAATAATTTTCAGCTACAAAAAATCTTTGATAGATTTGATAGATATTAGATACGTTTCCATCCATATTCATCCATATTATTATTTTAAATAAATAGATTTTAAATAATCGTACATTTTTCAATCTACTTAAAGAATATATCTAAAACAATAGCTACAAAATCTTAAAAAATCTTGAAAGTGATTCTGCTTAATAATTTTGTAAAAATCCATTACATTGCGTAGATTTTTAGAAAATTTCACATAAAGACATAATTTGTTGCTCCAATAATTGCACATTGTTCAATCTGTCTAAGAAATTTAAATAAAACAATAGCTACAAATTTTGATCCTTTAAGAACACTTGAAAGCAATGCATCTTAATATATCGCACAAATGTCTGAAATTATTGAGTTGTTTGATGAAACATCATTATTGGTTGATCGTCCACAAGATGGCGCCACGCATGATTGCAATCATTTTATGGGAAATGCGTGCCTTAATGTATCGCACAAATGTCTAAAATTATTTAGTTGTTTGTTGAATCATCATTACTGGGTGATCTTCCAGTAGATGGCGCCCGCATAATTGTAATCATTTTATGGAAAATGCGTGCCTTAATATATCGCACAAATGTCTAAAATTATTTAGTTGTTTGTTGAATTATCATTACTGGGTGATCGTCCAGTAGATGGCGCCCGCATAATTGTAATCATTTTATGGGAAATGCGTGCCTTAATGTATCGTACAAATGTCTAAAATTATTTAGTTGTTTGTTGAATCATCATTATTGCTGATCGTCCACAAGATGGAGCCACGTATGATTGTAATCATTTTATGGGAAATGCGTGCCTAAATATATCGTACAAATGTCTAAAATTTTTTAGTTGTTCGTTGAAACATCATTACTAGGTGATCGTCCACTAAAACAATTGCTACAAACTTGAAACTTTCAAAATTAACTAAAAACTGATTCTACTTTATGATTTTGTAAAAATCTTAAATTATCATTAGCCAAGTTTTCTAGATAATGACGTAGGAAGAAGACTTCCTCAGTTCGAAAATTGCACATTTTTCAAGCTGTTTTTAAAAATAGAAAAACAATTGCTACAAACTTGAAACTTTCTCAATTAACTAAAAACTGATTCTACTTTACGATATTGAAAAAATCTTAAATTATCATTCACCAAGTTTTCTAGATAATGACGTAGGAAGAAGACTTTCTTGGTTCGAAAATTGCACATTTTTCAAGCTGTATTTCAAAATAGAAAAAAAATTGCTACAAACTTGAAACTTTTAAAATTAACTAAAAACGGATTCTACTTTATGATTTTGTAAAAATCTTAAATTATCATTCGCCAAGTTTTCTAGATAATGACGTAGGAAGAAGACTTCCTCGGTTCGAAAATTGCACATTTTTCAAGCTGTTTTTAAAAATAGAAAAACAATTGCTACAAACTTGAAACTTTCAAAATTAACTAAAAAATGATTCTACTTTATGATTTTATAAAAATCCTCAATTATTGTTTACCAAGTTTTCTAGATAATGACGTAGGAAGAAGACTTTCTTGGTTCGAAAATTGCCAATGTTTCGAGTTGTTTGAAAAAATAACCAAAAAAAAAATGATAAACAACAATAATAATTCAAATTAAAAGAAAGGTAACACATCTCTCACCCGAGTACTGTAATTTTTAGGAAAGTCAAAACACCGGGGTATCGTAATTAAGTAATAAAGTCGAACCGATCATTCGGACGATTAACGACGTAATGGACCAAGCCGAGTATTTAATTATCGGGTTACCATTTATAATTACCATTCGCGGCCAATCCATACAATAATAATCACTGTGTATCGATGCGAAGAGCGCGGCATGCAAAACATTGCATTGTTACCTGTTATTACCTGACAGCCAATAATAAGACGTCGCAACAATTAAATGATATAATTGCAATGTTAAGTTATGCTAAATGTATTCATAAATGCGTCTATTACCGAGTGGATTTTAAATATATTAATAATGTATTATAATATTATTATGTCATTATGCTTTATAAAATGTTTATTTGAATTTTTTGAAAATTAGAAAAATCAAATGCTGACACCAATGTCTCCTTATGAATTCCTCAAAACCCTAAAAGACGGATCGGACTAAACAAGTCATCCTCAGACGAACGGACACGCCATACTTCAGATTCAATAATTGCTTACTAACCCCTTTTTTGCAATTTTATGTACTATTATTGTTTATTATTGTACTAGGCTGAAAGACCTCTGGTCAATTGTTAATTTTTTGTTAATGTAAGACGAATTATTTGAGATGAAATTCCAAAATAAAAAATACGCTTCGCTTCCGTTTTGTTAACGTAAGGGGAATTATTTGAGAAGAAATTCCAAAAAATACCAGTTTTTGGATTATTTGCTATTTTAATAACTATAAATGTTTTCTGTTTTTATAACTATAAATATGTGGAATGTTACTGTAAAAAAATATTCGAGCTTATTATATCATAAAACTTTCTTGGAAACTGTAAAAATCTAATTGAATGTTCAAATTTCCAGAAAAACTAGTTCTGACTTTTTTTTGATTATTCGCTAATAGTGCAATGCGAAAATTATTATAAAACATTGTTTAAATCCTTTTAAGGATTTTCTAAGAAATTGTAAAAATTCATCTGAAGGTTCACCCAGGCCATGTCACCCATCACTTCAGATTTTGATGATTTTTTTTTTACTAGTTGATATGACCAAATTACAAAATATTGTTGTCAAGTACATTCCAAGATATTGAGGTTGAAAATTTTTGGGGAAAAAGTGTTTTGCCTTTCTTGTGACTCCGCGGCAATCTTGCAGCTAGTACGAAAAAAATTAATAACTCGGTAAGTTATGAATATTCTGATGCCAAATTTTTACCATTTATTCTGTGAAAATCAATATTTTGTTTTATGTTCGCATGAATCCGGAAAAACTAGTTCTTGGATTATCAGTTATTCTAACAACTAAAAACATTTAGAATAGTACGGTAAAAAATCCATTGAATCTAATTTTTTTTCAGAAATTTTTGAAATCTCTTCGCGAAACGTATATTTCCATTAAAAAATATTTTTAATGATTTCCCGTATTTTCTAACGGAGAAAGATGTGTGTTGGTAGTTTGATTGTCTTTCTAAATCAGCGCGAGAGACAGTAAACGTAGCTTTATCTAGCAACTGCATCTAAATCACCGGAAAATAACTGCGAATAAACTTCACTCCAGTAACGTTTAGTACCTTCAAGCTCTTAATTAGTGTAAACAAAAGCGAGTTTATAATTGTGACGAGGCAGTTAGTGTATTTTCAGGAAACCCCAAACATCATTTTTTTGTGTATACTCCTACTACGAGAACGGGAATAATAAACATCCTTCGGCTTCCATCTGTATTCCATTTATAAATTTATATAAGTTTTTGTCTTGCCTTCGTTTTCTATTTATACTCCTTATAATTTAATTAACTCAAATGGAGGAGTAAATTTTATTATAACAATTTTATTACATTAAGTTTTTTTTTATAATGTTTAAAAATAAGATGAGGAGAACTTTGGTTCTTTATTCTTTGTGATTTTTATGTAGCAATGTAAATTTACTAAAAACTCAATTTGAAATCTGTTGCTAACTTCACAACCTTTATCACAAATATTTCAGTAGCCAACTACAATAAAAAAATCTCTACAAATAAAGGTGCAAAATGGGAAATATTTTTTTTAGGCGTAAGTGGGTTAAATAATGGCATATTATGAACGAGTTTTGTAAGTGGAGTTTTATCGCACGCGTTCAAGTCCTAAAATGTATTTATCGCACTTGTCTGTTTTCTAAGACGTGCGATAAATATCGTAATCAGTGATTTTATATCTGGTAGATACCAAATGTTGAATGAGTTGGGATGCCAACATCACAACACATGAAATGCATGGTACTTTTATTCACCATTTCACTCAGATAATGTACTTGGGCATAAATCTGTCTTTCTCGTGATCACGAATCCCATGAACCAATAGCGCTAAAACGTCAAACAATTATAAGCCGTATATAACTAATATATAACTTGCATAACCTCAAAAGATTAATATGACATTGACATATTACAGTTACCAACCTCTACTACTTTTGACTAAATTCCATGTTTTTTACTTTCTCCGTTACGAAGTACGAGAAAGTATTGTGATCGTGATTATTTTTTCAAATTTTTTTTAACGGAAATATCTGTTTTGGTATCCCTAGATGCCATTTTAACAATTTCTGGAAAAAAATGTTTGTGTGTGTGTGTGTGTGTGTCTGTTTGTGTTTGTGTGTGTGTCTGTGCGCACTGTATCTCAAAAACTAATAGACCAATTAATATGAAACTTTGAACATAAGTTTTATTTGATAATCCGAACAACTGAAAAGATTTTGGTAAAATTTCGTACACCGGAAGTGGGTGTTTACCTTAACTGTTTTTTGTTTTTTCCAATATTTTCTTAAATATGAAAAATATCACAAAAATATTTAAGCAAATATTGAAGACAACAAAGAAATAAACAGCTTTGGTTTGAATATATTTTTCATAAAATCATTGTTATTCGAGAAAAAAATGTATTAATTTTTTTTTGGTATACAATTATGAAACGCTAATAGTTACAGCAAATTTATGTTAATAATAATTGTAGAGAATGAACAATTAATGAAGAATAAGTTTTTTTCGAAATCTCTTTAGTTTTTGAGTAAACAGAGTTTTTGAATTTGGAGTATAATTTTTCCATCTTTCATAATTTTGACGTTTTAAACGTCAGTTTTATCCGAGTCTACGAAACGTTCGATGTACATTTTAAAATATGATTTAAATTGAAAATAAACCATGGAAGCGTAAATATAGATGATCACCATTTTTTTATTTAAAAAGGGCAAAATATAAAAAAAATAGTATAAATAACCCGTTTGTAAGTAGTTACAAACTCGTTCTTTATTACACTATTACGTTGTTCAGATTCGTATTAATAATCATAAACCGAATTTATTGGAGCAAAACTACAAATCTTCTCCATCCCATTCAACATTCAAATTCTAAAAGAAAACACTTCTTACACGACCATTGCACAACTTCTTCATATCCATCCGCGGAGGAACTATATAAATAACGGGCCGATAAATATGTATGAGTAAATCGAGTTGCTCACTTCTAATTAATCGAATGATAATTCAGATCCGTAATGGCCGGCTGAAATATGACTTTGGGATTTCGACACGCGGCTCGTTCGTCTCTCTAACTCTCTCGTAAAAATTGTGGCAGCGAACGAAACGCAACGAATTATTCATATCTGGGCGATAAATTACGCTTTTCCATTTATACACCTTAATTATAATTTATAAAACCTTGCAGCAGTTTTACAGTTGCCGTTTGATGCATCATCGATGTTGACAATTGGAATGTATTAAATCCCGACGATTTAATGGATTCACGTTATCTGGAATCAAATTATAATTTTTTTGGACTAATTTCCTTTTCTTTTCCGTGGAGTCTGGTACCGGCGTAATTAATAACAGTCATAACAAATTTCCTAAATTTATTTCGGACCGGGAGGAATGCCCGTGGTCGGTTTTTTTCAACAGGGCAATTTAAGTGCCACCGACTTTATGGAAGTCACTAATCGATTATAATCAGATAAACAAAATCTAAGATCGGTGTTGAGATATAAAGATCGACGACAATCATTAACATAGTTTCTTCATTGCTTTTTGTTAAGCCGCGTTGACGTGGTAATATGTTTTGTACAGTGCTGCAAAAAGTCACTAGATAGTACCGAACTTCATATTCGAGTTTTCCGTGGGAAAGTTAACAAACACACGGTTCTCGGAGAAAACTTACGCGGGGTTGTTAATACTTCGCAGAAGCCGTTATTGGGCTTCTTCCGCAGGCAATATATGAAGGAAAGTCTCTCGTTTTACTGTGCCAGGAAATAAATGCGCCGGTCGACGACGTTTAAACGTCAAATGTCCGGCCACTAGGAGCCGGTCACGGCAAACAAATTTCGCGACCGTTCGGCGACTCGATTTTTGCGCGTGGATAAGTTAGAGACTCGCATGGAGGTCGGGGAAAATACACGAGGTGTCATTAAAACTTCGGGGAACCTGTTTTAGCCTTATTTGCACGAGAAATTTGAAGGCAACTCTCAATTAAGCGAAAAATACATGGTAATGTCAAACAAATTTCCGGACGGCTTCTATTGGTCGACGCGGCGTCTCATCTGATTGGCGAAATAACATGACGTACTCTCACCTGATTGGCTCATCACTTTTAAAGCCTAGGCATAAATAAGCATTTTTAAAGCCTAGACCGCAAAAGTGATATTTCGCGTGATATATCTTACATTTCATATCAATCCGCGAAAAAATAAATAATAGCATGACTTTGTTCTAATGAATATTTCCTCTAAAATGATCAGGGAAGATAATATTCCAATATAAAGAAATTAACATTAAAAATCCAATGTTCCGTTTTGTTCATCTACACCCTGACGGCAGATAACGCGTGACAATATTCTAATTGTCAAGTAAGCGTGGGTTTCTACTTTATTCCTGCGTTTCGGCTTGCGAGATTTCGGCCACCTCCTAGTTACACCTCTTTGCAGGCATCCTTCTAGTTACACAACTGGATGAAACAAGTATTGAAATACCATTTTCGATCATTTGTTTATGTAGCCTCGTCTTACAATATTACAAGAAATATTTTAGATGAAGACAATTCTCGAAGCTCAATAAAAAGCACTTCAGCTCTCGTGAACCGGTTGCCTTTATTTTATCGCTGATCAGCAAAGCTTTGCTATTATTAACCACGCAGTTATTACACCGTGGCACACATACAGAAATAATTCGATCAAAACAATAATCGATAGGAATCAATCAAATTAATTAATTGGGAGAGAGAAAAAAAAGTTGAGCGGTCAATTAATGTGAGCAGAAAAAAAAACTCCATCGGAGGTATGATTTGTCGGGATGGTAAGAACATTTACAACTGCGGCCATAAATCGTGTGGACGCTTTTGATTGGATTTAATTAAAAAGCCTGCAGATGTCCTTAACGGGCGCTCACCGTCTAATTGCGTGACCGTTGCTTCTTCTCTCTTGCATTTTTCAGGTTTGTTTTCAAATAAAATTTAATGGGCTTAATCGGGAGGCGAGGAGCCGAAGAACCTGTCGACACTTTAAAAGAGATTTATTTTTGCTAATTCATTCTGCCAAATTTAATTCTATAATCCGTAGGCTGCGTTGGGTAGAAACAATAATAGTAACATAAAATTTATATTAATAATAATTAAGAAAAATAGAAAAAATAATTCTTGAGTACAAAGATCTTAAGTTAACAATGCTTTAATTACTAAAGTCAAAACAGTCTCTTGCCACCTTATTAAATTTTAATGTCAATAAATTGTTTTTCAAAGCCACCTTCGATTTTTATTTAGTAAAATGGCTACTGAAATGGTTGATAAAACGAGTTTTCTGCAAATAACTTTTAATGCGTTAGGAATTGGGACAGGATTGTTATAAGGAAAAATGTTTGTTTTTTAATTCTACGTTGAATGACATAAAAATTTACAGGGGCTCCAATTTAAAATAAGGAAAAAGGGCTTTAAATTTTGAAATGTTTGACACTAAATTTTGGACACCCTGTATAATTCATATCGATCAAACTTGGTTAACGGGACTATCAGACCTTATTTAATAAGTACCTTGTATGAGGTATTTTTATTTTTTATTCATTTTTTAAACCAATAGCGCAAAACTGATTTTTTTTTTAGTTTTCATTTTTTTTTGCTGATATCCCCGAATAGATTTCAATAAAATTATAGGAGTATTACAAAAGTAAAAGTATAATGGTTGTGTCGTAATGTGTTTAGGGTATTTGGAAATGTGTTTTAAGCACTCAAAAATATAAAGACTAGGTAATGTAAGGATTCCTAAGTCAATTAACTTTTGGCAGCAATCATCTTGAAAACGTAAGCCTGTGATTATTCGCATGATGGCGAGAGGTAGGCTAAATATATTAAATATTCAACCTGTTCGCAAGTGAGGGTTTTTCAATTTATTAATTATTGAGGAACATACAGGGTGTATTTGAAATAACGAACAGGCTCGTAACCACAAAGAGATTATATTATTTTTAAACAATATTCGCAATTATTTTGTTTATAACTGTAACAAAAAGCCCTCAGTTAATTATTAAAGTTAATGAGTGAAAATACGCAACATGTTTGGGGGCAGTGGTAATGTGACCTAATTTTTAAACGGCATCGGCTTTAGATATCGAATTACAACAAGCGCGTAGGAAATATCTGAGTGCTCTTTAAGCGTCAATGAATTTGAGGACTGTTTATCTTTTACAAAAAAAAACGTTGCGGTAACACTTCAAATTTCGGAGGCAAGAAATCGTATCTCGCGTTTTAAATAAACAAACACACATTCCATGCAGACCTAATTAAATGAGAAAAGCATCGGTTCTCAAAATGTTTTAAAAACCTCGAAAAGTTTTCGAATCAATTTTGATGGAAATGGGTTCACAAATATTTTGTATATGTGCTCTTAAATGCCTGTTCGTTATTTCAAATACACCCTGTATAAACTAAGTCTGCCAAAAATAATGCTGAACTTTGCAATAGAAAAAGCATTAACAGACAACAATTTTGACAAGTAAATCCTATGGTGCAGTTATTAAAAAAGGTGATGTGGCCATCATGTTACTTTCTCCAACTTTATATTTACGTTTTCATGGGTTTATTTTCAATTGAAATCATATTTTAAATGTACATTGAGCGTTGCGTAAACTCGGATGAAACTGACGTTTAAAACCTCAAAATCATGAAATATGAAAAAATTATACTTCAAATTCAAAAACTCGGTTTACTCAAAAACTAACGAGATTTCGAAAAAAACTTATTCTTTAGAAGTTGTTCATTTTGGTATTCTCTACAATTATTATTCACATAAATTTGCTGTAACTATTATCGTTTCATAATTATAAACCAAAAATTTAAAAAAATTAATAAATTTTTTAATCGAATAGCAATGATTTTATGAAAAATATTTTCAAGCAAAAGATGTTCATTTCTTTGTTGTCTTTGATGTTTGTTTAAAAGTTTTTGTGATATTTTTCATATTTAAGAAAATATTGGCAAAAAACAAAAAACAGTTAAGGTAAACACCCACTTCCGGTGTACCAAAATTTTACCAAAAACTTTTCAGTTCTTCGAATTATCAAATAACACGTATGTTCAAAGTGTCATATCAATTGCTATATTAGTTTTTGAGATACAGCGCGCCCAGACAGACACACATACACACACACAGACACACACAGACACAAAAAAAAATCCAGAAATTGTTGAAATGGCATCTAGGGACCCCAAAACGGATATTTCCGTAAGAAAAAATTTTGAAGAAAAAATCACGATCACAATACTTTCTCGTACTTCGTGACGGAGAAAGTAAAAAACGCAAGAGGGCCATCGTAGACGCACTAATTCGCTATTTTCCCACAACTTAGTCTTTAAATCCACCAGATGCAGAATATTTTCCGCTGATTTGACAACACTACACGCGTTGTATTGTAAAATTGAAATATTTCAAATAGTGTTACATTTACATTTAGGATATTTAAGAAAGAAATAAGTAGTAGATATAAATCTGGATTGGTTTGTCTGGACTCTGAGCGTGGTACCTGCATCCTCTTTTATATCTTTCATCGCTACTCCAGTGAGAGTAGTTGCAGTAGACACTGTGCAGATATCCTTATCACAACAACGAAACACCGAAACACATTCACCGCAGGCTCCAAGTGCTTTTACAGACTGGCACCGTTTTACTCAATGAATCATTTATACAATTCAAATTATATGAACGAATTTGAAAATTTACTATAAACTAGCTCAAGTCAATTAAAAGAGTCGATTCTTAGAAAAGAGTCGTTCATCACTTTTTCCAGATTACTGTTGTTCCTTCTACTTCGTTATACATTTTGAATACTATAATAAAACAGTTTTAACTTTGTTTTGTATACCTTGGATAAAAATAAATATCCAAGTTATACAAAACAAAGTTGAAAGTGTTTTATTATAATACTTTTTACCTTTTCAAAAGAGTCAATAATTGACTAACATAAATTCAAGTGCTACCATTTTTGTTAGAAGAAAGTTCGGATGATTTTTTAAAACATATCTAAAGATGTATTTGTCAAAATTTCAAGCATCTGTCGACAAAATTGTGTAATTTCTGGAAAAACTGCAAAATTTGTCTTTCAGTTTTATTCGGATAATTTTCTTTAAGCAGATCTGAAGATATGTTATTAAGGATGTGTCTGTCAAAATGTCGAACATCTGTCGATGAAAGTGTGGAATTTACAGGGCTATTTCTGGGAAAAATTTGCCATAACTATTATCGTTTCATAATTATAAACCAAAAATGAAAAAAAAAATGGTGATGTGGCCATCATGTTACTTTCTCCGACTTGATGGTATCATAGCTATTTATATTTACTTTTTCATGGTTTATTTTCAATTGAAATCATATTTTAAATGTACATCGAGCGGATGAAACTGACGTTTAAAACGTTAAAATGATGAATGATGGAAAAATTATACTTTAAATTCAAAAACTCAGTTTACTCAAAAACTAAAGGGATTTCGAAAAAAACTTATTCTTTATAAGTTGTTCATTTTAGCATTCTCTGCAATTATTATTAACATAAATTTGCTGTAACTATTATCGTTTTTTAATTATAAACCAAAAATTAAAAAAGTAATAATACATTTTTTCTCGAATAAAAATGATTTTATGAAAAATGTTTTTCAAGCAAAAAATGTTCATTTCTTTGTTGTCTTCAATGTTTGTTTAAATATTTTTGTGATATTTTTCATATTTAATAAAATATTGGCAAAAAACAAATAACAGTTAAGGTAAACACCCACTTCCGGTGTACGAAATTTTACCAAAAGCTTTTCAGTTCTTCGGATTATCAAATAAGACGTATGTTCAAAGTTTCATGTCAATTGCTGTGTTAGTTTTTGAGATACAGCGCGCACAGACAGACACACAAACACACACGCACAGGCACACACACACAGACACACACACTAACACAATTTTTTTTTAATTGTTGAAATGTCGTCTAGGGACCCCAAAATGGATATTTCCGTAAATAAAAAAAATTGAAAAAAAAATCACGATCACAATACTTTCTCGTACTTTTTCTCGTAACGGAGAAAGTTAAAATATTGAGACTTTTAAATGTAGATGGCGAAATGAGAGTGGCATTATCATTTTTACGACCAGATATAAACGATATTATCAAAAAACATCAAGCTCAAATTTGTAATTAATCACTCAATAAATATTCTGTTGGCTTTGTAGTACAGATAATTTTATTTTACATCAAAAATTATCATCATAAACTATTTTACCCAGTGTATTACACAAAGTAAAAATCTTTTAAACTTATAGTTACTGTGCCGCCAAATTTTCAAATTGTTAAAAGTGCGCCGCGACAGAAAAAGGTTGAAAATCACTCTGTATATATATTTCTAATACAAATTTAAGTTAATAAATATCAATAAACCTTTGGTTAAAACGTAGTGAGTGTTTATAATAACAACAACTTATTTACAATACTTTTAAATGGATGAAGCGGATACTTGAATAAACTCCAACTAATAAACATTTAACACTATTTCTTTGCATTATAAACGTCAGAACCCAAAATAATTTATTTAATTTCAATAAACAATACTCGGTACATTTTGATATTTTAATATTTCAATATTTACGTATTGGTACTTCATATTAATAAGGATATCAATGTGAAATAAATATTAATTTTACCAAATATTCGGAATGTTAAAATTCACAAGTTTCAGTTAATACCCATTTCATATGACTATCCTATTATGAATTACTGTAATTTACTGGCACCCTGTGCATAGTTACCTGCCAATAATTAAAGCTGCAATGGTTTACTTTTGAGTTTTAGGTTGCAGAGATGTGATGGAGAAATTATATGTTTGACCGTTTTATAACTTATCAGGTAAGGACAGATCCTAACTTTTCCAAAGGATGAGAGAGAGAGAGAGAGAGTAGGGAAATTTTATTTAGCAGAGCGCTTTCACAACTTTGGTTATTAGCGCCACAAACGATGGCTTGATAGCTACAAAAGTCAGGGCATGTACGTAATATTATATTTTTAATAACAATTTTTAAGTAACAAGAAAATGGATGTAGTTCTGGATATTATAATAGTTTTAATTTACCCAAAAAATCAAATTTGAAATTATTTTTCTCTGATAAAAATTTGTATATTTTCCACGCTTTACAATAATACCGTACCATAGAAATAAAATAACATTAACCATTTAGTTTTTAATTTATAAGTAACAAAAAAACTAGATGTAGCTCTGGATATTATGATAGTTTTATTAAATCCTCCAAAAAATTTCAAACCAATTTTCTCGGATAAAATTTTGTAATTTTATCACTGCACCAGAGAAAGAAAATAAACGAATCCATTTCTTTTTTCAGTTCCAAGAAGTGAATTGTGTATTCTACGATAACCTATATTATGTATTTATTAACTCACTTTTGTCGGCGGATGTATTTAATTACCCGAAAATTTTATCAATGCCGTTGGATTTGTTTGGCCAGTGATAAAAAAATAGTAATGAGTTTAACTGGGTGTGAGAAAATTTTAAATACTAGAAAAATTCAAGATATTTTATGATGACAAACCGAATTGTTATGTAAATGAATTTTTTATTTTCTCTTAGATCGTAAAATGACTCTAATAAAATTTTACAGGAATCAAATGCAATTGCTGAGTTTCAAATATCAATAATGATTTATTAAAATTTGAAACTTCTCTTACGAAGTAGTACGAGAAAGTATTGTGATCGTGATTTTTTTTTCAAATTTTTTTTTACTGAAATATCCGTTTTGGGGTCCCTAGATGCCATGTCAACAATTTCTGGAAAAAAAAATGTGTATGTGTGCGTGTGTCCGTGTGTGTGTCTGGCTGTGTGCGCTGTATCTCAAAAACCAATAGACCAGTTGATATGAAACTTTGAACATACGTTTTATTTGATAATCTGAAGAACTGAAAAGCTTTTGGTAAAATTTCGTACACCGGAAGTGAGTGTTTACCTTAACTGTTTTTTTGTCTTTCGCCAATATTTTCTTAAATATAAAAAATATCACAAAAACATTTAAACAAACATTGAAGACAACAAAGAAATTAACGTCTTTTGCTTGAAAATATTTTTCATAAAATCATTGTTAATCGAGAAATTTTTTTTTTATTTTTTAAATTTTTGTTTTATAATTATGAAACGATAATAGTTACAGCAAATTTATATGAATAATAATTGTAGAGAATGCCAAAATGAACAACCTCTAAGTAATAAGTTTTTTTCGAAATCTCTTTAGTTTTTGAGTAAACCGAGTTTTTGAATTTTGAGTATAATTTTTCCATCTTTCATTTTGACGTTTTAAACGTCAGTTTCAACCGAGTTTACGAAACGCTCGATGTACATTTAAAATATGATTTCAATTGAAAATAAACCTTGAAAACGTATATATAAATCGCTATGATACCATTAAGTCGGAGAAAGCAACATGATGATCACATCACCATTTTTTATCCTAAAATATTATAATCGTTAGTGTTAAGCTAAAGCCAACAAAAAAAATGGTGATGTGGCCATCATGTTACTTTCTCCGACTTGATGCTATCATAGCCATTTATATTTACGTTTTCATGGTTTATTTTCAATTGAAATCATATTTTAAATGTACATCGAGTGTTGTGTAAACTCGGATGAAACTGACGTTTAAAACGTCAAAATTATGATGGAAAATAAGATGGAAAAATTATACTTTAAATTCAAAAACTCAGTTTACTCAAAAACTAAAGGGATTTAAAAAAAAACTTATTCTTTATAAATCTTTTAAAATTCAGTCTGATTTTTTTTTTTTTTTAAATTTTGTAACAAACTTTTCTTATATTTCTACATCCCAATTTAAGCGTTTTACTACCTAAAATAATTTGTTTTATAAAAATTCGCATGTTATCAAAAAGAGTATTATTTTTTTGAAGCTAAGACTAAGAAATTTAGAAAAACACAAAAAAATTAAAAATTTAATTTTTGAAATTTTTAATGTATGAAGCGTATTATGGGGTTCATCTATTTTCAAAATAATTTTGGTTTATAAAAATCCGCCCATTATTAAAAAAGTTGTGACGTTTTGAAACTGAGACTGCAAGTGCATGATAAGAATTTTAGAAAAAATTAAATTTTTAAAACTTTTCAACTATGAAGCGTATTATGGGGTTCATCTACTATCAAAATAATTTTGGTTTATAAAAATTCGTACATTATTAAAAAAGTTATGACTTTTTGAATCTAAGACTGCACGCGCTTGCTAAGAATTTTCGAAAAAAACACAAAAAATTTAAAAATGAAATTTTTAAAACTTTTCAACTATGAAGCGTATTATGGGATGCATCCACTTTCAAAATAATTTTGGTTTATAAAAATCCGTATGTTATTAAAAAAGTTATGACCTTTTGAATATAAGACTGCACGCGTTTGCTAAGAATTTTTGAAAAAAAACAAAAAATCTAAAAATTAAATTTTTGAAACTTTTAAACTATGGAGCATATTATGAGGTTCATCTACTTTCAAAATAATTTTGGTTTATAAAAATCCGTACATTATTAAAATAGTTGTGACGTTTTGTATCCAAGACTGCATGTGTTTGCTGAGAATTTTTGAAAAAAACACAAAAAAATTAAAAAATTATTTTTTTAAAACTTTTAAACTATGGAGCGTATTATGGGGTTCATCTACTTTCAAAATAATTTTGATTTATAAAACTCTGCACATTGTTAAAAAAGTTATGATCTTTTAAATCTAAGACTGCACGCGTTTGCTAAGAATTTTTGAAAAAAAAACACAAAAAATTAAAAAATTCAATTTCTAAAATTTTTAAACTATGGAACGTATTATGAGGTTCATTTACTTTCAAAATAATTTTTGTTTATAAAAATCCGAACATTATTAAAAACGTTATGACGTTTTGAATCCAAGACTGCACGCGCTTGCTAAGAATTTTCGAAAAAAACACAGAAAATTTAAAAATTAAATTTTTGAAACTTTTAAACTTTGGAGCGCATTATGGGGTTCATCTGCTTTCAAAATAATTTTGGTTTATAAAAATCCGTACGTTATTAAAATAGTTGTGACGTTTTGAATCCAAGACTGCATGTGTTTGCTGAGAATTTTTGAAAAAAACACAAAAAATTAAAAAATTGAATTTTCAAAACTTTTCAACTATGGAGCGTATTATAGGGTTCATCTACTTTCAAAATAATTTTGGTTTATAAAAATCTGCACATTATTAAAATAGTTGTGACGTTTTGAATCCAAGACTGCATGTGTTTGCTGAGAATTTTTGAAAAAAAAACACAAAAAATTTAAAAATTACATTTTTAAAACTTTTATGCTATGAAGCGTATTATGGGGTGCATCTACTTTCAAAGAAATTTTGGTTTATAAAAATCTGCACTGCATTCTCTACAATTATTATTAACATAAATTTGCTGTAACAATTATCGTTTTATAATTATAAACCAAAAATTAAAAAAATAATAATAAATTTTTTTCTCGAATAAAAATAATTTTCAAAGGTTCATATTAATTGCTCTATTAGTTTTTGAGATACAGCGCGCACAGACAAACACACACAGCACACAATTTTTTTTCAGAAATTGTTGAAATGGCATCTAGGGCCCCCAAAATGGATATTTCCGTAAAAAAATTTTTTGAACAAAAAATTACGATAAATAAATAAACTTTTATTACCTCTAGATATATAAAATACATTGTGGGTTCGTCGGGTACATAAAGTGATTGATGTATATACATTATAGATTATGGAACTAATATTAAGCTGAAATAAAAAAAACATGTTTTTGCGTTTAAGAGTACTCTGAAGTAGACTGGACTAGAGAGATGTATGGGTTTGTGTGATTTCTTGGTGCGATTCCAGAAATTCTGGCAGTGAGTAGTAGCAATTTGTTATTAACATTAGTTTTAGTTCATTTTTAAAAGTTTTCCTATTTGGCATGACTTTGAAGCGTTCATAGGTGTTTAACAGTTTGTTGAAGCATTTAATTCCGAGATATGCGGGATTTTCCTTGTTCGTGGAAAGTCTTATCCGCGGTATATCAATGTCAGTTTTGTTTCGGGCATAGTAATTGTGGATTTCTTGACGAGTCTTTATCACAATACTTTCTCGTACTTCATAACGGAGAAAGTAAAAATTGAAACTGTTGCATTAGCTTTCTGTAAAATTTGCCGAATGGAGTTACTATTAAGTAACGATTATATAGCAAATCTTTATTTACAGGTCAAGGTACTTTACTAAATAACTATATTTAAAAAAAATCGACCTTAGATTTTCGGCCTACGGATTTCAATATTCTAAAAAATTAAGAAAAACATTCGTAATATTTATCAGTAGTATAAAATAAAGCTTTATTTATTCTTATTATGGGTAATAGGACCCCGAAAAATATTTTACTTCAGGCACATTTATCCTAAGTTTTCTTTTGTGCCATTCTATATAATCGCTGAAATCTCAAACGCATCATGTTTTCTTTACAGCAATCAACCTTTTAGCATTCTTAAGATTATTTTCGTTCTGCACCTTTCATCGATTCAATTATATCTCTTTCTCCGGCGAGACGAGACGACACGACACGCACATGTCGCGCGTTCCTCTCGTGCGACAATGCGAAATAATCACGAATTTCCCCATTTACAGAGAGCCTCGAGTCCCGGGCTTAATCAATTAAACCTGTCAGGAGGAACGTATTTTTTTCAACACGAGAATAGCACACAAACACACACACACAGACACCGTCTGGCTTCCGAACGCGATAAATAAATAAATAAAAAAAGGGCCGAATGCTGAACATTTTACTCACCCAGAAGTACTCCAGAAGTAAATAACGAGAGAACGAGACACAGCACAGACTTGAACTGAAATTTTTCACTTGATTCCTTCCTCGCACTACAATTCAAACAAACTAATCCGGCGTTTGTGTTGAATGGAAAATATATATATAAAAAGGCACTGAAATTGGAATGTTTCACTGTATTTATTAGTCGTTTTTTTATGGCACTAGTTTTTTTTTTAATCCTGGAAAATCGACGAATTTTCTTCTCGTTCACAGCCCGTTTTCGAGGTCAATGCAAATGTTCGGGAAATGGGTTCACTGTCACGCACTTGTGTATCCTGTTGAATTTTTCCGCGAGTTTCGCGCTTCGGAATCCTCGATTCTCGATCCTCAATGGTTCGGTGGTGTCCTGGTAAAGCTGTTGGTGTGGATGTCGATGAGGCGGGTGATCATGAAAGCTTTTTGTAAGAGTGAAATCATGTTGGATTGATACACCTCGACCTGTGGTCGGAGACTGTTTCATGCGAGCCGCCATACGCCCGTGTGTATTCTTTAGACTTTAGCCCCCACTGCTTTGGTTGTTTCTGGTGGTCTTTGGTCTTTTTTCCTCATTGACAACAGCACCCGCATTTACTATACGCACCGCCACCCTTGCGACGCGACGCGACACGCGCGCGGAAATTCCGAAATCGTAATTGAATTCGAAAACCATTTATATTTATTTGTATAATCGGATTAAGCTCGGTTACAATTTATTTCAATGGTTTTCGAATTATTTTAAATTGAGAGTCAGAAAAAAACGCGGCCCTTGGAACTCGTTTTCTCTTTTGGTGCGGGAATTGAAATCAGTTACAATGGGGTTAAAATTATCATTTATCATCTTTTCTTATAATATATTCCGGAGGGATTAGTGTCTCTATTACTGAAAATTGAATGTGGTGGTAAGAAAAAACGTATTTTATGAAACGCAGACATACCGGTATTTTCAAAAGTTTAGGTTTTATAAAAAGTATGGAATATTTTGTATGTAATTGCAGGCAATTTTAAAGGCGAAACTTTACAGGGGTGTAATGTTTACATTTGCTAAATACAATTTTTTCTCCCATCAGCAACTGATGAGACCTGGAAGGTCCAAACCGGTCTGTTGGTGTTTTGATAGAAAAAAAAATTTAACCCTTTCAGCCCTGGATTTTTAAATTTGAAAAAAAAAATTTGTTAATTATTATTGATGGGGAGCTTCTTAAGACCATAAATACCAAATTTGAACTCATTTGCTTAATTAGTATAGGAATTAATTAGTGAGGCTTTGTTGAAGTGACATCTAGTGATAAACAGCAAAAATATGGATTGGCATAGCAAGTAGAGACATGTAAATGTTGCGGTGGCAATTGCCACCACCAGGGCCGAAAGGGTTAATGATCAAAAATTAACTTCGAGGGCGGTTGCACCAAATTCCCCCTTTAGAACATCGCATTGAAAATTTAAAGTTCTTTAATAATCAATAAATTTTGTAGTCTAGCTATTTAGCTGTTAATCTTACCGACCTATCCTACTGTCAACTCTTGTATGACACAAAATGGAAGAAATTTTACATATTTCTGCAACTAATACACCTCTTATATGTTTCTTTTCTCTGACAAATTTCTTAATTATATATTGATACATATACTTATTGGCATTATATCAATTTTTGTTGTATCTGCTATATCTTTGAGAAATAAACGTTATTTATTATTATTAAAACGACCTATAAAGAATTTCAATTTCAATTTCAATAAATATCCAAAACTTCGCCTGTTTTTTGTTTTCGAGTTACTTTGATTTAATAATGAGAGCGTGATGCTTTTAAATAAAAACTAACTTCGAGGACGATTTCTCGAAATTACATCACCAAATTTGGCACGAAAGTTGAGAATTGTATGTTCTTTGAAAACCAATAAAAATTCAAAAATATGCCTTGCCCAGTTTTTGAGTTTTTATTTTAACTGAATCGTGAAAGTGATGGTTTTCGTCAAAGTTTAAGTTCGAGAGCGATTGCCCCAGCGGAACATCATCAAATTTGGCACGCAGTTTGAGATTTCAATGTTCTAATTAATTCTGAAAATGAATTAAAATCCAGAAATACGCCTTTTCTAGTTTTCGAGTTATTTTGACTTAATTGTGATTAGGTGCTCAATCTCAACTGGAGAAAGTGCAAAATAGATTTATTAAAATTATAGCGTTCAAGATGCATTTCACCCAGACTGAAGATACTGATGTTGCAAAATTTTTAAACATTGAATTTCTTAAACGAAGGAGATTAGTGATAGATCTATGTTTTTTATTTAAATTAATTGTCATATTTCATATGAGTCTCTTCTCAGTTTGGTAAATTTCTGGGTGGTGTCATCTATGAGAACGAGACAATGTTTTCCCTTTAAATGCAAAAATCATGCAACTAATTACGGTTTCCATGCTCCTGTATTTAGAATGTTACGCTTCGCCAATGTTTTATGTAATCGTTATAATGTAAATTTTTTTAATTATAACTTTTATACATTTAAAACTAAATTATCCAGAATTAATTTACTCACTTTAGAATAATATGTTCTTTTTTGTTTTTATCGAATTATATCCTCTGTTATATTTAACTATATGTTAATTACTATTGTAAATGGTGTATCCGTGTAGTAATAATAATAATAATAATAATAAAGTGGTGATTTTATATGAAAAATTAACTTCGAGGGTGGTTGCTCAAAATTTCCCCAGTGGAACATCATTAAATTTGGCACGCAGTTTGAGAATTTAATGTTCTTTGAAAATGAATCAAAATCCAGAAATACCCCTTTCCTAGTTTTCGAGTTATTTTGACGTAATTGTGAAAGTGATTATTTTATATCAAAAATTAACTTTGGGTCGAAGATTGAGAATTTAATGTTCTTCGAAAATTAATCAAAATTATAATTTTTTAATCGAATCGCTGTGGAAATATAGTGAGGAGGCCATCAAATTAAACAATCGGTGCAAACAATTGTTTTTCTGGGAGTGTTTTAAAAGTGAAAAATAAAATATGCAGAATGGAAAAAGCTAGTATTTTATCATTTTAAAATTATCTCACCATCCAACAATAATAGATTACAAATTTAGGTAAAATATATTTTGTGCATGTGCACTTTACTCTTAATAATAATAATCTTTGTTTATTTACTGCATTTTGGCCTTGAAATTGCACTCTTTTTTTGTGGAAACCTTAGTTGGCTATGGCTTCATTAGAAAGGCATTTTCTTTCTTTTTAATACCTACGATATAGTACCACATACATATTTATAAAAATAACTGGGTAATTATATTTTTTACATTTTATTAAAAAAATAATAATTATCCATGAAACAGTTACAGTAATAAAATAATTGCGATTGTTTGCAACAGTTGATTTCACTTACTATGATAGCAAAAATATATAAATTCTGAGTATATTTGGAGATTTTGAAACTAATTCCTAGTGTGATAACTTTTTTAAAGAATTTTTTAAATCGTGAGTTGCAATTTTTCTACTGCAATTCTTGTTTGGAGAGTTGCCATTTTGTTTTCAGCTGGGGTGCGACGGTTATTTTTTTATTATAGCAAAAATACATTAAGTCTGAGTATATTTGGAGATTTTGAAGCTAATTCCTAGCTTGATAATTTTTTTAAAGAATTTTTTAAATCGTGAGACGCAATTTTCCAACTGTAATTTTTGTTTGAAGTGTCGCCATTTTGTTTCCAGCTCCGGTACGACGGTTATTTTTTTATTATAGCAAAAATACATCAAGTCTGAGTATATTTGGAGATTTTGAAGCTAATTCCTAGCGTGATAATTTCTTTAAAGAATTTTTTAAATCGTGAGATGCAATTTTTCAACTGCAATTTTTGTTTAGAGTGTTGCCATTTTGTTTCCAGATGGGATGCGATGGTTATTTTTTATTGTAACAAAAATACATTAAGTCTGAGTATATTTGGAGATTTTGAAACTAATTCCTAGCGTGATAATTTTTTTAAAGAATTTTTCAAATCGTGAGATGCAATTTTTTTACCGCAATTCTTGTTTGGAGTGTTGCCATTTTGTTTCCGGTTGGGGCGCGACGGTTATTTTTTATTACAGCAAAAATACATTAAGTCTGAGTGTATTTCGAGATTTTGAAGCTAATTCCTAGCTTGCTAATTTTTTTAAAGAATTTTTTAAATCGTGAGACGCAATTTTTCAACTGCAATTCTTGTTTGGAGTGTTGCCATTTTGTTTCCAGCTCCGGTACGATGGTTATTTTTTATTATAGCAAAAATACATTAAGTCTGAGTGTATTTGGAGATTTTGAAGCTAATTCCTAGCGTGATAATTTTTTTAAAGAATTTTTTAAATCGTGAGATGCAATTTTTTTACCGCAATTCTTGTTTGGAGTGTTGCCATTTTGTTTCCGGTTGGGGCGCGACGGTTATTTTTTATTACAGCAAAAATACATTAAGTCTGAGTGTATTTGGAGATTTTGAAGCTAATTCCTAGCTTGATAATTTCTTTAAAGAATTTTTTAAATCGTGAGATGCAATTTTTCAACTGCAATTTTTGTTTGGAGTGTTGCCATTTTGTTTCCAGCTGGGGTGCGACGATTATTTTTTATTATAGCAAAAATACATTAAGTCTGAGTATATTTGGAGATTTTGAAGCTAATTCCTAGCTTGATAATTTTTTTAAAGAATTTTTTAAATCGTGAGACGCAATTTTTCAACTGTAATTTTTGTTTGAAGTGTCGCCATTTTGTTTCCAGCTCCGGTACGACGGTTATTTTTTTATTATAGCAAAAATACATCAAGTCTGAGTATATTTGGAGATTTTGAAGCTAATTCCTAGCTTGATAATTTCTTTAAAGAATTTTTTAAATCGTGAGATGCAATTTTTCAACTGCAATTTTTGTTTGGAGTGTTGCCATTTTGTTTCCAGCTGGGGTGCGACGATTATTTTTTATTATAGCAAAAATACATTAAGTCTGAGTATATTTGGAGATTTTGAAGCTAATTCCTAGCTTGATAATTTTTTTAAAGAATTTTTTAAATCGTGAGACGCAATTTTTCAACTGTAATTTTTGTTTAAAGTGTCGCCATTTTGTTTCCAGATGGGATGCGATGGTTATTTTTTATTATAGCAAAAATACATTAAGTCTGAGTATATTTGGAGATTTTGAAGCTAATTCCTGGCGTGATAATTTTTTAAAGAATTTTTTAAATCGTGAGATGCAATTTTTTTACCGCAATTCTTGTTTGGAGTGTTGCCATTTTGTTTCCGGTTGGGGCGCGACGGTTATTTTTTATTACAGCAAAAATACATTAAGTCTGAGTGTATTTGGAGATTTTGAAGCTAATTCCTAGCGTGATCATTTTTTTAAAGAATTTTTTAAATCGTGAGACGCAATTTTTCAACTGCAATTCTTGTTTGGAGAGTTGCCATTTTGTTTTCAGCTGGGGTGCGACGGTTATTTTTTTATTATAGCAAAAATACATTAAGTCTGAGTATATTTGGAGATTTTGAAGCTAATTCCTAGCTTGATAATTTTTTTAAAGAATTTTTTAAATCGTGAGACGCAATTTTTCAACTGTAATTTTTGTTTGAAGTGTCGCCATTTTGTTTCCAGCTCCGGTACGACGGTTATTTTTTTATTATAGCAAAAATACATCAAGTCTGAGTATATTTGGAGATTTTGAAGCTAATTCCTGGCGTGATAATTTTTTAAAGAATTTTTTAAATCGTGAGATGCAATTTTTCAACTGCAATTTTTGTTTGGAGTGTTGCCATTTTGTTTCCAGCTGGGGTGCGACGATTATTTTTTATTATAGCAAAAATACATTAAGTCTGAGTATATTTGGAGATTTTGAAGCTAATTCCTAGCTTGATAATTTTTTTAAAGAATTTTTTAAATCGTGAGACGCAATTTTTCAACTGTAATTTTTGTTTGAAGTGTCGCCATTTTGTTTCCAGCTCCGGTACGACGGTTATTTTTTTTATTATAGCAAAAATACATCAAGTCTGAGTATATTTGGAGATTTTGAAGCTAATTCCTAGCTTGATAATTTCTTTAAAGAATTTTTTAAATCGTGAGATGCAATTTTTCAACTGCAATTTTTGTTTGGAGTGTTGCCATTTTGTTTCCAGCTGGGGTGCGACGATTATTTTTTATTATAGCAAAAATACATTAAGTCTGAGTATATTTGGAGATTTTGAAGCTAATTCCTAGCTTGATAATTTTTTTAAAGAATTTTTTAAATCGTGAGACGCAATTTTTCAACTGTAATTTTTGTTTAAAGTGTCGCCATTTTGTTTCCAGATGGGATGCGATGGTTATTTTTTATTATAGCAAAAATACATTAAGTCTGAGTATATTTGGAGATTTTGAAGCTAATTCCTGGCGTGATAATTTTTTAAAGAATTTTTTAAATCGTGAGATGCAATTTTTTTACCGCAATTCTTGTTTGGAGTGTTGCCATTTTGTTTCCGGTTGGGGCGCGACGGTTATTTTTTATTACAGCAAAAATACATTAAGTCTGAGTGTATTTGGAGATTTTGAAGCTAATTCCTAGCTTGATAATTTTTTTAAAGAATTTTTTAAATCGTGAGACGCAATTTTTCAACTGTAATTTTTGTTTGAAGTGTCGCCATTTTGTTTCCAGCTCCGGTACGACGGTTATTTTTTTATTATAGCAAAAATACATCAAGTCTGAGTATATTTGGAGATTTTGAAGCTAATTCCTGGCGTGATAATTTTTTAAAGAATTTTTTAAATCGTGAGATGCAATTTTTCAACTGCAATTCTTGTTTGGAGTGTTGCCATTTTGTTTCCAGCTGGGGTGCGACGATTATTTTTTATTATAGCAAAAATACATTAAGTCTGAGTATATTTGGAGATTTTGAAGCTAATTCCTAGCTTGATAATTTTTTTAAAGAATTTTTTAAATCGTGAGACGCAATTTTTCAACTGTAATTTTTGTTTGAAGTGTCGCCATTTTGTTTCCAGCTCCGGTACGACGGTTATTTTTTTATTATAGCAAAAATACATCAAGTCTGAGTATATTTGGAGATTTTGAAGCTAATTCCTAGCTTGATAATTTCTTTAAAGAATTTTTTAAATCGTGAGATGCAATTTTTCAACTGCAATTTTTGTTTAGAGTGTTGCCATTTTGTTTCCAGATGGGATGCGATGGTTATTTTTTATTATAGCAAAAATACATTAAGTCTGAGTATATTTGGAGATTTTGAAGCTAATTCCTGGCGTGATAATTTTTTTAAAGAATTTTTTAAATCATGAGATGCATTTTTTTCTACTGCAATTCTTGTTTGGAGTGTTGCCATTTTGTTTCCAGCTGGGGTGCGACGGTTATTTTTTTATTAAAGCAAAAATACATTAAGTCTGAGTATATTTGAAGATTTTGAAACTAATTCCTAGCGTGATAATTATTTTAAGAATTTTTTAAATCGTGAGATGCAATTTTTCTGCAGCAATTTGTGTTTGGAGTGTTGCCATTTTGTTTCCAGCAGGGGCCGAAGGTTATTTTTTATTACAGCAAAAATACATTAAGTCTGAGTATATCTGGAGATTTTGAAGATAATTCCTAGCGTGATAATTTTTTTAAAGAATTTTTTAAATCGTGAGATGCAATTTTTCCACTGCAATTCTTGTTTGGAGTGTTGCCATTTTGTTTCCAGCTGGGGCGCGACGGTTATTTTTTATTACAGCAAAAATACATTAAGTCTGAGTATATCTGGAGATTTTGAAGCTAATTCCTAGCGTGATAATTTTTTTAAAGAATTTTTTAAATCGTGAGATGCAATTTTTCTACTGCAATTTTCTACCGAGAAAGTAACATGATGACCAGATCACCATTTTTTTTTCATCAAAATTGAAAATGCCTGATGATACAACTGCACGATTTTTTTTCTAAATAGTATAAAGAACCAAATTAGAAAAAAAAATTAAAGTTGTGACAATTCATCGAATCATTATAACTAATTTCATTTTTATCGCCCACGCACTTCATCCTTCAATAAAAAATGCATCATTAATACTTTACGACTTGTTAATTGGCTTTACAAATTAGGTAAATATTATAGATATAAAAAAGAGTAATAAAGATTTTATGGTCTTCACATCTTAATTTCAATCATCATTTTCGATTCGTATTAATTTTTAACGGCGAATATTATCAGACATCGCAATCGAAATAATAATAATCCATTATTGTTTCCGACGTGAAATTCAATTATCCATTTCTTAATAATCGCCATTACAAATAAATGCAAATGCAAGTCGTGTGTTATTATAGCCACCACTGTCAATCACGTTATTACCATTAATATTAATGTATACGGAAAGTTACTAATCATAAATGTGCTTTAGATAAACGTTATGAATTGTTGTATTAGCATAAAACATTGTAATTGTGTTTAAATTTTATTCAAACGGTAATTGGGTTTTTATAAAGGCACTGTTAACTGGTGTTACTCAATTGGATTACCATTTAAACAACTAATTATTTTGTTGAATGTACGTTTCGAGAGTTGCATGGTTTGTGTTTGTTTTTTTGTTCTATCCGGTTGTACAGTTTTTTTTTCTTGGATATATTTTTATTCATATATGAAACATCTTTATTAACTTAATATTTTACATATTACATTTATGATAAACTGTCAAGGGCTATCGACCATAGGTCTTTCTGCCCGTCTCTGTCAGTCTTGTCTCGTCCGTTATTCGCTAGTCTATTGTATGAAATGATGAAATGAATTGATCAAGTGTTTGGATTTTTATTCATTTATAATGATATTTTAATTTCTATTTAGCTTCAGGGATTTCGAGAGTCAACTTTGGTCTCAAACTGAAGTTAGATGGGTGACAATTTGATCAACGTTTGTGGTATGAGTTTAAATTATGATCATCTTAATGGGTCCTAACATTTGCCTAAAATAATTCGAAATATATAAATCTTTATTGCATTTATTTAATGCATCTGCAACAAGTGAGGTTGTTTCAAATAGATTTAATACATAATGTATTTTGAAGAAAGAAAAAATGTAATTAATGAGACTTATTACGCACACTTTTCTACACGTAAAAATGCAAACTTTTTGCTAAAAGGTTAATTGCGCGATTAAGATAAATTACGACCAAAAAAACCGTTGATAACCACTAAAAATGTAAATTATGCTAAAACCGTTTAATAAAATCACAATCGTCGATATTAGTATCTTGTTAATTTAATTATGGCTCGGATTCGAGAATAAATTAGTAATTAAATACTTGTTATATAGAAGTATTTTGTCACAAACACTTCTAATTATCTAATTAGTCCATTCATCGGCTGCCATTGATTAGTCACTTTCCTTAAATAGACCTTTGTTTTGAATAAAATACGAATTAAACCCGGTTAAATGTTGTACTGGATATTTTTTTCTCAGAAAATCTGTTTTCTCGGATAGAAAGGCAAACATCTAAATTTAAACGCGTTGCAATTTTAACGGTAATCTAGATATACAGGGTTAGGAAAATATTTGCCTGGTTAATTACTTTTAAAAGAAATGTTTATGGTTTTATGTATTCTATTTGATTTTTAACAGCTTCCCTATTTTTGAAAATATGACATCCTCGGCACTTTTTTTTAATGAATCACCCTGTATATTTTTACAATTTCAAGCCTGATTTCTGGCTAAACGTTTGTTTTTCTTTTATTATACATGTATAGTTTTATTTATTCTATTCAGTGACGTATTTTAACTTTCTACAGCTACCCTATTTTATAACGTCATCGGCAGTTGTTTTAAATGGATCACCCTGTATATTTTTACATTTTCGATTAGACAATTTTCTAACAATTATAATAATGTACAGTTTGGTGGGTGTGCGACTTGTGTTTCTTTTTTTTAAATATTGAATTAAATAATTAAAATTGCGAATTTCGTGAATCTTTTGCACAACCCTTGAAACTCTTGATTTAGAAATATTTCGGCAATGTCAACGTACCAAGTTTAATGGTGGCGCGTTGAAGTTGCCGAAACTATAGTCACGGAAATAATAAATTTTCAAAAGTTACACAAACAAAGCAACAGTGTTTTATTTAAATAATAAATTTTCAAAAGTTACACAAACAAAGCAACAGTGTTTTATTTAAATAATAAATCTATAAAAGTTACACAAATTTTATTTATTATATAATATGTATAACGAAGTAGAAGCCTCCAGTTTAAACAAAACGATCAACATTTCTCTCAAAAGTAATAAAAACAAAAACAGACGTTTAGCCAGAAATCAGGTGTTTCGACACATTTGCCCAACCCTGTATACATTTAAAATATTGTAATTGCATTAATTAATGTCCATCGATGATAATATTCACTACTATAAATTATTATTCACGTCGTTAAGTCAAGTCTGTAGTTATAAGATCGAATCGTTATCTCCGAACATAAATTTTAGTAGCCGTGTGCACATCAAAAAAGAGTCATTGATTCTAGAGATAAGGCATAACATTCATACATAATTTTCTAATGAACTTCGGCGAATGGTTGTTCGTGTTGATAAAATGCCAGCGAGCTAATGTATGGATTTTTTTTATTGGGAAATTTAAATATCTTGAATCAAATAATTTTAGTACACATTATTTTATTTGCCATACTTTATAGCAAAAATTCAATATTATCAAACAAGTAATATTCCGACTACTTCCGGAGATTTTCGAAAAAAAAAAACCGAAAAAATCAATTTTGGTTTTTATTGAACTTTATTACTGGCTGTTTTGAAAAACAACAAGAGCACTTTTGCAAGCTCTTTCAAAAAATAATGTTATTTTTAAAATACGACGTTTTTTTGTTTAGATACCCACATCAACTGTATTTTTTCAAAACTATATTTTTGAGTATTTTTTTTTTACCTCCAAAAACTTGCAGAAAATTGTTTGTCCTATGTATACCATACAGTACCAGAACTGGCTCTGACAATTAGACAATTTTCTACCTGAACTAAACAACATTTCATTTATAATTTAGTATAACCTTTGATGATGATCTGTAAAGATCGAAACATGTATCAGAAAACTGAAAATAAATCATGGAACATAACAAGTGTTTTTCTTCACCACATTTATATAATTAACTAAGAAAATCAAAGTCTTGTTTGCACTGTGCACGAATTTAATTGGAAGATGCAAATTAAGACGGGCGCGCTTCGTAAAATGGCGTCAACTGGAGTTGTACTATGGCCTGCAGACACGCGCAATAAATGATGCAATATTGTGAAATACATCTCACGCGGGTATACGTCATCAACTTGAGTGGGGCAGACTCAAAACCATATTTATTGTGTGTGTCTGTTTTTTTTTGCAAACTAGCAACTACAATCGACTTATAAAATGATGTAAACTTGCATAAAAATGCGAATTTTATCACGACAGCACTGCAGTGGCGTAGCTACAGATTTTGCCCTGGAGCAAGTAAAATGAGATTTCCGAAAGACATTGTTTCCTATCTGAGCATGCAAAATACTTCGAAACCGGTCTCAAATTTGGCTTAATTGTTCAATTACGGTAATTGAGTTGAATCAAAATTAAATTCCTGGTACGTCCGCCATCTCAAACATATCTAACCTTAAAATTAATTAAAATCTTTGAAAATGTGTCAATTTTTCCGTGAGTTATGAATCTCTTAAAAATAAAAGTTTTAAAAATCGAAAAAAAATAAATACTCAGATGACAAAATTGCTCAAAATGTATAATATATTCACAAGACATCTACCTTTAATAATAATTAAAATTTTTGAAAATAAGTCAAGTTTTCCGTGAGTTATGAATTTTTGAAAATTCACATTTTAATTTGTGAAACACTTCAATAAAAAAAATCGAAAGAAAATAAATACTCCCATGAGAAATTTGCTCAAAATGTATAATATTTTCACAAGACATCTACCTTTAATAATAACTAAAAACTTTGAAAATGTGTCAATTTTTCCGTGAGTTATGAATTTTTAAAAATTAACATTTTATTTTTGTGAAACACTTCAATAAAAAAAAGAAAAAAAATAAATACTCCCATGACAAAATTGCTCAAAATGTATAATATTTTTACAAGACATTTACCTTTAATAATAATTAAAATTTTTGAAAATGTGCCAATTTTTCCGTGAGTTATGAATTTTTGAAAATTCACATTCTAATTTGTCGAACACTTCAATAAAAAAAATTAAAAAAATAAATAAATACTCCCATGACAAAATTGCTCAAAATGTATAATATATTTACAAGACATCTACCTTTAATAATAATTAAATTTTTTTTAAATGTGTCAATTTTTCCGGGAATTATGAATTTTTTAAAATTAACATTTTAATTTGTGGAACACGTCAATAAACAAAATAAAAAAAAAATAAATACTCCCATGACAAAATTGCTCAAAATGTATAATATTTTCACAAGACATCTGCCTTTAATAATAATTAAAATTTTTAAAAATGTGTCAATTTTTCCGTGAGTTATGAATTTTTTAAAATTCACATTTTAATTTATCGAACACTTCAATAAAAAAAATCGAAAAAAAATCAATACTCCCATGAGAAATTTGCTCAAAATGTATAATATTTTTACAAGACATTTACCTTTAATAATATATAAAAATTTTGAAAATGTGTCAATTTTTCCATGAGTTATGAATTTTTGAAAATTCACATTCTAATTTGCCGAACACTTCAATAAAAAAAATAAAAAAATAAATAAATACTCCCATGAGAAAATTGCTCAAAATGTATAATATATTCACAAGATATCTACCTTTAATAATAATTAAATTTTTTGAAAATGTGTCAATTTTTCCGTGAATTATGAATTTTTAAAAATTAACATTTTAATATGTGGAACACGACAATAAACAAAATCGAAAAAAAATAAATACTCCCATGACAAAATTGCTCAAAATGTATAATACTTTCACAAGACATCTGCCTTTAATAATAATTAAAAATTTTAAAAATGTGTCAATTTTTCCGTGAGTTATGAATTTTTGAAAATTCACATTTTAATTTATCGAACACTTCAATAAAAAAAATCAATACTCCCATGAGAAATTTGCTCAAAATGTATAATATTTTCACAAGACATTTACCTTTAATAATACATAAAAAATTTGAAAATGTGTCAATTTTTCCGTGAGTTATGAATTTTTGAAAATTCACATTCTAATTTGTCGAACACTTCAATAAAAAAAATTAAAAAAAAATAAATACTCCCATGACAAAATTGCTCAAAATGTATAATATATTCACAAGACATCTACCTTTAATAATAATTAAAATTTTTGAAAATGTGTCAATTTTTCCGTGAGTTATGAATTTTTGAAAATTAACATTTTAATTTGTGAAACACTTCAATAAAAAAAATCGAAAGAAAATAAATACTCCCATGAGAAATTTGCTCAAAATGTATAATATTTTCACAAGACATCTACCTTTAATAATAATTAAAATTTTTGAAAATGTGTTAATTTTTCCGTGAGTTATGAATTTTTGAAAATTCACATTTTAATTTGTGGAACACTTCAATAAAAAAAATCGAAAAAAAAAATACTCCCATGACAAAATTGCTCAAAATATATAATAATATCCTAAAGCCATCTACCTTTAATAATAATTAAAATTTTTGAAAATGTGTCAATTTTTCCGTGAGTTATGAATTTTTGTAAATTAACATTTTAATTTGTGGAACACTTCAATAAAAAAAAGAAAAATAAATAAATACTCCCATGAGAAATTTGCTCAAAATGTATAATATTTTCACACAAGACATCTACCTTTAATAATAATTAAGATTTTTGAAAATGTGTCAAGTTTTCCGTGAGTTATGAATTTTTAAAAATTAACATTTTAATTTGTGGAACACGTCAATAAAAAAAAGAAAAAAAAATACTCCCATAACAAAATTGCTCAATATGTAATGCATTTTTAAAAATTAACATTTTAATTTGTGGAACACTTCAATAAAAAAAATCGAAAAAAAAATAAATACACATGAGAAATTTGCTTAAAATGTATAATATTTTCATAAGACATCTACCTTTAATAATAATTAAAATTTTTCAAAATGTGTCAATTTTTCCGTGAATTATGAATTTTTAAAAATTAACATTTTAATTTGTGAAACACTTCAATAAAAAAAAAATCGAAAAAAAATAAATACTCCCATGACAAAATTGCTCAAAATGTATAATATTTTCACAAGACATCTACCTTTAATAATAATTAAAAATTTTGAAAATGTGCCAATTTTTCCGTGAGTTATGAATTTTTAAAAATTCACATTTTAATTTGTGAAACACTTCAATAAAAAAAAATTAAAAAAAAATAAATACTCCCATGACAAAATTGCTCAAAATGTATAATATTTTCACAAGACATCTACCTTTAATAATAATTAAAATTTTTGATAATGTATCAAGTTTTCCATGAGTTATGCATTTTTAAAAATTAACATTTTAATTGGCGGAACACTTCAATAAAAAAAATCGAAAAAAAAATAAATACTCTCATGAGAAATTTGCTTAAAATGTATAATATTTTCATAAGATCTTTAATAATAATTAAAATTCTTGAAGATGTGTCAATTTTTCCGTGAGTTATGAATTATTCAAAATTAACATTTTAATTTGTGGAACACTTCAATAAAAAAAATCGAAAAAAAAATAAATACTCCCATGAGAAATTTGCTCAAAATGTATAATATTTTCACACAAGACATCTACCTTTAATAATAATTAAAATTTTTGATAATGTGTCAATTTTTCCGTGAGTTATGAATTTTTAAAAATTCACATTTTAATTTGTGAAACACTTCAATAAAAAAAAATCGAAAAAAAATAAATACTCCCATGACAAAATTGCTCAAAATGTATAATATATTCACAAGACAACTACCTTTAATAATAATTAAAATTTTTCAAAATGTGTCAATGTTTCCGTAAGTTATGAATTTTTGAAAATTCACATATTAATTTATCGAACACTTCAATAAAAAGAATCGAAAAAAAATCAATACTCCCATGAGAAATTTGCTCAAAATGTATAATATTTTCACAAGACATTTACCTTTAATAATAATTAAAATTTTTGAAAATGTGTCAATTTTTCCGAGAGTTATGGATTTTTAAAAATTAACATTTTAATTTGTGGAACACTTCAATAAAAAAAATTGAAAAAAAAATAAATACTCCTTTCACAAAATTGCTCAAAATATATAATATATTCACAAGACATCTACCTTTAATTATAATTAAAAATTTTCAAAATGTGTCCATTTTTCCGTGAGTTATGAATTTTTGAAAATTCACATTTTAATTTGTGGAACACTTCAATAGAAAAAATCGAAAAAAAAAAATACACCCATGACAAAATTGCTCAAAATGTATGATATTTTCACAAGACATCTACCTTTAATATAATAATTAAAATTTTTGAAAATGTGTCAATTTTTCCGTGAGTTATGAATTTTTAAAAATTAACTTTTTAATTTGCGGTACACGGCAATAAAAAAAAAATCGAAAAAAAAAATACTCCCATGACAAAATTGCTCAAAATGTATAATATTTTCACAAGACATCTACCTTTAATAATAATTAAATTTTTTGAAAATGTGTCAATTTTTCCGTGAGTTATGAATTTTTGAAAATTCACATTTTAATTTGTGGAACACTTCCATAAAAAAATCGAAAAAAAAATAAATACTCCCATGACAAAATTGCTCAAAATGTATAATATTTTCACAAGACATCTACCTTTAATAATAATTAAAATTTTTGAAAATGTGGCAATTTTTCCGTGAGTTATGAATTTTTGAAAATTCACATTTTAATTTGTGGAACACTTCCATAAAAAAATCGAAAAAAAAAAAAATACTCCCATGACAAAATTGCTCAAAATGTATAATATTTTCACAAGACATCTACCTTTAATAATAATTAAAATTTTTGAAAATATGTCAATTTTTCCGTTAGTTATGAATTTTTGAAAATTCACATTTTAATTTGTCGAACACTTCAATAAAAAAAAAATTAAAAAAAATATAAATAAAAATTATAAACATTTTCTTTAAAAGTAATAAGAAAAAAAACAGAAATCAGGACACATTTGCCGAACCCTGTACACACTTTTAGCATTTTCTTGAAATTTTTCGTTCACAAACACTTACCTAGAAATTATTAATTCTTATTTTTTCTTACTGAAAATTATTTTCTTACGATTACGTAAGAAAACGCAAGTCGTATGTACATATCGATATAACCAACACCGCATAGAGAGGAAACAAATTGCATCCAATCCTTCAAGTTTTACTTTCCCATTCGTTCCACGCCATCAAGAAATGTTTACCAACAGTCTCTCTTAAGAAGTCAATGTTTGCACAGCAATTGATTAACGTCAAGTGTATGTATGTGTGTGTGAATACCTGCCCGTAATTAATTGGCCACATTGTAACACGCGGTGGAAAAAAGTTCACCATTCGTCTTCTTGTCATCGCTGAATTAAGTTTTCCATTATTAACATTTATGTATAATTATATAACACTTTATCAATTACATTCAGATTTTGAAATTAAGAATTTTTTCCTGCATCTCAACTCCCGTCTTCTATAGCTCAGTTACTAATTAAGTTAGGATTGAGATATTTTGTAGAATATGTTTGTATCCTATGATGCATTTTAGGAATATATTTTTGATTATACAGGGTGTCCCAAAAAAGCGTGACGCCATGATGATATATTTTTTTAAATTGCATGCTATGTATTTTATTGCTTATTTTGGTACCTTTTATGGTTGCCTACATACTCCTATAATTTTATTGGAATCGATTCAGGGATATCGGCAAAAAAAAATTAAAACTAAAAAAAAGCAGTTTTGCACTATTGTTTTAAAAAATGAATCAAAAATAAAAATAGTGCCTTGTTAATAAAATCATACAAGGTACTTATTAAATAAGGTCTGATAGTCCCGTTAACCAAGTTTGATCGATATGAATTATACAGGGTGTCCAAAATTTAGTGTCAAACATTTCAAACTTTAAAGCACTTTATTTTTCTTATTTTAAATTGGAGCCCCTGTATATTTTTATGTCATTCCATGCAGAATTAAAAAACAAACATTTTCTCTAATAACAACCCTGTCCCAATTCCTAACGCATTAAAAGTTATTTGCAAAAAACTCGTTTTATCAACCATTTCAATAGCCATTTTACTAAATAAGAATCGAAGGTGGCTTTGAAAAATAATTTATTGACATTAAAATTTAACAAAGTGATAAGAGACTGTTTTGACTTTAGTAATGTAAACGTTTAAAAGTTCTTTATACTCAAGAATAATATTCTGTCATGGAAAAAATCATTCTTGAGTACAAAGAGCTTAAGTTAACAATGCTTCAAACTTTTACATTACTAAATTCGAAACAGTCTCTTATTCTTTATAAATTGTTCATTTTGGCATTCTCTACAATTATTATTAACATAAACAAACAAACACAACATTTTTTTCAGAAATTTTTGAAATGACATCTAGGGATCCTAAAACGGACATTTCGGTAAAAAAAAAATTGGAAATATTTTCACGATAACAATAGTGTAGTAAAAATACTACATATGATAAATTGGTGTTAGTTTGTTAATCTGCTAAATGGCCATCGACCAGAAGTCTTTCTGTCTGCTTTCCTTCGTAATTTACTGCATTATGGTTATTCATTTATAAGAATGTTACAGTTATTATTAATATTTGCAAATTTCAAGAAATGTTCGCTTTAATTACGGAAACTTGATCAAATCATCTGAAGAAGTTTCACATGAATAATAATAATAATACACTTGAATCGTTATTTATGCGTGTGAATGAAGAACTCTAACGAATTTATTATTATACTCACCGATACTGACATTTATTGTATATTGTATTTATCCACACCACAGGTAGATAATAAATAACAACAACGAAGAAAAAAAAAACTCTTAAACTTTCTTGACTGAATTAATAACCACATCTTCCTACATACTTCCAGCCATTCATCGAACGTAATAGTAAATAGTTATTATTAATAGAACCATTTGTTAAGCACCATTAATTTCCAGACGAAACACTTTCATTATTGAGCGCGCGTGGAAATCTTAAACCCCTTTCCTGACCTCTTTTACAAAAAGTAATTATCCTCAATCAATGCTATACGCTTAAGTAATTCCTCTATGCTATGTTATAGCATTATAGGATTTTAAGAAGCATTTTGATATGCTATGTGATTATAAGATTATTAAATAACGATATATCAATCAAATTGAATATCTCTCATTCTGGATGAAAAATTAACATGGAAGGATCGGGTTGCAGGATTATTGAAATAAATAAACAGCAGCTGTTACTTCCTACGGATTTTATCTGAAGCGGTGGTCAAGATGTAATTTGATGATTTTTTGCTATGTTAATAAAGCTAGGAGGGGCCGCGGTGGCCTAGTGCAGTGGTCGGCAAACTTATTAGCCAAAGAGCCAAATATGAACATTACTACAATTTAAAAAAAATGGGAGCCAAATCTGCTTGTTTAGTAAACTTTTATTACACTAAATAAGTAGTACACTAAATAAAACTAAATTTCATACTTAATAAATATTTACAATGTGCTTGCATCTCCTTGGAAAGGTTGAGTACGTCAGGTTTGTATGTTGTTGTTTTTAATTTTAGGCATGATTCCAAGTTCTCATCAATAAGACGACTTCTCAGTTTACTCATGATAATATTCATGCTTGAAAAAGATTGTAGAACCGAAAAGGGAAAGAACAGCAAACGCGAGCTTTTTCAGCTGATCGTAAGAGCAGGGGCGGCTCGTTATATAGAGCCAAGGAGCCATGGCACTACTTGTAGCAAGAATTTTTAATTACTTCTTAAAATTATTTTTGTTTTCCATGTGTATTGTTTGATGTCGAAGAATGGTGTTACAGTCTGGGGCAAAATGTAAACGCGCGATAAGTACTCATAAATCACATTTTCAGCTTGTTTGAATTTGGCTGTTTGAAATTATAAACCTTTACTTTACAACTCAAAATAATCTTGGACTATGAAGATTAATCGTTCTTTAAAAAAAGAGTCAAGGGCCTGTCCATATTGTAAAAGTACCATCAACATTTTCCACGAGCCGCTACTGAGGGTCATACTAACCAAGTGAATTGTTTTATTTGAATTATTCAAAATGTATCTACTAAATCTAAAGTTGTCGAAACTACCGACACAAAAGGTGAAACAATAAAGTTAAAGGTTTTATTTGAATTCTTTTTCAAATTAGTTTCACTTTTTTTTGGACAATTAAAGCGAAAATTAAAGAAAAATATTTTCCTATTAAAAAAAAAATTGGGAAATGATTTTGAACAAAAGAGTGATTTTTAGGATTAATTTAAACAATTTTCTTACTACAATATTCTGCATATTTTATTATTAAGCCTGTATTTTCTATTAATTTTTTTGACTAAATTTTGAATCATTTAGCCTAAATATCCTTTTTTTACGATTTAATTGTTTACATTTTCGACTTTTTGATTTAACCGCCGAATTTTTAATTTTTAAATTTTTGACCTGTGTTTTCAATTTTTGATCTGTCGACCTAAATATTCTTTATTGTGTCATAAATTTTCGGTTTAATTTTTAAAATTTTTGATTTTTTAGTCCACATTTTTGATTTTTCGGGACGAATTTTTAATTCTAGTTCCAAATTTTTTATTTTATTTTGGTTAAAATATCTATTAACGTTTGAAACCAAACGGCTTCTATGTGAAACCTTAGTATTAAGTCATTTTAACTTCGCTGATGTGGTGTATAATTCCTGTGTTGATTGCGTTTCTAAAAACCGAATACAAAAGATACAAAACTCTTGCATTAGATTAATTTTTGGTATACGAAAATATGACCACATTTCTGGAAAGCTTAACCAGTTAAACTGGCTAAACATGTCTGATCGTCGAGTTTTACGTTGTTGTGTTCTCTATAATAAAATTGTTCAATCGTGCACCCCTCCTTATCTTTACAATAGGATCACATTTCGTTCAGATGTTCATAATATTAATGTGAGGTTTCATGGAACTATTTCGCCGCCAAAACATCATACCTCATTTTTTGAAAGGTCTTTTACCTTTAACATTTACAAGCTTTACAACAAAGTTCCTTCACACTTAAAAACACTTTCCGTTTTAGGGTTTAAGGTTGCAATGTCTAAGATCCTGTTAAGGCATGAGTTTTGAAGTTTCTACTGTTATTTTACAAGCTTAATGATTTATATTTTCCTTTCCTATTTATTTTATTTATATATGTTTCATATATAAATTTTGAATATATTTTCTTTTTTATGTTAATTTTTAATTATTACTCTGCACTATTTAATGTATTTATGTAACTTCAATAACAGGTTAAGTGGAAGAGCAGTAATGGTTGTTTACAACCAACTGAACTTCGCCTGTTCTCACAAAAATATTATTTTGTACTATTAACTTTTTTTCTTTAATAAAGACAGTTTATTATTATTATTATTATTATTATTATATCTATAACCATTCGGTCGATAGCCAATTGACATGAAAACTCCATGTATTTATTTTTTTATGTATTTATGACAATTTGTAACCACTTTGTCAATAAAGATTTTGTATATATATCTATAACCTGAATTGTTAATTTATATGCGAATTTCTTTTAATTTTTTCCGGTATTTTCGAGTTTTGTTTGTTGAAATTTTCGATTTTTACTTTCTCCGTTACGAAGTACGAGAAAGTATTGTGATCGTGATTTTTTTTTTTCAAAAATTTTTTTTACGGAAATATCCGTTTTGGGGTCCCTAGATGCCATTTCAACAATTTTTGGAAAAAAAAATTTTGTGTCTGTGTGTGTGTCTGTGTGTGTGTGTCTGTCTGTGTGCGCTGTATCTCAAAAACCAATAGAGCAATTGATATGAAACTTTGAACATCCATCTTATTTGATAATCTGAAGAACTGAAAAGCTTTTGGTAAAATTTCGTACACCGGAAGTGGGCGTTTACCTTAACTGTTTTTTGTTTTTTGCCAATAGTTTCTTAAATATGAAAAATATCAGAAAAACATTCAAACAAACTTTGAAGACAACAAAGAAATGAACAGCTTTTGCTTGAAAACATTTTTCATAAAATCATTTTTATTCGAGAAAAAAATTTAATAGTATTTTTTTAATTTTTGGTTTATAATTATAAAACGATAATAGTTACAGAAAAATTATGTGAATAATAATTGTACAGAATGCCAAAATGAACAACTTCTAAAGAATAAGTTTTTTTCGAAATCTCATTAGTTCTTGAGTAAACCGAGTTTTTGAATTTGAAGTATAATTTTTACATCTTTCATGATTTTGACGTTTTAAACGTCAGTTTCATCCGAGTTTACGCAACGCTCGATGTACATTTAAAATATGATTTCAATTGAAAATAAACCCATGAAAACGTAAATATAAAGTCGGAGAAAGTAACATGATGGCCACATCACCATTTTTTAGTCTGCATTTATTATCTTCAGGCCCGAGTTTTCGATATACTGTCTAAATGTTCGACTTTCTAGCCAACATTGCAGATGTTTATTATTTTTTTAAATCTTTCGACCTAAATTTTTCTTTACTTTGACCCAACTTTTCGATTTTATTGTTAAAATTTTCGATTTTTTTGGCCCCCATTTTTGATTTTTCGTTTAGTCTGCATTTATTATCTTTAGATTCGAGTTTTCCATTTTTTGTCTAAATTTTCGACGTTTTGATCAACATTGTGGATTTTTTTAAATCTTTTGCCTAAAATTTTTCTTTATTTTTTTTTATTTGTCTGTTAAAATTGTTCTTTCCTTGGTCCTCTATTTTTATTTTTAGGCCAGAATTTTAGATATTTGGTCTGACTTTTTTAATGTAGGTATATATTTTTTTGATTTTTGGTATATTTAGTACCCTATATTTTACATTTTTTAATTTGGATTATTAGAATAGAATAGAATTGTTTATTGGTCCATCACATTGTAGATTTACAACATTAGACAAGTCAAGTAAATATAAATACACAATAAAAAATACAAAAATACAAAAACACATTGTTACAAGAAAAAAATTAAAAAATTTAAAAAAAATCACAAACATTTTAAAAACAAGTTAATAATCTAACAGAATAGGATGCAAAAGTATAAATTATTGATTTTTTTTCGTGATTTTTTTTATTTTTTACTATTATTTTCGAATTTCTGATCAGAAACTTATTTTTTGCGGCTGAAAGTGGCAAATTATTTTGCATCTGCCTAAGTTTTCGATTTTTGTCTGCTTTTTTTTATTTTTAGATCAGGATTCTTGATTCCTTGGCCCATATTTTAGATTTCTGTATTCCCGATTTTCTTAAATTTATTTATTTATTTATTATTAAACGGGTAATCCCAATAATACAAAATTAGGAACAAAAACTAACATACAAATTAAATTAAATTTAAATCGCAAGAAAACAATTTAGCCATAAATTTAATCTTATTTTTCTTTATTTTGACGAAAATATTCGATTGGTTTGTAGAAATTTTCGATTTTTTTTGTCTGCAGTTTTTATCTTTACACTCGTTTTCGATGTTTTGTCTAAATTTTCACCGTTTTAGGCTATATTGTAGATATTTTTATTTTTTGGTCTAAATATTTATTATTTTGACGATAAAATTCGATTGGTTTGTAGAAATTTTGGATTTTTTGTCTGTATTTTTTATCTTTACGCCCGAGTTTTCGATGTTTTTTCTAAATTTTCCCCATTTTTAGGGCCTATTGAAGGTTTCTACTTTTTTGGCCTATGTTTTGTATTTTCGTTTATTTTGGTTTCAATATTTGGTCTTTTGGCCCAATTTTTTTTTATTTCGACTTAAATTTTCGATTCGTTTGATAAAAATTTTAATTTTTTGGTCTACCGCTTTGATTTTTGGGTACAAATTTTAGATTTTTGGTCTTCATTTTTTATTTTTTGTCCCATATTTTAGATTTTCCTGCGAATTTATTTTTATTTTTACATATACAAACATCTTTATTCATAGAAATAATATTTAAATACATTATGATAAAAACTTGAAATCCGCTTTCCGTTGTCTGTGAAAGGGCTGTCGATTTTTATTTTTGCTATTATTTTCAAATTTCTCGTTGGAACTTATTTTAAGCTAAAAAGAGTAATTTTTGGGGCTGAAAATGGCAAATTATTTTTCTTTTGCTTGTATTTTCAATTTTTTGGTCGGAATTTTTATTTTTAAACCAGGTTTTTTGATTTTTTTGGCCGATATTTTAGATCTTCTTCCAAATTTTTGATTTTTTGGCCAAAATATTCGATAAATGGTTCTTTGTTTCTTCAAAAAAGGAGGGGGATACTGTATCTACCATCAACATGTTCTACGAGCCGCCACTGCGTAAGAGTCAGGAATACTATTCCAAGCGTTGAAAATGATCATGTCTTCCTTCTATAGGCCAATCAAAGCAGACCACTTGTGTAGTGTAAAATGTATTTTTTTTCTTACCAAGTTTTTTTTAATGAAAATATTATTGCGCCTTCTGTGGATATTTGTGCCAGAGCACTTAAGGAGCTAAATAGCCACATGCGGCTCTGGAGCCGCACTTTGCCGACCACTGGCCTAGTGAGTAGAGCTCCTGCTCACGAGCCTCGTGGTCGTGGGTTCGAATCCCATCCGTGCGGTCACTTTTTCGGAACGAAGAAGTGGCCGTTCGGGTCCATGAATGTCCAATGTATGCCCCCCCCCCTCCCCATTCATTATATAATAAATAATGATTATACAGGGTGTATTTGAAATAACGAACAGTCATTTAAGGGCACATACACAAAATATTTGTCAACCCATTTCCGTCAAAATTTATTCGAAATTTTTTTTTTGAATTTTCCTAATTTTTCGAGGTTTTTTTTAACATTTTGAGAACCGATGCTTTTCTCATTTAATTAGGTCTGCATGGAATGTGTGTTTGTTTATTTAAAACGCGAGATACGATTTCTTGCCTCCGAAATTTGAAGTGTTATCGCAACGTTTTTTTTTTTTTTTGTAAAAGATAAACAGTCCTCAAGTTCATTGACGCTTAAAGAGCACTCAGATATTTCCCACGCGCTTGTTGTAATTCGATATCTAAAGCCGATGCCGTTTAAAAATTAGGTCACATAACCACTGCCCCCAAACATGTTGCGTATTTTCACTCATTAACTTTAATAATTAATTGAGGGCTTTTTGTTACAGTTATAAACAAAATAATTGCGAATATTGTTTAAAAATAATATCTCTTCGTGTTTACGAGCCTGTTCATTATTTCAAATACACCCTGTATATAAATAAATATTATAGAAATCAATACACATAGTTAAATGGTACCTCTGGCGGAATGGACAAAAAAAAATAGGCAATTTAATCAACCTTCTATAATTTCAGGAACTCAAAAATGATGCTGCTCCAACACCAGACTGCCTGAACAAGGAGAAGGAATTGAGTAATTTCTTTTCTCCTTGCGGATTAATAAAAATTGTTGCAATTTAATTTAAAAAATAAAAAAAATAAAAATTACAAAACGCGTTCGGCGCTTGGAGGAGTGAATGTATGTCAAATTACGATAACCATAATTTCAAATATATGCCTGAAAATTACTATGTAAATTTAATATAACTAGACACCCATAAATTTCGCATCCGTTCCGTACCGGTGCTGCACCTGAAAAACGGCGGCGGCTCTTTCTGCCTCTCCACATTTCGCAAAAATCGACTTAATCCGCCGAGTTTTTTTTTTGTTTCTTCTCCTCCTCATCTAAATTACAACCTCGACGCAAACTGGATACAATCTTCAGCCTGGGAGCTTTAAACGCCGCCAATTTTATAACGCATAATCATGAATAATTTCAGGTACGACCTGTAAATTTCACCTTAGGTTCCGCTCATTTAACACTTCTTTTTTTTCGCTTATTGGCAGCCGGCGTTAACCTGTTTACTTTTGGGCTCATCTCGGAGGCGCGAATAAAAATTGATTTATATCTGACCAATTAGCACCCAAAAACGGAAAAATCCGCCCACGGACCTTTTTGGGATCAAAAAAAACGACATTCTTAACTTTTTTTTTCTTTAATTATATCAGCGTAATTAATAATTCTACAGTAAGTGGAGTGAAAAAAATCAATTTCTTTTTTGGAAATGACATTGAAATCATCCTGTAAATTCCAGATTTTTGTTGACAAATGTTAGAAATTTTGACAGATACATCCCAAATAACATATGTTTAAAACTGTTCAAAGAAAATTATCGGAATTTTGCTCTAACAAATCTGGAAGACAAAAATTGCACTTTTTCCAGAAATCGCCCTTTAAATTCCACAATTTTGTCGACAGATGCTTGAAATTTTGACAAATACATCATATATAAAATATCTTTAAAACCGCCCAAATAAAATTATCCAAACTTTGCGGTGACAAAAATGGCAGCGTTTAAAGTCAAATTTTGAAGACCGAAAATTCACTTTTTCCAAAAATCGTGTTGTAAATTCTAGACGTTTGTTGACAGATGCTTGAAATATTGACAAATACATTCAAAGTAACATATCTTTCAAACTGTACAAAAAAAATTATACGAACTTTGTTCTAACGAAACTGGAAAACAAATTTTGAAGACAAAAATTGCACTTTTTCCAGAAATCGCCCTGTGAATTCTACAATTTTATCGACAAATGCTTGAAATTTTGACAGAGATATCCTAAATAACATACCTTTAGATCGGCTTAAAAAAATTATCCGAACTTTGCTCTAACAAAACTGGAAAACAAATTTTGAAGACAATAATTGCACTTTTTCTAGAAATAGCCCTGTAAATTCCACAATTTTGTAGACAGATGCTTTAAAGTTTGACAGATACATTCTAAATAAAACATCTTTAGAATTATCGAAATAAAATTATCCAAACTTTGCGGTGACAAAAATGGCAGCGATTGAAGACAAATTTTGAAGACCGAAAATGCATCTTTTTTTCCAGAAATCGTCCTGTAAATTCCAGATTTTTGTTGACAGATGTTTGAAATTTTGACAGATACATCCTAAATTACATATGTTTAAAACTGTTTAAAGAAAATTATCCGAATTTTGCTCTAACAAATCTGGAAGACAAATTCTGAAGACGAAAATTGCACTTTTTCCAGAAATGGCCCTTTAAATTCTACAATTTTGTCGACAGATGCTTGAAATTTTGACAAATTCATCATATATAAAATATCTTTAGAACCACCTAAATAAAATTATACAAAATTTGCGGTGACAATAATGGCAGAGTTTAAAGTCAAATTTTGAAGACCGAAAATTCACTTTCTCCAGAAATCGTGTTGTAAATTCCAGACGTTTGTTGACAGATGCTTGAAATATTGACAGATGCATTCAAAGTAAAACTGTAAAAAAAAAATTATCCAAACTTTGCTCTAACAAAACTGGAAAACAAATTTTGAAGACAAAAATTGCACTTTTTCCAAAAATCGCTCTGTAAATTCTACGATTTTGTCGACAAATGCTTGAAATTTTGACAGAAACATCCTTAATAACACACCTTTAGATCTGCTTAAAAAAATTATCAGAACTTTGCTCCAACAAAAATGGAAGACTAATTTCGAATACAATAATTGCACTTTTTCCAGAAATCGCCCTGTAAATTCCACAATTTTGTAGACAGATGCTTTAAAGTTTGACAGATACATTCTAAATAAAACATCTTTAGAATTATCGAAATAAAATTATCCAAACTTTGCGGTGACAAAAATGGCAGCGCTCGAAGACAAATTTTGAAGACCGAAAATGCACTTTTTCCAGAAATCGTCCTGTAAATTCCAGACTTTTGTTGACAGACGCTTGAAATTTTGACAGATACATTTTAAATAATATATCTTTAGATATGTTTTAAAAAAATCATCCAAACTTTCTTCGAACAAAAATGGCAGCACTAGAAGACAAATTTTGAAGACCGAAAATGCATTTTCTTCCAGAAATCGTCCTGTAAATTCCAGATTTTTGTTGACAGATATTTGAAATTTTGACAGATATATCCTAAATAACATATGTTTAAAACTGTTCAAAGAAAATGATTCGAATTTTGCTCTAACAAATCTGGAAGACAAATTTTGAAGACAAAAATTGCACTTTTTCCAGAAATCGCCTTTTAAATTCCACAATTTTGTCGGCAAATGCTTGAAATTTTAATAAATACATCCCAAATAAAATATCTTTAGAATCGCCTAAAGAAAATTATCCGAACTTTACTGTGACAAAAATGGCAGCGCTTAAAGACAAATTTTTAAGACTGAAAATGGACTTTTTTCAGAAATCGTCCTGTAATGGTAAATCAGAAATTGCATCTACGATATAAAAATGTGTAAGAAAATAGTCAAACAAGAAATCTTCTTGAAAAGCTCAAGATCTATTGAAAACCCATGCGTTTATGATTTTTGATAGAAATAATTATTATTTCTCGGGTGGAAACAAAATGGTAACAATTCAAACTTGAACAAAAAAAAACGAAAATTACATTCAACGATTTGAAAATTTGTAAAAAAATAATTGATCAAAATATTTGCTTCAAAAGCTCAAAAAATAAAAAAAAACTATGAATTTTTGATTTTGCGTAAAATCAATTGCTATTTTATGTATAAAAAATAAAACGACAACACTCCAAACTTAAAATGGTAAATCGGAAATTGCATTCAACGACATAAAAATGTGTAAGAAAATAGTCAAACAAGAAATCTTCTTGAAAAGCTCAAGATCTATTGAAAACCCATGCGTTTATGATGTTTCGTAGAAATAATCATTATTTCTCAGGTGGAAAGAAAATGGTAACAATTCAAACTTGAACAAGAAAAACGAAAATTGCAATTGACGATTTGAAAATTTGCAAAAAAAATAATTGGTCAAAATATTTGCTTGGAAAACTCAAAAAATAAAAAAAATTTAGATTTTTGAATTTGCGTAAAAACAATTGCTATTTTATGTATAAAAAATCGGAAATTGCATTCAACGATTTAAAAATTTGTAAAAAAAATTGTCAAAGAAGAAATATTCTTGGAAAGCATTTTGGAAAAGCTGTTGTAGTAATTTATTTTTGGGGTTTTCTTTTGTTTTAGCTACATATGTCTAAAACGTTTATTAAAAAAAATACAAAAACTTATCGAGCGCATTAAAAAAAAAATAAGTAATTAAAGTCGAAAATGCGCATTTTTTACAGTAGAGAAAATCTGGAAAATTAGTAATAACCTATTTTCGGATATTATTCTTGAAAATATATTCCTTGAAACTCAGGAAAATTAAGGTAAATTTCGGAAAAACAAATCTCGATTTATTGTCGGATTTTTTCATTTTCGTTTAAAGCTACAAATGCTTTTGAAAAAAATGGTGATGTGGCCATCATGTTACTTTCTCCGACTTTATGGTATCATAACCATTTATATTTACGTTTTCATGGTTCATTTTCAATTGAAATCATATTTTAAATGTACATCGAGCGGATGAAACTGACGTTTAAAACGTCAAAATTATGAAAGATGGAAAAATTATACTTCAAATCCAAAAACTGAGTTTACTCAAAAACTAAAAAGATTTCGAAAAAAACTTATTCTTTAGAAGTTGTTCATTTTGGTATTCTCTAGAATTATTATTGACATAAATTTACTGTAACTATTATCGTTTCATTATTATAAGCCAAAAATGAAAAAAATTATAATACAATTTTTCTCGAATAACAATGATTTTATGAAAAATGTTTTCAAACAAAATAATCTCATCTTTTTATTGTCTTCAATATTTGTTTAAATATTTTTATGATATTTTTCATATTTAAGAAAATATTGGCAAAAAACAAAAAACAGCTAAGGTAAGAAATTTTACCAAAAGCTTTTCAGTTCTTCAGATTATCAAATAAGACGGATGTTCTAAGTTTCATATGAATTGCTTTATTAGTTTTTGAGATACAGCGCGCACAGACACACACACACACACACACACAGACACAAAAAAAAATTCCAGAAATTGTTGAAATGGCATCTAGGGACCCCAAAACGGATATTTCCGTAAAAAAAAATTTGAAAAAAAATCACGATCACAATACTTTCTCGTACTTCGTAACGGAGGAAGTAAAGAATGTAAAATTCATTGAGGGGATTTCGGAAACATTAACGAATTCAAGTCGAAATTGCGCATCTTGCAAAGCTGCGATTTTGAATGAAAATTCCGGAAATATGCGTGGTAGTCTATTTTTTTTATTAAGCTATACAGGGTGTCCTACTGAAACCGCACATTAAAAGTATATGCACTTCTAATTGATGTATTATAATGAGATTATACGATTTCCAGTTAAACCAGAAGTCAACACATACGTCCTTATTTTAAATGGAATGCTACATTTTTTATTGCAAATTTAAATTCTACATAAAAATCTGTGAAAAAAATTGAATGTCACAGTTGTTAAAACATTATAAACATAACCAATGGTCGTGGGGAAAGTATAGTCTGAGACTCGGTTAGAATGAAAATTCTGATGCTCGCATCGTATTGTTACAGAATATACTATTTTCATTTTAAAACCTCCAAACAGAATCCGAACGTTATTGAATGAATTCCTGGGGTAAGAATTTTTATCGATATTTTATAGCTCAACCGTCGTCGGACGTCGAAGTTATTCCTGCAACGCCGCACTCGCAACAAGACCACCATTAATTCCCGTCGCCGCCGTTGTTCCATTAATTAATTCCGTTTTAATGAATACCGGTGTCACACTTTAGGATATGTCTATTCCTCCTCCTCCTTCCGATCGTCTCGGACATTCAAAGTATCCCCGAAAAGCGATTACGCTTTTCTGGGAGCAAGTCGGCTGCGGCTGCGGCGGCGGCGCGATAATTTAATGTCATTTGTCAGCGGCACTTTCACCGGGATTATCTTTGACGGGTTGTTGAACCAAGCAACCGTTTTTATAATACGAAATGCAGAGGAGACCGTTTTTCTTGTTTTTCTTCTTTTATCACCATCGCCATCATCGATAAGGTCGGAGACCAAACAAATCGCTTGGTTTATCTAATCGCCGTCGCATTCCGCACACGCGTTTATCTGATAGGCTTTGTTTTGTTGCGTTTAATCCGGCTGTAATAAATAGGTCAAAGCTTTGACTGTGTTGAAAATTATTGATGTCATTTAAGTCTCCTGTTATAGAGTGCAAGTGCAAGTACGACGGACATCGACGTACATGCACGTCGTACATGAACGAATAGTGGATGGGTACGTTCGAGCAAAAGAGAACGTGCAGCATTTATTTATCCGATTTATGTTATATCTAAGCAAATTTTGAAATTTTGAAGCAAATTCCGAGGGAGATATTTTTTTTAGAATTTTTTTAATGAGGTGGTGCACATTTCACTCACTCAAATTCGAGTTCGGCGTGCTGCCATTTTGTTTACAAGCAAGGTGCGTCAATTATCTTTCGGTATGTGAAAAATATGTCATTTCTAAGCAACTTTGGAAATTTGAAGCAAATTCCGCGGGCGATAATTTTTTGGAATTTTTTCAGGTGGTGCACATTTCACTCACTCAAATTCGAGTTCGGCGTGCTGCCATTTTGTTTACAAGCAAGGTGCGTCAATTATCTTTTAGTATGTCAAAAATATGTTATTTCTAAGTAAATTTGGAAATTAAGAAGCAAATTCCGCAGGCGATAATTTTTTTAGAATTTTTTTAATCACGATGTGCAAATTTCACTCATTCAAATTCGAGTTCAGAGTGCTGCCATTTTGTTTAAAAGCAAGGTGCGTCGATTATCTTTTGGTATGTCAAAAATATGTTATTTCTAAGCAAATTTGGAAATTTTCAAGCAAATTCCGCGGGCGATAATTTTTTTAGAATTTTTTTAATCAGATGGTGCACATTTCACTCACTCAAATTCGAGTTCAGAGTGCTGCCATTTTGTTTACAAGCAAGGTGCGTCAATTATCTTATGGTATGTCAAAAATATGTTACTTCTAAGCAAATTTGGAAATTTTGAAGCAAATTCCGCGGGCGATATTTTTTTTGGAATTTTTTTAATCACGAGGTGCACATTTCACTCACTCAAATTCGAGTTCGGAGTGCTGCCATTTTGTTTACAAGCAAGGTGCGTCAATTATCTTTTAGTATGTCAAAAATATGTTATTTCTAAGCAAATTTGGAAATTTTGAAGCAAATTCCGCGGGTGATAACTTTTTTAGAATTTTTTTAATCAGTTGGTGCACATTTCACTCACTCAAATTCGAGTTCAGAGTACTGCCATTTTATTTGCAAGCAAGGTGCGTCAACTATCTCTTGGTATGTCAAAAATTTGTTATTTTTAAGCAAGTTTGGAAATTTTGAAGGAAATTCCGCTGGTGATAATTTTTTTAGAATTTTTTTAATTAGGTGGTGCACATTTCATTCACTCAAATTCGAGTTCAGAGTGCTGCCATTTTGTTTAAAAGCAAGGTGCGTCATCTATCTTGTGGTATGTCAAAAGTATGTTATTGTTAAGCAAATTTGGAAATTTTGAAGCAAATTCCGCTGGCGATAAGTTTTTTAGAATTTTTTTAATTAGGTGGTGCACATTTCACTCACTCAAATTCGAGTTCAGAGTGCTGCCATTTTGTTTACAAGCAAGGTGCGTCAATTATCTTTTGGTATGTCAAAAATATGTTATTTCTAAGCAAATTTCGAAATTTTGAAGCAAATTCCGCGGGCGATAAGTTTTTTAGAATTTTTTTAATTAGGTGGTGCACATTTCACTCACTCAAATTCGAGTTCAGAGTGCTGCCATTTTTTTTACAAGCAAGGTGCGTCAATTATCTTTTGGTATGTCAAAAATATGTTATTGTTAAGCAAATTTGGAAATTTTGAAGCAAATTCCGCTGGCGATAAGTTTTTTAGAATTTTTTTAATTAGGTGGTGCACATTTCACTCACTCAAATTCGAGTTCAGAGTGCTGCCATTTTGTTTACAAGCAAGGTGCGTCAATTATCTTTTGGTATGTCAAAAATATGTTATTTCTAAGCAAATTTGGAAATTTTGAAGCAAATTCCGCGGGCGATAATTTTTTTGGAATTTTTTTAATCACGAGGTGCACATTTCACTCACTCAAATTCGAGTTCGGAGTGCTGCCATTTTGTTTACAAGCAAGGTGCGTCAATTATCTTTTAGTATGTCAAAAATATGTTATTTCTAAGCAAATTTGGAAATTTTGAAGCAAATTCCGCGGGTGATAACTTTTTTAGAATTTTTTTAATCAGTTGGTGCACATTTCACTCACTCAAATTCGAGTTCAGAGTGCTGCCATTTTATTTGCAAGCAAGGTGCGTCAACTATCTCTTGGTATGTCAAAAATTTGTTATTTTTAAGCAAGTTTGGAAATTTTGAAGGAAATTCCGCTGGTGATAATTTTTTTAGAATTTTTTTAATTAGGTGGTGCACATTTCATTCACTCAAATTCGAGTTCAGAGTGCTGCCATTTTGTTTAAAAGCAAGGTGCGTCAACTATCTTGTGGTATGTCAAAAGTATGTTATTGTTAAGCAAATTTGGAAATTTTGAAGCAAATTCCGCTGGCGATAAGTTTTTTAGAATTTTTTTAATTAGGTGGTGCACATTTCACTCACTCAAATTCGAGTTCAGAGTGCTGCCATTTTGTTTACAAGCAAGGTGCGTCAATTATCTTATGGTATGTCAAAAATATGTTACTTCTAAGCAAATTTGGAAATTTTGAAGCAAATTCCGCGGGCGATAATTTTTTTGGAATTTTTTTAATCACGAGGTGCACATTTCACTCACTCAAATTCGAGTTCAGAGTGCTGCCATTTTGTTTACAAGTAAGGTGCGTCAATTATCTTTTGGTATGTGAAAAATATGTTATTTCTAAGCAAATTTGGAAATTTTGAAGCAAATTCCGCGGGCGATAATTTTTTTAGAATTTTTTTAATTAGGTGGTGCACATTTCACTCACTCAAATTCGAGTTCAGAGTGCTGCCATTTTGTTTACAAGTAAGGTGCGTCAATTATCTTATGGTGTGTCAAAAATATGTTACTTCTAAGCAAATTTGGAAATTTTGAAGCAAATTCCGCGGGCGATAATTTTTTTAGAATTTTTTTAATCACGAGGTGCACATTTCATTCACTCAAATTCGAGTTCAGAGTGCTGCCATTTTGTTTACAAGCAAGGTGCGTCAATTATCTTATGGTGTGTCAAAAATATGTTACTTCTAAGCAAATTTGGAAATTTTGAAGCAAATTCCGCGGGCGATAATTTTTTTAGAATTTTTTTAATCACGAGGTGCACATTTCATTCACTCAAATTCGAGTTCAGAGTGCTGCCATTTTGTTTACAAGCAAGGTGCGTCGATTATCTTTTGGTATGTCAAAAATATGTTATTTCTAAGCAAATTTGGAAATTTTGAAGCAATTTCCGCGGGCGATAATTTTTTTAGAATTTTTTTAATCAGGTGGTGCACATTTCACTCACTCAAATTCGAGTTCAGAGTGCTGCCATTTTGTTTACAAGCAAGTTGCGTCAATTATCTTTTGGTATGTCAAAAGTATGTTACTTCTAAGCAAATTTGGAAATTTTGAAGCAAATTCCGCTGGCGATAAGTTTTTTAGAATTTTTTTAATTAGGTGGTGCACATTTAACTCACTCAAATTCGAGTTCAGAGTGCTGCCATTTTGTTTACAAGCAAGGTGCGTCAATTATCTTTTGGTATATCAAAAATATGTTATTTTTGAGCAAATTTGGAAATTTTGAAGACGAAGTCTTGGAACGCGGAAGAATAATCCCAAAATCCCAAGCAAATATTTAGATTTAAAATACATCTTCGCGTCGCCTTTTCAAGATTCCATTCACTAGACTCACGCCCCAAAGTAACTCATCACACATTACCATCCGTGCAGGTGTTTTCCTGCGCGAAATTCCTAAAAACGACACTGTCCAGACGCGAATTCCACCTTTTGACGGATGCAATCGATCAACATTTGCCCAACAGAAATATTTACCTCGTAATAAAAATTGCATTGATTAGACTCGCACCGAAAAATGTTTCCGTCTATTATTAAAGCGTCCTGCCCGAAAATATTAACTCCTCAACTATTTTCGGTTCATTCATGATCTGTGTACACAAACCATCAGCCTCCGGAATGTGTTAATATTTCCCGGGGAATGTTTATTTTTTGTTGTCGCGCCGGGAATTTCAGATTTTTCGATGATTTATTGTTTAGTAATAAAATTTATTATGGTGCTCATTTATGGCGGAAATAAATTTTATATTGCATTAAACTGTTTATAATGCAACGGCTGATTATGCAAAAGTTGCGGAGGAATTTTTGTCGTTAAAAATAGATTTATTTATTAAACTAAATCATTTTTATGGTAACAAATAATTTAAATAAATCAAATGAGCAAGAAGTAAAATTTTCAAGTATAAAGTATTTCTATGGCTCAAAGCGTTGGGGGTGTTTTTGGCAATTTTTTTTATACCGATGAATTCAATTTACGATTTCCCATTTTAAGTTTGGATCGTTGTCGTTTTACTTTTACTTAGAAAATAGTAATTGTTTTCACGCAAAATAAAAAATCCGTTATTTTTTTTTATCTTTTTGAGCTTTTGAAGCAAATATTTTGACTAATATTTTTTTTACAAATTTTGAAATCGTTGAATGCAATTTTTAATTTTTGTTTTCCCTGTTCAATTTTGAAATGTTACCATGTTGTTTCTACCCTAGAAATAGCAATTATTTGTATACAAAAACAGAAATACATAACTTTCCAATTTATTTTGAGATTTTCAAGAAGATTCTTAGTTTGACTATTTTTTTACAAATTTTTATATTCGTAAATACAATTTCCCATTTCCAATTTCAAGTTTGAAGCGTTGTCGTTTTACTTTTACCCAGAAAATAGCAACTGTTTTTACGCAAAATCAAAAATCCATTGTTTTTTTAATTTTTTTGAGCTTTTGAAGCAAATATTTTGACCAATTTTTTTTTCACAAATTTTCAAATTTTTGAATGCCATTTTCATTTTCCCAGTTTATGTTTGGAGCTTTACCATTTTGTTTCCGCCCGAAAACATATTAATTATTTTTATCAAAAAACAGAAATACATCATTTTTCAATTGATTTTCGAATCCCGGCGAGGGCATGGCAAAGTCAAAAAAAAAATCAATGGATTTTAAGTTTTTCCAGAAGATTCCTTGTTTGACTATTTTTTTACAAATTTTTATATTCGTGAATGCAATTTCCGATTTTCCAGTTGAAGTTTGAAGCGTTGTCGTTTTACCTTTCCCAGAAAACAGCAATACGCAAAATCAAAAATCTAAAGTTTTATTTTTTTATTTTAACAAATTATTTTCCTTAATTTTACCGAAATCCTCCCAATAAATAAAAAAAAAAATGGAAACAATTCAAGACTAACGCGGCTTTAAATCAAAATCAAAATCTGAAAATTGCTTGTTTTTTTTTAGAATTACTATTTAAAATTACCTTTTTTTCAAAATGCGTACTTTAGACGTGTTTTACTTAATTGTCCAAACGGCAGATCAATCGATTTTTTTAGATAACATTTCAAACATGTATGACTTTAAAGGCAAAAGCTACTATTTTTTTTTTTAATTTCCCGCACAAAGTCGCTGCTTGAAAAAAATGCGTACTTTTGACTAGGTTTCCCTAATTTTTCGAATTTTCGCTTGCTACGGAAATAATTAAACATTAAATAATTGCGCCATCCATTTTCTTAAAACGCATTTAAAATGAACTTTTATTTAATGTGTGAAAACAGTCTTCTGTGAATCGTGATTGAGATATAGTACATGTGGCACCATCTATACTGTACTGAGCAAACAACAAATGCATATTAAATTGCCTACGTTAAGTCAACTGATTTGCTGGCCTTATTCAATCTCCATCTATTGGCTGAACGAAGAGTACAATTCGAATGCGGTGTGAAAATCCGTGCTACTTGTGTGTAAATTAGTCCGATTCAATCAAAAAATTGGCGATTTTTAATTTTTGACGAAAACTAGAGAAACTACACAAGGTTCCCCCTTTCTTACTTTTGCTGAAAAATTGCATTTAAAATGATTTCCTGAAGAAACCACTGGTTCGATTTGGGGTTTATATACGTCACTGGAAAGATCCGTTCAAGACCCTGCCCAACCACAAATGTCAATTTTAAGCTAGTGACACGTCAGCAAAGAAAGCTCGAAAATGGAAAAAATCGAAAAAATCAGCTTTCTTAATAATCATCGTATACCATTATGTAATACCTTTTTCTTCATCAGAAAAACGAGATAAATCGATTGGCGTTAAAAAATTTTATCCAGAAAAAATTGCAAAAAAGTTAGCAAGTCACCATGAACTTTATGAAAAATTTGGAAAAAAATCGATTTTTTCAGATTTTGAACGGCCCTAGCGGCTAAACGAAGAATCCAATTTGAATGCGGATTTCAAATTTGTATTCCTTATGTGTCAATTAGTCGGCTTTAATTTAAATTGGCGATTCAAATTTTTTGACGAAAACCTGAAAATCATCCAAGGGTCCCCCCTTCTTACTTTTTCCCAAAAATTGCATTTGAACTGATTTCCTGAAGAAACCACTGGTTCGATTCGGGGTTTCTATACATCACCGTAAAGATCCCTCCAAGACCCTTCAGAAAATGTACTTGCGCAAAAACAAATGTCAATTTGAAGCCCGTGACACGTCAGCAAAGAAAATTCGAAAATGGAAAAAATCGAAAAAATCAACTTTCTTGATAAGCAGCCTAGACCTTTATGTAATACCTTTTTCTTCATCAGAAAAACGAGTTAAATCGATTAGCGTTAAAAAATTTCATCCAGAAAAAATTGCAAAAAAGTTAGCAAGTCACCATAAAGTTTATGAAAAATTTGGAAAAAAATCGATTTTTTCAGATTTTGAACGGCCATAGCGGCTAAACGAAGAATCCAATTTGAATGCGGATTTCAAATTTGTATTCCTTATGTGTCAATTAGTCGGATTTAATTAAAATTGGCGATTCAAAATTTTTGACGAAAATCTGAAAAATCATCCAAGGGTCCCCCCTTCTTACTTTTTCCCAAAAATTGCATTTGAAATGATTTTCTGAAGAAACCGCTGGTTCGATTCAGGGTTTCTATACATCACCGTAAAGATCCCTTCAAGACCGTTCAGAAAATGTACTTGCGCAACAAAAAATGATAATTTTAAGCCCGTGACGCGTCAGCAAAGAAAACTCGAAAATGAAAAAAATCGAAAAAATCAACTTTCTTAATAATCATCGCAGACCCTTATGTAATACCTTTTTCATCATCAGAAAAACGAGATAAATCGATTGGCGTTAAAAAATTTCATCCAGAAAAAAATGCAAAAAAGTTAGCAAGTCACCATGAACTTTATGGCAAATTTTGATAAAAGTAGATTTTTTCAGACTTTGAACGGCCGTAGCGGCTAAACGAAAAATCCAATTTGAACGCGGATTGCAAATCTGTGTTCCTCGTGTGTCAATTAGTCGCATTTAATTAAAATTGGCGATTCAAAATTTTTGACGAAAATCTGAAAAATCATCCAAGGGTCCCCTTCTTACTTTTTCCCAAAAATTGCGTTTGAAAGGATTTTCTGAAGAAACTACTGGTTCGATTCGGGGTTTCTATACATCACCGTAAAGATCCCTTCAAGACCCTTCAGAAAATGTACTTGCGCAACAATAAATGTTAATTTGAAGCCCGTGACACGTCAACAAAGAAAACTTGAAAATGGAAAAAATCGAAAAAGTCAACTTTCTTAATAATCATCGTTGACCCTTATGTAATACCTTTTTCTTCACCAGAAAAACGAGATAAATCAATTGGCGTTAAAAAAATTCATCCAGAAAAAAATGCAAGAAAGTTAGCAAGTCACCATGAACTTTATGGAAAATTTTGAAAAAAGTCGATTTTTTCAGACTTCGGACGGCCATAGCGGCTAAACGAAGACTTCAATTTGAACGCGGATTTCAAATCTGTGTTTCTTGTGTGTCAATTAGTCGGATTAAATTAAAATTGGCGATTCAAATTTTTTGACGAAAACCTGAAAAATCATCCAAGGGTCCCCCCTTCTTACGTTTCCCCAAAAATTGCATTTGAAATGATTTCCTGAAGAAACCACTGGTTCGATTCGGGGTTTCTATACATCGCCGTAAAGATGCCATCAAGACCCTTTAGAAAATGTACTTGCGCAACAACAAAAGTCAATTTGAAGCCCGTGACATGTCAGCAAAAAAACTCGAAAATGAAAAAAATCGAAAAAATCAACTTTCTTAATAATCATCGTAGACTCTTATGTAATACCTTTTTCTTCATCAGAATAACGAGATAAATATATTGGCGTTAAATATTATTATCCAGAAAATTTTGCAAAAAAGTTAGCAAGTCACCATGAAAATTTGAAAAAGTCGATTTTTTCAGACTTTGAATGGCCGTAACGGCTAAACGAAGAATCCAATTTAAACGCGGATTGCAAATCTGTGTTCCTCGTGTGTCAGTTAGTCAGATTTAATTAAAATTGGCGATTCAAAATTTTTGACGAAAACCTGAAAAATCACCCAAGGGTCCCCCCTTCTTACTTTTTCCCAAAAATTGCATTTAAAATGATTTCCTGAAGAAACCACTGATTAGATTCAGGGTTTCTATACATCACGGTAAAGATCCCTTCAAGACCCTTCAGAAAATGTATTTGCGCAACAACAAATGTCAATTTTAAGCCCGTGACGCGTCTGAAAACAAAACTCTAAAATGGAAAAAATCGAAAAAAGCAACTTTTTTAATAATCATCGTAGACCCTTATGTAATACCTTTTTCTTCATTAAAAAAACGAGATAAATTGATTGGCGTTAAAAAACTTCATCAAAAAAAAATTGCAAAAAAGTGAACTATGGAAAATTTTGAAAAAAGTTAATTTTTTTCAGACTTTGGACGGCCGTAGCGGCTAAGCGAAAACTCTCAACACTCTGTATATGTCTCATCTAATAGCCTGACTAGTAAATTATAATAGATAAAATAAAGGAACAAGTAATTTAAACAAACAACAATAGATTGGAGCGCTACGGCGCAGGAAACGATTCAACCGAGTTAGTCTCTGATTATGATTAACGATTTTGACATATTTAAAGGTTTGGAATGCGCATTATCCTAACAATTTAAACATTGCAAATTCATATCATAATTATTCACATATTTACCTCAAAAAAATTGAATTTTTTTCAGAGATGTTGTGCTTTTTTTCAAGTATTTTTACTTTCTCCGTCCCGAAGTACGAGAAAGCATTGTGATCGTGATTTTTTTTTATTTTTCTTACGGAAATATCCGTTTTGGAGTCCCTAGATGCCATTTCAACAATTTCTGGAAAAAAAAATTGTGTCTGTATGTATATCTGTCTGTCTGTGCGCGCTGTATCTTAAAAACCAATAGAGCAATTGATATGAAACTTTGAACATACGTCTTATATGATAATCTGAAGGAATAAAAAGCTTTTGGTAAACTTTCGTACACCGGAAATGGGTGTTTACCTTAACTGTTTTTTGTTTTTTGCCAATATTTTCTTAAATATGAAAAATATCACAAAAACATTTAAACAAACATTGAAGACAACAAAGAAATTAACATCTTTTGCTTGAAAACATTTTTCATAAAATCATTTTTATTTGAGAAATTTTTTTTTTTAATTTTTTTTATTTTTGGTTTATAATTATGAAACGATAATAGTTACAGCAAATTTATGTGAATAATAATTGTAGAAAATGCTAAAATGAACAACTTATAAAGAATAAGTTTTTTTTGAAATCCCTTTAGTTTTTGATTAATCTGAGTTTTTGAATTTGAAGTATAATTTTTCCATATTTCAAAATTTTGACGTTTTAAACGTCAGTTTCATCCAAGTTTCATACGAAACGTTCGATGTACATTTAAAATATGATTTAAATTGAAAATAAACCATGAAAGCGTAAATATAAATGATACCATCAAGTCGGAGAAAGTAACATGAAGGCCACATGAAGGCCACACTTGAGCACCAAAAATTTAAAAAAATTATAAATAACACTTTTAATGCTATTATTATTTACAAACCTAACAAACAGGGTATTTTTAGAAATGACATTAAATTCCTATTATAATATACTGGGTGTTCTAATAACAAAAAAAATAGCGAAGGTCTTTTTTACTTCATATATTCATTAAATCACTGCTATTAATTATCACAAACTACTTAAGTGTAAAACCGTATAAACCTTCATTAAATAATTTAAACAAATATTTTATTTAATGAATAAATTTTCATTAACAAACATTATCCACCTAATTCGATTGAATGCAACAACAATGCCTCTGGAACTAAACTGAAATTAAGAGAGTCCATTGTGTGCCCGAAATAACTGATATGAATGCATTCATAAACTCCCACGCATTTCGGTCATTAATTACATCGGACGGGTGGATTTGTCTCGAGAGTAATAAGAGCGACGCCGGCGACGGCGACGGCGACGTAACTACGACGATGATGAAATCGGCGTCGGTATCACTGGACGGATTCGTAATGTGGACCGACGACGCAAGAGCAAATGCAAGCACCGTTTGCCAGTCGAATGCGAGGGCTCTTTGCCAAACCGTGATATTAAATCATCGCCTCGTTTTCGCACATGATTATTTTAGTTTTTAGTTTTTTGGGTTGTGCTGCGAATTTATGAAGAGATGCGTGCAGGAATTGCTGTTGTACTTCTGGTTGTAATTGCAGGTATTGAAACATTAAAATATTTTCTTGGGAAAAAATAACTAAAGTTTTTGCGTATTATTATATTATTTCATGATAGATGAAGTTCTTCTCAAATAATTGATTTAAAACCGCCTTTATGGAATTTCTATACTTCAACGTTGACTTATTTTGAATTGAAATTAAGAGAAAAAAAATCGTATCTTGAAAATGTTATTACATAATCTCTGATATATTGTACAAACAATTTAAAAGTTCTTTTATGTCAATTTTATTTTTAACATCTTAAAAAAATCCATTTTACTTTCTCTGTTTTTATGGAAATATCCGTTTCGAGATCGCTAGAGACTATTTTAACGACTTTTTGAAAATTCCTC